>CM059425.1:207199400-207799400 GCA_030390025.1 Squalus acanthias
AGTTCAGATTTGCAGCTTCCCAAAATAGCACTTACAAAATGCTGGAACCCTGATAAATTACCCAGCATCTTTTTGAGTATGGGGTGCAATGTGAGGGCTATGTAGTTATTAGATTTTTCATTTGTGGAAACCATCTTAATTCAATTACGTAAATTTAAAGAAAAATGTTACCTGTGATCTACTGTGCATTGCATTGTTAAGAGGTATATTAAACTGGATTACTTGATGAGCTGATTTAAAAGGTAAAAACACAGGCCATAGGCCATAAAAGTTTAAATATTGGGACTGATTTCCCTGATGTTCT
Source organism: Squalus acanthias (assembly GCA_030390025.1). Taxonomy (NCBI): domain Eukaryota; kingdom Metazoa; phylum Chordata; class Chondrichthyes; order Squaliformes; family Squalidae; genus Squalus; species Squalus acanthias. The sequence continues at coordinate 207,199,705 of CM059425.1, forward strand.
CCCCCAAGGAAACCGTCCATTCCATGTTCAGATTTCTCTTGGGAGGGGTGGGGGTGTGGGGGGAGGCGAGCTGGGCCTATGCCTCCAATAGGCACAGGCCCAAAATATCAATGCTGGTCTTTTTTCTCCTAATCTTTTTTCTCTTTCCTTATCAATTTCTTCGTCCCCCTTCAGTGAATTCTAAAATCCTCCCAATCCTCAGGCTTACTATTCTTTTTGAGAACATTATAAGCCTCTTCCTTTGATCTAATACTATCTTTAGCTTCTCTTGTTAGCCATGGTTGGACCACTTTTCCTGTGGGATTTTTGTGCCTTAAAGGAATGTATATTTGTTGTAAATTATGTATTAATTCTTTAAATGCTAGCCATTACTTGTCTACCGTCATACCTTTTAATGTAGTTTCCCAATCTACCTTAGCCAACTCGCCCCTCATACCTACGTAGTTTGCTTTGTTTAGATTTAAGGCCCTAGTTTCGGATTTAACTAAATCACTTTCAAACTTAATACAAAATTCTATCCATATTGTGGTCACTCTTCCCTAAAGTCCCCTTTACTACAAGGCTATTAATTAACCCTTTCTCATTGCACAATACTAGATCTAAAATAACCTGTTCCTTAGTTGGTTCTTCAACATACTAATCTAGAAAACTATCTTGTATACATTCCATGAATTCGTCCTCCACACTATTACTGCAAATTTGGTTTGCTCAGTCTATATGTAGATTAAAGTCCCCCATGATTACTGTATTACCCTTGTTGCATGCGCCTCTAATTTCCTGATTTATGCTCTGCCCTACATTACAACTGCTGTTTGGGGGCCTATAAACAACTCCTATCAATGTTTTCTGCCCCTTTTCTTAGCTCCACCCAAACTGATTCGACTTCTTGATTTTCAGAGCTAAGATCCTTTCTCTGTCTTTATCCCATCCTTTATTATCAGGGCTACCCCTCCTCCTTTTCCATTTTGCCTATCTCTTCTAAAAGTTAAGTATCCTGGAATATTTAGTTCCTAACCTTGGTCACTTTGCAACCACATCTCCGTAATGGCTATTAGATCAAACCTGTTAATTTCTATCTCCGCTATTAATTCATCTATTTTGTTGCGAATGCTTCGCGCATTCAGATATAGTGCCTTTAGCTTTGACTTTTTTCTATTTTTCCCTGATGTCACCTTAGTCACTGCTGCCCTATTACATTTGTTACTCTCTCTGTCCCTTCCTCACCCACTTTGCTTATTTTTACCCAAAACTCTGCTCTGCTCTAGCACCTTGGCATTTCTCTTGCTGCTTTTAAATTTACTCTTTCCTGAATCCTCCCACTCCCCCTTCATTAGCTTAAAGCTAATGTCCTAGTTATTCAATTTGCCAGGACACTGGTTCCAGCCCGGTTTAAGTGGAACCCATCCCAACGGAACAGCTCCCTCTTTCCCCAGTACTGGTGCCAGTGCCCCATGAAGCAAAACCCCTGCCTCCCACACCACACTTTGAGCCACGCATTTAACCCTCTAATCTGCTTATCCCTATGCCAATTGGCGCGTGGCTCAGGTAACAATCCAGAGATTATTACCTTTGAGGTTCTGCTGTTTAATTTGGACCCCCAACTCTTCAAACTCTCTCAGCAGAACCTCATTCCCAGTTCGACCTATGTTGTTGTTTCCTACATGGACCACAACAACTGGATACTCCCCTTCCCACTCCAAGTTCTTCTGCAGTTGCGAGAAGATGTCTTTAACCCTGGCACCGGGCAGGCAACACAACCTTCGGAACTCCCGGTCGTGGCTGCAGAGAACAATATCTATCCCTCTGATAATACTGAGCCCTACCACAACTGCATTCCCTTCCACTCCCCTCACTTGAATGGGCTCCTGCACCATGGTGCCATGGTCAGCTTGCTCATCCTTCCTGCAGACTTTCCCCTCATCCACACAGGCAGCAAGAACCTCATACCTGTTGGATAAGGACAAATGCTGAGGCTCCTCTAGCACTTCACCCGGGGTCCCCTTACCTGCCTGAGTTGCAGTCACACCCTCCTGTCCCTGACCTCTAACCAGAGCTGTACCACTACCTAACCTAAGGGGTGTGACTGCTTCCTGGATCAAAGTGTCCAGGTAACACTCCCCCTCCCTGATGCCCCGCAATGTCTGTACCTCAGACTCCAGATCAACAACTCTGAGCTGAAGTTCCTCTAGATGCAGGCACTTACTGCAAACGTGGTTGTCTGGGATCACAATGCTCTCCACAAACTCCCACATGCTGCAGTTGAGACACACCACCTGCACTGCCATCTCTATATGACCTTGTTATATTTAAGTAAATTTAATTTCATTTGTATTTAGTAACTTATGGGGAAAAATGGAGTCGCGCCCCCTTTGGGGCACTAACTTCGAAGTAGCGCCCCCAAAAAATTAGCGCCCCCATGGCCAAAATTCATCGGTAGCACCCCAAGAGGCAAGCGGGGCGCTACTGGAAGCACCCCCGCCTCCCTCTTGGGGCGCTGCGAGGGAATATTGGGGCGCTATATGCTGCAATGCCATGCGCTGCAGCACATCGTGCCACAGTACTGCAGGCCTTCCTCCCCTTCTTAAAGGGGAAGGGCCTTGCGCAGCGCGACCCGGGGCCCAGCTGGGCCACCAGGGATCGGAGTGCCGGCAAAAGAGCCCAGCACTCAAGAGAAGTGCCGGCTCACGGAGTGCTGCTGGCACTCCGTGGGTGGACTGTTCAGGAGGCCGGGGACGGCAATGGGTGCAGGTGCTGGCGGGTGGCCAGCAACAAAAATGGCCGCCCGGCACCTTGCCTTTAATTAGCGCCACCCCAGCCGCAGATAGGCCCCCCTGACCCCGTTGGACATCGCGTCCGTCGGTAAGTCAGGGGCGCTACCGAAGATCGCGAGCGGGGCACTGCGCACGGCGATGACTTCATCGCCAGCGGTGTAGCACCGCGGGGTGCTAACGGTTACCGCCGCCGCTAACCTCCCCCTGAATTTCGTGGGAGGCGTTGGCGGTGCCACGCCCGGGCGCTAGTTGCTTCACACCCCGGTAGCACCCTCTTAGGGCGCTAACAGGAGGCGCAAAGCAACTGAATTTTTAGGCCTTAGTTTACAGTTTAGTTTCTTGACTACTTAAATGATCTAGATTAAGTTATGGGTAATGAAAATTAAATATCTACCTGTAACACAAAGCACTACAAGTAGTGTAGGCAAAAAGCTTCTGCACCTGAACTTCCAACATGTGCTCCTGTAGTGCAAAGTTCTGCACGGAGAGCATGAATTTGTAAAATCTACCCTATAGTCCCCGGTAGTAAACATTTCTAATTCTTAGCTGTCTGTTAGTCAGAAAACGAAATAAACGGTTACTGGTCAGTCCATACAAATGATTGTGAGTGCCAGCTCAATGGTGGAGGGAAGATTAAAAAAGACCCAAGTAGCTCTAAATAAAAAGCTTCAGTTGCGTTCAAATTGTTGTCGAGATATTTACTGGAAGCTTGTGGTTTCATAGCTCAATGAAAAAATGTGTGCATGTACTTCCTGCACTGACCTGTGGTTAAGTGGCAGGCAGATGCTGACAATAACAGTGCAGCAATGGTTCTCAGAAGAGATCTTGCAGAGCCTCACTGGTGAGTTCAGTTTTTTATGAATTCAATGTGCAAAAAAATTGCAAGTAGAGAAAGCCTTCCTCGACCCCTCTGGTTAGAGGCCTACTTCCACCCACACTCCACCAATGCCAGACATCAGACTGTCACCAAATATCAAGGAATCAGATGCTGATTGACATTAAACTTCTGGTGAATTAGATACAGATTTGCATGGGACGACTTGGTAGGCTGCACACATACTGGCACCAGATTACCAAACAAAATTAATCATTAACCAATAATGCTTTAAAATCATGAAGGGTGTGTTTAAAATCATGAAGGGTTTAGATAGAGAAACTGTTTCCAATGGCTGAAGGTTCGATAACCAGAGGGCATAGATTTAAGGTGATTGGCAATAGAACCAGAGGTGACATGAGGAAAAACACAACAAGTGGTTAGGATTTGGAATGCACTGCCTGATAGATTCAATAGTAGCCTTCAAAAGGGAATTGGATAAATACTTGAAGGAGATAAAATTGCAAGGAAATGGGGAAAGATTGAGGGAGTGGGACTAACTGGATTGCTCTTCAAAGAAGCCAGCGCAGACTCAATGGGTCAAATGGCTTCCTTCTGTGCTGTACTATTCTATGATTCTATGAACAATGAACCGATACCCCATACCACTGTGGAAAACACTCTGGAGATATTTTTTAAAAAATGAAATAAAACATTGAGAGGAAAAAACAAACCAGCCTTGAGTCACTTTTTTCCAACAAACATGATTGGCAAAACAGCAATACACTAAATGCAGACAAACTGTGAGACCGTCATACTATAGGTCAGTGGCATTGCTTCTATTCATCGTGTTTGTAATGACAAAGGTCATATTGAACCTGCAGTCCATCTAATGGTTGCTGGTGTAAACTCATTGAGATTTGTGCTTCGAGATAGTCTCAGCATAAAGTAAACTTGTCTTTAGGGTAGATTTCATGCCAGCTTAAATTTAGCTGCAGCTATTCACTATCTGTCATCTTCAATATGTCTGGTACATTCACCATTTCCATTGGACTTACCAGCAGACAACCCATAATATGTTCAAGAGGTTGAAGATCTCCCTGACCTGTCCTGCAAGTCAATATCAATAGACTCATACTAGTGTATAGAATGGTGCAGAATCTTTAACTGCTAGCTGCTCAACCAGTCAGTTACGTATCAGCAGAGCAAATACCTGCTGATTTTTCATCTAATACTGGCCAAATTCATTTGAAAACCTTTCCGCTGAGTCGGTATTTTTTGCACTACATGGGAATGACTGTAAGCATAAAGAAGCTGCTCTTAAGTTGATAAGGTAATCAATCAGGTCTGCATTCACTCATTTTCCCAAGTGTAGTCTTAAAAAGATCCTGCCCTGGAGTTTCCTCTGCATTTGCACCCAGATACACATATAAGCTGCGCTCAAACCAATTATGTAGCTTAAAAGATTGCAGAACTTTGGACGTAAGTGAGTTACCCGCATTACTACAATACGCCTAAGTTTCCTTGATCTTTTACGGCCATCCATCAAATCCTCCACCCAAACGAATTTCTGCCCATATGAGGGAGAAATTTGCACCTGTGAAATGGGTGGCCAGGAATTGAAAATCGGGGTGGGGGTGGGTGGTGGAGACACACCTCAGCCCCTCCATTGGTGCCTGATGCCATATTGAGGCAGGCCTGTAAATGGACAAGCAGCCTGCCCACCCGCCTGAAACAGCTGTAAGGCTGCTTTACTATGCAAATCGGGTCATTCACCAGTTGTCGGACCCCAATGCAAAATTCAGGTACAAATGGGCGAAGCTTGCATCACCTAGTTGTCCCAGGTCTTGAGCGGCCTAACCAGTGGTCCTTAAAGGGACCACTAGAGATTGCTCAAAAACAGCCACAAAACTTTTTCCAAGTTATATTTTTGGAGTGCCAAAAAGAACACTCTCCACAAAAATACTGCAAGCGCTGATGGCCTGGGCTCATCCCGTTGGCTTTGCCTGCCCCCACTTGAACCTACCTTCATGTCGGCTTGACATTGGAGGCGTCAAGCTGCATCAGGGTGCCCGTTTGGCTGTACAGACCAGCACAGAGATCAATTGCTCTGCCAACTTGCTGCCCATTTTGGGCGAAGTCAAATTTCTCCACCAATATCACATAATTGCAAAGCTGTACATCATTTCCCCCACTTTTCATAAGTCTCCTGCATAGGTAAGGACAGCAGATATTTAGTGATTAACAGATGAACTTTGATTGCAAAATGATAAGCACAATCTCTAAAATAGTGGTGATAGTAGAACCAGCTCCCTATCAAGGGGCTGCAACAGGAATGCTACCTGGACCCTAACTGCAGTGTAGGGACATTTGATTAGCACTGAAAGACTTTGATTGTTTTGACACAAGCAAAAAGGAATTGTTGACCATACAATATGGAATGTGTGTGAGAAGGGTTACCAGTGCTGCATTTGACAGACTGCGAGGCAGCCTGTTTGGGTTATGGCTCACTTCATTAGTGTCATATTTTACATAAAGGATATCAGTGTATGTTTACAGTTTGTCCTAGAGTTTTTAGAACTGGGGAAGCGATACTGGAGTAACTAGATAGAGAACTGGCCATGTGACACCAACTTATGTAGTAGCTTGGGCCACATTTGACTAATATGTACAGGGTGGTTAGTTTGTCTCATTGTGTGCAGTTAAGGATCATTGAAATCCTTATCTGAGTTGCATATCTTACCTTATAGTCCTGTCCCTTCACTTTTTTATTTGATGTGAGTTGTCCTCCAGTACTGGGCACAAGAGGTAAATGTGCGTACCTGTCACAGCATTTTTCTTGTAGTGCTACTCTCAATGAAGGTAATTCACTTGTTTAAAGTGAAGAACAATTTCAACAACCTGCGGTTTGTGTAGACACATCTCTCGCTTTCGCCTTTTGCACCTGGGTTCTGGTTCTGTGGTCGGCAGGAACTCAGGGGCGAAGAACAGATGTCAATAACGTCAGTAGATAAAATATAGGCGTCAAAAATTGACCCAAGCAGAAAAATCTGAATTATCTTTAGAATAAATAGGAGCAGGAAGAGGATGTTTTAACAGGTCGTTATCTTGGGTTCGTTCCTAAATGTCAACATTTTTTCATTGTGGGGAAAGTGTTTGGCTCTGGCTAATATTAAAACTATTGTGCCAATCAATGGTTCCATAGAAAAGGAAAAACAGTGTTTCTATGCTTAGAATTGTCACTTCGGAGTAATCTGCCACGTAATGTGAAAATACAAACTCTATTGGTACATCTGTCTCAAGAGTAACTAGTTGAGAGAAAGGCAGTCAAAGATTATACACTAGCTTTATTATACCCTAGTACAGTTCCGCTGTTAGAAACGTGTCATGCATTAAAAAAGTTAATGGGAGCATGAAGCCTCTTTGGCATATTCCAATTTGTCTGCTTGTCAGCCATATGGTATTATGATATTGAGTATGAAAACAAGTTTTGATCGGCAGGGATGTGTCAAACTTTTTTGACTGGTCACCAATTAATTATATTGATGAGAAGTGTATTACTGTCTTGGGGGGCATTGAACCACTCAAGATTCCTATATACATCATTAATCAATCATATGACGTGAGGAGATAAAGTCTTGAGAGCATTTGTGTGCCTCTGTAACTATTGAGGTTGCACTCAGTATAAGTGACATGAACAGAAACCTCGGAATAATTGGGCATTGGTTTTGCCCATCTAATACAAAATTGTCAAATATGCTAGTGGTCAACAACCTACACAGAACTACATTAGAAATTTTAAATTGGCAATAAATTCACTAAAGGTACAGTCTCCACCACTTACACCGTCCACGCTTATCACAGGCAGCCACCTATATCAGGCAAATGGCGCTAACCATTTGCCATTTCCGCTGAAGTCATAAGAACATGAGAATATAAGAATTAGGAGCAGGAATAAGCCATACAGCCCTTCGAGCTTGCTCCGCCATTCAATAAGATCATGGCTGATCTTCGACCTCAACTCCACTTTCCTTGATTTCCCTAGAGTCTATGGGGGAGAAATTCAGTATCGCCCCATTTGGGGCGCAATTATCGGCCGTGCGCAAAGATTAGCGCCTGGCGCTAATTATCGCCACCGACTGCAAACTTGACTTTTATCGCCCCTGAAGGTGATTGGAGCGCTAAATCAGGCGCTTCACACCTGTCTTAAGGCGCAAAGGCCGAGGAGCGAGGCGCTACCTCAGAGCGCTGGCGAAGCTCATGTAATGTCAGTCAGCAATGGAGCACACACACAATGGCATGGGCCAGTTCTTAAAGGGGATGGTTAATCTTGCTTTCCATCCACATTCTGCTCATTGCAGCCTTGAATCTCGGCCTGGAGAGACCTGCACATCAAATCTGCTGGAAAGAACAATGGCGAGTACCAGGCAAAGAGCTCAGAGTGCAGCCCCCACAGTCTTTTCTAAATCGATACAAGGAATGGTAAATCAAAATGAACCTGCAAAGTGCTGCGCAGTACCCAAAACTCCTTCACACAACGTTGAATCTCTCCAGAAGTCTCTCTCTCTCTCTCTCTCTCAGAATGCGTAGTTCAAAAATGGCACCAACAATAAAAGGCAGGAAGCGGTCACCTTTAAATAGCGCTCCCCCTTTCCCTTCATGACTGCAGAACGCTCCCCTCAACCTGTCGTTGCTAGCGTCAGGCGGTAAGGCAGGGGGCGCCACTCAATATCCGCTCCGGGGCGATACCGGGGCGTTGCGCACTCGACTGACGTCACGATCTGCCGGCGCAGGAGATCGTGGCGGTAGTGTTTAGCGCCACCGCAAAATGTCTAGTTAAGTTCGCGAGCGGCGCAAACATCGCTGCGCCCCATTAGCGCCCTCTTAAGGTGCTAACGGGAGGCACAACCAACTGAATTTTCCCCCCTATGTATCTCAGCCTTGAATATACTCAACCACTCAGCATCCACAGCCCTTTGGGGTAGAGAATTCCAAAGACTCTCAACCCTCTGAGTGAAGAATTTCCTCCTCATCTCAGTCTTAAATGGTCGACTCCTTATCCTGAGACTATGACCCCTAGTTCTAGACTCTCCAGCCAGGGGAAACAACTTCTCAGCATCTACCCTGTCAATCCCCCTCAGAACTTTATATGTTTCAATGAGATCACCTCTCATTCTTCTAAACTCCAGAGAGTGTAGGCCCAATCTACTCAATCTCTCTTCATAGGACAACCCTCTCATCCCAGGGATCAATCTAGTGAACCTTCATTTCACCGCCTCTAAGGTAAGTATGTCCTTTCTCAGATAAGGAGACCAAAACTGTGCACAGTACTCCAGGTGTGGTCTCACCAAAGCCCTGTACAATTGTAGTAAGATTTCCTTACTCTTGTACTCCAACAGCCTTGCAATAAAGGCCAATATGCCATTTGCCTTCCTAATTGCTTGCTGTACCTGCATGCTAACTTTCTGTGTTTCCTGTACGAGGACACCTAAATCTCTCTAAACACCAACATTTAATAATTTCTCACCATTTAAAATATATTCTGTTTTTCTATTCTTCCTACCAAAGTGAATAACCTCACATTTCCTCACATACTCCATCTGCCACCTTATTGCCCACTCACTTAACCTGTCTATATCCTTTTGCAGGCTCTTTGTGTCCTCCTCACAGCTTACTTTCCCACCTAGCTTTGTATCGTCAGCTTGGATACATTACACTCAGTCCCTTCATCTAGGTCATTAATATAGATTGTAAATAGCTGAGGCCCCAGCACGGATCCTTGCGGCACCCCACTAGTTACAGCCTGCCAACCTGAAAATGATTTGTTTTTCCCTACTCTCTGTTTTCTGTCCATTAACCAATCCTCTATCCATGTTAATATATTACCCCCAACCCCATGAGCCCTTATCTTGCATAGCAACCTTTTATGTGGCACGTTCTCGAATGCCATTTGGAAATCCAAATATACTACATCCACTGGTTCCCCTTTATCTACCCTGCTAGTTGTATCCTCAAAAAACTCTAATAAATTTGTTAAACATGATTTCCCTTTCATAAAACCATGTTGACTCTGCCTAATCATATTATGGGGTGGCATAGCGGTTAGCACTGGTGCCTCACAGCGCCAGAGACCCGGGTTCGAATCTGACCTCGGGTGACTGTCTGTGTGGAGTTTGCACATTCTCCCCGTGTCTGCGTGGGTTTCCTCCGGGTGCTCCGGTTTCCTCCCACAGTCCAAAAATGTGTGGGTTAGGTTGATTTGGCTATGATAAATTGACCCTTAGTGTTAGGGGGGATTAAATATGTGGGGTTATGGGGATAGGATGGGATATGTTAGGGGGAATTAAATACGTGGGGTTACGGGGGTAGGGTGGGATATGTGTACTGTGGGGATTAAAGCAGGGACAGGGTACTGGATTTGGATGATCAGCCATGATCGTATTGAATGGCGGAGCAGGCTCGACGGGCCAAATGGCCTACTCCTGCTCCTAGATTCTATGTTTCTATGTTTTCTATTATGATTTTCTAAGTGCTCTGTTACTACTTCCTTAATAATGGAGTCCAGCATTTTCCCGATGACTGATGTCAGGATAATTGGCCTGTAGTTCCCTGTTTTCTCTCTCCCTCCTTTCTTGAATAGCAGGGTTACATTTGCTACCTTCCAATCCACTGGGACCGTTTTAGAATCTAGGGAATTTTGGAAAATCACAACCAATGCATCCACTAACTCTGCAGCCACCTCTTTTAGAACCCTAGTCAATTACAAAGGCGCCGATTATAACACATTAAGCGACCAGATATTTTGGGCAGTGGCCGTATCAGACTTGTCATGTTGCATAGTTTATCAAATAAGATACCTGGACCATGATCTCAAAATAGTTATCCCATAAATGGTTTTAGATTTACTGCTGCTTATGGCCCCACTAGAGTTCAACAGAGAACTGATGTTGACAATTGAAGTTGTTAATGGAACCAGCCTGAGAAAAGGCAATAGCACATTGACATAGTGACTTTACCTAAATAATCACTGCAATTCTTCTTCTTCTTTCCAGAATAAGAGAGCGTGATGACAAGGGATCGTATGCTCTCTGCTTGATGCACGAGGGTAAAATATATCATTATCGAATTGACAAGGACAAAACAGGCAAGCTGTCCATTACAGATGGGAAAAAGTTTGACACCCTCTGGCAGGTAGAGTAATCCACTGATCAAAGGGTTTCTTGATCAGTTGAATATATTTCACGATGCTGCTTTTTTACCCCAAATTTGTTCAGTGTAAAATGTACAGCACTGTTGTGATCCTTCTAATTGATTTGGCTAATAAAACTGTACTTATTATACAGAGTCTTATAATTGCTATACTTGCACCTTAGTATCCAGTTTTGTCCTGTTTTACTTACATAGGGGTTTAATTTCCTCTGGCCACTATTTTTGACACAGTGGTTAACACGTTTTCACTAAATTCCTATCTGCCCTGTTTTATTGTAATTAAATTAACACTGCAATTTAACATGAATGTGTCAATCAGTGTGCTAAAAATAGCAGATAGACAAAATTAAATCCTTTGGTGTGCCATATTTTTCTTGGTTAAAGTACTAGGTAGCTATGCTTTGTCATAATTTAATACGTAAACATAGCTTAACTGTCATTGACCACATTATTCATTTTTTAATTTTATTTTTCTTCGCTTCTCCTAATTTTCCATCCTCTTATCCTGAAGGCAATGATTTATGTCAGGACACAGTTCCACAGGTATCAGCAACAAGGAGCCTTTCTTTTTCTCTGATCCTAAGCATTGGATGTGATCAGATTATGTGACCATGGGGAGTTTCCCAGATGAACTCTACCATGTCCTTATACAATATTCACATTGCACACTTTTCAACAATGATTATAGCTAGTGATTGGGATTGGAACTGTGGTTAATTTTAACCTTCTCTAGTCAAGGGTCACTGAAGCCAATTCATGAATCCCCACCACTATTCTGACAGCTGTCACATCACTTGTTAGGGATTCAATTTAGCACTTCCTGGTCTATATGGCTCAGTACCAGACCAGGAGGTGTATTTGCCAGCTAAGCCATTATGCTTAAATTTTAATTAACTTTTCCTATCACTTTATGTTACACACTATTACTTGGTTGATAGGGCAAGAATATGATCTGCATCTGGATTCTAGTAATAAATCTACAAGCTCACCCTTCAACTTTTCCACCATCCCTGTGAGAAGGCACCTTGGGGGAAAAATTCAGTTGGTTTGCGCCTCCCGTTAGCACCTTAAGAGGGTGCTAATGGGGCGCAAAACAACTACTGCCCGTGCGCGGCGATGTTTGCGCCGCTCACAAAATTAACTAGACATTTTGTGGCGGCGCTAAACACTACCACCACGATCTCCTGCGCCGGCAGATTGTGATGTCAGTCGAGTGCGCAACGCCCCGGTAGCGCCCCGGACCGTATATTGAGTGGCGCCCCCTGCCTTACCGCCTGCCGCTAGCAACGACAGATTGAGGGCAGCGTTTTGCAGTCAGGAAGGGACTGGGGGAGCGCTATTTAAAGGCGACCGCTTCCTGCCTTTTTTTGTTGGTGACATTTTTGCACCACGCATTCTGAGAGAGAGAGTGACTTCTGGAGAGATTCAACGCTGTGTGAAGGAGTTTTGGGTACTGAGCAGCACTTTGCAGGTTCATTTTGATTTGCCATTCCTTGTATCGATTTAGAAGAGATTGTGGGGGCTGCACTCTGAGCTCTTTCTCTGGGTCTCTTCATTGTTCTTTCCAGCAGATTTGATGCACAGGTCTCTCTAGGCCGAGATTCAAGGCTGCAATGAGCATGATGTGGATGGAGAGCAAGATCAACCCTCCCCTTTAAGAACTGGCCGGCGCCATTGTGTCTGTGTTCCATTGCTGACTGACATCACATGAGCTTTGCCAGCGCTCTGAGGTAGCGCCTCGCTCCTCGGGCTTTGCGCCTTAAGACAGTTGTGAAGCGCCTGATTTAGCGCTCCAATCACCTCCAGGGGCGATAAAAGCCAAGTTTGCAGTCGGAGGCGATAATTAGCGCCAGGCGCTAATCTTTGCGCCCGGCCGATAATTGCGCCCCAAATGGGGCGATACTGAATTTCTCCCCCCTAGTATCTATTTGGTGTTTTCTTCAGTGGCACAACCGATATTTGGAACTCACTGGGTGAGAAATTTAATGTTGAAATTAAGACTCATTGCAAGGCCTCCTATTCTTAACGCATTGCTTCCTAGAACCTCAAAACTGTGGAGCTCCTTACCTCCCTCAGTCTTTCCTTCCTGCAATCTTCAGGCGTTTAAAAACCAAACACTACTTCCTGATTTACCTTGTCATTTATCTTATTTTTTCAACCTTGCTGTTACCCTACACTTTGATTTCTCAATGATGAAACTGTATGCATCTGCACATTATAGGGCACTGGGACCCCAATCTGTTAACCCATTCCACTGCCTGAACCTAAACACCTTGGCCCCGATATTTACGGGGTGGTAGAGAGGCTGCAGGTGAGGCCGAAAATGGCCAAAGAACCCAGCAAGGGCAGGGATGTGGAGCTTCTGCCGATCTTAATGGCAGGACCTTGTTAACATTTTTTTTAGCTCCATGTGCCACCTGGCAGCCGGCCAAATGGACAGCCTGGCCAGCGGGTGGGAGAGTACACCAACGGCAGGAGGCCGCAGCCGGGGACCCTTGAGGACGGTCCCCGACAATCGGAAGGTCGGAGAGGCCCACGATCAGGAAGGCTGGGGGGAGGTCGGCACTCGGGGCTGGAGGGAGGTCGGCACTCGGGGCTGGAGGAGGTCAGTGGCTTCCTTGAGAGGCCCGGGGGAACACTCCTGCTCCTCCTGGCCTACAAGGAGTGCTGACAGAGATACTTACCTTGTAGAGCTGGCAGCACCCGCCTCCCTTTCACTGCCGTGTTTCCCGACCCCTGGGAAACACATGCAGCAACAGTAAATTTTAAATCAGGCTGACAATTGCACTGTGGGATCCCAATTTAAATATGTTAATTTAGTGTCCCGCCTCTCCATAGCTTGGGGAGCCTGCCTGTGACAACAACTGGATCAAATTACACATTCCAGACAAACTGTTGGGGTTGTCTTGTCCTCCAAAGGCACCAATCAGAAATCTGGTACAACCCACTTGTGGTGCAAATAAACGCAGCCCGTTTAAGATAACAAATTCCGTCAAAGTAGTACAACATTAGGGTAGTAAATATTACACAATTTTAAATGCAAAAAGCATTTGGAGAAAGATTACTTCTTTTAAAAACATAATTACAGGGCATTACCTATTGCCCAAAATTCCCTTCACAGGGACATCCTGATCTAGAATTTGACATATTACACAGGCAGACCTAGAGAAGGGAATTGGGGATAAAATAAAATAATGGTATCATAGGTAGTCTGAAATTAGTTTCTAGTAGGTACAGATGTACAGGTGTACAACACCGAACTCCCCTTAATTCAGCACAAGTTGTTACTAAATTGACAATTTATTCAGAGAAGCCACAAGGTCGTTTGGCGTGGGAATTGGAAAAAGGGAATGCACCATTTGAAGATTGGAGCATGCCCATTCAATGCCACATTCACAAATATCTATATTCGTTTTTATTTCTCTCCTTATTGCAAATTTAGGCTTAAACTTCCCTTCATATAGCACGGTGTAAAACTCAACATTGTGCCTCTTCAGAATTTTACTTTAGAGACAACAAAATGATTGAAAAGAGGTTGGCTTCTCAGCAATTAAACAGAGACTAGTGTAATTCTCAATGGATTTGATGCTTGATTAAATTTAGTTCCTTGATTCTGCTGTTTGGCACATTGTCAATGGGAAGTGGTAGGTGAAAAGATAAAAATAAAATTTTAAAATACTCACATCTCAAATGTATGAGAAATACAGTACTGTTGATGGGGTGTGAAATGCCATTTAGCTTTCGGAGTACAGACAGTATTTTAAAAGTGAGATGGCCCTGAGACACAAAACATTGGGTGTGTTGCTAATATAATTTAAAAAAACAGACTGCTCAGTGTAACATATGTGCAGTGGAAGAGATACGACTGATTGACTGCACAACAGAAGCAGAAATACACGTAACATCTTTGCTGTAGACAATTCATTTCCACTTCATTTCAATATGATGGATGGCTGTAATTCTTTTCTTCCTGTAATATCTTGCCCATCAATAACTTCAAAGTAATTGATTGTATGAAAAGCGTTTCGAGATGATTCTGAGCGATGTCGTAAGGCACGGAATGTCACTGGGAATGTCCTCAGGAGTTCTCCGAATCGGCTGCCGTAACTTCATCAGAAACCCTGGATACGCGAACGGGGCTTCCGGAGAAGTTACAGCGGCCGATCAGGAGAGCCTCCGAGTAAATTCCCAACGTATGTTTCACCAAATTCCAACAAAGATATTGGAATATCAGCAAACTCTGGAATTGCTTGAAGTCTGGTGAAGCCAGGAATCCTAGTTTGAGGCAGAAAGACCTGCATTTATTTCGAGCCTTGTGACATCCCTCAGAATCATCTCAAAGTTATTAGGATTAATATACAGCACAGAAACAGGCCATTCGGCCCAACCAGTCCATGCCGGCGTTTATGCTCCACTCGAGCCTCTTCCAGTCTTTCCTCATCTAACTCTATCAGCATAACCCTCTATTCCCTTCTCCCTCATTTGCTTATCAAGCCTACCCTTAAATGCATCTATACTATTCGCCTCAACCACTCCCTGTGGTAGTGAGTTCCACATTCTCACCACTCTTTGGGTAAAGAAGTTTCTTCTGAATTCCCTATTTGATTTCTTGGTGACTATCTTATATTGATGGCCTCTAGTTATGCTCTTCCCCACAAGTGGAAACACTCTCTCTGTATCTACTCTATCAAAACCTTTCATAATTTTAAAGACCTCTATTAGGTCACCTCTCCGCCTTCTTTTTCAAGAGAAAAGAGACCCAGCCTGTTCATCAGTTCCTGATAGGTATACCCTCGCATTTCTGGTATCATCCTTGTAAATCTTCTCTGCACCCTCTCCAGTGCCTCTATATCCTTTTTATAATATGACGAACAGAATTGTACAAACACCAAGTGTGGTCTAACCAAGGTTCGATACAAGTTTAACATAACTTCACTACTTTTCAATTATATCCCTCTAGAAATAAACCCTAGTGCTTGGTTTGCATTTTTATGGCCTTGTTAACCTGTGTCGCTACTTTTAGTGATTTGTGTATTTGTACTCTGAGATCCCTTTGCTCCTCTACCCCACCCAGACTCGCACCCTCCAAGTAATAAGTGACCTCCCTATTCTTCCAACCAAAATGTAATACCTCACATTTATCTGTGTTGAAATTCATTTGCCAATTATATGCCCATTCTGCAAGTTTATTAATGTCCTCTTGTAATTTGTTGCAGTCCTCCTCAGTATTGACTATCCCCTTCAATTTGGTGTCATCTGCAAATTTAGAAATTGTGTTTTTGATTCCAAAGTCTAAATTGTTAATATAAATTGTGAACAACAGTGGTCCCAGCACTGATCCTTGTGGAACATCACTACCCAACTTCTGCCACTGTGAATAGCTCCCCTTTAACCCTACTCTCTGCTTTCTGTCTTGAAGCCAGCTGCTACTTGTTCCCTGACTCCGCATTCTCTGACCTTATTCATTAGTCTATTATGTGGTACCTTATCAAAGGCCTTTTGAAAATCTAGATAAATTACATCTACTGCATTACCCTTGTCTACTCTTTCTGTTACCTCTTCAAAAAATTCAATGAGGTTGGTCAAGCAAGACTTTCCATTTTGAAATCCATGCTGACTATTCATTATTATATTTTTGGTTTCTATTTGTTCTTCTATTTTCTCCTTTAGTAGGGATTCCATTATTTTTCCTACCACCGCTGTTAAGCTGACTGGTCTATAGTTCCCTGGACATATTCTATCTCCCTTCCTAGATATAGGTATTATGTTAGCTATCCACCAGTCCTCTGGCACAACACCTTTTTCTAATGAATTATTAAATATGTGTAGTAATGCCTCTGCTATCTCTTCCCTAGATTCTTTTAAAATTAGCGGATGTAATCCATCCGGACCGGGGGTTTTATCCTCTTTGAGTTTGATTAGTTTATTTAATATTCTCCTCTTCTTTTATTTTAAATGCAGTTATCTCATTACTAATCTCATCATCCAATGTCATGTCCACCTGATCTGTCTCCCTGGTAAATGCTGAAGCAAAGTAATTATTTAATATTTCTGCCATCTCTCTATCACTGCCTATGATATTATCCTGTTTATCCCTTAGTGGTTCTATTCCCATCCCGACCTTCCTTTTTTTATTTATGTGCCTGTAAAATATTTTACTTTTTTTTATGTTCCTTGATAATTTAATTTTATAGATCCTCTTTGCCGTCCTAATTTTTTTTTGACTTCTCCCTTAATCTCTTTGTATTCTCCCTTATCATGCTCTCCCCTGCTGTCCATGTACTTAATGTATGCCTATTTCCTTACCCTCAATTTCTCCCTTATGGCTTTATTCATCCATGGTGTTTTATTAGTGTTTAGTTTTTTTTAGCAGAATATATTTTTCCTGGACTCTGTTGAACACCGTTTTAAATGCTTCCCATTGCTGTTCTATGTCATTGTTTGCCAGTATTGTTGTCCATTTTATTTTCCCAAGTTCTATTCTCAGCCCCTCAAAATCAGCTATTCTCCATCTATTACCCTGGTCTTCGTCATACTTATGTCCTTCTCAATTATTATCTTAAAGCGTATTATGTTATGGTCACTATTGCCTAGATGTTCCCCTACTTTTACTTCTCTTATCTGCGCTGGTTCATTCCCCATTACTAGATCCAATAGCGAATCCTCCCTTGTTGGGCGTTTTACATATTGGGTTAGAAAGGAGTCCTATTGTAGGAACATTTACTGGTGTAAGAACATTCATTAAAATAAAATGTCCTTGAATTTTAGCTTTCAGTTTTTAATTATCTTTTAGCTTCCCTTTTTACATTAGTTAGTTGTTTACGAAAATGTGGGAGCCATAAGATTCCATAAGCAGCGACGAGATGAACAAGCAACTAATCCATTTTTTTGGTATTAGTTTAGAGAGGAATGTTGAAATTGAATCCCAAAGCAGATTTCAGTTATACAGTAAATCCCTACAGTGATCAATTATCAGAAAATTCTATGTATTCTCAGATTTGATCTATTGCTCAGTGCTTTATTGAATTCTCAAACAGCGGTAATGTCCAGGTCAGTTGCTCAGGGGTAGTTATTCTCTTTTATTCACATATTTATCTCTATATTAAAAGTTTCATGTTTGTAATGTAATATTGTATGTCTGTGATATTGTAAGAATGTAATATTAAAAATGTTGTTGTTTCATCTATGATAGCCAAATAACACCATAACCAGTCAGGTCCTAACAGTTATCTCCACTAACCACATGGCACCATGAACCAGTCAGATCACCAGGAGCACATAAGGCAGTCTTTTTTTAAATGAAACGTCCTTGAATTTTAGCTTTCAGTTTTTAATTATCTTTTAGCTTCCCTTTTTACATTTTTTTTTCTCCCTTGAGGTCAGGTAATCACCTACTCATTCTCTCTGCTCTGCTTGACCCAAATCTCACCTCCTTTCTGACTGCAGCCAGCATGCTCAACATCTACATACAACCAAGCTTCTCTACTTGACCGGAACTGACCCCATCCCCACTTCTCTGCCTTGTCCAACTCCACCCCAACCCGGCCTCTCTAATCGATTTGACTCAGTGACTTTTTGCCCACCTGACCCTAGTTGGAATCTTCCCGACTATCCAAAACCAAATGATGTACACCGTAGCAGCCAACTTCTGTATGAAAGTTTCCCTGTTAATTTCCTTAAAACAGACTCACTGGCAGTTGTGCTCTTCCCAATGTCAGGGAGCATGAAGACCAGTGAAGTGAGTTTCTGCTGGATCCATTTACAGTTGGATCCCTGTGCACTTGGGTTTGGGGACGAGCACAAAAATGGGAGATTACCAAAGATAACAGCTGGTCAATCTCGAATTACCAAGGATTGAATATTTCTTCGCGGAGAAACACACCAGCCTAGAGTTTCTGCTTGGTTGTGCTGGTTTTTTCAGTGCAATTCGCCCAAAATTGGTCAAACCAGTGCAAAAATTGCAGAATTTTAAGTGCAAATTATGTCCAGTGCAAATCAAGTTTCCGCGATCTTTATGTTGGTATAAAAAACATTGAGCTGGAAGCTGGCCCTTCCCACAACACTGGCCATGCCCCCAGATCAAATTAATCACCATAGTGAGTTTCCACTAATTGCGTCCGTTTGGGGCCATTCGAGGAGGCTCTTAAAATTAAGATGTTTTATTTTGGCGCAACAACACTGATAGGCACCTTTTAAAACCATTTAGATATTTAAAAATATTTAAGTTACAAAGAAACTGGCTACTGTACACCAATGAAACTAGTAAATGGTTCCGTGTAGTTTTTTAAAGTCATTTTCAGTTATCGAAAATCAGGTTACTCACAGGAACTGACCCCATCCCCATCTCTCTGCCTTGTTCAACTCCACCCCAACCCGGCCTCTCTAATCAACAGGTGGTGGACTACACACTCCTTATTTTTTGTGATTAAACCCATTTTCAGCTGTATTAATAAAATGGCACCAGGTTACCGCTCTTAAATATATCAAGGAATAACAATTACTTTCTAAAATGCTGCCCAATTGCGCTGGTTCATGAAGGATTTTATGTTCGGTGATATGCAAATGCATTTGATCAGAAACTTTGATCGGAAACTTGAGCACAAATTCAATTCAGAAAACTAGCGCAATTTTGGGCGCAATTTGCGCCCGAATTGCCAATTACGGCCAAAGCAGAAACCCCAAAATCTCAGGTATGAGTGCAATCGTGTTTATGTGTGTTTATCTGTATGTGTGTCTGGGGGAATTTTTACCTGAAAAAACAGGTGGGTTTGGAGTGTGGTGGTAGATAAATTGTTAAAAATCGGAATCTCGACCTGAACCCGCCCATAACCCGCCCACTTTCGGTTTTAACAGAGGCGGGACGGGGTTGGGACAGGGGCAGCCAGCCAACCTGCTGCCAGGAGGCGGGATGTCAATTTAAATATTATAATAAGGCTGGAAGCCTCTTCTTTAACCACCATTTTGTTTTTAACTCTATCTGGTTGGATTTTACACGCTTCGTAAAACCCGGCAGCTACAGCAAGGCTAGGACTGCTGCATCCAGGAGGCAAGTGCCTTTACACTGACCTCCTGGATCCAGGGCCCCTGCCTAGCCCACCCCCCGCTATCGGAGACCCCCCATGAGGCCTCCAATCACCTTCCCAGATCCCCCCTCCCCCAAGGATCATCCTGAGGCCGGCCATAGTCTTCTGGTGGCTGGCCCCGATCTGATATTGCATTCCCACCCCCCTCGTACCCCCCACCGATGATGGCCGGCCACGGTTCTCTGGTGGCCGGCTGCGATCGTCCTCACCGCCCCCCCGTCCCGGTCCCTCGACGGCCACAATCATCCTCACCTCCACCACTCGCCCCACCACCCCCGGTCCTCCGGAGGCTGGCAGCTGCCCCTACCCGATACCTCCCTCCCTCCTCTGTGTGGCCTAGTGCCACAGGCCAACTCTCCAGCTGGCTGGCTGCGGGCAGGAAACAGAAGCTTCAGATGCAAATCAGGCCCTGCCGTTAAAGTCGGCAGGGCCTGCGGGAAACCTGTTCTCCTGGGTTTTCCGCCTGCATCGGATTCCCCCCGCCCCCAACCCGCCTTCCCCATGACAATCCAGCTCTCTGTTTCTGTGTGGGTGCGTGTGTATAAGTACAACAACAGGTCAGTTTTTTGGTTGGGCAGTCTGTTTTTTGAGCACCCGGTTTTACATTTTAATGTTAACCAGGCAGAAAAAGTCTAGTCTTCTGTGTTGTGGCAGTTTTTTTTTTACATTCCATTCTGGGGTTTACAATAAAATGTCAAAACTGAATCAATTTCAACTAAAAACATGGCAAACAAAGAGAAAGGAAATCAGAAAAATGTAGACAGCAGGAGGCAAGCAGAGACGTCATTATAGCAAAAGAGACAAAAAGGATTTCATTTCTTTTAGCAGCACATTGATTAACTTGTTTACTTAAAATTTCTTTGTGCCCTTGTCAACTCATTTACAGATTAAAATAACGCAGAGAAAATTAAACTCTGAAATGATAGTACATTATCTGTTATAAGTAAAGAACTTTTCAGAAATAAGTGGTTATGTCTTATAACTGGAGTAAAGAGATGTTGAGATGAAATCTGACAAATGTTTCTACCTAAAACACTGTTGCGTGTAGTTTTAATTTTATGGAAAATGTTCTCTCTAGATGGTCGACCATTACTGTTACAAGTCAGACGGACTTCTTCGAGTTCTCACTGAACCATGTCCAAATCCTGATCACCCAGTTGGTACGTTACCGCTCTTGTGCTGCTACTTATTATTGTAGTGGGCAGGGGGAGGAGGCAGCAGGGGAGCTAACATCATGGATGTTTGCTGGACAGGAGTAAGCAAGCAATGAACCGTGAGAGTTCAAATTTCAACGTACACGAAACTGTTCTTCGAGGAAATTTACCTGGAAAATTGCCTTAATAGGGTTTAAAAAAAAAGAAATACATCAAATATTTATTTTCTTTCTATCCCCAGTTTTACTCCTCCTCACCTGAAGGAGCTGACTCCTCTTGGGGTATAAATTCATGGGCACCATCTCCCCTTGGGTACCTTGCCCATGTGGTCTTTCTTCGTGTATTTAGCTCAGACAATGATTTCAGCATGCTATTGATCTACAAGGGACATCACAGCCTAGTCTGCTCCTGTATCCACCTGACAGCTGTAGACGTGCAATTTTCAGCAAAAGCCACTTGATATTAATCAGGAGAAGGAAGCCTGGCTGTTTTTTTTTGTCTACCCATAGTCCAAAGGGACTGACTGAAATCAATTAACTCAGCATAAACTGGAAATAACACCTGGGATATTCTGATTTGTTTGACCTAATACTACAAAGGCCAGTTTCTAAGAATGCTTGCACTGTGTCATCACTACACAGCCTTTGACGTGATGATAATAATAGTAATGGTGCTGCAGGGCTGGTCTGATGTTGCTATTATCAATGAACACAAGTGCCAGCACTTTCTACAAAATATTAATAGTTTCCTACCCCACAATAGCCACTTGCAGTAAAGGTAAAAAGATATGTCTTTTGAAGAGCTAGAATTTTTTTTCGCATTTTGGGATTGATAAGTGGGATTTCAAGGTGTACGGAGTCAATTGCAACAATATTACATCCACACTGTATTTTCAAACCGCTCATGAATGGTGTTACAAGGAGGCTGCAAGAATTTAGAGGAGGAAAGGATTTCATTCAATCCTGGTATATTGAGCACCTCTTTCACCTACCCTCCTTCCTTCTGAATTTTGCAGTGTGCTGTGGAACTGGCAAAACTGTTAATTCCTGTGACATTTGCAAGTTAGGCAGTAAACTTTCAGCCTGTCATTTACACATTTACGTCACAAGTTTGCTGAAAATAACATGCCTGCAACTGTTCATGCGAAAGTCATGACGTAAGTGTGAACCGTTTTGAAAATCATGTCCATCATTTCAAATAAAGCAATATTGCACTCTATTTGAATTATTAGTTTTCCCCATAGTCTTTATTCAATAAATATTGAAATTCCACATTAAAAAACTATTTAATGTACAGATTATATGATTTGTAATTGCGTCCCATAGATATTCTTACTATGGTTTTGTTTTCTAGATTCCTTTGGATTAACCCCAGCGCCACCACTTCCAAGTAACCATCCTCGGGTAAGAATGTATTAAGAGCTGAGTAGCTTACAGACTCTTTAAAACCATTCTATTTCTCACTGAGTTACCAGAACATATCTGACTATGGTAAACCTTGAAAAACGTCTTAACTCACGAGGATTATTGGAAATAAAATCCCCAGTAAAATAATATGCAGTACAAGCAGTGGTGCATACCTGTGTAAATTAGTTTAACATGCAGGTTATTCAAATCTCTAATATTTACAAGTTACTTTTTGCTTTTCACGGCTCCTTTGGTGACACATTAGAATGGTGCAATAAAAACATTTTATTTTATTTTATGCCTCAGCTCATCTTCTGCTGAAACCCTCATCCATGCCTTTGTTGCCTCTAGAGTTAACTATTCCAATGCTCTCTTGGCCGGCCTCCCATCTTCCACCCTACATAAACTTGTGCTCATCCAAAACTCTGCTGCCCGTATCTTAACTCGCTCCAACTCTCGTTTACCCGTCACCCCTGTGCTTGCTGACCTTCACTGGCTCCCATTCCGACAACACCTCAATTTTAAAATCCTCATCCTTGTTTTCAAATCCCTCCATGGCCTCGCCCCTCCTTATGTCCTCCAGCCCTACAAGCCTTCGAGATCTCTGCGCTCCTCCAATTCTGGCCTCTTGCGCATCCCCAATTTTAATCACGCCACCATTGGTGGCGTACTTTCAGCTGCCTTGACCCTATGCTCTGGAATTCCCTCCCTAAACCTATCCACCTCTCCACCTGTCTCTCTTTCTTTAAGATGCTCCTTGAAACCTACCTCTTTGACTAAGGTTTTGGTCATCTGTCCTGATATCTCTTTCTGTGGCTCGGTGTCAAAAATGTTTTTTCATATCACTCTTGTGAAGCGCCTTGGGACGTTTTGCTACATTAAACGTGCTTTATAAAACAAGTAAGTTGTTGCTGTTGTGCAGGGTCACTTGCCCACTGATTTTTTTTTTACCCTCCCTCTGGGGAAGAGACTCGTCTTTTCTTGGCTCTTCCCACAAATATCTTGATGAAATCAGAAATTTACTGCATGAGGAACTGCAGGGATGAATCCAAATTCTGTGAGTGCAGTACTGGGCTAAATGTGCTGGGCTATCAGATCACTATAATTCCATAGCACTTTGATTTTCCTGATCTGTTATGCTAGTCCAACTACTGCTTTCCTGGAATAGGCTTCAGTTTGGGTTTTCACAAAAGATTCCTTAGCCTGTACCTACAAACTTTGATTTGCACATACCAAATCCTTCAGTGTACTCACCTCCAGCCAAAGGCAAATCGCTGTGTTGAAGCTTAAGTCTAATAGGTGTTGTAAGTAACGGTATTTTGTTTGCAACAAGAACAACAATGGGTGGAGAACAATTTATAGAAGTAATTTGTTTGAAAGAAGCTTGGCTTGTTGAGTTTGGACAGTTATATTTAGATTGTGCAGTAAAATCCTGGACTTTGCTGAGCTGTTAAATAAGATAAGACCTTACCATATGAGACATGGTGCGGGGCGGGGGGGGGGGGGGGGGGGGGTGGGGGGGGAAGGGGAAGGGGGAGTGATTCCCATCTCGCTACCTCCCCATTTGCACAAGAGCAGGGCAGTATCGGAACCCAGATTGCATGACTGGTCAAAGCGCCAAGGTATTGGTGAGTTCCCATCCATTCTGATTTTCAGGCGGACCTCGATCCTAGTGCCAGAATCCCTGCCTGTAACAGGCAGGAGGCTCATACATATATGGGCCCAGACTCGGCGCTCCACAACTAGAGCATGCCCGAACCAAGAAAAACAGGTGCACATATACCAATTCCTATCCCAGATGATCACTAGGAAGTAAGCTAACTGTAGGGTTCAAATAGTGGCATTAACCACAAAAGGGAACTCGGATACTTTATCTGTCACAGGAACATTTTGTGAGCCTATGCTCCTAATGCAGAGTCTCACTCGACAGCAACATGGATCAGAGATCAGGTACAAATGCCTTTGAAAAATCTCGCACACAAATTTCCGCACTCAAATCTCCAAACAACACTCCTGTCAAGTGAGGCACTGTATCGGGAGCTGGGCCTTGCAAATTTTACCCTTATATATTATTAAATATTGTATTCTGACAGACCTCTGACTATTTTTTTTAAATTACTGTTGTTCCTTCTTTGCATTATTTTTGTAACACATCACTTCACTAGAAACCGAGTGGATGGGCAGTTGAAATCACCCAGGTGACTAACTCACCATTGAACCGCCCGGATCCTGCCAACCATAATTTTTACGCAGGCTTCTGGACTCAAAGCCTGCGGTGTCTTTCTTTAAATATGCAGATCAGGGTCCAATGACATCATCGAGCCATGACTGCAATTTTAACTCAGCCTGAATGGGGTACCCACTGTGGTTTTCCGCCAGGCTGAACAGAGTCAGGACCAATGTGCCCCCTCATTTCTTTTGGGTACGCGGCCCATTCACAGTTTCGAGCATGCACAAAATTTAACATTGAAAAAGCCGGTCCTGGGCTGCGCGGAACCGGCAGAGAGCTGCGCAGCCGCACAGCTTAGAGGGAACGTTGGTCAGAACCTGCCGGGAAGATCTAGAGGCCCAAACAGGTTAGTTTTTTTATTTTCCTTTTGTGGAAGGAGAAGGAGAGCTCCTCCGGGCCCAACAAACAAAGTTTAGGGCTCCTTTGCCCCAGAGATCGCCCCCTCCCCTCCCATCTTCCCACTCATGAACCCCTCTCAGACCCACTTCTCCACACCTGGGAGTGTTGGTAGGGGGCTATGGACCACCCAATTTCCCAGAGGACAGCAGCCGCTGGACTGGCAGGATATTGGCCCAGATATTCCGATCGCAGGCCTCCCGCGGGCGGAGGGCTGCGATCTGGAAAAATCTGCGCCAAGACCGGAGGGCTCCCGGGAGGCGCAGAGTTCCGCTGCTGGGCCTCTCCAAACTGCCAGTGTGCAGGGCCCACGTATCCCTAGGCGCAGGCGGTTCGCAGCGCCCCTGGGATCACATGGGCCATGGGGAGCCAATCAGAGAAGGGAATCTCCCTTCATACATTTGACAGGAAGACCTGTCAAATATATGAATAGAGATCACCCCCAAAACATAGTAAAACTTTAAATACATTTTAAAAAAATCATATTTTTAAAATGACTTTAAATTACAATAAATTAAGTATTTTAAGCAAAAATTTTATTTTTTGAAAAAAATAATTAAAGTTTTTAATGGGGCTAAAAATAAACTTACCTTTCTTTAAAGTATTTTGAAATGATAAATCAGTGGAAATTTCTTTTTTTTAAAAACTTTTTTCAACTCTTATCCTGGTAAAAGCAGGCCTTACGCCTGCTTTTACCAGGCGCAAGAATTGTAAGTGTTTTCTGCGGACAGAGGGTCTCCAAAAAGCGGAACTCTCCGCCCGCAGAGGCCCATCTCCCGGGCAGCTGGAGGATCTGTCAAGAGCTTTCTTGACAGATCGGAAATGCCGGTTTCCAGCGCATGCGCATGCCTGAAACCGGCATTTCCGATGTCCCTACAGGTGGGTACACAGCGCGTACACACCCGTAGGGATCGGAATTTCTGCACCATTAGCGAGGCCCAGAAAATAGCCTGATTTCTGCAGCAGAGAGTGAGTTCCACCTCACCTCTGCACCCACCCAACCAAAACCAACGCGGATTTAAAATCAGGCCCCACGTTGCAGGATTTTTCAGTACATCAGATTGTTTTGGCTACTGAATTACAGAAGAATTCACTATTAAAGTTAACAAAACTGAATGTAAACTGGTATTTCTCTGATCCATATTATACTGTTTTACTGCACAGTCTCCACACTTTCTTATATTCCATCCAGATCTTAGCAGCTGAATTATTTTCAATGTTTGGAGTGTGGAGGAAGACATTTTAAAACATAAGCAGTTATAGAGTACACCACCATCTTAGAAATTCAATAGAAATTACCCTGCATATTTGGCTGGCTGTCTCTCAGTGAAATATACGTAGATACTATACACCTGTCCATTTTGGGTTCTCTATTTTAATTATGGTGTGCCACAGCATAATGTTTAAAATAGTTTTATAAATGGATAATTATATTGAACAGAAAAAAATCAAAAAATATCCTTTTGTTTAAGATGAACTACCCTGTTGCTCCAGATTTTAAATCACACGCCATCTCGACTGTTACCAACCCTTTATCAGCAAACATTTCACAGCTTGTAGCAACATCTCAGTTGAATTCCGATACTTTTCACAGTTTTTAAAAACTGTGTTGCGATAAAATGTCTTGTTTCAAAAAGTTTAATCACTCATCATCTAAGGGCATCTTTGGAGCTTGCCTCACTGAATCTGGCAAGTAGGCCCAAACTCTTTACTGGGAGATCATTTCAGTGAACTGCTAATTTTTGGAGGCCTTGCACAAATTTTCTGGGAGCCTTATTACACCTATAATCTTAGGCAATCCTACGTAAATTAGACCCATCCCAAATTCAGTGATCTTTTTCACCTGTTCACTCTTTCAGCACTGCTCATACATATAAAACATGCACTGCTGGGATTTCCTCCCATGGTCTTTGGATGTTTGATTCTTAAATATGTAATTAACAGTTTAGTACTGCATTTATAGTTCTGGGATTTTTCTCACAGGTGTATCTGCATTATTCTTGATGTATTACTTTCTGGTGGTGTTTACCACTGCATCTTTGAAATGCAGGACTCCTTTTTTCTTCCACAGCACTGTTCTGATGGTTGCTACTTAATTAACAGCAACCACAATGTTCAGTATGTGAATTCCATTAAGCATCCCAATGGCAATGATGGATTTGGAGGAAGAAGAGGAATTCATGCAGAGGGTGGAAAGACAGCTGCAAAATGGTTCCTCTTAGAAACCAAATCTTCAGACCTAGGCATACTTACTTGGGATGTCTGAAGCAACCTGCTTTCATCGTCTATGCTTCACAAGGGAGAGTATCATGGAGTTTTCTTGTCACCTTGATCAAAATCTGCAGAAAAGAGCCCTGAATTTCAACAGAGTTCTCCTGATCATACTGTCATAATTGACGCCATTTCTCTGGATATTGCACTGGAGAACTCCTGCGGACATTCCACCCAAAGATCTCCCACAGGACCAGCCCTGCCTGTACCATACATGTCTATCAACTGACTATTTGCACATTGGACCACTCAGTGGTTCACCTGCAGGTGCTCCAGGAATTGCTGTTGGCTTCATGGTGGACTGCAGGTTTCCTAGTCTCGCTCATTACTGCATACATGTCAGAACAGGATTTCTGCAGAGGTTCCAACATACCAGGCACTGAATATACTGCATGAAGTGCTTCTGCTACTGAGCTCCCACCATAAGGTAAGAATCTGTCAGGTCTGTAGCAAGCTGGCCTAAGCCCTTCTTTTTTATATTCATTCATGGGATGTGGGCGTCGCTGGCAAGGCCAGCATTTATTGTCCATCCCTAGTTGCCCTTGAGAAGGTGGTGGTGAGCCGCCATCTTGAACCGCTGCAGTCCGTGTGGTGAAGGTACTCCCACAGTGCTGCTAGGGAGGGAGTTCCAGGATTTTGACCCAGCGACGATGAAGGAACGGTGATATACTTCCAAGTCAGGATGGTGTGTGACTTGGAGGAGAACTTGGAGGTGGTGGTGTTCCCATGCACCTGCTGCCCTTGTCCTTCTAGGTGGTAGAAGTCATGGATTTGGGAGGTGCTGCCGAAGAAGCCTTGGTGAGTTGCTGCAGTGCATCTTGTAGATGGTACACACTGCAGTAACAGTGGAGGGAGTGAATGTTTAAAGTGGTGGATGGGGTGCCAATCAAGCGGGCTGCTTTGTCTTGGATGGTGTCGAGCTTCTTGAGTGTTGTTGGAGCTGCACTCATCCAGGCAAGTGGAGTGTATTCCATCACACTCCTGACTTATAGATGGTGGAAAGGCTTTGGGGAGTCAGGTGAGATACTCGCCACAGAATACCCAGCCTCTGACCTGCTCTTGTTGCCACAGTATTTATGTGACTGGTCCAGTTAAGTTTCTGGTCAATGGTGACCCCCAGGATATTGATGGTGGGGGATTCAGCGATGGTAATGCTGTTGAATATCAAGGAGCGGTGGTTTGATGCTTGCTTTTTGGAGATAGTCATTGCCTGGCACTTGTGTGGCGCAAATGTTACCTGTCACTTATCAGCCCAAGCCTGAATGTCATCCAGGTCTTGCTGCAGGCGAGCATGGACTGCTTAATTATATGAGGAGTTGTGAATGGCACTGAACACTGTGCAGTCATCAGCAAACATCCCCATTTCTGACCTTATGATGGATGGAAGGTCATTGATGAAGCAGCTGAAGGGGTTGGGCCTAGGACACTGCCCTGAGGAACTCCTGCAACGATGTTCTGGGGCTGAGATGATTGACCTCCAACCACCACAACCATCTTCCTTTGTGCTAGGTATGACTCCTGCCAGTGGAAAGTTTCCCCCCTGATTCCCATTGACTTCAGTTTTACTAGGGCTCCTTGATGCCGCACTCGGTCAAATGCTGCCTTGATGTCAAGTGCAGTCACTCTCACCTCACCTCTGGAATTCAGCTCCTTTGTCCATGTTTGGACCAAGATTGTAATGAGGTCTGGAGCCGAGTGGTCTTGGCGGAACCCAGACTGGGGATCAGTGAGCAGGTTATTGGTGAGTAAGTGCTGCTTGATAGCACTGATGATGACACCTTCCATCACTTTGCTGATGATTGACAGTAGACTGATGGGGCGGTAATTGGCCGGATTGGATTTGTCCTGCTTTTTGTGGACAGGACATACCTGAGCAGTTTTCCACATTGTTGGATAGATGCCAGTGTTGTAGCTGTACTGGAACAGCTTGGCTAGAGGCGCAGCTAGTTCTGGAGCACAAGTTCAGGTTTTTCCTACTTCTCTGCAGCCACTTCCACTTGTTATTCCTCACTTGTGCTGGATTTTTCTTCTTACCCTCCCTATCTAATTTTCCCTGAGTTGGATGTATCTGAGCTGGTGCCACCATGCTCAGGAGTGTAAACAGACTCGAGAGATCGGCCAGCTTCCTGCTCCTCTCTGGTGGCAGGTACATCATCTAGGAGGACCCTATATAAATTGAAAAGCAACATGTGTTACCATGAAGGCTGCATGAAATAATTGAGCACACAATACTAATGCCTATACTTTGGGTGCCATGTTGGTAATGGGTAGATGTGCCTGCATGTTAATAAATAAGTTTAAATGGGGAAACCAAGAAGAAGTTGAAGAGGACACTTGCCTTGTTAGGCTACCATCCAGCTCTCTCTGGTCAACACCCTCTTTTGCCTCATCTCACAAAGCTTAAGGGCTGCCTGCTTATGCCGAATAGTTCTTAATCCTACCCCATTACACCCATGGAGCACTTTGGGAGTATGTGTGGAAAGCTTTCCTTGACTATCCTGGGAATTCTACCCAACTTGCCACATGACAGGCCCAGCAGGCATGAATTCCATTTTGGGCCTCCTGAAGTCCCTAACAATAAAGAAATCAAAGGTAATTGATTCCTGAATGATTGATTACTTTAGACCTGCTTGTCCAGATGTTCCTCGAAGGGAATAAAGTAATATTTACCTGATTAAATCTGTGGCCTGATAAGGAGATAAGGGTACCATTCCGAGTTCTGACACCGCCAGAGTAGGCACCTCTGTTGTGCCATTCAGGCATGGGCCAGCAGCCCCTCCTCTGTAAATGACACCATGCCTGCAATTTGTGACGGGGTCAACAGCTGTGCAGAGCAGCAGACGTTAGTCCCACCCCTCCGCACTTCTGCACTGTGATATTTTGGGCTTTAAAACTCTGGCCAGTAACTCACTCACTCATACACTATAGAGTTTTCTAAGTAAGCTAACTAGCCAATAGGGCAGAAATACAATTTGAAGCTATTTCAGCTGTTATGGACACAATTCAAAAAAGGTTTCTAACCATTGGCGATGGTTTCGGAACAACAAAATGGCGTTTATCCTCAATGAGTCCTGCCATCTTTAATCCCACCTATTCTCATTCTTATTCTCACCATATTTCCACATCCCCTCTTTAAGAAATAGTTTTAATTTTCTTTTGAACCCATTTTACTATTTGCTTCAATGACCTTCGCTAGTAACTCATTCCAGATGTGTATAGGGCTGTATTTTGGTCTGAGCGGCGAATGAACGGCACCAGTCATTCGTTAGACTTGCACTTGCCCACAGACTTTCCATGGGGTTTTGCCCAGCAAGTTCCTGTCAGCCAAACATCAAAAAAGTGCAGCGCCCTCTACAGAGCATCTGGGACCTGTGCGAACAGGACAAGCAACTGTGTGTCTCCTTAACCAATCCGATTGAAGAATCGTTAATGAGTCTAAATCAAGAAGTGTCAGTTAGAATATTGACTTCAATGTCAAATCAGGTACAGAAAGCAAAATAAAAAGATGGAAAGTAAGATGGGATTAAGAGAGAGAGAAAAAAGAGACAGAATTAAAAAGTAAAAAAAAAGTATTTAAAAAAAAAATCTGCAACAATAATTAAAAGCTGAAGGAACGAGATTCCAAAAAAGAAAAGAAAGACTTGCATTTATACAGCACCTTTCACGACCACCAGACGTCCCAAAGCGCTTTACAGCCAATGAAGTACTTTTTGAAGTGTAGTCACTGTTGTAATGTAATATAATGTTGTAAAAGTTAATTTTCAGTGTCAGAGAGGTTGTTTGGCACTAATTAAGACTTACCATGCTGTTAAAAGGGTACTAAAAGCCCTAGCGTTTTGTGGCGACTTTAGTCCGTATCTATGAGGTAAGTACAGGATCGTCATACTGTTCAATATATTTGAATGGGGAGCCAGACGGCAAGATGCCATTTTTGGGAAGCTTTTGGAGGAATGTTGCATCTGGGACAGCAATTTCCTGATTTACGTGTGTAACTGTGCATGTGTGGTCGCCAGAAGTAGCTGTCCGATTTGCACAATAAATTACGGTGAGCGCTGTTAGGCTCATCTTTATTTTTACAGCAAAATCTAGCGCATTATCTTTAGTACGAAATTGTTCTGCTTGAAATCCCTATTTACTCCTAATTTCTGCATTTTGAATCATGTTCCCTCATTTCTGAAACCTTTGCCAGTGTGAACAATTTTCCTTGATTAACTTTATCAATTCTCTTCATAACTAGGAACCTAATTGAAGTTTTCATCTTTTCCAATGAGAATAAGCCCAACGTCTTTAACCTATCTTCCTAGCTTAAATTCCTAAGACATAGTCCCATCCTGGTTCCACTACCCTGCAAGGAACCTTTTTTATGGTATGGTGACCAGAACTGCACATGGTATTCCAGATGGGGTCTAACTTATATAGCAACAATATCAGCATTTTTATTTATATTCTATTCCTCTGCTAATACGACTGAGGACTTTGTTTTTATTTTGCAGCCATGCACTTGGATGACAGTTTCAAAGATATATTTCACAATAACTCTTACCCACTCCACCCCTTTTCTGATCATTAGCTAAATGACTATTTCATCCATTTTATTGCTTAATTTTTGCAAACAAAATTGGTTCTCCTTTTTTCTGTGAGATGGCGGTTTTCTCATTTCTACATTGAATTTTTGTTCTGCTTTCTGTTTATAGCTAGAAATATTGAAATAATAGGATACTGTTTGTTCAGTTTTCTTATGACTGTTTAAGAATTTATAACCTGTTCTTTAAACTTAGACATTTCTCCGATATTAAAGTACTTCCGCTACCTCAAAAACCATGCTGGGAAACTATGAATAAAGTCCCATGCTGCTCAGTATGGCAGTCCGTTTAGTTTGAGTTCATAACAGCAGTTCCAAGATGGCTGCTGTAGGTAGCAGAAGTAAATATTAATCAGAAGAAGCATTTGTAGACAGCTAATCATTATTCTCACTGAAATTCTTGAGTATTTTAATTGGTATATCTACAAACATCATTTTCCCTTGAAGATACAATTAAAATGATGTTGTCTTGGTATAGAGACTTGTGTGTAGTTTTAACAGGTCTGTAAGCATAATGGGAGAATTGTTAATGTAGTGACATAATCATGTTTACTGCTAATACTTGTTATATTTGTTAGTTAATATTGATTGAAAAAATAATGTCTAAGCTTGTTGAAAGCAACCATTGATTCTGTAGCAGATGTATCTTCTGCAATGCAAATTTTCTTAGATGCCTAATGTAACAGGTTTGGACTGTCTCAGGAACTAATTCTGCCCTAAACCACCTCCATATTACAACAATTCTCCTTTAAATGTAAGTGAAGCTAATGGAAAGTGACAAGTAATAAGGTAAAAACTGGCTTGTTATGACAGAGGGCACAGCTGGTCATGGAATTGAATGCCAGGGGTACCTTGCCACTTTAGTCCTCCTTATAAAGTTGAGATGACTTCTCTCTGTTTATGGTCAGACTGCTGTGTTGAGCACCTCTTAGAAAATTTGAACACGGAGAGACGAAAAGAAAAAATAAATGTAACTTCCTCCTTTTATCAACAATTTAAAAAAAGCAGTTTAGATCACCACTGTGGAGACTACAGGAGGTGATGCATGGAGATAATGGTGAAAAATCTAAAGGCTGCAGTAAAATTGGTTTCAGTTAAAGGTGATTTGTGGTATTATATTTTCTGTTTTAACATAGAGCCAATAATACTATAGCTGAAAATCAGACACACAGGTCTGAGGTCCAGCGCACCTCCGTGCAGATGATAAGTGATAAAGAGGTCGGGGTGCCGGAGGTCATTAGGTTCTCGAGTTCCATTTAAATTAGGCAGCCACTGATAATTTGGCTAGTGCGCCTGATCAGTGCTCCAGCTACACAGCACTGTTTGGAACTGGCACTGAAAGGAAGCCAGCCATTAAAAGCTGCAAAACAAACTATGGGCATCACTGTCCCATGGCACCACAGCCCCCTCTAGCAGCTCCCCCTCCCCCACAACATGGCTGGTGCTCTTCCCTTTTGCTGGACAGTTACCCAGAACGCCGCAGGCAGCTAGCAGCTGCTGGTACCCAATACTGTGGCTTTGGCATCCCAGGCACATCATGAGGGATATGCCTGAAGCACCATAAAATTATGCAATAGCCAACCATGCATTATCCGGCGAGGTCTGTTCATTTGTGCACGGGCGCACACGTTACTAGGTTCTATATCTACTGTTTGCACCTTCATAACATCTTTGCTAAGGAAACAGACTGCTTTGGACTGAGCAGTGTATAAACTCCCTACACATCAAACCAGGTTCATCAATGTTATCAATCCAAATGTAGTAGGAGGACTAATGATGTACACTCCCGGAATTTCACCCCATGATTGACTAGTTAGGATCTCTCTCTATTATATACCTTATCATGCTGTGCCATTACAGGTCACTCTACTCATTGGCATTTCTCCATCAGTTTTACTTCCATTTAAAGAAGAATTGTGGCAGATGAAGTTTTTGGAATGGTCAAGTGCTGCAACATTGGACTGAAATCCAAAGCCAACTACATTATAGTCCTTCTTTGAAGAACCTATCAAATATTTTAGAATACGGAAAGGTTAACTATGGTACTTTGAATAGAAATTAAACTTTCCTCTTTGAAATTGTGGTTTCCAGCGAGAGGGCGAAGGTGGAATATTCTCAAGGATCAAATCCTCATCCTTTCCAAAGCCCGGTTCCAAAAAGGTGCTTGACTCGTGTAACTATTTCACAATTTTCCAAAGGTTTGGTAGGCTGTTGAATCCCTAACATGATTTGTGCATGACCTCAACTAATATTTGATTATAGCTGCTAATAAAATCTCTGAGGTCGCTTTCTCTCTGCACTCACTACTAACTGTTTTTAAGAATGTGCAGAAATTAAAGCATGCAAACGCATTCCCATCCGCTATGAATTAATAAGCATAATTAATAAGCATAATCGTGTGGCCTTCATTCCTTTTAAGCATTATTATTTGCTCTTACACTTACTGATTTTAGTCTCATACTTTTAAAAAGAGATCAAGTGCTTGGGTATTTAATGATGGAGGGCTTGACGAGCTAGTATGAAATATTCCTGATCGATTCATGTTGTATAGAAATTGTTGCAGCTTGGAGTTCACTATCAGCTTGACAATCAATGCAGTGGAGTGATAAATGCCACTCAGGTTATCATTTTAGGTCAGTGATGTCTTGTGTATTTCTGTGACAAATTTGGTCTGGAACTTGCTGTGGTCTTACAACCAAAGAAACAAGCTACAAAATACAAATTTAGAAAGTTGTCGATGATTTGCTAAAATGCTCTTTTATGCAGTGTTTTTTTGTTGTTGCAAAAGACCATTTGTCGAGGTTAGCAACAACGTCATAACTAGAGCATTGCTTGTGTGCCTTCTGTTATTTAATCACACTACATGCAAATTTTCAGTGTGATCCTGAACACATGCACTGAATGTCAACATGCCCATTGAAAGAGATCAAAGCATTGAGGAGCCAAATTATAAAATTAGAGTAGCCTATGCTACTAGGGACACGTCTCAGGCACCTGCCTGCACCAAGCTACTGGGAAAGCTGGCAAAAACTGACGGTCCAAAATTGGTGCCAACGCCACCCAGAGAGAGTACTAATCTACTTATAATGAGAAGTCGCACAACACCAGGTTATAGTCCAACAGATTTATTTAAAATTACAAGCTTTCGGAGCTGTCGCCCCTTCCTCAGGTAGAGTAGCTGTGATACTTATAATGAGGCCACTAAACATTGCCCAAATCTTTTTCTTGTTTGTGGATCCAGACCTGGATTGTGGCCTGAACCCTCAGGTGTGCCCTGCTTCCACCATTTGGCAGTCTTGTTCTCAACAGCCCATGGTATGCTAATAGTATCTGAGTCCTATGGGGTCAGCGATGAGGTTACCAGTGGGCGTGATCTCCGCATAGATGCCAGGTTCGCTGGCCCACAGATTTTCTGGTCCTTATTATTTATGTCCAGTATAGTTAGTAGCTGAGGCAAGTTCTAGGCACTGAAACAACACGATGGTACATATAATTGGTGTAGCAACAAACTGCCACAGAGTGTTAGCTTATGGGTACACACCTTCAATTCCCACAAAGAGAACTGGGGCTGAATGGAGGATAGGCTGTTCTCCACAGGGGGAGAAGGAAATCAGAGGAGGAATCATTCACTGGACAACCACGACGTGCGTGGATTCTTTAGCGCAGTGAAGACCATCTATGGCCCAAGCACCCAAGGCCCACTGCGGGCCAAGAACGGAGAGGTACTCATCAAGGACAGAGAGGCAGTCAGTGCCCGCTGGAAGGAGCACTTCGAAGATCTCCTTAACCGCAACTCTGTCTTCGACGTGAGTGTCCTCAACTCCATCCTGCAGCATGCTACCCACCACCATCTCAGCACAACCCCAGCCTGGCATGAGGTTGAAAAGGCCATCCGACAACTGAAGAACAACAAGGCCTCAGGAGCAGATGGAATCCCCGCTGAGGCACTAAAGCATGGTGGAGAAGCACTACTGGCGCGAATTCATGAACTCATTTCTCTTATCTGGAAGGAGGAGAGCATGCCAGGGGATCTGAGAGATGCCGTAATTGTGACCATCTTCAAGAAAGGTGACAAGTCCGATTGCGGTAATTACAGAGGAGTTTCCCTGCTGTCTGCCACAGGGAAAGTCATCGCAAGAATCCTCCTCAATCGCCTTCTCCCAGTGGCCGAAGAGCTCCTCCCAGAGTCGCAATGCGGATTCCGCCCACTAAGCGGCACAATGGACATGATTTTCACCGCACGTCAATTACAAGAGAAATGCAGGGAACAGCACCAACTGCTGTACATGGCCTTCTTTGATCTCACAAAGGCCTTCGACACTGTCAACCATGAGGGATGATGGAGTGTCCTCCTCAAATTCGGCTGCCCTCAAAAGTTTGTCACCATCCTCCGCCTGCTTCACGACGACATGCAAGCCGTGATCCTGACCAACGGTTCCACCACAGACCCAATTCACATACGAACCGAGGTCAAGCAAGGCTGTGTCATCGCACCAACGCTCTTCTCGATCTTCCTTGCTGCAATGCTCCATCTCACCCTCGGTAAGCTCCCCGCTGGAGTGGAGCTAATTTACAGAACAAACGGGAAACTGTTCAACCTCAGTCGCCTCCAGTCCAGATCCAAGGCCGTCCCATCCTCTGTCGCTGAATTACAGTATGCAGACGACGCTTGCGTCTGCGCTCACTGAGGTCAAACTCCAAACCATCGTCAACACCTTCACCAAAGCATACGAGAGCATGGGCCTTACACTAAACATCCGTAAGACAAAGGTCCTCTACCAACCTGCCCTCGCCACACAGTACTGCCCCCCGATTATCAAAATCCACGACAAGGCCTTGAACAACGTGGACCACTTTCCATACCTCGGGAGCCTACTGTCAACAAGGGCAGACGTCGACGACGAAGTCCAACACCGCCTTCAGTGTGCCAGTGCAGCCTTCGGTCGCCTGAGGAAGAGAGTGTTTGAAGACCAGGACCTCAAACCCGGCACTAAGCTCATGGTCTACAGAGCAGCAGTGATACCCGCCCTCCTGTATGCCTCAGAGACATGGACCATGTACAGCAGGCACCTCAAAGCACTGGAGAGGTACCACCAATGCTGCCTCCGCAAGATCCTGCAAATCCATTGGCAGGATAGGCGCACCAACATCAGTGTTCTTGCTCAGGCCAACATCCCCAGCATCGAAGCTTTGACCACGCTCGATCAGCTCCGATGGACGGGTCACATTGTCCGCATGCCCGATACGAGACTCCCAAAATAAGCGCTCTACTCGGAGCTCCGGCACGGCAAGAGAGCCCCAGGTGGGCAGAGGAAACGCTTCAAGGACACCCTCAAAGCCTCCTTGAAAAAGTGTAACATCCCCACCGACACCTGGGAATCCCTGGCCCAAGACTGCACAAAGTGGAGAGAAGCATCCGGGAAGGCACCGAACACCTCGAGTCTCTTCGCCGGGAGCAAGCGGAAGCCAAGCTCAGGCAGCGCACGTCAACCCAAGCACTCCACCCACCCGCCCCTTCAACCACCGTCTGCCCCACCTGTGACAGAGACTGTAGGTCCCGCATTGGACTCATCAGTCACCTGCAAACTCCTTTTTAATGTGGAAGCAAGTCATCCTCGGTTCCGAGGGACTGCCTAAGAATTTTAACTTCGGTGGTGGCGTAAAATGGGCAATATCTGATCAGCTGCCCATTTTAAATCCCACCCAACTTTTCTTTCCATTGACGGGTGATCTGATAATGGCCATTTTATGTCACCGCCAAAAGTTTAAATTACCCCCACCGACCCAGAACTGTTAACTCTTTTTGAGTGAGGCTCACTACGTTTGTTTTAAAACTGCGATTAATTTGATATATCACTCTCTTAAAAATAACCAGCTTCATTTGTTTAAATGGGTTTGCAATCTGCCTCACTCTTTGATAATAAACCTCACTCCAAACCTTTCTCCAGTGTTGACAGTCCTGCACAGAATGCTCCTCGTTCTTGGCTCCTTGAGAACAGTGTTGGGAGATGCCTGGGGGCATAAGTGGATTTGTTTAGTGACAACATTTATGAAAGAAAAACTGTTAGTTGCAACAACTGTGGGACGTTGCAGATGGAAAGTTATCTATAGACAGCTGTAAAGTGTAGTTAGGACCGTGATTTTGTTATGGTAAGTATTGGCGGGGGGTGGGGTAAGAAATTTCCAAAGCCATGAGAAGCGTAGTAATAATCAGGAACAGTCGTTAACAATTTCACTAAAACTGGTAAGTGATGCAAATAGAATCAAAACACCCAGAAATACTAGGAGGGAGAATTAAATGGAATACACAATAGGGGTAATATTACAAACTTGCATTCCAACATGAAGCCTCACCTAATGGGAGCGCAAAGTGCAGATTCAACTATTTTAATCTTTTTCTTGGATAGTTTACCGTCTGCTTGTCCCTTACCTCCTGCAAATTACTGTAATGTTACTGTGGGAAAGGATATGATTATTCCTGGCTGGTAGCCTTCTGTAGGGATGCAGTCTGTGGGTTGGGCAGGGCAGGAATGCTGGCACTCTCAGCAATCCAATGTGAGCCTCTAAGGGCTTCTTTAGCGCAGATTATTGCTGCTGTAATCAGACTGAGCAGTGCAATTTGAGAAGCAGGAGGCACGGATATAGCCGTGTGGGCCCCTGCTGAGAGAAGTGGCAGCACTGTTTGTTTATTTTATTCCTGACTGATTTTTGCCAGCACTTTTGGTTAATAACACTCATCTCAATCTTCTATTTTTATTTGATAAGCATGAAAATTATGTAATCCGGACTGCAGAGACACCTCTGAGAAAGGTGCAGCCTTCAGTGTAGTCATTAGTAAGAGGTTGCTCCCTGGTGGTTAGATAAAAAGGACGACTCAGAAGAAACTGGTTGTGTGCTGCCCTCTGTTGTTGCAGATGTTAAAGATACTGCATTAAACACATCTG
Source organism: Squalus acanthias (assembly GCA_030390025.1). NCBI lineage: Eukaryota > Metazoa > Chordata > Chondrichthyes > Squaliformes > Squalidae > Squalus > Squalus acanthias. The sequence goes on from CM059425.1 coordinate 207,238,565, forward strand.
GTTTTGATTTTTAACTTTTTAATCCAAAATCAGTATTTCTGCTTGTCAACACAAGTGTGGCTATTCTACTCATTCCATACACATTTTCAAAGTGCTACAGCACAGTGTGGGAGTACTGGACTTGACCTCAGCACTGAATTGAAAGCTGAAAGTCAATAAAATCCTGATATATACTGACCTGCCACAAGTAATCCTCTTCCACTTTTTTCTCATGAAAATAACATAGATGAGAAAAGAAATGACCATCAGGAGAGGGCAGAAGTTACTTTGCTACCAACTCTAATATGATAAACATGGTGCTAGGGATGAATTTGGATAAGATTCTGATTCAAACAGTTCTCCTACATTAAAATTCAGATGGTCTAATTCCAAATTACTGAGAAAACAAGATGAGTCCCACTAGCCTAATAGAGAACAAGCGTTACATTTAAACAACAATCCTCATGTAGAAGAATGAGCCTCAATGAGAGAGGACAGGCACAAAGGCTAAAATATCAGCCTCCAATGTGGAATGAGGAAGATGAGCAGAAGAATAACGAACGTGAACTATAATGCGTGCCTGGAGACAATTTCCCAAATAGAGTGGGGCAAGACTATGAAGGATTTGAAAATAAAGACAAGGATCTTGATGTTGGTTCACTGGGGAACAAGTGGAGTTAGTGAAGGGCAGAAGCAATGGGTGTGGAGGGAGAGTACTGGGACTGCAGTGTTCTGGATTTGCTGAATTTTGTGGAGGGTGAAGGTGGGGAAGCTGTTGACAAAAACATTTGAGAAAATAACCCTGTGGATGATGATCACATGGATGAAGATTTCAGCAGCAAAGATGTGAGGTCGAGAAGTGAGTAGCAGTGTTTTGGAGGTGGAAGAAAGCAATCGTGGTGATGAACCAGATGTGGGGTAGGAAGCTCAACTGAGTAAAAGAGAAAGTTGAGGTTGTACACCACATGTTGCAACCTGAGCAAGTACCCAGAAGAGTTATGAATTTGGTGCCTGAAACACATATGTGTTGTTGGGAGCTGAACAGGATAGTTTTGCCAATATTGATGTGTAGGAAGTTTCAACTAATCCAGATCTTGATGTTGGATTGACAGTTGAATAGTACAGAAATAGCCATGGAGTGAATGGTAATTGCTGAGAAGGAAAAATTGAGTGTCATTGTTGTACATGTGGAAGCTGATCCTATGCTTAATGATAAGTCACCATGGAATAGCATGTAGATAATGAATAGGAGAAAAGAAGGTATGCAGCCTTCAGATACAAAGATGGTGCCTGTGGGCACAGGCATTGTAGGATTAACCGTTTGAAGAACTGATTCTGCAGTCCTGGTGGGAAGTGGTGCTTACAGGGAGCACATCATGGGAAATCATGGTTCACAGTCAGTGATTTTCTGGCCATTAAAATCCCACAATACGCTCGCTGGGAGCACAAATCAGTCCTGTAGTGACTCTGTTGGGACAAGTAGGAGTGGAATAATAAGAGCACGGTGCCGTGGAAGAGAGAAGAATGCAGCAGTCAATGTGTTAAAAGCATGAAAAAAGTTGAGGGGGGACAGCAAGTCATAGTCGCCATCAGACAGATTGAATTGAATTCTTTGATGAGGTAACAGAGACGGTTGATCAAGGTAGTGCAGTAGATGCTGTAGATATAAACTTTTGGAAGGCATTCGACAAAGTGCCATGCAGGAGGCTTATTAAGAAGATGGACGCCCATGGAATTAAGGGGAAAGTGGTAGTATGGATACAAAATTGGCTCAGTGACAGGAAGCAAAGGGTGGTGGTGAATGGATGCTTTTCAGACTGAGAGTTGGTTTGCAGTAGTGTTCCCCAAGGGTCAGTTTTGGGTCCATTACTCTTTTCAATTTTTATAAATGACCTCGACTCGGGTGTAAGGAGCAGCATTATAAAGTTTGCAGATGATACAAAACTTGGCAAAGTAGTAGATAGTGATGAGGATAGCTTTAGCCTTCAGGATGAAATAGACAGAATGGTGACATGGGTAGAAGCATGGCAGATGGAGTTCAATCCGGAGAAGTGAGAAGTGATGCACTTTGGGAGGACTAATAGGGAAAGATAGTATACTATATTGGCACGATTTTGAAAAGTGTAGATGAGCAGAGAGACCTTGGTGTCCATATACATAAATCCTTAAAAGTGTCAGGGCAAGTTGATAAGGTGGTTAAAAAAGCATATGGGTTACTTGGGTTTATAAATAGAGGAATAGAACATAAAAGCAAAGAGATCATGTTAGAACTTTATAAATCACTGGTTAGGCCTCAGCTGGAGTATTGTGGACAATTCTGGGCACCACACGTCAGGAAAGATGTAAAGGCACAGAGGAGGTTTACCAGGATGTTACCAGGGATGAGGGACTTCAGTTATGAGGAGAAGTTGGGAAAGTTAGGACTGTTCTCCTTGGAACAGAGGAAGTTAAGAGGTGGCCGAATAGAGGTTTTCAAGATGATGAGAGGTTTTGATAGAGTAGATAGAGAAAAACTTCCCTCTGGTGAGTGGGTCAATAACCAGAGGTCATAGCTTTAAAATCATTGACAAAAGATCTAGAGGGGAGATGAGGAGAATTTTTTTCACTCCGAGAGTTGTCGGGATCTGGAACGCCCTACCTGAAAAGGCGGTGAAAACTGATTCTATAAATAATTTTAAAAGGGAGTTGGACTTGAGGATGAGGAACTTACAGGGTTACAGACAAAAAACGAGGGTGTGGGACTAAGCATGACTGCTCTTTCAAAGAGCCAGCACAGGCACCATGGGCCGAATAGCCTCCTTTTGTGCTGTAAGTTCCTATGATTCTATGACAGGACTTTAACAGAGAACTGTGAGCTGGTCAGAAATCCAGATTGAAGGCACCTGAACAGGTAAGGGAACACAACAACGGCGTATTTGAAGACATCAGAAATAAAACATAGGTTAGATATTGGCAACTATTTGCAAGGATAAGGGTGGTCAAGAGTGGCCTTTTTAAGGAAGGCGATGACAGTGAGTTTAAAAGGGGTGGGAATAACACCTGAAGGAGAGGTTGACAATATCAGGTGAGATGGGGCCAAGAAGAGGAACTTTGGTGGTCAGGAATTGGATAGGAATGGGGTTGAAGGAGCAGGTGGTGGGAGAGTTTCAGAGTGTAATATATTTTGTTTGTGGGAAATAAATTTGATAAGGGCTCAAGAAGAAACTGCAGAGTACACAGGGGTGGGGTTGAGTTGGGAAGAAGGTTAGGAAGATCCATTCCTTGCTGTGACATATCCCTACTAGAGCAACATTCCACCACCTTCACTAGTCCACCAAGGAATTCAGGTGCAACCTTGGTGCTCACTAGACCGTCGAGACTTCCCTATTTATGTTATTTTGAACCTGATTTTCTGATTCTACATTTTAGACCAATAGATCGAAATAGAAATAAACTATATTACACTCAAACTCTTCTCACAAGAACTGGTAATTTAATAATTGTTCTTTTAACGATGCGCTGGATGACCTTTCAATGGCTCTTACACCTCCAGTTATTCCACTTCACTGCTTTCATCCACTTCCCTACACTGAGCTGGCATATCAGGCACTGACCAGAATTGTGGCATATGCTTTAATTACATGCTTAGAGTGGAATGATCTTTTGAGAATTAACAATTTTCTTACCCGTTTTTTAACAGTATACAAACAATAAGCCTCTCCCTAACAAATAAATGAATTAAAATATGCCCTCCTTATTAATGTTGATTTATATTTGTTTAGAAGTCACCCATGGCCGATCGCTCTGTTAGTGCAGTAACTCTTAATCCATACATGACCAGGCCCAGAATGACTGGAGGAGCAGACTCAGGTGAGCCATGATATTGTTTTCAATTATTAACAGTTACAACTATTCATTCTGCTACAGCAAAAAGTAAATGATTGAAATCTTCACTGTGGAACAAAAATGCAAATGTTACAATTCCAAAAAGATGTGAATGTGGCTAAACTATTTTCATTTCCTTGGCTGGCCTGATACTGCCTATCATCAAAGGTATTCAGAAAGGATGTCCCAAGCTGCAGCCGTGCATATGCTTTATCTAAGCAGAAGCAGAAAACTTTTTGTTTAACCATGGTATAAATCTTGTTATTTTTTGGTCCAACATATGTGGAAACCCATCGCTCTGCTTAAGAGTCTCCAAACTACAGTACTGAGAAATCCATACAAGGAGAGTATTTGCCTGATATGGAGAACATATTCTCTCCTGTAGGGACCATGGCTTACTTACCTCAACCCAGAGAACAGAGGCACAAGTTGGGAGGGGCCAATGCTCAGGGACCCCCAATGGTGCACAGGGATCCTGGAGTTTAACAAACTAAAACCGGGCAACATCAACAAAGAGCATTAATAAACTTCTTGCTGTTTGTCTGGCAAGGACCATCCTACCAGTTAAGGGTATTGGCTTGCAAGGTTATCTGGTTTAATCTTTGAAGAATTCTAATCCTAGTGATGGTTCTATACCTACAGATCCTATGAATGAGCTGGGTTGGCTGGTCAATCATAGTCGTATCCTAGAATATTGCATCTGCCAGACTCAAGTGTCAGATTACTGTGTCTGCCACACTGTACTGACTTGATTCCAGTCTTCCATTGCATAGGTTATATTACCATTCTTGGCAAGACAGGGATCATATAATGTATTTTTTTGATTTACAAAATCATCCTAATTTAAATTTAAATGCTCTCCTTTTTTGTCTCTCTGCAGCACATGAATAGAAGGGGAATTAGAAACATGTTCTGTCAGTACCAATCTTTAGTTCGAGTGAAACACCCATTGGTTTTTCTTCCCCTGCCCCCCCGCCCCCTCCAACCCTGGGGAAATGCCTGTTCTCTAGTCTGTGCCTCTGCTAACTGGGCTGCCTGATATTAAAAACTTGCTGAATGGAGAATTATGAACATAAACAACACCCTGCACTCCATGGCATCGTTTTATGCTCAACAGCCAAATAGTTTAAAAATAAGTAAGGGAGAAGAAGGCGCAGTTACCTGCCAGTAATGTTTCTGTTTTATCCTCAAAAATGGTGGTTCAAGCAGACGTAAAGTTTGAGCCAGCATTAAATATCGAATATTAAACACACTGGGGATGAATTTCCATGCGGGTTCCCCCGATTGTCCGTCATAACTTCAGCAGAAGACCCACGGAGGCCTGGCTTTTCTGCTCAAGTCACGGCAGACGACTTGAAGAACCCCCGCGGAAATCATCTCTCAGTCAACTATCCAATCAGCCCTTTTCTAATGTTAGAAATTCCACTGGTTGTCAAAAAACCAGTAAGGAAAGCATAGCACATGCATACTCAAAGGCATGATCAGAGACTGTGATGTGAGCAGTATAACTTGGTGCTGCCAAATCACCCTGCTGTAAAAATGCTATTAATGCCAAACCAATAACTGCAGTATAAGTGTTAACATAATTAAGGTCATCACTGAACACATCTCTGCCATACTGCAGGTATTCAAAGAGATGCCATGCCTATGGATACCAACGTCTATGAAAGCCCATATGCCGACCCTGATGAGCTGCAGGCAAAGACGCTGTACTTGAAAAATGATTGCCTCACATTGGAAGAAAAGGAACTTGGGTCTGGTAACTTTGGTACAGTAAAGAAGGGAGTCTACAAAATGAGGAAGTAAGTGTTTGCGTATTAGATGGAACAAACTGACATGACACAAAATGCAAAGAAGGCAAGATAAATGATATCTCCAGCTCCTTAATGGTTACGTTTTAGATAGCTCAAGGACCATCACTAGACCAAGGTCTGTCAGATGCCTCCTCTCCAAATTAAACTAACAAGTAAAGCATATAAGCAATAACTAGGGTTTAATCCAACAATTTATTACAATAGGTAATAAACTATTTTAAATTATATTTTCATAATCATGAAGGAAAATACAGCATTGCTTGCAATTCTCTCTCTTCTGGCCAAGTTATGGGGTAAGGAAAATAGAGGCATTATATTAACCTGATTATATGTCAGTATCAGGGGCACTGGCTTATGGTGATCGATAGGTCAAAATCCATTGTCAGTATACAGGATTATTAGGTTTTCCAGGATTTTACCTGGTGTTTTGGGGATTGCATTTACACAATTCCGTCCATTTTACTGTAAGACTCGCAAACTGTTGGCCTTGATCATTAATAAATATCTTTGTTTTCAGTTTATACTGATAGAATTAATTGGTTTCCCCCGCCCCCCCCAAAAAATTCTGAACTTCCCAAAACATATAACCCCACAAAATCTCACTGTTTTTGTGAGTTTGCTGTCATTTGGCTCTGTACATCTCCCTCAGCTGCACGTAGGGACAATGGGGTTAACTTCCTGTTTTAGTGCTCCCAGTTTGGAATTGTGCCAGCTGTGGCATTTGGAATCTGTGCATATCAGAAATTTGTGCAGCCACAGCCTGTAATTTTCTGTCCACTAGCAGCACTCCAGTATCACATTCAAGGGGTCAATCTTGAAACATCAGCTATTGACAGTAAGGGCTGAATTTTGATACTGGGGCGGGTTGGGGTCGTGTCATCCACTTTTCGTGTTATCCACCCGACTGCAATTGGATGCGGGAGATTGATGCAATTTTCACCTATTTGGGCAATTGAGTTCCAGCATGTGGGAACCCATGAACCAATTAGTGTTTTCAGTCTGAAAGTCGCCTCTGATGATGTCATCATTGCTGCTGCATTGAAGGTCTGCAAAGACTGCCTGGCCTTTGCTGTGAGAGGACCTGGATGCAAAATGAGCAGCAGCAGCCCTAAGTCTGCTCCCAGATATTTTTGCACCACCACTCCCAGATATGTCTTCCAGCCATCCAAATGTGCTCCCGCCAGGTTTCACAATCGTGGTTCAGAACAGGCGTGCTTCATGTAGAAAAAGGGTTAAAATCACAAAGACCTTTCAAAATGGCATTATAGAGGCAATTTAGTGCTTGTTAAGGGCCTTAACAGCCTATCCCGCCTCTTAGAGGCGGGACGGAGTCGGGACCAGCAGACACAATTTAATGAAAATTGCGTGGAGGCGGGATGGGGGCAGGCTTGTGCCCGCCCGCCAGTTTTCGCAATTTTAACCCCCCACACGCCTCCAAACCCACCTCCATGGGTCAATGAAAATCCAGCCCTAAGGATCAGCAGGCTATTTAACTACGGAATGCATCACAGGTGGGCTCAATCTCGTCCTCAGCCGGCATTTGTATATGAGTATTTTCCAGCAGGGGTCAGTAGATAATGATTAAGAATAGGATATAAGGCTAACCTAGCTTAAAGTGACTTAGCTTTTGATGGTGTACTAGAGGGCAGATGAGAAAAAGTATCACAGACCACACTGGAAAATCATGGTTTACAGGTGCATAATTTCCTGATATGCGCTCCTGGCAGGCTTGGCTCCACACTTGGAGCAACCAAGCGGGAAATTTATTCTACTCTCTACTGCGATGCTTTTCATGATAAAATAGCCTACTGACACTGTCTAGAACAGAAGAACATAAGAAATAGGAGCAGGAGTAGGCCATTTGGTCCCTTGAGCCTGTTCCACCATTCAGTAAGATCATGGCTGATCTTCTACCTCATCTCCACTTTCCTGCACTATCCCCATATCCCTTGATTCCCTTAATATTCAAAAATCTATTGATCTCTGTCTTGAATATACTCAATGACTGAGCCTCCACAGCCCTCTGGGGTAGAGAATTCCAAAGGTTCACCACCGTCTGAGTGAAGAAATTTCTCCTCATCTCAGTCCTAAATGGCCAACCCCTTATTCTGAGACTGTGACCCCTGGTTCTAGACTCCCAGCCAGGGGAAACCACCTCCCTGCATCTACCCTGTCAAGCCCTGTAAGAATTTTGTATGTTTCAATGAGATCACCTCTCATTCTTCTAAACTCCAGAGAATATACGCCTAGGCTCACACTTCAAGACTGACCACTTGGGTTAGATACCAGAGGGCTGCCAGTGTATTTGGAAATGTACCCCAGGCAGGGTCAGTATCTTCAGGCGAGCAGCAAGAAAAGGGAAGAACAAAAGCAAAATACTGCCGATGCTGGAAATCTGAAATAAAAACAGAAAATGCTGGAAATACTCAGCAGGTCAGGCAGCATCTGTGGCGAGAGAAACAGAGTTAACATTTCAACATTAACTCTGTTTCTCTCACCACAGATGCTGCCTGACCTGCTGAGTATTTCCAGAAAAGGGAAGAACATTGGTAGTAAAGGTCCTAGGTCACTCAAGTAATAATTATAACATCTTTTTAAATAAAATAAAATCGATCATAAATGTTGCCCTGATTTTCACCTGGATTTGTTTTAGAAAAACATAATGGCTGAAAATGAGGAACCCAAAATATTACAGAACCAGATCCTGACGTGGGTCAGCTCTACAATAACCTGACAGCATGCCATCATAAACAGATCGTGTACCCCTATAATAATCTGACGGTACATCATTGTAGACACAAATGCTAGCAGGTTATTGTCCAATAATAATTTGAAAGCACAGATCCATTTTAAGCAGGGATGCTGGCTGGATGTGTTCCTATAATAACTTGGAAACACAACATAATCAACAATAGAGACATTGATGATCAATTTACCTAGAATTTTAAGCAGCAAGATACTGATAAATCTTCACAAAAACATTTGGTCCAAAGACCAAAGGTTTCAAATTTACATCTTGCATCTTGTATTGGGGAAAAATACCCAGAAGTTATCACTTGATGCCTTTTTGATGTGCCCTATTTTTAAGAATGGATCAACGCTCAGAATCTTGTTTTTGGATTTGTTTTAACAGGAAAGATATAAGTGTAGCAGTAAAAGTGTTGAAGAGTGATGATCCTGCAGTAAAAGATGAGCTGATGAAGGAGGCGCAATTCATGCATCAGCTTGATAACCCTTACATTGTCCGCATGATTGGCATCTGTGAACGGGAGTGTTTGATGCTGGTGATGGAACTCGCAGAGCAAGGCCAGATGAACAAATTTCTATCGGCTCACAAGTGAGTCCAATTTTTCTTCATGTTGTGATGTTGCAGTTTATAACAAATCACTCAAACAGTTGCCTGTAGGTTTATCAGTATGAAGGGTTGCAATCAAATATTCAAGTACAATTAGGCCAGTTAATCGGTATTTCATTAGTCTGTATGCCTGGGTTGTCTCCCACTTTCTACCCTCCATAAACCCCTGTGCTTGCTGACCTACATTGGCTCCCGGTTAAGCAACGCCTCGATTTTAAAATTTGCATCCTTGTTTTCAAATCCCTCCATGGCCTCGCTCCTCACTATCTCTGTAATCTCCTCCAGCCCCACAACCCCCTAAGATATCTGTGCTCCTCTAATTCTGGCCTCTTGAGCATCCCAGATTTCAATCGCTCAACCATTGGCAGTCGTACCTTCAGCTGCCAAGGGCTTAAGCTCTGGAATTCCCTCCCTAAACCTCTCCACCTCTCTTTCCTCCTTTAAGACATTCCTTAAAACCTACCTCTTTGCCCTAATATCTCCTTATGTGGCTCGGTATCAAATTTTGTTTTATAACGCTCCTGTGAAGCGCCTTAGTACGTTTTACTACGTTAAAGGTGCTGTTAAATACAAGTTGTTGTTGTTACATTCATTAATGCAGATCCCGCTGACTAACACTTTGATTAGCTGTTGCAAGAATACATTATGGGCTCAGAGACTGTTTAAAAACAAGTTCAGACTCTCTCCCAACTCTCTTTATTTGTGTTCAAAGTAAATGGCAGTTTCCATAGGCAGACCTGCATCTGCCACAATTTGGAACCTGCATCATTATGTGTGCCTTGATTGGGAGTAGCAAGCCACAGGATTAACAATCATCCTTTTACTATGATATTTTGCACTGTTTTGCCCAATATCCAGTCTTGGATGAGCCGCAAATTCCTCCAGTTAAACACTGGGAAGACGTAAGCCATCGTCTTTGGCCCCCACTACAAACTCCGTTCCCTAGCCACTGATTCCATCGTCTATCCCGGCTATTGTCTCAGGCTGAAAAAGACTGTTTGTAGTCTCAGCATCCTATTCAACTCAGAGCTGAGCACCTGACCCCATATACTGTGCCCACTTCCACTTTTGTAACATCGCTCACCTCAGCCCTGCCTTTGTCACCTCCCTACTCGACTATTCCAAAGCTCTCCTGTCCAGCCTCATACTCTCCACCATCCATAAAACTTCACCACATCCAAAACTCTGCTGCCTGTATCCTTTCCCGCACCAAATTCCGCTCACCCATCACTCCTGTCCTTGTTGGCCTGCACAAAAGCAAAATAATTCTTCAAGAAACTGGCAATAAAATTACAAAATCTGAGGAGCCCGAGTAAGAAAATCCGCCGTTAGGATCTGCATGCTGCAATTCTTTGTAATATATATAATTCATTGATTGATAATGAAGTTATTTTGCTTTTGCTTCTCCTCAAACAACATTTTAATAAAAATGTCTTACATTTTCAGAGATGTTAGCATTAACAACGTAGTTGAATTAGTACATCAAGTGTCCATGGGCATGAAGTACTTGGAAGAGAAAAACTATGTTCACAGGGATTTGGCTGCAAGGAATGTTCTCCTCGTAACTCAGCATTATGCTAAAATCAGCGACTTTGGTCTGTCAAAGGCCATAAACTCTGAGGAGAATTACTACAAAGTAAGTTGTAAGCATGTCCTTTTCTGACTTCAGCCATTCCTCATTGATGATTCCTTATTTCATTGATTTCAAGCTCAAATTGCTTGTGTGGCATAATATGAAATCTATGGTGGATTGTGGTTGGGTTGAAAGTTAATCCAATTCTTGAAGAAAGCTTTTATACCCTGCAAACTGTGAGGTGTTTCTCACTTGCATAATTAACTTGGATCAGTCTCTTTTTAAAAAAAAAAGATGCCTGTCTATATACTCCCGTTTGAATGTTTTGAGTTTATCTTTGCAATACCGCTACAGTTGTGCCCTACCTTACCTTTGCAATCTGCTCAAGCCCTACATTGTAGTGTACACACTCTGTTCTTCCTGCTATGACCTCCTTTGCTTCCCTGCCCGCCCCCCACACCCCACCCCCCACCTCCTCCAACTCCACCTTTGGTGGCAAAGCTTTCAACTATCTTGACCGTAACATTCTGGGATTCTCTTCCAAAACTCCTCTGCTTTGCTAGCTCTCTCCGAACCTACAAAAGCCTCCTCCGAACCTATTCCTTTGACCATGCCTTCAGTCACTTGTCCCACTTCTTCTCCTACTATTGCTCAGTATCTGTTTTGCCTTTGTGAAGAGCTTTGGTTGTTAATTTTGTGTTCAACCCAGTTCAGAGTGTAAAAATGGGCACGAATGGACACTAGATTGAGACAGGCCACAAGAATAACCAATATAGGAAATATACCTTAGTGTAGCGGAGAAGGGGAGTGCTCTCTTGAGTTTCTGATGAAGACACATTGGATTAAGAATTCATCTGGTCACTGAATAGAACATGTGTTCCATTCACCAACACTAACATGCCTCATATGGGTTAATGATAATCTTATTCTATGCTCCAGGTCGGCCCAGTCTCTGAGCACTCACTGCCATCATCTTCATTTCTCAGGTTAAACAGCAGCAGCATTAATTAGATCCTGTTCAAAATAACTAGAACTCAGGATCAATGTTAGTGCTGAAGTGCAGCGTACACAAATAATGAATATTATGACACTACATTCATTTTTTGTAAGGATGCTGTATGCTACAAAATCAATGATTTCTTATTTTTTCTTTTAAATTTATTTTAGGCCAAAAGTACAGGCAAGTGGCCAATAAAGTGGTACGCACCAGAATCCATTAACTTCTACAAGTTTTCCAACAAAAGTGATGTCTGGAGCTTTGGTGTGATGATGTGGGAAGCATTTTCCTATGGTCTGAAGCCATACAAAGTAAGTTTCCTTTCTCTGTAATACAACATCATAATGTTGCTTCTTTCATGCCAGTGCACCCCTGCCCCAACTGCAGTGTTTTCCTGAAATCAATGGTATCATAGATTACTGGGTTGTCACGGTGCTATTGAAATCAATGCTGCAATTTATAATGAATAATGTAACAAATTGAGACTGTGTTGTATTATTTAGCCTTTTTTTGTGAGGCCCACGCACGTGAACAGTCCAGGAACATAGGAACAGGAGTAGGCTATTCAACCCCTCAAGCCTGTTCCACCATTCAATGAGATCATGGCTGATCTGTATCTTAACTCCATCCACCCGCCTTGGTTCCATATCCCTTAATACCCTTGTCTAGCAAAAATTTGTCAATCTCAGACTTAAAATTATGGGCCAACATTTGCAATCGGAGGCTTCCCGTGGGCGGACACTTCCGACATGCAAAATTTCTACGAAAGTACCTGGTAGCCCGGGCGGAATGGCAGCTTGCGCTCCTGGGCCTCTCCGGGTCCGCGCGGGCAGAGCCCCACGTATCCCAAAGGTGCAAGCGGTTCATAGGCGCTCCTGGGATCACGTGGCCCGGCCCAACCAATAAAAGAAGAGAATCCCCATTCATACTTTTGACAGGTCCATACGTACGGAATTGTCAAAAGTATGAATGGGGATCACTTAAAAAATACACCAACACATGAAATACATTTTTTGTTAAATTACATATTTAAAATTAATTAAAATGCCATTTAATTAAATATTTGAAACTAAAATTTAATTTTTTGAATTTTTTTTTAATGTTTTTACAGGGCTAAAAATAAACTTACCTTTTTGAAGAATATATAATGGCCCAAAAATTCGGCCGAATACGGGAGAGTACGCACTGTGTACTCACCCGTATTCGATCCCGAAGTGCCGGTTTCCTGCATGCACTGCGCATGCGCGGGAAACCGGCACTTCCGGTATGGCGAAGGGGGCGGTTCCTAGGTGAACCGCGTGTGCACTACAGGCTGTGCGCACGCAGCACACTTAGGTTTTTTTTCAGGTTTCAACGCGAGGGTAAGTATGGAAGATTATACACATGTAAAAAGGAGGCGTAAGACCCCTTTTGAACAAGGTAAGTAGTTAATTAAGTATAATTTTTAATTTTTTTCAACAGGTTTATCTTTTTTAGAGACTTTAAAGAAAGGTAAGTTTATTTTTATAACTTTTAATTTTTTTTTTAATTTTTTCAAAAATTAAAATTTTTGTTTAAAGTGGTTAATTTATTTAACTATAGTTATTTTATTAATGTAATGGGTTTTTTTTTAAATTTATGAGGTTTAGCTGTTCTTTTGGGGTCTCTTTCAATTCACAGATTTGACAGGTCTCCTGTCAAATCTATGAATGAAAGATAGTCTGCTGCCATTGGCTCTCCATGGCCCACGTGATCCCAGAGGTCGCATCGCACTAACTGTGCCCCTGGGACACGCACACACTGCGCGCCGGCACTAGTGAGAGGCCCAGGACCCAAAGTTCCTGTGGGCCCAAAACACAACGGCCGGCGCGGTGTGTGATATCGCGCGCGATCCTTACCCCCGCGGCAAGCCTCCGAGTCAAATTTCTGGGCCAATATATATAGAATTTATAAGTGAGTGATAACATTTTATTTTTCTCTTTTTTAAAACTCTTATGCTGGTAAAAGCAGACCTTATGCCTGCTTTTACCAGGCGTAAGAATTTGACAGGCGGAAGTTGTGCAAATAGCAAAACTCTCCACCCGCAGAGGCACTTTTCTTGGGCATGCGGAGGATCTGTCAAGAGAATTCTTGACAGATCGCAAGTGCCGGGTTTCAGCGCCTGCGCTTCGCATGCCTAAATCCGGCACTTGTGCGGCCCCTACGGGCACGTACACACCTCGTACGCTCCTGTAGGGGACGCAAAATACGACCCATTAATTGAGCTAAAATCTGCTGCTTTTTATGGGAGAGTTTTCCACACTTTGGGTGAAGAAGTGTTTCCTCTGAATGGCCTGGCTCTGATTTTAAGGTTATGTTCCCTTGTCCTCGACCCCCCCCACCAGCAGCGGCGGGGGAGACAATTAAAATCATAGTGGCTTGTTTACAGCCACTTATCAATGGCTTTTCCCCAGCTTTTTGGATTTGACAGGTCGCCCACTGGTTTTCCGCTGTGCCTAGACCTCGTCTGTGAAGCTGAGGCGAGAGGTCATTGGCCATTGATCAGCTGATGAGTTGACAGCTTCAAATGTCAAGTCAAAGCTCCCAGCTGATTGAGACATGTTCCCTTAACCAGTAGCTTCTCTAAACTGGCATTTCCACTACAGATTCAGGATGCTGCAAGTCTTTACACAAGTCTCCATCTAGTCTGACCTCATTACCTCTCCCACCATTGACAGATCACTTCTGTCATCTCTACTTCACCTGCCATCTATTCCATCAGCATTGGTGCCCTTGAAACTCTCTCACCTTGGTCCTCAGAATCCCACCACGATCAGCCCCAACACCAGCAGCACCAACAACATCACCAACCTTCTCCGCAATCAACTGATGCTGCACAGGACACAAGGCATCAGCGCCCAACCACATTGCTGCCTGGGAGGCCAGGGATGGCCTCACCATGGCTAGATTTACTTCACTTTTGACACTGTACACCCTGGCTGCCACATGATGCGCCAGGTTGGCACCACCCCACACCAACACCATAAAGCATCCCTACAATACCCTAGCCATTCCTTTCACACATCACCATTGGGGATGGGGGGGGGGGGGGGGGGGGGGGGGTGCCATTATGTCTCACCATTCACTGACACTCACTAAGCCACTTCCAAAGGTGCACACAAATCTGTCCAAGAACGCAAAGTGTTGAAAATAAAGGTTTCAATGTTTGACAGCACATTAACAGAAACTTTATATAAACATTGCATAAAACACCCAAGTGCCTACCCTTGTGTGTTGTTAGTAGGTATGATTGGACTCGGATGAGGGTGAGTGTGAAGGGTGGCTAGTGAGATGGGGATGTGATAATATAGATAGAGAGGGATGGGTGGAGTCCAAGGTAAGTTGATATGAGTAAGGATGTGCAGGAGTAGGGTAGGGAAGGCAGAGTGATGGGGATGTGATGAGAGGCTCAGCAGGATGAGGTTGAGTGTGGCTTTGTACTAACATTTTCTGATCTACTGAGATCATTGAAACGTTTGCAGCACTGCACCCAGGTCCTCCTGACCACATCCCTGCTTGTGCCCTCCTCTGCAATGTGCAACCTGGCTGTGTTGATCTCCTAGGGAGGTCTCTTCCACCCATGGGAAAGGAAGAGGACCTCCCTGTGTGCTGTGACTCCCTCCATAAGCATATAAGAATACCCAAAACTGAACACAGTACTCCAGATGGGGTCTGATCAAGGCTCTGTACAACTGAAGAACCACTTCTTCACTTTTGGATTTCAACTCCCTTGAGATAAAGGCCAATATTCCATTAGCCATTTTGATTTACTTTTTGTGCCTGTGCACTAGCTTTTAGTGATTTGTATACTTGGACACCTAAATCCCCTTACTCCCACATATTCCTAGATTCTCACCATTCAGAAAATATTCTGATTTGTCTTTCTGAGATCCAAAGTGGATGACCTCACACTTCCTGACATTGAACTCCATCTGTTATAGTTTTGCCCACTGACCTAGTATGTCTATGTCCTTTTGTAACTTCCTGCTCTCACCTACACAACTTACTGTGCCCCGTAATGTCTCCCATACAATTCTCTATTCCTTCAACTGAGTTAATATATATGGTGAAAAGTTGAGTCTCCAGTACAAATTTCTGGGGAACACCACTTGAAACATCTTGACAATCAGAGAACATTCCCTTTATCCCTACTGTCTCCTACCTCCCAATCGATTACCAACTCATGTCACAAGGTTACCTCCAATTTTGTGCACTTTCATTTTTTCAAATAATCTTTTGTGAGGAACCTTATTAAATGCCTTGGAGGTCCATATAGGCAACATCTATGGGAAGTCCCCTATCCACCATGGTAATGACCTCCTAAAAATTCAACAAGATTACTCAGATATGAACTACCCTTCAGAAATCCATGCTGACTCTCTTGGATCAGCTCATACTTTTCCATGTGCTCAGTCACTCTGATAATAGATTCCAGTAACTTCTCCACAACTGATGTTAAACTGACAGGTCCATAATTACTTGGGGGCTGATTTTGCCAATGGGGTCGCGTTGGAAGCGGGACTGCTGCTTTGTCGGGATTTAGCCCCGCCTCCATCGACTTGTGGCCAACCCACGCTATTTTCCCTTGATTGACCTTGTTAAGCCCGCCCAGCGGGTTTAGCAGGCCAATTAGGGAAAGCCGGTGACAGAGAACGTCAAATTTTTGACAGATGAATTGTCATCGTTTGACAGCTTTGAGAAGCTGTCAAACACTGACATTCTCTGTTGTTTGGTGAGTTCTTGTACTCAAGACTCACCAAACCTATTTCCTGAGCAGAAATCAGATGGCTGTTGCATCGGAGAATGCAACACCAATTCTGTCATCTCTGCCGTGGAGATGCCGAAGCCTCCGGATTCCCAACGATTGAAGCCTGCAGGAAGAAACAAAGGTAAGGAAACTTTTTCTAACACTTTTCACTCACCTCCCATACTTAATTCTCCACACTTGCACCCATCACTCACCTCCACAGCGCTCTTTTCGACCCCTCTCACCTCCGTAGACCCACTGCTCGCCTCGCTGACCCTGGCGGGGTTTCCCGACGTCGGGAAGCCCGCACCTCTGTTGGAAAAATGGAGATAATCCTCTTAACTGCCTGTTAACTGGTAGTTAAGTGGCTGAAATCCCCTTCCCACCTCCAGGAGACGGGACCTGGCGCGGGTGGGGTACCCGCCTCCTGGGAAGATGGCACGGAGGCGGGTTGGGGGCAGGATGGGTACCTGCCCCCAGATGCTGCCATTTTCCCGGCAGTCCCACCTCCAAACCTGCCTCCCCAGGGCTGACAAAATCGCCCCCTTGGTTTCTCTCTCCTTCCCTTCGTAAATAAATTGAGTAATATTTGCAATTTTCCAATCCAAAGGCGCAGTTCCTGAATCAAGAGAGCTTTGCAAAATTATGACTAATGCATCTACAATTTCCTCACCTATTTCTTTTAATATTCTGGGGTTGAAACTATCAGGTCCTGGAGATTTGTCTATCTTAAGTCCAGTTTTCTCCATTACCATTTTTCACTTATATTAAATCCATTAAGTTCCTCCCCTTGCCTTATTTTTAGGTTCACTTGTACCACTATTTTGTATTTTGTCCTCTACCTCCACTGTGAAAAAAACAGATACAAATGTGTTTAACAAGTCTCCCATTTCCTTACTGTCCATTATAGTCCCGCCTGCATCTATCTTTAATGGGCCCACATAATTCCCCTTACAGCAACAGCCGAAAGGTCCCAAGGCTGTCACACAGGAGTGCAACTGCAAGCCTGAAGTGCTTTTGTTTCTGCCCCTGCTTCCAATCACAAGGCCCAACCAGCACTACTGTGCTACAAATGTGCTCAGTCCATTATGTCTGTCTTTTGCCCAGTGTGGGGGGGGGGCAGGAAAATCAGTCCACATTTGTTTAAGAGATTCCAGTATTGAGCTGAAGAGGTTGGACTGGGCCCACAGACAAGAATTAGAAAGAATTTGTAAAACAATGATCTGTCGATGGTAGAACATGGACACCAGACCTGGTGACCCTCCTTCTACATCCTAAGGTTAAATACTATGGGCTAAAAATTTGGGTGGTTTGCGCCACCTGTTAACGCCAAGAATTGTCGAAAAAACAGCGGCCGGCACTCTTCCACCAGTTGGTGATGGCTCCTGCGGCAGGCGCCATTTTGCAAGGGCCGGTAGCGCTGCCAGTAAATGTGATTGCTGGAGGGATTTAAATCAACGTGATCATGACATCAGTGAATATGCAACGCTCACTGGACGCCCGATCTGCAGCATTCGATCTCACCATTCAATTTACCGGCATGTCTAACGACAGGGAGAGCAGGCGTTGAACAGCAAGAAGGAGGCTGCAGCAGCAATATTTAAAGGGATCATCAACAATCAGTTGCACCTGACATGGTTATGCAGTTTGAGTGGCTCTGTGCTACTTTCTGCAACTCCAACAGCTTTCTTTACTTCTTTCAAGGTTCTTTGGTAACAGGGAGTGTTGTTGCAAGTGCAGAACTCATTCATTATTTTTTAAAGGGTTCTGCTCACAACACTTGCTCACAGTCATGAGGGCTGTACTGGCTGTCGACCTGGCCCTCCAGGATCGACGGCAGAGGGAGTGGCGGCAGCGAGGAAGACGGGAACATGCGCAGAGAGGGAGAAGGAGGAGGGCCATGAAGGCTCCAACAGGAGGCCTTACCCACCTAGGGTCCTCCGACAGCACTTCTCCTACCTGCACTTAAGCCAGGAGCAGTGTATTAGGAGGCTCCACTTCATCAAGGAGGTGGTCACAGACTCTGCCACCTCTTGGAACCAGACCTGCAGCCTCAGAGCAGGTCAACGATGGCTCTCCCAGTGGCCCTCAAGGACACTGTCGCCCTCAATTTCTGCTCCAGTGGATCCTTCCAGTCTGCAGCAGGAGACATAGCTAACATCTCCCAGTTCGCCGTCCATCGCTGCATCTGGGAGGTCACTGAGGCTCTCTACACCAGAAAGGACTACGTTGGGTTCTCTCTAAGCAGAGAGAAGCAGGACGAGTGTGCATGTGGCTTTGCCAGGATAGTGGGCTTCCCCATGGAGCAGGGTGCCATCAACTGCACACACGTGGTTTCACAGGCGCCACATAACAATCCTGAGATCTTCCGTAACTGCAAAGGCTACCACTCACTTAATGTGCAGTTGGTGTGCAACCACGCAAGCGCTTCCTGATGGTCAATGCCCGCTATCCTGGAAGAAGCCATGATGCCTTCAACCTGCGCCAGACCAGTGTGCCAGCAATCTTCCAGCCACCATAGCAAACTCAAGGGTGGCTGCTCGGAGACGGGGTCTATCAGCTCTGCACCTGGCTCATGACTCCCCTCCGCAACCCCAACACTCGTGGCCAGCACTGGTATAATGAGGAGCCATGCTTCCACCAGGAACATCATCGAGCAGACCATCGGGCTACTAAAGTAATGGTTCCACTGCCTTGACCACTCGGGAGGAGCCCTCCAGTACTCGGCGGAGCGGGTGTCCCATTTCATGGTGGCTGCTGCATGCTTCACAACTTGGCCATCATGAGGGCGCAGCCCTTACCACCAGGGATTGCGGGACCACCTCAGGAAGAATACGAGGGAGAGGAGGATGAGGAGGAGGACGAAGAGGAAGAGGAAGGAGGTGGCAGGCAGCCAATCGTCCATCTGGACAGGCTGTCCATGAACAGCTCATCAGACTCCAATTCACATGATTGAAACCCCAGATCCCCGTAGCTCACTACAACCACATCATACCATCCTTGTCTCATGGAATATCACAGCATCCTCCTGAGCACAAAGCTGAAATGAGAGACACCACAAAAGATTCCAAACCAAATTAATAAATTTATCAATAATCAAATCACATATATTTAAATTAATACTGTTAATGAATCACCGTTGTGCAATCCTTTGTTGAGATTAGCCAATTTGTTGATATTAGCTTATCTCTGGTCTTTCAGATAATCAGGATTGACCGCAAAACAATATGGTGGGAATATTGGGGGAAAAATTCAGTTGGTTTGCGCCTCCCATTAGTGCCTTAAGAGGGCGCTAATGGGGCGCAAAGCAACTAGCGCCCGTGGGTGGCGATGTTTGCGCCGCTCACAAAATTAACGAGACATTTTGCGGCGGCGCTAAACACTACCGCCACGATCTCCTGCGTTGGCAGATCGTGATGTCAGTCGAGTGTGCAACGCCCCGGACCGGATATTGAGTGGCGCCCCCTGCCTTACCGCCTGCAACGACAGGTTGAGGGCAGCGTTTTGCAGTCAGGAAGGGACTGGGGGAGTGCTATTTAAAGACGACCGCTTCCTGCCTTTTTTTGTTGGTGACATTTTTGCACCACGCATTCTGAGAGAAAGAGAGAGAGACTTCTAGAGAGATTCAACGCTGTGTGAAGGAGTTTTGGGTACTGAGCAGCACTTTGCAGGTTCATTTTGATTTGCCCTTCCTTGTATCGATTTAGAAGAGACTGTGGGGGCTGCACTCTGAGCTCTTTCCCATGGGCTCTCCATTGTTCTTTCCAGCAGATTTGATAGACAGGTCTCTCCAGGCCAAGATTCAAGGCTGCAATGAGCAGGATGTGGATGGAGAGCAAGATCAACCCTCCCCTTTAAGAACTGGCCGGCGCCATTGTGTGTTTGTTCCATTGCTGACTGACATCACATGAGCTTCGCCAGCGCTCTGAGGTAGCGCCTCGCTCCTCGGCCTTTGCGCCTTAAGACAGGTGTGTAGCACCTGATTTAGCTC
The DNA here is from genome assembly GCA_030390025.1 of Squalus acanthias. Classification (NCBI taxonomy): domain Eukaryota; kingdom Metazoa; phylum Chordata; class Chondrichthyes; order Squaliformes; family Squalidae; genus Squalus; species Squalus acanthias. The sequence continues at coordinate 207,258,903 of CM059425.1, forward strand.
TCCAATCACCTCCAGGGGCAATAAAAGCCAAGTTTGCAGTCAGAGGTGATAATTAGCGCCAGGCACTAAGAATTGCACCCGGCCGATAATTGCACCCCAAATGGGGCGATACTGAATTTCTTCCCATTGTGTTTAATCAGAGTTTAAGACGGAATATAACACACTAGTTATACAGCAAAAACATACGACTGTGACAAGCAGCTGGTACCGGTCCCAATCGGACAGACGGCTGGCATGTGCGAACAGTTCTCCGGCTTACGGCCTTTCTCCCTCTCGTCTAGAACTTCCAAGAATGGGTTAAGTTCGCTTCCGGTTAGACCAGCCCCACTCTTGTATGGCTCTCCCCTCCCCCGTCTGTGCTAAGGGCTTTTCAGGTCTTTCTCTTAGACTCTCTTTTAGGGGTGGGCCTGATGTAAAATATGGACAGGACCATTTAGCCTGTAAGGGCTCTTCCTAAACAAAGGTGCCCAATGGCACGGCGAGTTCTTTGTCTAAACTTAGAGATGAAGATCCTCCCTCCAGGAGGGGTCTTCACAATCATTACATATGCTTTATTGTTTATACATTTTGAAGGCCTACCCATTGGAATTTCTCTTATCTCCCTTGTCCCTATTCTCCCTAGTTTGAAGTCAGACATACTATTCTCGGCCATCAGATGTTCATAACTGCTTGTTATCAGTTATTTATGTTCATGCTGTTCATGTAGCGTTAGCTATGCAAAACTAACTATTTCATTATCAGGAATGAATCATTAAATTCCCAAAGATATCTTCTATTCTATTCTCATACACTGGTTGACTTATGCATTTTAAAGCAGTTTTGTTAAACAAAGTCAAAATTCTAACTTAGCATTATAATATGGTTATTAGCAATAATGGAAGAAATATAGGCCTTGGTTGGTCAAATTAAAGATACATAAAACAACCTTCCTAGCACACAAACAGCAGACAGCTAACCTGGAAACAAGTTCATATGTGACCGTCACGGTGCAAAATTTTATAACATCCGCGGGGAACCAAAACATAAGCAGATTCTAAGCATCTATCTAGTTATTCTAATACTAGTCTGAAGAAACTTTTTGTCACCATTTCTAATACCGTCATGTTAACACAGCATTATTCACGTCACAATTTTATCCACATAACCATATACATTTTGGACACCACTGATATCTAACACCTTAGTGCCTGATGTTTGGGTTCCCTTTCCTGTCCTAGTGCTCGTACGCAGTGCTCCCCCAGTGGCTGCAGCATGGCTGGTGGAACGCTGCTGAGTTTCCATGCGGGAGACTTCAGATGGCCTTGCAGATGACCTCGGGCAGCTCTGGAGCTAGAAGGCCTGGCTGTTGACTGCACCACCTCGGCATGGGTGGCAGCAGTCTGGGCTGACTGGCTGACAGGCAACGGCAAGGGCGATGGCGGCGTAGCAGTGGTGGGAACGGGAACACTGTCATCCTGAGAGAGTGTGCATGATGCGGAGATGCCGGTGTTGGACTGGGGTGGACAAAAATGAGAAGTTGCACAACATCAGGTTATAGTCCAACAGATTTATTTAAAATTACAAGCTTTCGGAGCTGTCGCCCCTTCGTCAGGCAAAGGTACAGTGAGTGAATCTACAACATTACACAGTATATAAACACAGAAACTGCAGAGATACAATCTTTCAGGGAAGGTGTCCTTACATCAAAGACACACCAGAGCACAGCCAAGACAATGAGATGTGTCACAGGGGTCCAACGTGTCAAATCCTGCTGTCTGCAGTTGGTATTTTTTGTTTTTGGGTTTGTTTTTTTTAGTGGTTTTTTTTTAAACTGGAAAGACATGTCACGCTACAGAACATGACTCGACATCGTTGTCTGTCTTTCCAGCTTTTAAAAAAGAACACTAAAAAAAACAAACCCCAAAAAAAACAACTGCAGACAGCAGGATTTGACATGTTGGACCCCCTGTGACACATCTCATTGTCTTGGCTGTGCTCTGGTGTGTCTTTGATGTAAGGACACCTTCCCTGAAAGATTGTATCTCTGCAGTTTCTGTGTTTATATACTGTGTAATGTTGTAGATTCACTCACTGTACCTTTGCCTGACGAAGGGGCGACAGCTCCGAAAGCTTGTAATTTTAAATAAATCTGTTGGACTATAACCTGGTGTTGTGCGACTTCTCATTTTTATCCTGAGAGAGGACAGTAGGGTCCTACTCCACTGACCCAGTGCCACTCCCCCAATCTGTTGGAGCACATATTGCTGGCCTGCTGCAACACCCTGCAAGCGCCGGTCGACGGTGGTAAACCCAGCTATGATGGCAGCAGTCAGAGCTTGCGTGGCTTCAAGCTGAGACTGCATGACATCAGTCTGAGCTTGGGTGAGACTGCACGAGAGCAGTTGTGAGTTTTGATAGCACCAAGCAGAGACTGCATGAGAGCAGTTTGAGCTTCCACTGCAGCACTAAGACATTGGGTCACTTCCGCCTGTACTGCAATGGAAGCTGCGACATCACCCATCATGCACACCACCACGTCTGGGTTGACACGGTCTCGCTCGGAGTGTACCGTCATTTCCAGGCTGGGAATCTTGGGCTCCATGCACTGCGCAATGTTGGAGGCGGACTCCTCCACGCTCCTTGACATTGCCAAGAGGCTCTCTGGCAGGCTTGCCATTGTATCCATCAATTCTGTGTGCATGCCCATCACCCTTCTTCTGAAGGCCTCCCCATAGAGGTCTTCATCTGAGTCCTGTGCAGTAGAATTTGTGCACGAACACGCCCTCCGGGGAGCTGGCCCCCGAGCTACACTTTTCCCCTGGCCTTACTGCAGCCCATTCGTGCCCGGTGCCTCACCCTGTGCAGATCCCGCTTCTACACTAGCCTCTAAAGCTCGCGTAGTGCCAGTTTCTTTGCTGGTATCTGCAAGTGACAGATGCAGTGACACGGTATCTTCTTCCTCCTCTTCTTTCCTCTCCCCACCCCGCCCTCACTCTCTGTAGTGCCCTTGAAGACAGGCTTCTCAGGTGCTTGTTGATTATCTGAAAGCAGAAAGGCACAAGAGTCGGGTTATGGTGAGGGGAGTGGAGTGGGGGGGGGGCGGGGGGGGGAGGCAGAAATGCATGCATACAGCATGAGTAGCTTGAAAGTGAGAAAAGATTGAGATGAGGGGGAAGTGGGATGTGAGAAGAAGGATTAGGAATGAACATACTGTTGTTGTCCCCAAGGGGTTCAACATCGCCGGTTGCCACGGCATCAAAAACGTGGCACCCATTGATCTGGAGTACTCCAGCTGACTTAGTTCTTGCATGTCCACCTGGCCCCCACCTGTCTGTTGCTGCCAGTGGTGATTATGTGCCAGCTTGGCCTGCAAGAGAAAGAGAAGTGTTGAGTGCAATGTGTTTGGGTGATGTGCCTGCTATAGTTGAATAGCTGTCAGTGTGTGCAAGGTGTGAGATGTGGGTGTGAGTGTTGCAGCAGTGGTAAGCTTGTGAGGGTGAAGTGAAGCTCTGATAGTAAGGTGTGGGTGGTGATAGGTAGAGATCATTGGTATGTGAGTACTGGGGGTGTGGTGCATTGAGCAGTGTGTGAGGCTTGTGGTGCAGATGGTGGGATACGGCATTTACTAAAGCCTTCACTCACCTTAACCATCCATGTGAGGTCGTTAAACTTCTTCCTGTATTGGGCGGGGTCCTGCGGACCACAGTGCAGTCTGTGACGTGGTCCGCAATCTCATACCACATGGTTTAGGATGTGTAGGGTGAGGGCCTTCTGCCAGTTTGCGGGTATAGGACTGCCCGCCTCCACTCCATCCTGAAAATCAATGCCTCTAGAGCTTCATCTGAAAACCTCCGGGCTCTCTCCCTTGGTCAAGGATCTGCTATCAGCATTTCGGTGTTGGTGTTGAAAACCCAACCACCCTGACAATGAGGTGCTGCAGCATTAATGCACCTCCCCTTTAAGTAGTGGAAAAAGCCTGTGGTAAGTGCGACTGTGAATTAGGCTGGCCCTGATATTGGTCCACCTGTTGAGCGTTAAGCCAATGAGCATCAGTTTTAGCACTGAAATCATGATTACAATCATGTTAATGAAGAGTGAGCACGAATTTTGCATGCTACCTAGACATTTTCAGGAGGTGCAGCTTAACCTCATTTAGTCTTAACACTGCCCATTTCGTGGCTATATCCAATTTTTAGTCCTATCACTCCTATCTAGTTAACAGAAAATGCTGGAAATACTCAGCAGGTCAGGCAGAACTGACGAAGGGTCATCGACCTGAAACGTTAACTCTCTTTCTCTCTCCACAGATGCTGCCTGACCTGCTGAGTATTTCCAGCATTTTCTGTTTTTATTTCAGATTTCCAGCCGCAGTATTTTGCTTTTGTACTCCTATCTAGTTGTTCATTATATTTGTTTACAACATGTCTTAAGAGCCTGTGTATGTCTTTGATTTGTCTGTATAGGGAATGAAAGGCCAAGAAGTATTACAAATGATCGAATCGGGCGGGCGACTGGATGCTCCAGCCAAATGTCCTGCTGAAATGTATGAATTGATGCGAGAATGTTGGACGTTCAAGTGAGTCCTTTCCCCTTGTTTCAGTTGAATTTTTAATCTAGCATAAATCATAAGCTCTGTACGGGTGACTTTTTTTAAAGCAATGTTATATAGACTTTTGGTGGGTTATTATACAACCTCTGCTTTCTTAGGTTATTCTAGATATTGCTGATTAAGAAGTATGAAGTGGTTCTCCATTATCCTCTGATTTAATTTATAGGAAATTATCACTTCTACAGTAGTTGCATGATACAAAACTTAAGCATATTCTGAGGGTTACGGAGGAAGTTAATCACGCAAAGGGTTTATTAACAGTTTTACATCTTCTGTTAGATATTTGGAACAATGGTTAAGGTGTTCAGTAAAACTCCTCTGCTGTTATAAAGTCAATAATACATTTGGAATAATCAAGTTACCGACTTTTTTAAAAGACAAATTTTACCTGAATGTGTTAATTATGAAGAGAGGAATCTCTATCCCACTGGGTATTGAAAGTCAAGTCTAGCCTAATCGTAGGCCTCCAATGCACAGGCATCAAAACTCACTAAAAGAAAACCCCAGAAAAATGAAGAAATTGTACACTTAGCTGCCACTGGGACTTTTCCATGGAAAAAATGGATGGAATGTTTCCTTTGTTGGCTGTAAATTCCTTTGTGAAATGACTGAGTAATCTCAATCCAGTTCCAAGTGGACATGGACCCATAGCACATAGTGGAAATTGGTGGATAATTAAGATGGCCTAGCAGGACTCTCTTGGGTTACTCAGCTCCTGCCAGCTAGATCAGCTGCTATTAGACCAACTGCTAGATTAACTGTTCTATCAGCTCAAAGTTTCCTCATGTGCCCACCCATGGCTGCAGTCACTAGACCTAAGAGAGTTAGTCACAAATGCTCCCCTGAAAGTCCACTAATACAGAAGTAAGGCAGCATGAACCCATCTCTAGCAATCCTGCATCAACCAAGGTTCCATTCAGCACCTTTGCATGGCACCTTTCATGTAACAAAGCAGCCCAAGCCACTTTACAGGGAGGGCAGTGGACATAGGAAAGAAGTTAGAAGAAATAGCTAAAGGCACAAAGAAGTAAAGATTCTTTTGAAGACTCTTAGGGAGTGAATTTCTTCAGGGGCTCTCCCACTCATCAGACCTTAACTCAGGTGGAAGAGCCCAGAAAAACATTGTAGATGCTGTTTAAGTTGCCTTTCCAGGGTTTCCACAACACTTCACCTCAAAGTCTATGGGGTAATTTTCAACTTGGCATCATAGTTGTAATTGGGCAAGCTAATTGGCCATGTCTTTTGGGTCAAGCAGCTGCAGTCACAAATGGGTTGCACGGGAGTTTTGAGTCAGCTGTTCAAGCACCAGCTGCTCTTACAGCAGATGCAGCAAAAACCCTCTGGCAAGCATTATCCATGACAATTTTCACAGATAATAAAGAACATAAATAATGGGACTCTTATACCATATACCTTACTACAACAACAACAACAACTTGCATTTATATGGCACCTTTAACTTAGTAAAACGTCCCAAGGCGCTTCACCGGCGCGATTATCAGACAAAATTTGACACTGAGCCACATAAAGAGATATTAGGACAAGCGACCAAAAGCTTGGCTAAAGAGGTAGGTTTTATGGAGCTTCTTAAAGGAGGAGAGAGAGGTAGAGAGGCGGAGAGGTTTAGGGAGGGAATTCCAGAGCTTAAGGCCGAAGGCAGCTGAAGGCATGGCCACCAATGGTGGAGTGAAAAAAATCGCCGTGAGTGACTAATTACCACCATCGGTCCAAAAATCTAGCGCATATTGTAATTTGATGTCATCTGTTCAATCTGCCAATAGCAGGAGTCAGAACCTACAGCTGGGGAAGGCTTTGTGTAAAGGAAGTGACAAATCTGCTGCCAGGTTAACTTTTTGCAAAGTATAGTTATTGTGCATTTTCTCTTTTGTCTCTCCAGAGCTAATGAACGGCCAGGATTTGTCACTGTGGAACACAGGCTGCGTGAATACTACTACACTGTTTCAAAGGAATAGAATGCTTAATAATAATCTCTCAGTTACTTTTAGACATTTTTCTACACTATTCATATGCAAGTTATACTCATTGATCAACATGAAACTGCCTCATTACATTATATATATAAAAAAATAGGCCAAAAATTGTAGGGGCTGGAAAGGGTGGAAAGGCCTGTTTCCACCTGGGAGACCAGGAATTTGGGGTACAAACTGGTTATTCCAGGATTCTGCCTATTTGCTGTTGCTCTTTAAATTCCAGTAGGTGGGACCGTGATCTTCCACCCACCTCGAGGCAATTTGTCTGGGGTTGGGTGGTTTCCACATTATTGAGGGAATTTGGCCCTTTATGCCCTCAGTGGATCTCCTGCCAGCTTCAGATCTTAAGAAGGTCAAAACCTTTGCTAGGGAAAGGTAATTGGGATTTGGGACAGGGTCTCTGGCTTGGGGCTAGGGTGGTTCCATTCTGCTGCACTTGCGCTAGCTAAGTGAACCCCAGGATGCCATTATATTTAGTGGGATGGTCCTTGTATTTTAATTTATCATGGTACAAAGCATCCAAAAGCTTTCATTTCTGAGTCAGAAGGCTGTGTGTTCAAGTCCCACTCCAGGACTTGAGCAGGTAATCTAGTTTGACACTCCATTACAGTAGTGAGAGAATCCTGTATTATTGGAGGTGCTGTCTTTTGGGTCAATTGTTAAACTGAGGCTCTGCTGCTGGTACCAGTGGTTCAGATGGACATCAAAAATCCCATGGCACCATTTGAAGAGAAGGAGGAGTTTTCCCAGTGTGCTGGCTAACACTCTTCCCTCGATTAACACCACCAAAAATAGATTAATCTCATTGTTTTTTGTGGGATCTTGCTATGTGCAAAATGACTGCTACTTTTCCTACCTACCAACAGCCATTGCAGTTCAAAGTAGTTCATTGTATGTGAAGTGCTTTGAGACATTTCTGAGAGATGTGGTCAAGAGCTATGCGAATGGAGTTTTTGGGCAGGATTTTAACTTGGAGGCACGCAGCCTCATTATAATATTTAAAGTGCCAACCCGCCTCCTGGGAGTGGGTTGGCCGCCCGCACCCCATCCCGCCTCCGCTAAAACCAGAAGTGAGCGGGTTGGGATTGGGATTCAAATTTCTACCACTTTAATCTCCCACCCGAACCAAACCCACCTGTTTTTGGGATTAAAATTCCCCCCAAATACTACAAAGTAGTGCTTTATTGAAAAAATACGACTTTGATTTAAAAATTACAAGTGGTTAAATTGGCAGTCTAATGTTGGTCAAAAGTTCAGACATTAATATTCAAAACATGACAGTTAAGCATTTTGTCTGGTTATTTTTGGGCTAGATTTTCCATCCATTGACTAAGAATAGACACATAAATCTGGCCTTATTGGCAGGGATACACACAAAATGCACTCATAACAAAGCAAACACACTGATCATCTTTTTAACTTTTAGATCTTTAGTTGATGTTTAAATGGAAGATCCAATTTGTCTGACTACAGTAAAATGACAACAGAGCCTAATATTCTTCCTGCAGCCTCCTGGCATATTACATGCGGCTATCATTGTTTTCTGCTATTTTGATATAATTTATTAATTTGTATTGTTTGAAGCACTGAGAATTTTTTTAAATATCTGGTGCAAGCCAATAATTCACCAATTCAGTTGGTGAAATTATGCTTTCAGTACTGCAAATATCAATCAAATATTTTAAGATGCAATGGCAAGAAATATTTTAAACTTAATCATTAATGAATTTGTTTTTACTTGTGGACAGTTCTAAAGTATACTTCACCGAGGTCCATCTAACTGTGGTTTTTAGTTCCAAATTGAGTTATATGCAATATTCAAAACTGATTAGACCACTTTACATGGCCCTTCAGGAATTATTCTTTTTATAACATTTGTTTTTCATTGCTTATTTTATTTTCTCAAAGGGGGGCTGTCTTCTTAGTGATTGGTTAATCGCTGAGTCATACGAACATATAATATTGACGGGCAGGAAAGGACCAGCTGGTCCATCAAGCCTGCCCCACACTCATGATGGCCAGTGCATCATGGCTAAACAAATCGTCCCTGTCACCCGCAGCCATGTAATCTCGTGGAAGAGACGAAACAGCAGAGAAAAAAACTCAGAGCCAATAAGGGAAAGCATACTCTTGAAAATTCCTCTCCGACCACCTCAGGCAATCGAAAGCAGTCCAGGAGATCACATGGACCAAGTGTTATCTGTAAAGACTCTTACCTTCTAGATGATGCAATCTCTGCACCAGTCAGGAACCGGTCCAGATCCAGTCGCTGAAAAATGTCATTGCAATGATGTTATGTGAAAGTAACGCAATTGTGCACCTCCATACAATTTCTAGGGGGATTTTTAACCCCAAAAAATGGGTGGGTTGGCGTCAGGTGGGAAGTTAAAGTGTTAAAAATCTGAATCCTGACCAGAACCCGCTTCCAATCAGCCCTCCCTCCCTCCTCTCTGCGGCCTAGTGCAGCAGGCCTACCCACCCACAGTCAGCCAGTCTCTCCGGCTGGCTATCTGCGGGTGGGAAACAGAGGTTTCAAATGCAAATCAGGCCCTGCCGCTAAATTCGGCAGCGCCTGTGGGAAACCCGTTCTCCTGGGTTTCCCGACCACTTCCAAGACCCCCCACTCCCAACTCGCCTCCTGATTAAATGCAGGCCTATGTCTTTGTGATGTGTGCCTCTAAACAAATTCAAAAGGTTTACGGAGCATTTTTCATTAAGGTTGTGCCTTTTTAAGGCTGGAATTACAGATTTTGTAGCACTGCCATATCTATTGGAATTTCAATGGAAAAATCAGGTCCACAACAGCCCTATAGGTGGGAGGGAAATTTAAAAAAAAAAAACACTTTCCATTGCCAGTTTCAAAAAAGTTTCCAATCAGTTTTAAAAAGCCCGCCCAGATTCTCAAATAAAATTGTACAATAATTTTTCTTGAAAGGGTAGGGCTTTCCTCTGCGGCACGATCTGCAACATTGGAGTAGTGGGGAGGGCTTCAGTGGTATCAGTGCCAGGTCAGTTGACCCCCACCCAGCTGACCTGGTACTGGCCTGCAGCAATGTTCCCAGGGTTGGCCATATTTACATTTTGTGGCATGATCCCAGCAGGATTTCTGCTTGCGATTGGGAACTCAGCAATCAGGGGCGATGGAGGAAAATGGCCACTGCTGCAGGATTCCAATGCCTCCAGCAGCTTAAAGAGACAGGGAACCTCAAAGACGAGAGGAAATCCAGAGCCTCTGATTGGGATGGAGAAATTTGCCTCTGCATTGATTGCACTGATTGCTGTGGGCATTTACATATTTGTACCCATTGCATCTCGTCTAACAACGCTGAATGCCTGTGAGGTTCTGCCATTTCTAACGCCCAGGGTCGCTAGGGGGATTCTGATGAAAAATGCGACTCATAACATCACTCAATCAATATCGCATCATATTAATGCTTCTACCCAGAAGTGAGCGAGCACTTCGAATTAAAATTCCAACATATGCAAAAATGGGTATGGCTCCAGTATAACGCACCCCAATCCCATTTCAGCCGTTTCTGCCTCAGCTCCACCAGAAAACAGGGAGAAAAACAAAGGAAAATCCTGCGTATGTCCGCCCACATATGAATGGACATATCATCTACCATCAGGCCCAGGCAGCGGGAAATATAGAGGGGGTGAGGGAAGACAAGGAGGTATTCCCAAGTACCTCTCCACCTCTGTCCACCCCAGTTCCTCAAAACAATCTATGGGGGGTTGGGGTGGAAAGCCTAAGCCATAGAGAAGACACAGTGAAACGAAAAAGAGAGAGAACAAAGATTGATGTCAAACATCTATAAAGAAAAGGACAGTGAGAGGAAACACAAAGAGATAGAGTCAGTAAAATACAGAGGCAAATAGTGAGGAAAGAGAAAGAGGAAGAAGGTTTGGTGAACTCCAAATTAGGTCACCCCTCAACCTTGAGTTTAGAAGATCTAATTGAGATGTTTAAAATGAAAACAGGATTTGATAGAGTAGATACAGGGAAGCTATTTCCTCTGGTGGGGAATCCAAATCAAGGGGGCACAATCATATAATTAGAGCTCTGCTATTTAGAAGTGAAATCAGACAGTACATTTTCACATAAAGAGTACTGTAATTGTGAAACTGCTTCCCCAAAAGGCTGTGACAGCTAGGTCAATTGAAATTTTTAAGACTGAGATCGATAGATTTTTGTTAGGTAAAGCTATCAAGGGATATGGATCAAAGGCAGATAAATGGAGTTGAGGATTAGATTAGCCATGCTCTATTTGAATGACAGAACAGGCTCGAGGGGCAGAATGGCCTACTCCTGTTCCTATGACTCCGTCTCCTGTTTGCTGATCACAGATGCCAGAGTTGCATTGTGGAGCAGTCTCAAGCCCAGCTGAAAAGGTCATTGGATGCAGGAATTTTAAAATATTACAATGTAATCACTTGATCAAAATATGTTAGTAATTTCACTATGTCCACAAATTTTTGATGCATTCTCACCCATAAGTGTATACGAAAAAATGTAGACAAAATCATCAAGGAAATACAGACAGGGAGAATACATACAGGAAATGTTTGATCATGATCAGGGAGCATAATTCTGACAGAAAAGTATAAAAATATTTTCTTTTTATAATCAAAGTTTTATAGACCGTACAAGTATTATAAAAATATTCTTTTTAAATTTGCAAATTTATAACTGTCAGGTCAGTGTTATTAAAGGGGATCTCTTATCTTGTTTAAAAGTAAATCCTCCTTCAGGGAATCCAAACTGTGTTGTGCTCTGAAGTAATCCAACACTGCATTTTCTCAACACCAGGGTTTCACTGTTATCTCCACATAATACATTCTAGAAAAGGTGACATTAGGGGGTAAAACTTCCTAGTCTGCGCTGGCAGTGAGGAACCTTGGCTGCTGCCAGTGCATATCAGAAAATCGCACGTGCAATGCCTGCCGTCTACGTGCCTGTGCTTTTTTGATCTCCCTAGTGGAGGGCAAGGTGCCTCACTGCTAGTGCAGCCATGTAAAATTTATGCTGCAATTGTTACCTTTTGCCAAGTTAAAAAACCCGGGTAAGGGGCTGATGTGACGATAAATACCCATTTCATTTATAAGTCACAAATCTGGACAAGTTAAGAGGGAAATTTTACTGAATCTTGCATGTGGCATAGAACCTTGTCTGCAAGGGGCACAAATCAGGATTTAAATTAATGCATGGAAAATTAATTAAAATTTGGTGTCCAAATTCCCGATCCGCACTCCCAGCAGTTGGGGCTCCGTGCCAGGCGTTCAATTTTATAAAGGTGCCCTATGGCTGTTAATCACAAGCCAGCAAAAGGGCTGTCATCAAACTAGAATGTATTCTGTAAAAGAAGTAATATCACCCTCCAGTGGTGTAACGATGTAAAGTTACAAGCTTGGTTTCTGTATATGACTCAGAACTGGTCCAGGCAATTTCACTTGGGGTGGGGAGGAAACTATTTTTTTAATGAGTTCCCAGTATAACAACTTTTTTATAATTATATTTGTGATGGCCATTGCTTCACCTCTTGTGTTTATAGGAACTTCTTGCTAGAAGTATGTGCAGAAAAAATGAGTGTGGATTCAATTTGCAAAACTTGTTTAATTAAAAAGAAGTCATTCGAATTGATAAATTTGGTCTGTTTCATAATTAACACCTCATTGACCTTACTTGTAGGAAGCCATTCTAGTAGATTTGCTGAAGATGAGTTTATTGATGACTAATGCTTTGAAGTACGCAATGCAGTGGTGATAGATTGTTTAGCTTTCTAATTAGTCAGAAAGAACAGGTAATTTGTTTGCCAACAAACTCTGAGAACTAGTCAATACGCTGTCAAATTCTGTCAGCAAAACGGACTGTTTGCATTTACATGGTATCAGAAGTCATGGAGCCACTGCACTGATTCACAGATTTTGGTTCTGACTCTTGTTTTTTATTTAATTATTAATTACTTTTTGTCAAGTAAACCCAAGCCAGTCAACAAATAAATCGACATTATCGACTCTGCATAAATAGAGACATTGAAGATGAACTGGGAGGTGGTTTGTGTTTTCCCACTACTGCAGTAGGTCATTTAGTGGCTACCCACCGGTATTTACTTGTACTTTACTGCATTATATTACAGAGCCACTTCACATATTAACAGTGTCTCGTGGGCAACACGGTGGCATAGTGGTTAGCACTGGTGCCTCACAGCGCCAGAGACCCGGGTTCGAATCTGACCTCGGGTGACTGTCTGTGTGGAGTTTGCACATTCTCCCCGTGTCTGCGTGGGTTTCCTCCGGGTGCTCCGGTTTCCTCCCACAGTCCAAAAATGTGTGGGTTAGGTTGATTTGGCTATGATAAATTGACCCTTAGTGTTAGGGGGGATTAAATATGTGGGGTTATGGGGATAGGATGGGATATGTTAGGGGGAATTAAATACGTGGGGTTACGGGGGTAGGGTGGGATATGTGTACTGTGGGGATTAAAGCAGGGACAGGGTACTGGATTTGGATGATAAGCCATGATCGTATTGAATGGCGGAGCAGGCTCGACGGGCCGAATGGCCTACTCCTGCTCCTAGATTCTATGTTTCTATGTAAGGAGAAGATTAGTTAGTTTATTGTTTGCAACAGAAAAAAATGAAAGGCCTTGTGATGCACTGCAAGTAACTGATTACTTCAGGAAACATTCAATAACTCAGTAATACATTTTCCTTAATAATCAGGAACCACATGACCTACACACTTTGGGCTTTATTTATGGAATGTGTAAGACTTTCTCTTACTACTGTTCGAACCTCGAGAATTACAAATAAGCGTAACAATGACAGATAAGTTTGTGATCAGTAAAAGTGGTCTTTATTCACACTAGTTTAAAAATTCAAGCTTACATAGAAGCACCCTCGGCAATGCATATGCCCAGTTTATTAATTCCGTACATAGAAGTACTCCCAGCAATTCATATGCTTTTAATAAGTCCGTACATAGAAGTGCTCCCAGCAATTCATATGCTTTTAATAAGTTTAGGATCCCCTTGGCAATATCTATGCCCACAGTTTACCGTACATAAAAGTATCCCCGCAATATCTAAGCTAATCCCTGGCAATTCATATGCTCACAGTTTCGTACATAAAAGTACCCCTCCCAATGTATATATCCATGTCTGACTTGCATACATACATATATACACTCCTCCATGGGTGATCAGTCCGGAAGAAGTGGTAGGCTGCAAACGTAGACTGCCATTTCAACAGCTCCCTTTTGTCTTTCTGACTTTCCCGCTTCTGTGTTTCTCCTTTATAGTGCCTTCCTGCCGGGCCCCCTCGTATATCTCCGTCTGCCTCCCTCTGATAGGTCTGTTTCACTCCCAACCTTCCCTGATTGGAGGTCTTTCTGCTTAACACGTTCATGTTCCTATGATGTGTGTGGGGGCGGGACAGCCTCGTCATATGGTGTTTCTCCTTCTTGTCCATGTGGTCTCACACATAAAGGACCATATGCTGACCACTTCTATTTTGAATCCTCACAGACAAAGGACCCCCTGCTGACTTTCTCCATTTTGAGTCCATCCATTATCATCTCACAATTCCTTCGCAATTTCGATCTACACACGCTAGCAGCAGTTTTATTACATAAGAACATAAGAAATAAGAGCAGGTGTAGGCCATATGGCCCCTCGAGCCTGCTCCACCATTCAGTAAGATCATGGCTGATCATCCACCTCAACTCCACTTTCCCGCCCGATCTCCATATCCCTTGATTCCCCTAGAGTCCAAAAATCTATCTATCTCAGCCTTGAATATACTCAAAGACTCAGCATTTACAGCCCTCTGGGGCAGAGAATTCCAAAGATTCACAACCCTCTGCGTGAAGAAATTCCTCCTCATCTCAGTCTAAAATGGCCTACCCCTTATCCTGAGATTATGCCCCCTAGTTCTAGACACTCCAGCCAGGGGAAACAACCTCTCAGCATCTACCCTGTCAATCCCCTTCAGAATCTTGTATGTTTCAATGAGATCACCTCTCATTCTTCTAAACTCCAGAGAGTATAGGCCCATTCTACACAATCTCTCATCATAGGACAGCCCTCTCATCCCAGGAATCAACCTCGTGAACCTTCGTTGCACCGCCTCCAAAGCAAGTATATCCTTCCTTAGATAAGGAGACCAAAACTGTGCACAGTACTCCAGGTGTGGTCTCACCAAGGCCCTGTACAATTGTAGCAAGACTTCCTTACTCTTATACTCTAAGCCCCTTGCAATAAAGGCCAACATGCCATTTGCCTTCCTTATTGCTTGCTGTACCTGCATGCTAGCTTTCTGTGTTTCTTGCACAAGGACATCCAAATCTCTCTGATGACCAACATTTGAAAGTTTCTCACCATTTAAAAAATATTCTGTTTTTCTATTCTTCCTACCAAAGTGAATAACCTCACATTTCCTTACATTATACTCCATCTGCCACCTTACTGCCCACTCACTTAGTCTATCTATATCCCTTTGCAGACTCTTTGTGTTCTCCTCACAGCTTACTGTCCCACCTAGCTTTGTATCATCAGCATACTTGGATACATTACACTCGGTCCCTTCATCTAGGTCATTAATATAGATTGTAAATAGCTGAGGCCCCACCATTGATCCTTGCGGTACCCCACATGTTTAGAATCTTACAATTGTTAGCAGACGCATCATGTTATTAGAAAAAGATCAATCTTTTTCTAAGGTAAATAAAGCAAAACTCCTGCAGCATACATTATTCATTGCTGACTAGTTATCTTTCTTCCCAGGCATGACATTTCCAGGATCACAGCAGTTCATGGAATCATCAAATTGCACACAGTGGGGTAGATTTTCCTCTGGAGTTATGCATAAATCCTGAAAAAGGGCATAAAATTGGAAATGGCTCTGTGCCAGGGTTTCCCACTGAATGTGATGTTAAGTGTTCAAGATGGCCACCCAAATATGGGCAGGAATGTGGAAATGAAGTGCAACTGATGGCAATACGCACCTGGACCCAGGAAATCGGCCACGGTCAGGGTGCACACATGAGGTGGTGGAAGTCTTGCATCGCCAAAGTTGAGCCGCCGTAGGGGCCTGGTGAAAAATTGCCCCCAGTATCTCTATCTGTACTCCTCAATCCCGTTCCTACACACATATTTGTCCAGTTCAATTTATTTGTTCTGCACTCGCATAAACACCGGCATAGACCCATTGAGCTGAGTGGCCTGTTTCTGTGCTGTAAAATTCTACGTAAACACCCGGGCCCCAAATTTCCACAGGAGTTGTGCCAAATTTGCTATAACTCCAACAGGATTCCTGTGGAATCCACCGGAAAACAGGGAGCCAGTTGTGTCGGGTTCCAGCTGATTCCAGGATTTCCCGGTCAGCCTTGTAAGAGATGGAATCTCCCCCTGCCCCTTACTAGGTCAGTCATGTCAGTGTGCATAAGTGGGTCCCACCATGGACAGGTCAGTTCGAGGGTGTGGCTGGGCCCTCAAAGAAAAGGGAAATTTAAAAAAAAATTGTATAGGGAGCCAAAATGGGGCACTATGGAGCCTAAAAGGGAGACCTGAGCAACCCCTCCCCCCAAAATGATGGGCAGGCATTGGACTTTATGGATACATGGGGCAGACGCTGACACTGGAGATGCAGGTGTAGTGGTGCGGGCTCCAATTAGGAGCCATATTTTGCAGAATATGATGTCTGTCTGAAGCAATAAACATTCTGAACTCCCAAGGATGAGTCTGACCTACAAGATTTTGACGGGTTTGGATAGGCTAGACGGGGAAAGACTGTTCCGACTAGTTGATGGTACAAGGACTAGGGGACACAGATTTAAGGTTTTGGGCAAGAGATACAGGGGGGACTGTGAGGAAAAACTTTTTTACGCAGCGAGTGGTGAGGGCCTGGAACTCGCTGCCGACGGAAGTGGTGGAAACGGAGACACTCAATGTTTTCAAGGGGAGACTGGATAGGCACTTGAGGGAAATAAACTTGCAGGGCTACGGGGATAGAGCGGGGGAATGGGACTGACTGAATTGCTCCACAGAGCTGGCATGGACTCGATGGGCCGAATGGCCTCCTTCTGTGCCATTATGACTCTATGACTCTATGACCTTACCAGAGAGTTAGCTCAATTTGGATTCCAAGGCACTGAATTCCAGACATCTAAAAACTTAGCTGCCATTTCCTCAACCAACGCTGTCCTCTAGTAACAAGCTCACACTCATGTAGCAGTCACTCACCTTGCATGATTCATCGGGATTTGAGCCTGTTAAGGAGTGATTAGGAAGGCAAGGATCATGTTCTCTCCTACCAACTCAGAGAGCATTCAAATATAAATGGGACTTTTCCCAAAGTTGGCAGTGCTGGATCTGGTGGTGCACAGGCATGGCATCCTGGTTAACAGTGAGCAGAGTTTTATTTATCACATATCTTTCATCACTTGCCCAAGTCCTTTTACCATCCCCTCAACCCAAGTACTTTATTGCTTCTTCAAGGTCTTAACAGACCACCCACCTCGGACGTTTCACAATGCCCTGTCCAAGTCTTCGCCAGCAGCTTGCATTCCCTGCCTCAGCCCCAGGAATGCTTCTGCTCCTGTCAATGGTCTCAGGAATGCCTTTCCTCGCAATTTCCTCCAGGAATGCCGGTGCTCTCGGCCTCAATACCAAGACCAACTGCCCTGCCAGCCTCTACCAAGACCATCTCCATTCTTGACCTTGGCTCCAGGACCAACTGTGCTGCCTGCATCTGCCCCAGGAGGGGTATCTCCTTTGTCTTTCACTAAAAAGGAAGCACATGGACTCCACCCAGTTCACATCTCTTTGTCCTCCTAAAATAAATTAGGCTAATCTTCCGAATACCCATCTAATCAAAGGCTGCAGTTATGCTGCACTACTAGTCTGAGATCAGAAGCTGTGGACTGCGAAACACAGTCATTAAGCCTTATAATGTGGGCTGCAAATTGCCCTGTGCCTGACAGGAGAGACCGGTACACATGCACGGAGCTCTGCTTTCCCCCTGGCAATCCCTTACCTCGACTGTTCTAAAACCCAGTTCCACACCATACTGCAGTTATACTCAATATGGTATTGAGCCTAACTGATGTGAGATGGCTTCCCTGGCAGTGCCTCATTTTTCTTGGTTTTAGTGTGTTTCTGAGTCAAAAGGTTGTGGGTTCAAGCCCCACTAAGAGACTTGAGCACATAATCTAGGCTGACACTTCAGTGCAGTACTGAGGGAGTGCTGCACTCAAAGGTGCTGTCTTTTGGATGAGACGTTAACGGAGGCCCCTCTCAGGTGGACGTAAAAGGTCCCATGGTACTATTCAAAGAAGAGCTGGGGAGTTCTCCCAATTTCCTGGCCAACGTTTATCCCTCAACCAACACCATTAAAAATAGATTATCTGGTATTTATCTCATTGCTGTTTGTGGGTCTTTGCTATGCACAAATTGTCTGTTGCGTTTGTCTAAAGTTTTGCCTAAATTACAACAGTGACTAGATTTCAAAAGTACTCCATTGGCTGTGAAATGCTTTAGGACATCCTGAGGACATGACAATCATTTTATAAGTGTTGTCTATTGCTTTAATGCCCTTTCTATAATAGGATGTCCAAAACTACACAAAGTACTCTAACTGTGGCCAAACCAATGGCCCAAAAATTAGTGAGTGAGCCTTCGTGCGAGGGTAAGGCTTCCCCGCGATCTCTCACTGCGCGCTGGCTTTTTTATTCCCAGCTCGCACGAACTTGATGTTCTGGACAGCAGCTGTGCAGGGCTTTCGTATCCCACAGGCGCAGTTAATTCGTGCGAGCTGTGGGATCACGTGACTCAGTTAGAGCCAATGGCAGCACACCATCTTTCATTCATAGCTTTCACAGCACGGCTGTGAAAGCTATGAATACTATACCCCCCAAAAGAACAGCTAAACCTCAATTAATTTTTTTTAAAAACCCATCACATTAATAAAATAAGTATAGTTAAATAAATTAACCACTTTAAACAAAAAATTAAATTTTTGAAAAAATTTAAAATCTTTTAAAAAGTTATAAAAATAAACTTACCTTTCTTTAAAGTCTCTAAAAAAGATATACCTGTTGAAAAAAATTCAAAATAATACTTAATTAATTACTTACCTTGTTAGAAGAGGGTCTTACGCCTCCTTTCTTTATGTGTAAAATGTTCCATGCTTACCTGCGCGTTCAAAGCACTAAGTGCACTGCGTGCGCGCAGCCTGTAGCGCGCACGCGGTTCACCTAGGAACCGCCCCCTTTTGAAATCACCAAGTGCCGGTTTTCAGCGCATGCGCAGTGCATGCAGAAAACCGGCAATTGGAGACAGAATACGCGAGAGTACACAGTGCGTACTCTCGCGTAGCGGCACTAATTTTTGGGCCAATATCTTGTACAATTCTGTCACTACTTTTTACTCTTGTACTTAATGCTCCTATTCATAAAACCCAAAATGGTTTTGGCTTTTTTCACATTATTTATCCCTGACCAATTAGCTTTCTTGACACAACATTTTCATGATCCCAGCACCTTAGAGACCATCATGTCCCACATAGCATTTCATTATGTGTCTTTTTATTAACTCTCATACCCTCAATCCTGTATTTAACCAGGTTTCTGTCCAGCTCTTTTTTAAGAGTGTTAATTGAGACGGTTTTAATTGCTTTAGGTGGTGGTCTGTTGCACATATTCAGTCCTCAAAGGGAATAAAAACTCTTTCCAATCTAATTTCTTGCTCGAGACAAGTTCATTTTACATTCATCCTCCAGATTTGCACTCACGCTTCAAGTTAAATATATGGCTTGTATCTACATTATTCATTCCTCTCAGCATTTCACATTTCTAGGTCATGTCTCCTCTCAGTCTCCTTTTCTCTAATTATAAGACATCCACATTTTTGTACCATATATTCCTTCTCACGGAGCTTCTGCTCTCCCTCCAAGTTACAGTATAATGGGAACACTTTCAATATAAAGTAATAAAGCTAGGAAAGTAAAACAAAAACAACAACAACAACTTGTATTTATATAGCACCTTTAACGTAGTAAAACGTCCCAAGGCACTGCACAGGAGTATTTTAAGACAAATAATTTGACACCGATCCACATAAGGATAAATTAGGGCAGGTGACAAAAAGCTTGGTCGAAGAGGTAGGTTTTAAGCAGCGTCCTAAAGGAGGAAAGAGAGGTAGCGAGGCGGAAAGGTTTAGGCAGTGAATTCCTGCCATATAAACCCGTTCCATATATTTTAAGCTGAAGGATTTATCTCCTCCTACATGGAAACAGAACATTTTGTGTTTCCAGACTGACCTGGGAGATCCTCCGTGGATGTCAG
This sequence comes from Squalus acanthias, assembly GCA_030390025.1. Taxonomy (NCBI): domain Eukaryota; kingdom Metazoa; phylum Chordata; class Chondrichthyes; order Squaliformes; family Squalidae; genus Squalus; species Squalus acanthias. Next base: position 207,278,823 of record CM059425.1, read on the forward strand.
CTTTGTGTTAGTGAGTGGCTCCCCAGGGAAACAAGCAGATTACCATGTTCCAATTCCTGGTTGTCGATCAGAAAGTTGGCGAGCTGGGAAACTTCAGCACTGGACAAATGCTGTTGTGACTTAATCCTGCAACAATCAAAACATCAGTGAAAAAAACAAAATGAATGTGCATATAAAAAAGAAACCTCGCAAATATTGAAATGGATATAACTGCATTTATTGAACTATTGGGTAAAATAAAGGCCTCAAAATTCACCCCTGTAGCACCGGTAGTTTTGGCCTTGTTTTAAAAATGGCGTCCACCTCGCTTCCGCCCACTTCTAGCACAGTCTGCCCTGTTTGCCATCTTGGTAAGGGTAATAGCACAGGCAGTACGTACATGCGCTGGCAATATGCAGAGTAGGCAGATCGTGATGTCAGTCAGCGTGTAACGCTGATTTGATGCACAACCTGCCATTTTTGACGTCACTGCTCCTAAACACGCACAGCTGAACATGTGATCAGCTGCTTGAGAGACCCCCCACCAGCGCTACTTAAAGGGATAAATTGCTTATTGCTTTTGTACTGGCTCTTGCAGAGTTTGTAGAAGTTCTGGGTTGCTGGAAGAGATTTCAAAAGTTGTTAAAGTGTGCAGGGAGTGCTGCTGGACATTGGGAAGGTGTTCTGCTGCTATTGGAAGGCCTCTGAGTACACCACTTGCTCCCAGTCATTAGACAGCAAAGAAGATAAGTTGCTCGCAGAGGGAGGAGGGGAGGAGGGCTCTCCGCAGGGTCTTCAGGGAACACTTCTCCTACCTGCACCTAAGCCGGAGTAGTGTGTTCGGTGGCTCTACATCACCAAAGAGGTGGTCACAGAACTCTGCCACCTCTGGGAACCAGACCTGCAGCCTCACAGCAGGACGACGACGGCACAGTCAGTGGCGCTCAACGTGACCGTGGCCCTGAACTTATTCGCCAACGGATTCTTCCAGGCTGGAACAGGTGACATAGCAAACATCTCCCAGTTCGCCGTCCATTGTTGCATCCAGGAGGTCACAGAGGCTTTGTACGCTAGGAGAGGGGACTTCAATGTCTTCTCTCTAAACAGAGAGAAGCAGGAGGAGCGCGTATGTGGCTTTGCTAGGATATCGGGCTTCCCCATGGTGCAGGGTGCTACTGACTGCATACGCGTGGCTTTGCGGACACCGCAACTCAATGGTGAGATGTTCCATAACTGCGTTTCACTCATTTAATGTGCAGTTGGTGTGTGACCAAGCATGGCACATCATGGTGAATGCTCGTTATCCTGGCAGTAGTCATGATGGATTCATCCTGCACCAGTCCGCTGTGCCAGCAATCTTCCAGCCACCACGTCAAACCCGAGGGTGGCTGCTCGGCGACAAGGGCTATCCACTCTACATGACTCCCTGGCTGATGACGCCCTTCCCCATCAGCCGTGCTGCCACAAGGAACGTCATCGAGCAGACCATCAGGGTGCTAAAGCAACAGTTCCGCTGCCTTGACCTCTCGGGAGGAGCCCGCCAGTACCATTTCGTGGTGGTCTGCTGCATCTGCCACAACTTGGCCATCATGAGGGTGCAGCCCTTGCCACCACAGGATCCGCGACCACCTCAGGAGGAGGAGGAGGAAGAGGAGGAAGACGAGGAGGAGGAAGAGGAGGAGGAAGAGAATGAGGAGGAGGAGGGGAGGAGGCAGCAAATCCCCATTCCAAACGGGCTGTCCGTGAGTGCCTCATCAGAATCCGGTTACCCTGAATGAAACCACAGATCCCCATTGCTCACCACTTCCCCACCTTACCATCCCTCTGTCGCAGAACATCACAGCATCAGCTTGGGCAAAAAGCTGAAATGAAAGCCACCACAAAACAAACATTCCAAACATAATTTATAAATGATTATTTTGAATATTACATAACAAAGTCAAGTAATCACCCTTGTGCATTCCCTTAGCGTTCTGTCTTTCGTGTTTGTTTGCCTATTCTAGTGCTCCTACACAGTTCTACCCCAGTGGCTGCAGCATGGCTGGTGGAAGGCTGCTGACTTTCCATGGGGAACACTGCAGGTGACCTTGCAGGCTGACCTCGAGCAGCTCTGGGCCTAGAAGGCCCAGCTGTAGACTGCACCACCTCGGCATGGGCAGCAGCAGTCTGGGCTGGCTGGCTAACATAAACTGCAATGGCACTGGTGGAGTGGCAGGGGTGCGAGTACAAATGCCATCATCCTGAGAGAGGATCACAGGTTCTTGCTCCACAGACCCTACTGCCACTCCTCTGTGGCAGGTGCCTCAGCATTCCTAGCCACTTGTTGGAGGACAGATTGCTGGACTGCTGTGAGACCCTGCAAGTCCCTTTCCATACTTGTAAACCCAGACACGATGGCAGCAGTCTGAGCTTGCGTGGCAGCAAGCTGAGACTACATGAGAGCTGCCTGAGCTTCCAGTGCAGCACTCAGATGTTGGGTCACTTCCGCTTGTGCTGCAATGGAAGCTGCGACATTGCCCATCACACCAAGCATCATGGTTGGGTCCACAAGTGCTCTAATGGAGTTGCCCATCACTTCCATCCTGTGCAATGTTGGAGCCGGACTCCTCCATGCTCCTTGACAGTGACAAGAGGCTCTCTGACAGGCCAACCATTGCACCAAGCAGTTCTGTTTGCATGCCCATCACCCTTCTTCTGAAGGCCGCTCCATTGAAGTCCTCATCTGAGTCCTGTGCAGTAGAACTCGTGTGTGAACTCAGTAGAACCGGGGAGCTGGCACCTGCGCTATCCTTTCCCCGTGGCTTAGCTGTAGCCCACTCACACGGTGACTCACCACGTGCAGATCCGGCCTCTATACTACCCTCTAAAGTTCGCATAGTGCCATTTTCTGAGCTGGTACCTGGGAGTGTCAGATCGAGTGATGGTGCCTCTTCTTCTCCATCACTCTCCTCCTCTAGTTCTTCATGCACTGGCTGGGCTGTTGGCAGTTCTTGGGTATCTGAAAGCAGAAAGGCACAAGGGTCAGGTTGTGGTGAGGGGAGTTGGGGGAAAGCAAGATTTGCATGGTTACAACATCAGCAGCTTGTAAGTGAGAAGAGATTGTGCAATGAGGGGGAAGTGGAACATGAAAAGAAGGATTAGGTATGACCATACGGTCATCATCAATATTTTCAACCTCGCCGCTCGCCACGGCCTCAGTGATGGCCCCTCCAATTAGCTGTAGCACAGTCTCCTCCTGCGCAGTAAGGTTGTGCAGCCGTGCTTGTCCCCCGCCTGTTTGCTTCTGCTCACGCCGGTTGTGAGCCACCTTGGACTGCAAGGGAAGTGTGTCAGTGAGTGATGTGGTTGAATAGCTGGCCGTGTGTGCAAGGTGTGAGATGTGGGTGTAAGGCTTGCAACAGTGGTAAGTGTGTGTGAGGGTGAGGTGAAGCTATGATTGTGAGGTATGAGTCATGATTGCTAGAGATTGTTGGTAGGTGAGTGATGGGGGTGTGTGGTGCATTGAGCAGTGTGTGAGGCTAGTGGTGCAGTTGGTGGGATATGGCACTTGAAGATGCATTTGCTCACCTTGACCACTCGTGTGAGGTCATTAAGCTTCTTGCGGCACTGGATCCAGGTCCTGGTGGCAACACTGCTGGCACTGACGGCTTGCGCACTCTCCTCCCACTGCCTTCTGATGGTATGTCTCGAAGGCCTCCTGCCCCCCTGTGGGTAGAGGACCTGTCTCCTTTTATATACCCCCAGGACCAAGGCCTCCACTGCTGCATCAGAGAAGCAAGGTGCCCTTTCTGTCCCCTGTTGTGCCATTGCTGCAGCTACAGTGACAATGAGCTACTTCTGCAACAAAGCACATCCCCTTTAAGTAGTGCAGCAAGCCTTTCATTCTGCAGGCAAACTTTAATTGGACAGCAGTCTGCACTCGATATTGGACCCCTGTTGAGCGCTGAGCCTCAGCACTGCAATCATGCTAATGAGCAGGCAGCACGAATTTTGCATGCCGCCTGCACTACTTTCAACGGGCACGGGCAGAGCATACATCGCGATTCCCGTGCCATTTTCAGGCCAATTTCACCCCTCTTGGATTTTATCTGTTTTTTCGCCTCATCCAGGAGATTGCATGGCTCCTGGTGGGTAGAGAATGTCTGAATTGTGATGCATAAGGCATCAACATTCTTGGTCTTACTATCTCCTCTGACCTCAATAAAGAAGCCCCTCTTCCCATGTACCTTGCTAACAGAACCTTCAAGAAGTTTTGCTTCTTCTTTGATGACAAACACTTCTTTTCCCCTCAACAACTCTAATTTTTTATGAAGTCTAAGTCTGTCCTAGTTCGAATATTGATCCAATAACTGAATGATTCTCTCTCCCACTCCCGAAGAGATACAAGAAAATGCTTGTTGTCTGATAGGCGATTCCTGTCTTACTCCCCTAGCCTCCAATCTTTCTGTCCTTTACAGTCGTTCTTGTCTTTCTCTATTTTATCAACACTACTATGGCTAGTGCTCCTTGACCTTTCTCCCTTGTTCATTCTAAGCTCCAAATCCAAACTGCAACTCTCTCTGCTTCACACATGTCGCTGTGGAGGCTCCAAGCTGACTCCACCCTGACTATAAGACAATTTCTTCCTAGCACAGGACCTCAAAGTTTAACCTTGGACTATTTCATATCATCTCCTCCCTGTCCTCTTTTTACAACCAAGACTTCTTTCATAGTCTCCACTCTGGCCATTTACGTGCACATTTTGGCTTTTGCTCCTGACTTATATCTCACTTTTATTCTCTCTTAGCTCCTCTTGGGCCGTTCTCTCCGGTCTCCACCGCACCTGTCATTTCTCCTTTCTTGGGTGCTTTGCCCCAATCCCTACCCCAATCCATTTTTATTCCTCTGCCCTCTTACTCTCCTATCACCCTCCCAGGCTTGAATCCCCTTGAATAAGCCAACAGCTACCCACATTTGCCACAATACTTCTGCAGCCACCAATTTGCTCAACCTCTCCCTCACCTTCACTTTGATCTCATTGTTCCCAGTAAAACTTTACTCTCTCCCATCCTGGTTACTCCCCTCGTACAACCCCCATCTTCACTCTCTCAAGTCCACGGGGTGCAAACTTGAGCAAATCTGGTGCACAACGGTTTACCTGTCCATCACCAGATCTGCTGGACGACATCAAGTGCTATTAGACCTTGCTTTCATCTACCAAACCACCCACTATTCCAGGATCATTCTGGAAAGATAAGCCCTGGCTGCTTTTACCAGCTGTCTCCTTAAACCCCTCTCTCCTGCTCCTTCTATCAACACCTCCAACATGTGCAAAGAGCTCATGGACTTCTTTGTCACTAAGATTGAGACCATCCATTCAGTTGTTTCTGCTGTTGCCCCCCTTCCCTTTGCTCAACAAGTCAAACACCCCTCTAGGCTCCCCCCACCCTTACTCTGAACCAGCATGTTTCTCCAGTTTCACTACAATGACCACTCATGCCTTCTCTGAGCTCATCTTCTCATGAGACAAACATTCCGCTTCTTTGACCCCATTCCCACTTAACAGCTGGCCACTGAACTACCCTTCCTAGTTCCCATGCTAGCTGATATTGTAAATGGTTCCCTATTCTCAGGTACTTTCCCCTCCCATTCCAAACTGATATCATCACCTCCCTCCTCAAAAAAACCCACCCTCAACCATTCTTTTCTTGTAAACTACCACACCATTACCTTCCTTTCCTCCCCAAAGTCCTTGAATGTGCTATCCAGATTGGTTTGATTGGCACCCCATCCACCACCTTAAACATTCACTCCCTCCATCACAAGCGTACCGTGGCTGCAGTGTGTACCATCTACAAGATGCACTGCAGCAACTCGCCAAGGCTTCTTCGGTAGCACCTCCCAAACCCGTGACCTCTTCCACCTAGAAGGACAAGGGCAGCAGGCGCATGGGAACACCACCACCTCCAAGATCCCCTCCAAGTCACACACCATCCTGACTTGAAAATATATCGCCAATACTTCATCGTCACTGGGTCAAAATCCTGGAACTCCCTACCTAACAGCACTGTCACAGTACCTTCACCTCACGGACTGCAGCGGTTCAAGAAGGCGGTTCACCACCACCTTCTCAAGGGCAATTAGGGATGGGCAATAAATCCTGGCCTTGCCAGCGACACCCACATCCCATAAACAAATATTAAAAAAAAGAATCTGTGCCCATCTTTTCTACAACTCCATGTTTGAATCTTTCCAATCAGGTTTGGTTTCCATCCCTGCTACAGCCTTGAAATGGCCCTAATCAAAGTCACAAATGACAGCCTCTCTGACATGTTTCACGACAACATTATCCTCCAACATATCTTGCCTATAGTGACTGCCCTCACCCGCTTCCACTCTTATCTATACGATGACAGCCAGACCATCTTCAGCAGTGGCTACTCTTCCCACCTCCATACCGTTACCCCTGGAGTCTCACAAGGACCTATCCTTATTCCACTTCTCTTCAACTACATGCAACATCATCCGGAGACATGGGCTCGATTTTGCCAGGCCCGAGGAGGTGGGATTGGAGGCGTGTGAGGTGGTAAAATCGCAAAAAAAGGCGGGCGGGCCCGATCCCGCCTCCATCCCGCCTCCGAGCCATTTTCCCACATGCGTGTTTTCTGACCCCGTTTCCATCCCGCCTCCAAGAGGCAGGATAGGCCCTTAACAACCACTTAATTGCCTCTATAATCCCATTTTGAGAGGCCTTTCTGATTTTAACACTTTTCCCACATGGTTCACGTCTCCTCTGGAACACGCCAGTGAAACCTGGCAGCATCACAAGTGGAATGCTTATTAACAGCTGCAGCTCCACCATTAAAAAGGAGTTTTCAGCAATCATCATTTGCAGGTGGCAGAACTTTGTTGTCTCAGGTCTGGGGGAACTTTTAGCAGGCCTACTCATTGTTCTGGAAGTTTGGAGCCTGACACCCATCTCCAGTGTGACCTCCTGGGAAACCCCTCTCCCCACCTTGAATGAGCGCTTCCTCAACTGAGGTATATACCAGAAGAATGGGAACCATTTATTTCCTTTCCTCCTGGACATCAGATTTGGACGAAGACTGGCTGCGGCAGCAGCAGAACTCTGAACAACAGCAGCACCAACTGCAGGAGCAACAGCAGGAGCTCCAAGCTGCTGCTCACCCACCTGAAGCTGCACAGGCCAGAAGGCGCCAGCGCATGGAAGCACGTTGGCTCAGGAGATACCCCCAAAACAGGGTCTACAGACAGAGGATCTGCTACCTCAACATGACTGAGCAGCAGTGCCAAAGGAGGCTCCGACTTTCGCGAGAGGTAGTGGGTGACATCTGTGCAATGCTGCAGCAAGAGCTGGAGCCCAGAGGAGCAGGTGGACACCCCTTACCAGTGGCTGTCAAAGTCACCACCGCACTCAACTTTTTTGCTTCAGGCTCATTCCAGGGATCAGCAGCAGACATCAGTGGCGTCTCCCAGGCGGCCGCACACACTTGCATCACGCAGGGAACCGATGCCCTCTTTGCCATCGTTCATAATTACCTCAATTTCTCCAAGGATCAAGCCAGTGTAACTGTGCGTGCGGTTGGGTTTGACAATCTGGCAGACTTTCCAAGGGTACAGGGCGTCGTTGACTGCACACATGCACCCCATCACAAGCCAGGTATTTTGGTCAACCGCAAGGACTTCCACTCCCTCAACGTACAGCTGGTGTGTGACCACAAGAAGGAAATTTTGCATGTTTGCGCCAAGTACCCTGGCAGTTGCCATGACTCCTTCATCCTGTGCCAGTCTAGTGTGCCTCTGCTCTTCAGTCCGCCAGACCAACTTTTCAGATGGCTACTTGGAGACAAGGGCTATCCCCTGAAGACGTGGCTAATGAGACCGTTGAGGAGCCCATCCAACGAAGCTGAGGAGCGCTACAACTCCAGCCACGTTTCAACCAGATCTAGAATCGAACAAACCATCGGCTTGCTGAAGATGCGCTTCAGATGCCTTGATAGATCAGGTGGAGCCCTGCAGTACTCAGCAGCCAGGGTCTCCAGAATGGTCGTGGTCTGCTGTGCACTTCACAACATGGCACAGCATCATGGCTTGCAGATGCCTGAGGAACAAGTGGCTCATCACATAGCCTCCTCCAATGAGGAGGAGGAGGAGAAGAGTGACAACGAGCAGCTTGCAGATGTGCATCAACCAGCGGCAGCAGCATGCGAGCACATTGCTGCCCGGGATGCAAGGGACGCACTCATCTTGGCCAGATTTGCTTAGCCTAGACAATCAAGCACTTTTGCCTCGCAGCTTCTTACCAGACCATCGACAATGGCCAAGAACCTGCGGATTCCTATCACTATGATCACCATACTGACAATTGCAAGTCACCCTAAGCCCTCAATGTGGAAGTCCCATTTGCGAAATGACACATGCCACAACTTCAACAGTTTGACATCAGCATTTTTTATCACAACAAGCAACTGATGGCATTTCAAAAATAAACACAACATAACACCCAAGTGACTACCCTTGTGACTACTTGTGCATTATCTTCCTCTTACGCGTGCTCCTACGTGGTGCTTCCCCTGTGGCTTCAGCAGGTGTGGAGGCCCCTTGGTCACTTTCTTGCTGCTCCTGCCTCGACACCTTTGGCGGGCGTCCTCTGGGGTTGCGAGCCTGTGAGGGCTCGGCAACAGTCTGCTGCTCCTGCGGCTGTGCAGGGGCTGAGACGCCGATCTCAGTTGGGTGAGGACTCTAGTGGGGCTCTGACTGAGGGCTCTGCAGTGGCATGGTCGTGTGAGCACTTGGAGAGGAGGCCCCACTTCCTTGTTCTCTGCCACCAATATCCCTCTCATGGGTCAGCCCCACTTCAGAGCTAGCAAGTGGCTTGACAGCACCTTGCTGCACTTCAGGGGGACCATGAGGACCCGTTTCTGCACTGGAAGTCCTACTCCAGGGGACTTCCATGAAGGTCTGGTTTCACTGCTCAATAGCTGACCATCGCTCCTCAAGAGATGTCAGTCTATTCTGAACAATGACCATGTTTTCACGACCCTGGCGACTAAGCTCCTCCATGGCCGTAGCCATCCTCTCCTCTACGGTAGCCATCCTTTCCACGGAGGTTGCCATCCTTTCCGTGGTGATGCGTTCATGCGCCAACACCTCCACAAAGGCTCTGCTCATGTTCGCAATGGACTCCTCCATTCGCTCCACACTCGCAGCGACCCTGGAGATAAAACCTGCCAGAGACTCCTACACCTGTTCCTGGAGTCCCAGCACCGCTCTTCTTCTGGATGGACCCGGAGGCACAGGGTCGACATGCAGCTGAGCCGAGCTGGGAGAGTCCTGCGCCCTCAGACAAGGACTCTCCACTGCTGTCCCTGTCTCCACCATCTGCTGATGCTCACTTGTGAGCTGTGATACACCAGGTAACAACACTACACTATCTCGCGCAGTTCCCACCGAGGTGTGAGTGTCTGCACTGGTGCTGGGTGCGTTGAATTCTGCTGACGCTACGTCTTCAAAGGTTGCAGCTTCCTCTGAGGAGTCTGGAAGCTCAGGCTCTTCCACCTGGACAGTGGGGACGGGGGCTCTCGATGGTCCTGTGGGGGAGTAAAGGAAAGAGTTGGAGATGTGAGGTAAAGTTTGCATGCACATTGAATTGTGCAGATTATCATAAGTCAATCTGTTAGACCTTCAGAATCATTATCAGTTACTCATGCAATGTCAATGAGAGAGATGCAAAACTATTCTGTCACCAGCTTGCTGTGATGCACCCGTCTGTCCGTCCCCCACTTGCGCATCCTCCTCCACTCCCACAATCTCCAGGGCCACCTCCTCCGCAGTGGTGAGCTGGGCTACTGAGGGTGGCCCTCCTCCTGTCCTCGCCCTCTCCCTCTTATTGTGGGCTCTCTTTTTCTGCAATGAGGGACACAAGTGGAGTTTGAGTGAAAATGAAGGAGTGAGTGTAGAGATTCCATAGCATAGATGCTTAGAAGGAGATAAAGATGGAGTGAGGTGCCAAGACCAAGGGCCCTCCCTGTGTGTTGTAAGTTGTTGTCATAGCATCACAGCGATAGGGAGTGTGAGGGCTGCATAGTCGAATAATTAAGTGAATGTGAACATACAGAGAGAGGGAATGGGTAAGGGTGCAGGGATGTCAGTGTCAAGTGGGATGTGGAGGAAGAGGTTGGCAAAGCAGAGTGCTGGTGAGGAGAGGCGATGGGGATCAGATTGAGGGTGATGGGAAAGTCATACTCACTTTTCCTGTGCGGGGAAGGTCATGAAACCTCTTCCTGCACTGCAGCCAGGTTCTGCGGCTCATAGATATTGAGTTGTCCTCCTGGGCCACTTGCATCCACACAGCTTTAGTCTGCTGGGGAGGCTTTTTCCTCCCTGAGGAAGGGAAGAGCACCTCCTTATTTGATCTTGCTCCCTCCACCAGAGCCTGCAGGGTGGCGTCATCGAACCGTGGAGTACACTTTGGCTTACTGCTGGACATATTTGCTGAATGAAGCGATCACAACAATGGCCATAAAGTTTGCAGTCTCCAGAAGAAGCAAGGCTGCTTGCAGGCCTTAAATCCAGCAGCACTGATGACGTCATCGGAGGCGACTTTCAGGATGGAAAGACTCATTGGGCCAGGGGTTCCCACACGCTGGAAATCAAGTGCCCAATTAGGGGAAAATCGCACTTTTTTCCCACTTCACATCGGAGTCGGGTTCCTGACACGAAAACCACCTGACATGCCCCAGCCCGACCCCAATGGCAAAATCCAGCCCATAGGGTCAGCTTCCACCTGTATCTGATGACAGCCTTTGTGTTGTCAGACTGTTTGTCCAACATTCAGTCTTGGATGAGCAGCAATTTCATCCAGTTAAACACTGGGAAGAGCAAAGCTAATGTTTTTGGCCCCCTTCACAAAGTCTGTACCTTTGTCACCAATTCCATCCCTTTTCCGAGCACTGTCTCAGGCTGAACCAGACTGTTTGCAAAGTCAGAACCCTATTTGACCCTGAGCTGAGCGCCTGCCCCCATATCCTCTCATTATAAACACTGCCTACTTCCACCTCCATAACATCGTCTGCTTCCGCCCCACCTGCTGTAGAAACCCTTATCCATGCCTTTGACACCTCCAGACTTGACTGTTTCAATGCTCAGTTTGGGTTCTTCCAGGACCACTCGGGTCCAGACCTCATTACAGCCTTGGTCCAAACATGGACAAAAGAGCTGAATTCTAGAGGTGAGGTGAGAGTGTCTGCCCTTGATATTAAGGCAGCATTTGACCAAGTGTGGCACCAAGGAGCCCTAGTAAAATTGAATGTCAATGGGAATTAGGATGAAAACTTTCCATTGGCTGGAGTCATACCTAGTACAAAGGAAGGTGGCTGTGGTTGTTGGAGGCCAATCATCTCAGCCCCAGGACATCACTGCAGGAGTTCCTCAGGTCAGTGTCCTAGGCCCAACCATCTTCCACTGCTTCATCAATGACCTTCCCTCCATCATAAGGACAGAAGTGGGGATGTTCGCTGATGATTGCAGAATGTTCAGTTCCAATCGCAACTCCTCAGATAATGAAGCAATCCGTGCCCGCATGCAACACGACCTGGACAACATTCAGGCTTGGGCTGATAAGTGGCAAATAATATTTGTGTCACACAAGTGCTAGGCAATAACCACATCCAAAAAGAGATAGTCTAGCTACCTCCTCTTGACATTCAACGGCATTACCATCGCCGAATCCCCCACCATCATCATCCTGGAGGTCACCGTTGACCAGAAACTTAACTGGACCAGCCACATAAATACTGTGGCTATAAGAGGAGGTCAGAGGTTGGGTATTGTGTGGCAAGTGACTTACATCCTGACTTCCAAAGCCATTCCATCATCTACAAGGCACAAGTCAGGAGTGCGGTGGAATACTCTTCACTTGCCTGGATGAGTGCAGCTCCAACAACACTCAAGAAGCTCGACACCATCCACCACTTTAAAAATTCACTTCCTCCACCAGTGGCGCACCGTGGCTGCAGTGTGGACCATCTACAAGATGCACTGCAGCAACTCGCCAATGCTTCTTCGACAGCATCACCCAAACCCACGAACGCTACCACCTAGAAGGACAAGGGTAGCAGGTGCATGGGAACACCACCACCTGCAAATTCCTCTCCAAGTCATACACCATCCTGACTTGGAAATATATCGCCGTTCTTTCATCATCATCGCTGGCTCAAAATCCTGGAACTCCCTCTCTAACAGCACTGTGGGAGTACCTTAACCACACGGACTGCAGCAGTTCAAGAAGGCGGCTCACCACCACCTACTCAAGGGCAATTAGGGATGGGCATTAAATGCTGACCTTGCCAGCGACGCCCACATCCCATCCTCCACCCTCATTAAACTTCAGTTCATCCAAAGCTCTGCTACCCATATCATATCCCACACCAAATCTTGCTTACCCAACACCCCTGTCCTAGCTGATTAACATTGGCTCCTGCTCCCCTAACACTTCAAATATAAAATTCTCATCCTTGTCTTAAATGCCTTCAAGGCTTCACTTATTACTAGCACTATAACCTCCTCCAGCCATACAACCTCCAACCATACATCCTCCCCCCTGCCCACTATCCCCGCACAAGCTCTCCCTTCCTCCAACTCTGCCCTCTAGTGCATCTGACTCTCCTTTCACATCACCAGTGGCATCTATGCCTTCCGCTACCTAGTCAGAATGCTCTGGAATTCCCTCAGTAAAACCCTTGGCTTTTCAACCTCCCTTTCTTTCTTTATGACCCTCCTTCAAACCCACCTCTTTGACTAACCTTTTGGTCATTCCTTCAAATATCGCATTCCTTGGCTTAGTGTTCATTTTTTTCTGATTACACCTCTGTGAAGCACCATGGGGTGTTTTTCTATATTAAAGGCCATATACAAATGGAAATTACTAATAAGAACATAAGAAATAGGAGCAGGAGTAGGCCATTCGGCCCTTCGAGCCTGCTCCGCCATTCAATAAGATCCTGGCTGATCTTCTACCTCAACTCCACTTTCCTGCACTATCCCCGTATCCCTTGGTTCCCTGAGTGTCCAAAAATCTTTCAAGCTCTGTCTTGAATGTACTCAACAACTGAGCATCCACAGCCCTCTGGGGTAGAGAATTCCAAAGATTCACAATTGTTGTTGTTGTTGCAATAAAGACTCTTTGCAAAGTCATTTATTCTTTCCTAGGATGTCCAAACCGTAGAACTTCATACCACCCTTAGTCTTTTCTTCCTCCCGAATTGTCCATCTTTTAAAGCCCAAGCTTGGCATCACCCATTCACTACTTCCTGACTGAACTCACCTCTTTTACACTTTTCAAACTTGGCGTTGCCTGCATTATGGACCATGGCCTGTCTCCTCAGTTTCTCAATAAAAACAATTTTAAAAGTAGAATGATCCTGGATACGGTGAGGCTTTCAGCGCAAACAGTTCTAAACTTGTTATAGGACATGTAACATGCACTGGATAATGACACAGGCATTTCTTACAATAACTTCTTCCCCGTTTATGAGGATGTTTTTAGAATGATTGCAATCAATGTAACTGTTCCCATCTGTTTTATCTCAAATCCATGTTACAGAAAGACCACATTCTCCCTTTCCAATTTGTCAATTGGAGTCTCATCTCAAACTGCGGCTTCATTATCAGGGCAAGTGGACTTTGAAGACCAAGTTCACTTTCTGTATTTATTGGCCTGTATTTTGCGGATGCTATGGGTGTGTACGTGGTACGTACGTGGTGCATACGTGCCCATAAGGGCCGCGCAAGTTTCGGGTTTTCGCGGGCGAAGCGCATGAGCAAAAACCCAGAACTTGCGATCTGTCAAGAAGATCTCAAGAAGATTCTTGACAGATCATCCGCATCCCCGGGAAAGGGGCATCCACGGGCAGAGCCCAACTACTGCCCAGTGAATGCCTGTGAAATTCTTACACCTGGTAAAAGCATAAGGCCTGCTTTTACCAGCGTAAGAGTTTAAATGAATATAATTTTTTTCAATTATTTAAACATTAAAACACCTGTAAAATAAATTAAGGTTATTTTTAGCCCCTTTAAAACATTTAAATATATTTTTCGAAAAAAATAATTGTTTTAAATGTTTAATTAAATTGTATTTTAATTAATTTTAAATATGTTTTTATTTATTTGTTATGTAAATGTGTTTTTTTATGTGATTCCATACGGAATCCCCATTCATTGGTTGGGCCGGCCCACGTGATCCCAGGGGCGCTTGTGAACCGCCTGCGCCCCTGGGATACGTGGGCCTCTACGCATGTCTATGCATAGAGGCCCAGGAGCGCGAGTCTCCATGGATCCAGAACCATCAGGTAGGTTTGTAGATTTTTTGCCGTTCGGAGGCATCCGCCCGTAGGAAGCCTTCAACTGCAAATTCAGGCCCATTGTTTCCATGTGATGGTGTAGAGTGCAATGCTGTGTTTGTAAATTTCTCCCTTGCTTCCTGAGATATTTTATAGTTCCCGGTAGAATGTTATCTGATGTTCTGGAATGCAAAGATCAGCGCCAGCTTCTATTCTCTACTGCTAACTATCTTCTTAAGCCCCTCTCCCCTGTCTCCTCCACCCTCACCTCTGACAACAAGTGTGAGGAGCTCAGGGACTTTTTTGTCTCTAAGATTGAGACCATCCGTTCAGCTGCCTCTGCTACTTTCCTTCCCTAGCCCACTGGGCCAAACTTCGTCTAAAGTTACCCCCTGCCCTAGCCCTGAACTCGCATCTTTCTCCAGTTTCTCTCCGATCTCCCCTCATGACCTCTCAACGCTCATCTTGTCCGTGAGACCCACTTCCTGCTCCCTCAATCCTATTCCCACCAAACTGCTGACCACCCAACTTCCTTTTCTGGCTCCCATGTTAGCTGACATTGTTAACGGTTCTCTCTCCTCAGGTACTGTAACCCTCGCCCTCAAATCTGCCATCATCACCTCAAAAAACCAACCCTTGACCCCTCCGTCCTTGCAAACTACCGTTTCATCTCCAACCTCCCTTTCCTCTCCAAAGCCCTTGAACGTGGTGTCGCCTCCCAAATCTGTGCCCATCTTTCCCGTAACTCCATGTTTGAATCCCTCCGATCAGAATTCCGCCCCACCACAGTACCGAAACGGCTCTCATCAAAGTCACAAATGACATCCTTTGTGACTGTGTCGAAGGTAAACTATCCCTCCTTGTCCTTCTCGACTTGTCTGCAGCCTTTGACACGGTTGACCACTCCATCCTCCTCCAACGCCTCTCCACCGTTGTCCAGCTGGGTGGGACTGCACTCGCCTGGTTTCATTCTTATCTATCTAATCGTAGCCAGAGAATCACCTGCAATGGCTTCTCTTCCCGCTCCCGCATCATTACCTCTGGTGTCCCCCAAGGATCTATCCTTGGCCCCCTCCTATTTCTCATCTATATGCTGCCCCTTGGCGACATTATCCGAAAACACAGCGTCAGCTTCCACATGTACGCTGACGACACCCAGCTCTACCTCACAATCACTTCTCTCGACCCCTCCATGGTCTCTAAATTATCTGACTGCTTGTCCGACATCCAGTTCTGGATGAGCAGAAATTTTCTCTAATTAAATATTGGGAAGACCGAAGCCATTATTTTTGGTCCCCGTCACAAACTCCGTTCCCTCGCCAATGATTCCATCCCTCTCCCTAACATTTGCCTGAGGCTGAACTACACTGTTCACAACCTTGGTGTCATATTTGACCCTGAAATGAGCTTCCGACCACATATCCGCGGCATAACTAAGACCGCCTATTTCCACCTCCGTAGCATCGCCTGTCTCCACCTTTGCCTCAGCTCATCCGCTGCTGAAACCCTCATCCATGCCTTTGTTATTTCTAGACTTGACTATTCCAATGCACTCCTGGCTGGCCTCCCACGTTCTACCCTATGTAAACTTAAGGTCATCCAAAACTCAACTGCCCGTGTCCTAACTCGCACCAAGTCCCATTCACCCATCACCCCTGTGCTCGCTGACCTACATTGGCTCCCGGTTAAGCAATGCCTCGATTTCAAAATTCTGATCATTGTTTTCAAATCCCTCCATGGTCTCGCATCTCCCTATCTCTGTAATCTCCTCTAGCCCAACAACCCCCTGAGATATCTGCACTCCTCTAATTCAGCCCTCTTGAGCATCACTGATAATAATCGTTCAACCATTGGTGGCCGTGCTTTCTGTTGCCTCGGCCCTAAGCTCTGGAATTCCCTCCCTAAACCTGTCCGCCTCGCTACCTCTCTTTCCTCCTTTAAGATGCTCCTTAAAACCTACCTCTTTGACCAAGCTTTTGGTCACCTGCCCTAATTTCTCCTTATGTGGCTCGGTGTCAAATTTTTATTTGTCTTATAATACTCCTGTGCAGCGCCTTGGGACGTTTTACTACGTTAAAGGCGCTATATAAATACAAGCTGTAGTAGCAGTTGTTGTAGTAGGTGTTAAACAGTTCATTTAAAATGAGTTAACACCTCTGCAAAAACGGATGTGTTAAATGCTCATCTGCTATTATCAGCACCAGTAATAGTTAATTTCTTTCATTGAAAAAAATCCTTCACCCTTCTACAATATTTTCTCTTATTTTTATGGATTCTTAGAATTTGAGCATCGCTGGCAAATCTGCCATTTATTGCCCATTCCTAGTTGCCTTGAGAAGCTGGTAGTGGGCCCTCCTCTTGAACCAGTGGTTATTCTTTGTAGTGGTTTTTGATACAACGGAGGCCATTTCAGAGACAATTAAGACTCAACCACGTTGGTATGGCACTTGAGTCACTTGAGCCAGACTTGGTTTCCTTTCCTAAAGGACATTAATGAACAAGTTGGGTTTGTACAACAATCCAGTGTTGTAGCTGTACTGGAACAGCTTGGCTAGAGGCACGGCTAGTTCTGGAGCACAAGCCTTCAGCACGATAGCCGGGATGTTGTTGGGGCCCATAGTCTTTGCTGTATCCAGTGCGCTCAGCCGTTTCTTGATATCACGTGGAGTGAATCGAATTGACTGAAGACTGGCTTCTGTGATGGAGGGGACCTCAGAAGGAAGCCGAGATGGATCATCCACTCGGCATTTCTGGCTGAAAATGGTTGTGAACGCTTCAGCCTTGTCACATGCTGGGCTCCACCATCGTTGAGGATGGAGATGTTCATGGAGCCTCCTCCTCCCGCTAGTTGTTTAAATGTCCACCACCATTCACAACTGGATATGGCAGGTTGGCAGAGCTTTGATCTAATCCGTTGGTTGTGGGATCGCTTAGCTTTGTCTATAGCATGCTGTTTCAGCTGCTTAGCATGTATGTAGTTCTGTGTTGCAGCTTTCCCAGGTTGGCACCTCATTTTTAGGTACGCCTAGTGCTGTTCCTGGCGTGCTCTTCTACACTCCTCATTAAACCAGGGTTAGTCGTTTGGCTTGATGGTAATGGTAGAGTTTTTTTTAATTGGCTTATGGGATCTGGGCGTCGCTGGCAAGGCCAGCATTTATTGTCCATCCCTAGTTGCCCTTGAGAAGGTGGTGGTGAGCCACCTTCTTGAACCGCTGCAGTCCGTGAGGTGAAGGTACTCCCACAGTGCTGTTAGGTAGGGAGTTCCAGGATTTTAACCCAGCGACGATGAAGGATCGGCAATATACTTCTAAGTCAGGATGGTTTGTGACTTGGAGGGGAACTTGGAGGTGGTGGTGTTCCCATGCGCCTGCTGCCCTTGTCCTTCTAGGTGGAAGAGGTCGTGGGTTTGGGAGGTGCTGCCGAAGAAGCCTTGGTAAGTTGCTGCAGTGCATCTTGTAGATGGTAAACACTGCAGCCACGGTACGCCAGTGGTGGAGGGAGTGAATGTTTAAGGTTGTGGATGGGGTGCCAATCAAATGGGCTGCTTTGTCCTGGATGGTGTCGAACTTCTTGAGTGTTGTTGGAGCTGCACTCATCCAGGCAAGTGGAGAGTATTCCATCACACTCCTTACTTGTGCCTTGTAGATGGTGGAAAGGCTTTGAGGAGTCAGGAGGTGAGACACTCGCCACAGAATAACTAGCCTCTGACCTGCTCTTGTTGCCACAGTATTTATGTGGCTGGTCCAGTTAAGTTTCTGGTCAATGGTGACCCCCAGGATGTTGATGGTGGGGGATTCAGCGATGGTAATGCCGTTGAATGTCAAGGGGAGGTAGTTAGACTCTCGCTTGTTGGAGATAGTCATTGCCTGGCACTTCTGTGGCGTGAATGTTACCTGCCACTTATCAGCCCAAGCCTGAACGTTATCCAGGTCTTGTTGCATGCGGGCATGGACTGCTTCATTATCTGAGGAGTTGTAAATGGCACTGAACGCTGTGCAGTCATCAGCTTGTTGATGGACATTTAAGTGTACATTCTGTGTACTCATATTAATGTACAGAGTACATGTTGTGCCCTTGCTACCTTCTTCCAAGTGTGCTCAACATGGAATAGTTCTGATTCATCAGCTGAGGGAGGGCAGTAGGTGGTAATCAGCAGGAGGTTTTCTTGCCCATGTTTGGCCCGATGCCTTGAGATTTCATGGGGTCTGGAGTCAATGTTGAGGACTCCCAGGGCCACTCCTTCCCGACTGTATACCACTGTGCTGTCACCTCTGGCGGGTCTGTCCTGCTGGTGGGACAGGACATACCCAGGGATGGTGATAGAGGAGTCTGGGACGTTGGCTGATTGGTATGATTCTGTGAGCATGACTATGTCAGGCTGTAGCTTGACTAGTCTGTGGGACAGCTCCCACTATTTTGGCACAAGTCCCTAGATGTTAGTGAAGAGGACTTTGCAGGGTCGACTTGTCTGGGTCCATTGTCGTGTCCGAATCCGATGCCTAGGTTGATGCCGGGTGGTCCGTCCTGTTTTATTCTTATTATGCTTTTTTGTAGCGGGTTGATACACCCGAGTGGCTTGCTAGTCCATTTCAGAAGGCAGTTAAGAATCAGCCATATTGCTGTGGGTCTGGAATTGCATATCGGCCAAACCGGGTAAGGACAGTAGGTTTCCTTACCTAATGGACATTAGTGAACCAGATGAGATTTTATGACAATCCGATAGCTTCATGGTCTCCATTACTGATACTAGCTTTTTATTCCAGATTTACTTAATTAACTAAATTCAAATTCACAAACTGCCATGATGGGGTTTGAACTCAGCTTCAGATTGTTTGTCCAGGCCTCTGGATTACTAGACCAGCAACAGAACCATACTGTACCGTGGAAATCAATAGCATTGGATTGTCAGCTGTGGCTCAGTTGGTAATACTCTTGCCTCTGAGTCAGAAGGTTGTGGGTTCATAGTCCTACTCCATGAGACTTAAGCACAAAAATCTCAGCTGACACTGCAGTGCAGTGCTGAGGGGGTGCTGCACTGTCAGAGGTGCCACCTTTCGGATGAGACGTTAAACCGAGGCCCTGTCAGCTCTTTCAGGTGGACATAAAAGATCCCATGGCATTATATCAAAGAAGAGCAGGGGAGTTATCCCGGGTGTCTTGGCCAATATTTAACCCTTAACCAACATCACTAAAACAGATTATCTGGTCATTATCACATTGCTGTTTGTGGGAGCTTGCTGTGTGCAAATTGGCTGCCACGTTTCCAACATTACAACAATGACTACTTACCAAAAGTACTTAATTGGCTGTAAAGCGCTTTGGTATGTCCTGAGGTCATGAAAGGCGCTGTAAAAAAGCAAGTCTTTTTTTTCTTTAGCAGCTGCAGAGAATGCGACCGTGAGTTAAAACCTCAGTATCATCTATCACTGTGTTCCACTGCACCACACTATGACGTATGACATGCACACATCCAAGATACACCCCACAGAAGTGTAACACAATAGAAATCAGTGACATCAGGAAAGGAGGGCAGAAAACTGTGGCAAA
This sequence comes from Squalus acanthias, assembly GCA_030390025.1. Lineage (NCBI taxonomy): Eukaryota > Metazoa > Chordata > Chondrichthyes > Squaliformes > Squalidae > Squalus > Squalus acanthias. The sequence goes on from CM059425.1 coordinate 207,298,688, forward strand.
AATATTTTAAAATAAAACTTTTATGCTTTTAATGTAATAATGCCACAATTCCAAAACCAAAAAAAGCTTTGAGCATAGCAGATGTTTGAAGCCAATTGATCCTTATGCATAATATGCCCAGTAATCAAATGCAAATTGTGTCACTTAACATTTTGTTGCTATTTTGTTGTGCCATAGGAATTCATATGGTATTTATTAAGGTTGCATGTACAGAGAAAGGCCACTAGGTGACAGTGTGTTACTACATTTGCCCAATTAGCCAGTATGGTTCAGGAAACCTCACAAGGTTAGCCCAACGCAATATCGACAAGCACTGAGCATACTGATACAAAAGCAAAATACTGCGGATGCTGGAAATCTGTGGAGGGAGAAACAGAATTAATGTTTCAGGTTGATGACCTTTCATCAGATAAAGGGTCATTGACCTGAAACTCTGTTTCTCGCTCCACAGATGCTCCCTGACCAGCTGAGTATTTCCAGCATTTTCTGTTTTTATTACTGAGCACACTGATCGTGCTCTCACCGCTTTAATGCATGAATCGGAAAATACACCATTTGTGGCAGATTTTTCCTTATTTTCACTTGGGTGTAAATAATCACCTGAATGATGCACTTTGAGGAAAATCAGGCAGGGACATCGCAATCCCATAACAGAGCCCATCTGATTTGTGAAAATGTGGCAGGCTCCATTACGAGTGTGTGATACTCCCCACCCGATTTTCCTCAATGCACTACACCCAGGTGATTATTTAACGTCTAAGTGCAAAGGAGGAAAATCTGCCTCTTCAGTTACTCCTAACCGATCCTCAAACCAGTAAACTGGATCTATAGGAAGTGTAGGATGGGAATTTGATTCATTACTGAGGCAGCTTTTAGTAAAGTGTCCCAGGATTCAGTACCCTGTGGTGATATACGGGCATTGGTACCGTGATAACACATCCTGGAACAGTCTCCTGCCACTTCGCCATTTTACCATTCATCTGTATAGGTATCTGAAGGTAATATTAATAATGGAATTCTCACTGGAAAAACAGGAGTAAAAGAAAAAAATTGCATCTGTCACAGAAAACAAGGTGGTGGTACTGCTGCCTCCTTCATGCCATCTGGTTTTATCCAATCAAATTATTTACTCGAAAAGGTTATCAAATATAGATCATTTTTATATCACAATAGGAACACACTGGTAAGGCTTTCATTTTGTGCCCTTAGGTAGTATTGAATTAGGACCTGGTGTCTAATGTGCTCTGGCAATCAGATTCAAAGAAATGCCCCACAATTTGCCCATGTATGTTGGAGCCAGGCATCTTTACTAGGCACTTAGGGGACAAGTCAGGATCCAGAAATTAGGGTTAATAAAAACAGAAAATGCTGGAAATAATCAGCAGGTCAGGCAGCATTTGTGGAGAGAGAAACAGAGTTAATGTTTCAGGTCTATGACCTTTCGTCATCATAGACCTGAAACGATAACTCTGTTTCTCTCTCCACAGATGCTGCCTGACCTGCTGAGTATTTCCAGCATTTTCTGTTTTTATTTCCAATTTTCAGCATCCGCGGTATTTTGCTTTTGTACCAGAAATTAGGGTGATCTATTTTGGGAGGGCCTGTATATTTCATTTAAAAATAGCTTTATACTCTACATCTCTACATACTACAGGCTGCCTAGGTAGTTAAGTAGCTGCAACAGTGCTTTTGTAAGTCGCCTTATACTCTTGCCTCTCTTCTTACTTACAAAATTTTCCTTCAAAAGGCTAAATCATGTTAAATCTAGTTAAGCCGGTTAGCATAACTCAGTCAAGTTAAACAATATGGAAAACAGTTTGGCTTAGACTTTTGATTACATTTAATCCCGTGTGTATAACCAGGACACCTTGCATCCTAGCCTTAAAATTATTTTTTAGTTTAAGATCTGCCTTCACCGCAAGCCGTCCTGGTAAGGAAGCCATGACTTAGTGTTACTTCATCAAAGATGAACTATATTTACGATGTGGCCTGATGTGCCTTTCATGTTTGAGGCCAAATCTTATCTTTCAAAATTCCTAACCCTTATGTGGCTTTGAGTGAGGGAACTACAAATAGACACTGCAACATGGCAATATAAAGAGACATGCCAGAGATTTATTTATATAGTGAAATGGAAAGTAGGATCAAGAAAAAGGACTATGAAACATCATCCAGGATCTGTGCTGAATGAATTCGTAAATGCTTGAATTATATCAATAAATGTTTCTATTTCTATGTTAAAACAATTTGATAATAGCAGTGAACAATAATTTATTTTGTCATTAAGAAGAATGCTGCTATAGTCAAACCTATCTAACCATCAACGTACGCATTTAAAAGTACTAGAGATAGAAATAAATAAATTACAAAGACTACAAATCTAAAATATGAACAGAAAATGCTGCAAATATGGAGCATCTGTAAAGAGAAAAGTCAGCTAACATTTCAGTTAAGGCTCTTTATTAGGACTATTCTGACAAAAAGTTGACACCAGAAACAGTAAGTTATCATTCCACTGTACAGATACTGATGGACTTGCTGCATATTTCCAAAATGTTCTGCTTTTACCTTAAAAAAAACAAGGGGAGTTCCATTATTTATGTGGTTCTGTCTTTCAGTCACCTTTCTTCATTGCTGACCCTACAGTGAGTTTTATATTTTGTTTGCTCAGAAGAAGCCGTTGCTGGATGATCATTCAAGGTCTGGTCTTACCTAGTTATAGGTCATGGTGAAGATTCTTTTGTATTTTGAGTGAACTTTTCGTGCTCTTCAAGACGTAAAATGTTAAGCAACAGAATCATTTCCTGTTTCAGGCACCCTATGCCAACATGAAGGACTACAAATCCAGTATTACACAGTATGCTGTAGTATGAAGCACACGTTACCCTGCCTCAACATGAAGCCACAACTTCAAGAGAGCTTCCCTTACTGCAGTAAATGTCTCCACTTTGCACATTATCCCTATGGGCACTTTAAGTGAGTTTACCAATCAGTAGCAAACTTTGAGCAGTTTTACACTGTGACCCATAGCCATTAGGGACTGGGTAGAAATTGTCCTGGCATAGTTTTTGTCATATCCTTACAGCTAGTGCAGAGAATTGCATAGGATTTTACAACACATAAACAGGCCATTCGGCCCAACTGGTCTATGCCAGTGTTTATGATCCATACTCCCACTTTACTTCATCTCACCCTATTAACATATCCTTCTATTCCTTTCTCCCTCATGTACTTATCTAGCTTCCCCTTAAATGCATCTGTTATTCACCTCAACCACTCCATGTGGCAGCGAGTTCCACATTCTCGCCACTCTCTGTGTAAAGAAGTTTCTCCTGAATTCCGAATTGGATTTATTAGTGACTATCTTATATTTATGACCCCTAGTTTTGATCTCCCCCACAAGTGGAAACATCTTCTCTACGTCTACCCTATCAAACCCATTCATAATTTTAAAGACCTCTATCAGGTCACCTCTCAGCCTTCTCTTTTCTAGAGAAAACAGCCTGTTCAGTCATTCCTGATAATTGTACCCTCTCAGTTCTTGTATCAGCCATGTAAATATTATTTGCACTTTCTCCAGTGCTTCATTGGGCCGGATATTCCGACCCCCACGGGTGGGTACAAGGTGTGTATGCGCCCGTAGGGGCCTCGCAAGTGCATGCACAAAAACCTGGCACTTCCGATCTGTCAAGAATTCTCTTGACAGGTCATCCGCCTGCCCGGGAGAAGGGCCTCCGCGGGCAGAGAGTTCCGCTTTCTGCTCAATTTCCACCCTCTGAAAACCTTTAAAAATCTTACGCCTGGTAAAAGCAGGCATAAGGCCAGCTTTTACCAGCATAAGAGTTTACATTTTTTTTATATATTATTTTTTCACTCTTTTATAATTTAAAAATACTTTTAAAAAAGGTAAGTTTATTTTTAGCCCCGTAAAAAACTTTAATTATTTTTTCAAAAAATTAAATTTAAAATATTTAATTTAATGTAATTTTAACTAATTTTAAATAAGTGATTTAAAAAAAATTATTTATGTTTAGCTGTTTTTTAAGTGATCCGCATTCATACTTTTGACAGATCTATACGTAGAGACCTGTCAAAAGTGTGCAGGGGGGTTTCCCTTGTTTGATTGGTTCCCCATGGCCCACGTGATCCCAGGGTTGCTTGCGAATCGCATGCGCCCCTGGGATACCTGGGCCTCTGCACATTTCGTAGAGCAGAGGCCCAGGATCGGAACTCTTGGGACCTACAGAACCAGCAGGTAAGTGCGTAGATTTTTTCCGATCGAAGGGATCCGCCCGTAGGAAGCCTCCGATTGGAAAATCCGGCCCTATATCTTTTTTGTAAAATGGAGACCAGAACTGTGCACAGTACTCTAAGTGTGCTCTTACAAGGTTCTATACAAGTTTAACATAGCTTCTCTGCTTATGAATTCTATTCCTCTAGAAATGTATCCCAGTGCACTTTTATGGCTTTGTTAACCTGTGTTGTTACTTTTAATGATTTGTGTATCTATACCCTTTGATCCTTTTGCGCCTCTACCCCATTTAGAAAGTGCAGTTCTGTGAAAATAGCAATTCCAAAGCAGTGGTACAGGCAAACAACTTTGGGCAGAAAATATATGGAAAGAGAAACAAGAGAGCTGTTATGAGAAGGAGAAAGCAAGGACATGTCCAGAGCAATGTTCTCTCTTATTTTTTTTTTCGGTGCGCGGGCCCTTTAACCGGCTGTTCAAATGTTCGCGCATGCGCGGTTTTTCTCATACAAAAGCCGGTGCACGGCCTGCATGGGACCTCCAGGGCGCTGCGTGGACACGTGGACACGTGGCCACGTGGCCGCGCAGCTTAAAGGGAACATTGGTCCAGAGTATATTGCAAAATAAATGCACAAATAATCACACAAAGCGGGTAATTTTGACTTTGTGATAGTCAATGGAAATGAGAATCGGGAGAGATGTATAATGGCTGATTCAACATCGCCCAATTTACACTATCACCCAAGTCAAAATTACCCCAAACTGCTAAAAGAGAATAAATGACCCAAGAAAGAAGCACAAAATGATTATTGTTAAGGTTTACTGATGATAGTTGGCTGTGGAGCCATAGAACTAGCAGAGAGACATGATTTTTTCACCCCATAGTCTAAACTACATTTAGCCCAGGTCCTACATCCAGCTACTCTTACAGAATGCTTTACTCGCAAGAAAATGCTCTTCTCATTCCAGCTTCTGCTTGGATTCAAGGAAAATTAAATTCCTAAACCCCTGGATCGAAGATCATGTGGTGTCCGTTGAAATCCGTGCCTGAATTCTTGATACACATTCCCAGTGGGAGAAGTTCTGCGCTGGGAGTATCAAGTCATAAAATTGTATTGGTATTTCTTGTTGGACTGTTGTCTTGTAGTTTAATTCATGCATATTTCGTAAAAGAGCTTTGTACTCTTACACTAAAAATAGGCAGTTTTCCTTTTGGGCGTCTGGGCCCTAAATTTCCATGGGAGTTCTCCCAATCTCCTCCAGTAACTTCAGTGAGAGATTGGCAGAACCTCTGGAAAAAAAACAGCATAATAAGTAGAGGGGGTGGTAGTTGGTGCTCTAGTGAGTGATGCTCTTCAAATTTGGCTGGGTAGTGTGTGCTCTGCGAGGAGGGCAGATGGTGCATTATGAAGAAAGAAGCACAATTATCCATATGGGTACTGCATTACCATTACATGTACAATCTGAACATTATGATATATTACATAGGATATACAGCACAGAAACAGGCCATTCGGCCCAACCAGTCCATGCCGGTGTTTATGCTCTACTCGAGCTTCCTCCCATCTTTCCTCATCTAACTCTATCAGCATAACCCTCCATTCCCTTCTCCCTCATATGCTTATCTAGCCTCCCTAAATGCATCTATATTATTTCCCTCAACTACTCCCTGTGTTAGCGAGCTCCACATTCTCACCACTCTCTGGGTAAAGAAGTTTCTTGGCGACTATCTTATATTAATGACCTCTGTGTCCAATAATATATGGAGCCAAAGGCCCAATCAGGACACTAGGTCCTGATTGAGCCTCTGTATTATTGGGCGCCATCGTATTATTGGGCCCATGGTGATTTGCCCCATGGAGATAGCTTCTTGCATCATACATTCTTTCTCCCAACATTACCATGGATAAAATTGCATCCATGTTTCAAAATATTTATTTCATTTGCAGCTCATTGAGCTCAACAGAAAAAAACATGCATTTTTCCCATTTCTAGAAGAAAAAAGAAATTTTGACCTTAATGTGACTCAACCTTAAAAGCAGTCCCTTACTGCACCAGGGTGTCATTTCTCCCCTCATTCCAGCCATTCCTGAAGCCTCAATGAATAACTGTGACAAATTAGGCCAGTTTTGGCCCTCCCACCCCACTTCCCAGAATCGAATTGAAACTGCCCAAACGTATTTCATGTAGGCTGTTTACAGCCAGAAGATAGAGGAAACTTTCATTCCATTGGTTTAGGCTGACAAGTCTGTTAACCTGCTGCACCACCTCATTCCCCTGAAAGTATAGTGTGAATTTTCCACATGCGCTTCCTGGTGCGGAGCCTCTCCAACCAGGAGAGTATATCCGGAAATTGTGCATTCGCGCAGCTCACGATTTTCCAGGAGTGCACCAATAGAAACTTTACCCTTGTAACACTAATACAGAACACAGGTACACCAACGCAGTGAGATTAGTATCAGATTGCTCTAACAAACAGATGGCATAGACATGATGGGCTGAATGGTGTTTTCTGTACTGAAAATATCTATGGTTTTATGTACACAAGCTTGAAGTGTAAGGATAATCATTTTTTCATTTATTTTCATTTGTTCACACTCAGTGATAATACCCATCATAATATCTTCAGGCAGCACAATGGGGGAGAAATTGGGCTCTGTAGCATCCATTTTTTCGAAAATGGCATCTGCGATGCATGCACACACTTCTGACAGAAAGTGTGCCAGACGCCATATTAGTAAAGGGGTTTGCAGGCGCACACTTAACAACCGCCGGCAGCATGCAGAGCAGGCAGATCATGATGTCAATCAGTGTGCAACACTAATTTGATGCCAGCGCTGCCATTTTCATCCTCCACACTTCAGCCTACGCTCGTTCATAACCTCGCACAGCTGAACACGACGTTAAATGGCATGAAGGACCCCTCCACCATTGACCTCTGCACCAATCACGAGGTCCCATGCAGGCTGCTCACCAGCTGCAGCAGCTGGAAGAGATACCGTGCATGCGCAGCCGCACAGCAGCTGCGCACCAAATGTAAAGGGCCCGTGCAGGGAAAAAAAATTAGAGGGAACATTGCCACCCACCAACGCTATTTAAAGGGATCATGAACTACTTACAGGTTAGTGGCTGGATTATTTCTTCTGGCTTTTGGTGCAATTCTATGCATTTTGGGAGCTTTTTCATACTTGTCTAAAGTTTCAATAGTGCACAGGGAGAGGTCTGGCTGTGCTGAAGTACTTTTTGGTGACCTTAAGGCTTGTGCAGAAACCAGTTGCTTGCAGACATGGGTGGCCTAGTAGGCCTTCCTCTTGGAATGGAGCATGATTGGGAGAATGAAGAGAAGCAACGCAGAGCAGGACAAGTTGCTAGAAGAGGGAGGAGGACAAGGGGAGAAGGGCTCTCAGCAGGAGGCTATATCCACAAAGAGTGTTTAAGGAGCAGTTCTCTTACCTAAACTTCAGCAAGGACCAATGCTTGAGACGTCTGTGCTTGACTAACAAGGTCGTGACTGAAATCTGCCAATTGCTGCAGCCACAACTCCAACCTCAAAGTAGGGCAAGGACAGCATTGCCTGTGGCTGTCAAGGAGACTGTGGGTCGGAACTTTTACACGTCTGGCTCCTTCCAGGCTGCTGCTGGTGATATAAGCAACATCTTGCAGTTTGCTGCTGCATAAGGGAGGTCATTGAGGCTCTGTATACAAAGAGAGACAGCTTCATCTCAGTCACTCTTGCCAGAGACAAACAGGCGGAGTAAGCACAAGGGTTTGCTTGGATTCTAGGCTTCCTCATGGTGCAGGGTGCCATTCACTGCATGCATATTGCTTTGCGTGCACCTCATATTAACTCTGACATTTTCCTGAACCATAAGGGATTCCACTCCCTCAATGTGCAGCTGGTGTGCGACCACAGGCAGCACATCATGCAGGTCAATGCCCGTTATCCTGGCAGTAGTCACAATTCATTCATTCCGCGGCAGTCCTCTGTGCCAGCTGTATTTGAACCACCACAGAGATCGAGGGCTGGCTACTGGGAGACAAGGGTTATCCATTCATGACATGAATCATTACTCCAGTCTGGAACTCATGCAGGCCCACAATGAGAGCCATGATGCCACATGGAACATTATAGAGTACACCATCGGTGTCCTCAAGTTACTCTTCCGCTGCCTGGAGCACTCTGGAGGAGCCCTGAGTGGGACTCAAGATTTGTGGTGGTATGCTGCATGCTGCAGAACCTCGCCATTGTGAGGGAGCAGCCCTTGCCACCACCTGCTGGAAAGACTGCACTCAATGTCAAGGAGCACGGAGGAGTCCAGCACCAACTTGACACAGGGCTTTGCACAGAGCTTGGAGCCCATCCTTTCCAACATGGAATGGGTGGTCACCTCCATCAGCACATCTGTGGAACCCACAACGATGGAGCGTCTGATGGCCGATGTCTGAGCTTCCATTGCAGCACAAGCATAAACTCACGGACCTTGACAACTCGTGTGAGGTCATGAAACTTCTTCCTGACTGCATCCAGATTCTTGCAGCTCTACCCCTGGCATTGACCTCTGCCGCTTTCTCTTCCCACTGCATCCTGAGCATGTGTCTAGAGGGACTTCTGCCCCCCTAAGGGTACAGGTTATCTCTCCTCCATTCCACCTCTTCTACCAAGACCTCTTCTACCAGTGTAGTGTCTGAAAACCTTGGTGCACACTCTCTACCATGGTCAGCAATTGTTGAATCTTCCACAGCACACTTTTGAAAATACTCTCAGCACCTCCAGCAGCCACAATGCACCTCCCCTTTAAGAGGTGCAGGCTGCCTTTAAGTAGCGCTAGGCACTCGCAATATTGGGCCCCCTGCTGATGCGTGCAGCCAATGAACATCGCAGGGAGTGCTGGCTGCATGCAGCAATCATGGAAATGAGCAGGCAGCATGAAATTGACGTCCTGTCTGCATTGCAATCAATGGTTAATCACACATGGCGATCCCGCCACCCATTTTCGGGGGTTGTCCAATTTAACCCCCAATATTTCTGGTAGCACAATGGGGCTGATTCTAACCCAACCCACCTGGTGGAAACCAGATGGGTGGGTAGTTAAAATGTCTCAGATGACTTACCCACCAATTTCACGCCAGCTTCACGACGATCCTGATTTTCTTTAAATATGCAGATATGGCGTCATTGGGCCTTGACTTCAATTTTAACTCTAACTTTCCTGCCAGATAAAGACACCAACAGTAGGATCCAGGGCTAGAACAGACTATTTAAAGTACATTTCACTGTCCTTGTAGGGCCAGAGAAAGCAGGAGTGCCCTTCCGGAACCAAATGGAAAGTTTAGGCCTCCTGTGCCATTAGGCCTCCCCTATTCTCTCTTGCAAGACCTTCCCAAATCCCCCTCCTCACAACTTACCTTCTTGCTGGCAGCCTCCAACCACCTGTACTTTCACTCCACCCACCGGCCAGCCACTACTTTCCACCCGTTTCAGGTGGGCAGCTGACAGGTGGCATGCAGATAAGGCCTAGGCAATGTTCCCTCTAGGCTGCCATGCAGTAATCTGCAAGGTCCTGCGCAGGCTGCTCACAAGCTTTTACATTGGGGACTGCGCATTGAAAGAAACAGGCTGCGCAGAATAAAGCGCAGCTAACAGGGAACATTGGGCCTAGGAGTTGAAAGCGCCGGGCCTCATGGTGCCGACATTTGGCCCGTTTTGCCCTCTCCCCGCCTGCCCAAATCCTTCTCCCAGTTAAAATGACCCCTAATGTGTCAGCAGGAATCTATGGACTGATGCCAAGAGCTTGCTCACTGTCATGATGGTATCAAAGCTTGCAGCAGGATAAGGAAAATAAATTAATAATGGATATATAACGGGTTCTAAGTATAACAGGCACATATTAGCCACACTCAATAGCCATGGACCCCTTCAAGGGAAGTTTGGGAAGTGCTGGAAATTTATGATGCCATCCAACATTTGAGGAGCATAACACAGTCTGTGAAATAGAAAATGTAGAAGACGCCTCACTTCCAGGGTTGTCTACAAGATCACTTCAGAGAAAGAAGTTACATCTAACAACTATGAATAAACACACCAGCCGCAGGAGACAGGAATTGCCTTCCTACCCCCACCACCTCCCCCCCTATCCCACCACCCCACCCCACCCAGTCTCTCCTTTCTCATGATACCTTGAGAGAGCAAGAGTTAGGGAATGCTGCCAAGGTTAAGAGCACCACAAGAGTAATAAAAGTACTTTTGATGCTGTGCTGATCTCTTCCATCAGCTGAGTGGTGACATTACATCCTTATGTCACAGTAAGCAAATTGGCTGGACAAGTTGGCTCGCTCATGAATTTAGTGAATGCATTAGGCTACCACCTGTCACCAGCCGGTGTACATTTGAGGGATGTTGCCTGTCAGACTTGCCTAGAGCACTTGTCTAGATGGCCAGACTGTGAGTATTGTCAGGAAACCTCAAATGTCACTGATACAAAGACAACTAAAAGTGAGGTTAACTACTAGATTTTTCTCTTAACTATGTGGCAGCATAAATATTTATCCATCCTCTCTTTTGAACATTTGTTTAAAAAGTTATATTCATCATTTTTGGGCCTTTTTCTCTGAAGCTCCCATTTCAAAATAAAAGTTAAAAATATATTGTGACTGTAATTTCAGGAGGTGTTGTGTATTTCCACTTCTGGAAATTTCAAAAGATTCCTTCGACTTTCACCATCTGGATCCTTACTGCTTTGCTGCAGACATGTATAGGTGGCCTTGCCTTGTGCCAGGTACAATAATTAGATGGAATGCAGTTTCAAGAGGAAATGGTCAGCACAGGAATTGGCTTGATATCCTGATATAAGGCAGCTGAAACATAAGACAATTAAATATAATATAGTGAAACTCAAACAAAACTACTCATTCGGTCAAAGTGCAATTGTTCTTACTTAAATTAGCAACAAATTGTATATTAAGTTTATAATCCAAAGTACAACTCGTGGGCCTGTAGGGTTTACTATACTCCTATTTCAGAAGAAAAGAATTGATTCCTCTTACGTCAGAAATACTTTAAGAATTCCAAAATCAAATCAAGAAGCTTAATACAAGGACCTACCGGTTCACAATGCAGGTGGTAAAAAAGACCAGTAGCAGCTTACATAGATATACACAAGCCAGAACCACAGTTGGTTTCCGGAAGCTCATTTTCCGGAAGCAAGGCTTCAGCTCTACACGCAAGAATTGTTGAAAAGATGCAGGTGCCTTTCTGAAGTGGTTATTGTAGCTTACATGCACTCGTTTTTTCTAAAACCCAGACTGCTTACAGTGTGATGTGGGGAGACAGGTTAAACATTTGTCCATAGGGAGTAATACCGAACATCTTATCAGCATCTAACTATCAAGCTACAATAAAAGAAAGGCCGCCTGGTGGCTTTTTGGCTTATCTGTTCATGTTGATAGAAACAACCTTAGGTAATGTTAGCATCATTCATAAGAGAGTTGTGTTATCTTTCAAAACACAAGACTAACCGCAGTGTTTTGACTGAAAATTCTGGTAGGTTTTATGTTGTCATGTGATTCAAACGTGTGTGACATTGTGCAGTGAAAAACCACAAGCACGCAATTTCCACCGATGGGTAAACCTTTCAAATGTAAGTGTTTGCCTCTCGCACGTGCTTCTGCAGTTTGGTAACACAATATCAGAGGCAATGTGGCCTCGTGGGAAACATTGATATTTGCAGCTAAAATAACATTGTCCTGAGAACAAAAAGATGGGATTGTTGGCAATATAAGAGTGGACCTACCTGTGACGAGGACTGTTGGATGAGGTTGATGATGGGGTCAGAGTTAACAGGGTTAAGTTTTGTCTCTGGTTTTGGATTGGTTGATAAAATTAATATTGTGATCTAGAATGTACTGCCTGAAGGGATGGTGGAAGCAGCTTCAACAGTAACTGTCAAAAGGGGATTGAATATGTACTTGAAAAATAAAAATTTGCAGGGGTATTGGGAAAGAGCGAGGGAGTGGGACTAATTGGATTGCTCTTTAAAGAGCCAGCACAGGCACGATGGGCCAAATGGCCTCCTTATGGGCTGTAAGAATTTATGATTCTATTCTATGATTCTAACCTAGATCAGTCAATCTTTTGTTATAACCACATCAGCGCATAATAAAGACAGAACGATACTTGTTCATTTTACCACCAGCTTGGGAAATTTGCTTAAAAGATATTTATGTCCCATTTGATGCTGTATGTTACTTTAATGCATGACCCTTTGATAGATCTCAGAATCTGTGCAAGTTCTGTAAACTGGGTAACCTCTATTCTTGCCATAGCTGAAGAACCAGTCTTTGAGCAGAACAAGTAGTGTGCATGAAGTTATACTGAACACAACAGATGCATAAATGGCTTGCATCTTTCATATATTTTCATGTACAATGCTGATTTTCGATTCTGTGTGCTGTTTAATTTAACCCTTATCTTTGTTTCATTTCTATCCCTTGATATTCAGTTGAGATGGTACGAAGATCTGGGCCTTGTGCTCTTTCATGGCCTTGGGAAAGTCACTCCATGATCAAGTGACAGGAAGTACACTAAAGGAGTAGTGCTTTTAGATTTTCCTCTTCTTACTATGCAATAACATGCTGTCTATCAGTTAAGTTGACTATTGGCACAACTCATACAATCTAGACAAGCAAATCTGAAAGGTGTGAGATTCCAATTCATTATTGTCTTGTTAGAAGTTCAATAGCAACTATAAGAAGAGAATAAATCATCCCCAGATACATAAGCGGTCGTATCACTGATAGTATGTTTGTGAAAATGATCTTTGTTCATCATTCTCAGAGGTAAAGTAGCTTAGGATAATATAAATACATTAAATGACTGCAGCCATCTGAGACTCTTTAGTGGTGTCCATCTTAGTCTCTAGTCTGTATGGTAGAGCCAGTAGTTATCTGAAAATATATATCTCATCAATCCAGCTCTGTTAATAAAGGATGAGATCAGTGCAGTAGTGAGAAATGATATTGGCTCAGAAGATCAAGATGTAGAATCAGTTTGGGTGGAGATAAGAAATAATAAGGGAAAGAAGTCACTGATGGGAGTAGTCTATAGGCCCCCTAACAGTAGCTACACTGTAGGACAAAGTATAAATCAAGAAATAATGGAGGCTTGTAAGAAAGGTACTGTAATAATCATGGGCAATTTTAATCTTCATATAGATTGGACAAATCAAATTGGCAAAGGTAGCCTTGAGGAAGAGTTCATAGAGTGTATTCAGGATGGTTTCTTAGAACAATACTTTGTGGAACCAACCAGGGAGCAGGCTATTTTAGATCTGGTAATGTGTAATGAGATAGGATTAATTAATGATCTCATAGTAAAGAATCCTCTCAGGAAGAGTGATCATAGCATGTTAGAATTTCAAATTCAGTTTGAGGGTGAGAAACTTGGGTCTCAAACTAGTGTCCTGAACTTAAATAAAGGCAATTACAAAGGTATGAAGACAGATTTGGCTAAAGTGGACTGGGAAAATAGATTAAAGGGTAAGATGGTAGATAATCAGTGGCAGACATTTAAGGAGATATTTCATAACTCTCAGCAAAGATATATTCCAGTGAGAAAGAAAGACTATACGAGAAGAATGAACCATCCGTGGCTAACTAAGGAAGTTAAGGATGGTATCAAATTGAAAACAAAGGCATACAATGATGTGAAGATTAGTGGTAGTCAAGAGGATTAGGAAATTTTTAGAAACCAGCAAAGAACGACTAAAAAAATAATAAAGAGAGAGAAGATAGATTATGAGAGTAAACTAGCAAGAAATATAAAAACAGACAGTAAGAACTTCTACAGGTATATAAAAAGGAAGAGAGTAACTAAAGTAAACTTTGGTCCCTTAGAGGATGAGAATGGGGAATTAATAATGGGAAACAGGGAAATGGCAGAGACTTTGAACAAATATTTTGTCTCAGTCTTCACGGTAGAAGACATTAAAAGCATCCCAGTAATAATAGATAATCAAGGAGCTATAGGGAGGGGGGAATGTAAAACAATCACCATCACTAGAGAAAAAGTACTAGGCAAACTAATGGGACTAAAGGTGGACAAGTCCCCTGGACCTGATGGCCTGCATCCTAGGGTCTTAAAAGAGGTGGCTGCAGAGATAGTGGATGCATTGGTTGTAATCTACCAAAATTCCCTGGATTCTGGAGAGGTCCCAGTGGATTGGAAAACTGCAAATGTAACACCCCTATTCAAGAAAGGAGGGAGACAGAAAGCAGGAAACTATAGATCAGTTAGCCTAACATCTGTCATTGGGAAAATGCTGGAGTCCATTATTAAAAAATAGTAGCAGGACATTTAAAAAATCATAATACAGTCAAGCAGAGTCAGCATGGTTTTATGAAAGGTAAATCATGTTTGACAAATTTTCTAGAGTTCTTGGAGGATGTAATGAGCAGGGTGGATAAAGGGGAACCAGTAGATGTAGTGTAATTGGATTTCCAGAAGGCATTTGATAAGGTGCCACATAAAAGGTTACTGCACAAGTTAAGAGCTCATGGGGTTGGGAGTAATATATTAGCATAGATAGAGGATTGGCTAACTAACAGGAAACAGAGAGTCGGGATAAATGTGTCACTTTCAGGTTGGCAAAAGTGGGGTGCCACAGGGATCAGTGCTGGGGCCTCAGCTGTTTACAATCTATATTAATGACTTGGATGAAGGGACCGAGTGTAATGTAGACGAATTTGCTGATGATACAAAGATAGGTGGGAAAGCAAGTTGTGAAGAGGACACGAAGAATCTGCAAAGGGATATAGATAGGTTAAGTGAGTGGGCAAAAATTTGGCAGATGGAGTATAATGTGGGAAAATGTGAGGTTATCCACTTTGGTAGGAAAAATAAAAAAGCAAATTATTATTTAAATGGAGGGAGACTACAAAATGTTGCATTACAGAGGGATCTGGGGGGTCCTTGTACATGAAACACAAAACATTAGCATGCAGGTACAGCAAGTAATTAGGAAGGGAAATGAAATGTTGGCCTTTATTGCAAGGGGGATGGAGTATAAAAGTAGAGAAGTCTTACTACAACTGTACAAGGCGTTGGTGAGACCACACCTGGAGTACTGCGTACAGTTTTGGTCTCCTTATTTAAGGAGGGATATACTTGCATTGGAGGCAGTTCAGAGAAGGTTCACTAGGTTAATTCCTAAGATGAAGGGGTTGTCTTATGAAGAAAGGTTGAGCAGGTTGGGCCTATACTCATTGGAGTTTAGAAGAATGAGAGGTGGCTTATTGAAACGTATAAGATCCTGAGGGGGCTTGACAGGGTAGATGCAGAGAGGATGTTTCCCCTCGTGGGGGAATCTAGAACTAGGGGGCATAGTTTCAGAATACGGGGTCGCCCATTTAAAATCGAGATGAGGAGGAATTTAGTCTCTCAGAGGGTCGTGAATCTTTGGAATTCTCTACCACAGAGAACTGTGGAGGCTGGGTTATTGAATATATTTAAGGGGGAGATAGACAGATTTTTGAACGATAAGGGAGTCAAGGGTTATGGGGAGCGGGCAGGGAAGTGGAGTTGAGGCCAAGACCAGATCAGCCATGATCTTATTGAATGGCGGAGCAGGCTCGAGGGGCCAAATGGCCTACTCCTGCTACTATTTCTTATGTTCTTATGTTCTTATTATTCCATGGAGCAACTACTGTGTATGATCCCTGGCTGGAAAGAGTTAATGGGGTATGGGAGGAAGATATTGTGAAAAATGCAAGAACTTGCTATGTGTTCTCTCAGTGCCTTGCACTGTGGTAAGCGCTGAATATGTAGCTGTTTCTCACAGTCTTTCAGTAAAAAAGATACAAGCAGGAAATATCGCAAGAATTATGATCTAAAATGCACTATCAAGCTACAGTGCACTTTTCTAAATATCAATTCAGCAACGTATCGATAAACAAGACTTAACAACAAAATTCAACTTTGAGATTTTGTTATCCTGTGGTTTTCAGTCTTTAGCCTGGCTTTATATTTTGAAATATAAATAGTAAATATTTTCTGAGTCTTTAAAAAAAAAAAATATTTATAGCATTCTAAACTATTGGATTTTTCTGGGAAAATCAGATATGAGATCATTATGTCAGCAAAATATAGAGACAGTATAGCAAGGAAAATAATGAATCAGCTATGAGGAGATGAAGAATACTTCTGATTAAGACAAGCTGCTTTACAGTAGTATGTTATCAGGGTGAAGCACAGAACTGGTCTTTCTTGTATGATTAATATAATTTAAAATGCAAAAGACATTTTATCTTCCAAAGATTTCACCTTGAAATATTTTAATAACAATTCAATGTATTAAATATATAAATGTATTTCTATTGATAGTTCTATTTCATATGGCATGACTTTACTTAACGTGTGTACTGAATTAAGTTGGTTTTGTTGCCATTTTAGATTTTAAAAATAGCTTTTACATGTCTGAGATCCTAACCTGGCTGTAGATGTCTAACAGAGATGCAGAGTGGTTTTATTTCCCTCTTGTATTTTTGCTTTTTTTATTTAAAGTGCTTCACTGTATCTTCATGAAGGAAGCTTTACTGGATGTCGCCACAGACTATTCTTGATCTTTCCACAATACTAACCAACGGAAGAGTCCATTTTTCTCACATCAGACAGAATGTGCATTTTTTTTGCGCAACTTTCTGTATATATGGAACTGTGGTGGGATCTGATGGCCTAGGGTCTGGGACACCTGCCGGAAGCAAGCCATCCTCTGTGGGAGTCTACACTCATCTCAGCTGGTCCCACTCTGCTAGTAGCTGAAGCCACAGCCTAGCCCCGCCAAGCAGGTCTGGTTAGAGAGTAGCAGCCTGTTTCAAGCTGATATGAATATTTTTTTTTTCCATCGCAAGCGAACGTTGTGTGTGGAGAAGACACTCTGGCACACAGTCCAATGTCCGTGTGAAAGTGGGACCAATGGTACGCTCGTGCTTGTGGTGTGCTTAGGAACAAGCCATCTGTTGCTCCTCGTTAAAGGTAAATTTGGTCACTAAAAAAGAAAATCAAACCGTTCAACTGTCATTTTGGGCCAAACTCTTCATTCTAAAAGATATAAATAATTACATATTTAACCCTTGCCTGTCTACAATAAAAATAAATCAGATACTCCATGCTGAAACACAACCAAGCATTGTTATTGCTTCAGAAAATACTCTTTACCTGAGAAATAATATTTTTAGCTTTTACCGAGAGAAAGAATTACATTACAGTCAACTAAGTTTTGGGGGGATTAGGTAGTACAGCCTCGTCCTTCGAGACACACGACAACGCAAAATCGTCGAGCAGAAACTGATAGCCAAGTTCCGCACCCATGAGGACGGCCTCAACCAGGATCTTGGGTTCATGTCACGCTACATGTAACCCCACCTGACATAGAGTCATCCAGACTCGAGTCGTCATTGGCTTGTTCTCTCTACACAGATGCGACCGGACCTGCTGTGATTTCCAGCAAAAAAAGTTTTTTGTCTTCCATACAGATAGGAGAACTTGGAGCGTGGATTGGTACTTGGGACTACGATGTGGTGGCCATTACGGAGACATGGTTAGAACAGGGACAGGAATGGTTGTTGGAAGTTCCGGGGTATAGATGTTTCAGTAAGAGAAGGGAAGTTGGTAAGAAAGGTGGAGGAGTAGCATTGTTAATCAAGGATAGTTTAACAGCGGCAGAAAGGCAGTTCGAGGGGGATCTGCCGTCTGAGGTAATATGGGCTGAAGTTAGAAATAGGAAAGGAGCGGTCACGTTGTTAGGAGTTTTCTACAGGCCCCCAAATAGTAATAAAGATGTGGAGGAAGAAATTGCAAAGCAGATTATGAATAGGTGTGGAGGTCACAGAGTAGTTGTCATGGGTGACTTCAACTTTCCAAATATTGATTGGAACCTTTATAGGTCAAACAGTTCGGATGGGATAGTTTTTGCACAATGTGTGCAGGAGGGTTTCCTGACACAATATGTGGATAGGCCGACAAGAGGTGGGGCCACGTTGGATTTGGTACTGGGTAATGAACCGGGCCAAGTGTTTGATTTGTATGTGGGAGAGCACTTTGGAGATAGTGACCACAATTCGGTAACTTTCACTATTGCAATGGAGAGGGATAGGGCCATACGGCAGGGCAGGGTTTATAATTGGGGGAGGGGTAATTATGATGCGATTAGGCAAGAATTAGGGAGTATAAGATGGGAACAGAAACTATCAGGGAAAGGCACAAACGAAAAGTGGAGCTTTTTCATGGAGCAATTACTGCGTGTCCCTGATAGGTATGTCCCTGTCAGGCAGGGAGGAAGTGAGAGAACCATGGTTCACAAAAGAGGTTGAATGTCTAGTCAAGAGGAAAAAGGAAGCGTATGTAAGGATGAGAAAACAAGGTTCAGTTGGGTCGATTGAGGGGTACAAGGTAGCAAGGAATGAGCTAAAAAAAGAGCTTAGGAGAGCTAGGAGGGGGCATGAGAAGTCCTTGGCGGGTCGGATCAAGAAAAACCCCAAGGCTTTTTACTCTTATGTGAGAAATAAAAGAATGACCAGGGTGAGGGTAGGGCCGGTCAAGGACAGTAGTGGGAACTTGTGCATGGAGTCAGAAGAGATAGGAGAGGTGATGAATGAATACTTTTCGTCAGTGTTCACCGAGGAGAGGGGCCATGTTCTTGAGGATGAGAGTGTGATAAAGGTGGATAGGCTGGAGGTGGTAGATGTTCTGAGGGAAGATGTCTTAGCAATTTTGAAGAACCTGAGGGTCGATAAGTCCCCTGGGCCAGATGGGATATATCCTAGGATTCTTTGGGTGGCAAGGGAGGAGATTGCAGAGCCTCTGGCTTTGATCTTTGGGTCCTCACTGTCCACGGGGATGGTGCCAGAGGACTGGAGAGTGGCGAATGTTGTTCCTCTCTTCAAGAAAGGAAATAGGAATGACCCTGGTAATTATAGGCCGGTTAGTCTTACTTCGGTGGTTGGTAAGATAATGGAAAAGGTCCTGAGGGATAGGATTTATGACCATTTGGAAAGGGCAACTTAATCAGGGATAGTCAACACGGATTCGTGAAGGGTAAGTCTTGCCTAACAAATTTGATTGAATTCTTTGAGGAGGTAACTAAGTGTGTAGATGAAGGTAGAGCAGTTGATGTCGTATACATGGATTTTAGTAAGGCGTTTGATAAGGTTCCCCATGGTCGTCTCATGAAGAAAGTAAGGAGTTGTGGGATAGAGGGAAATTTGGCCGATTGGATAAGTAACTGGCTATCTCATAGAAGGCAGAGGGTGGTGGTGGATGGAACATTTTCGGACTGGAGACCAGTTACCAGCGGTGTGCCACAGGGGTCGGTGCTGGGTCCTCTGCTGTTTGTGATTTTTATCAATGACTTGGAGGAGGGGACTGAAGGGTGGATCAGTAAATTTGCTGATGACACCAAGATTGGTGGAGTAGTGGATGAGGTGGAGGGCAGTTGTAGGCTGCAAAGAGACATTGATAGGATGCAGAGCTGGGCCGAAAAATGGCAGATGGAATTTAACCCTGATAAGTGCGAGGTGATTCATTTTGGTAGGGCAAATTTGAATAAGGATTACAGGGTCAACGGCAGGGTTCTGAGGAACGTGGAGGAGCAGAGGGATCTGGGGGTTCATATCCACAGATCTCTGAAGGTTGCCACTCAAGTGGATAGAGCAGTAAAGAAGGCCTATGGTGTGTTGGCGTTTATTAACAGAGGGTTTGAGTTTAAGAACCGTGAGGTTATGCTGCAACTGTACAGGACCTTGGTGAGACCACATTTGGAATATTGTGTGCAGTTCTGGTCACCTCACTATAGGAAGGACGTGGAAGCATTGGAAAGAGTGCAAAGGAGATTTACCAGGATGCTGCCTGGTTTGGGGGGGGGGTCTTATGAGGAAAGATTGAGGGAGTTGGGGCTTTTCTCTTTAGAGCGGAGGAGGATGAGAGGCGACTTAATAGAGGTTTATAAGATGATGAGGGGGATAGATAGAGTGGATGTTCAGAGACTATTTCCTCGGGTAGAGGCAGCTGTTACAAGGGGGCATAACTATAAGGTGCATGGGGGGAGATATACATAGATACATAGATACATAGAAGATAGGAGCAGGAGTAGGCCATCCGGCCCTTCGAGCCTGCTCCGCCATTTAATGAGATCATGGCTGATCCTCCAATTCAGTATCCCGTCCCCGCCTTCTCTCCGTAACCCTTAACCCCTTTTGCCTGTAGAAATATATCTAATTCCCTCTTAAATATATTTAATGAGCTGGCGTACACTGCCCTCTGTGGCAATGAGTTCCACAGGTTCACCACCCTCTGAGTGAAGAAATTCCCCCTCATTTCTGTCCTAAATGGTTTAGCCCTTATCCTTAAATTATGTCCTCTAGTTCTGTTCTCACCCGCCAAGGGAAACATTCCTTCTGCATCTAGTCTGTCTAGACCTGTCAGAATTTTATACACTTCTATGAGGTCCCCTCTCAATCTTCTAAACTCCAGTGTGTACATCCCTAAACTACATAGTCTCTCCTCATAGGTCAATCCCGCCATTCCTGGTATCAGCCTGGTGAATCGCCGCTGCACCCCCTCCATGGCAAGAACATCTTTCCTCAGATGAGGCGACCAAAACTGTACACAGTACTCGAGGTGTGGTCTCACCAGTGCCCTGTACAGCTGCAGCAAGGTATCCCTGTTCCTGTATTCCAACCCTTTTGCTATGAAGGCCAGCATACCGTTTGCCTTCTTGACCGCCTGTTGCACCTGCATGCTCACCTTCAGTGACTGGTGTACAAGAACACCCAGGTCTCTCTGTACTTGCCCCTCTCCCAATTTATTGCCATTTAAATAATAATTTGCCCTCCCGTTCCTGCACCCAAGGTGGATAACTTCGCACTTGTCCACATTATAGTGCATCTGCCATTTATCCGCCCAATCACCCAGTCTGTCCAAATCGCTCTGGAGCTTCCTGGTCTCCTCCTCTGAGCCCACCCCCCCTCCTAGTTTAGTGTCGTCTGCAAATTTGGAAATGCTGCATCCGACTCCCTGATCCAGGTCATTAATGTAAATTGTGAACAGCTGGGGACCCAGGACAGATCCCTGCGGTACCCCACTTGTTACTGCCTGCCATTCAGAAAATGAGCCGTTTATTCCAACTCTCTGTTTTCTATCTGACAGCCAGTTCTCTATCCACATCAATACTTTCCCCTTTATCCCATGAGCTTCAATTTTCCATGCTAATCTTTTATGTGGGACCTTGTCGAAGGCCTTTTGGAAGTCCAGGTACACCACATCTACTGGCTCTCCCCCATCTATTTTACCAGTTACTCCCTCAAAAAATTCCAATAGATTAGTCAAGCACGATTTACCCTTTGTAAATCCATGTTGACTCTGTCCTATCCTGTCCCCATTTGCTAAGTGCTCCGCTATTTCATCCTTAATGATGGACTCCAGCATTTTGCCCACAACTGATGTAAGGCTTACAGGTCTGTAATTACCTGCTTTTCCCCTACCCCCCTTTTTGAATAGTGGGGTAACGTTAGCTACCCTCCAATCCATGGGCACTGTTCCCGAGTCTAATGAATTCTGAAAAATCATACTTAGTGCATCCGCTATCTCTAGGGCCACCTCCTTCAGTACCCTAGGATGCATGTTATCAGGCCCTGGGGATTTGTCCGCCTTCAATCCCTTTAGCTTCCTTAACACTATATCCTTAGAGATATTGATTTGCGTCAGTTCCTCCTTTGCCAATGTCCCTATTTTTCCCGATATCCCAGGGAGGTTTTTTGTGTCTTCCTTCGTAAAGACTGACCCAAAGTATGCATTTAGTTGGTCTGCCATTTCCTTATTTCCCGTTATATATTCCCCCGTATCTGACTGCAATGGACCAACTTTGGTTTTCACCAGTCTTTTCCTCTTGATATACTTATAAAAGCTTTTGGAGTTAGTTTTTATATTTTCCGCCAGCTTGCTTTCGTAAGCTATTTTGCCCCTCTTGATTAAGCCCTTTGTCCTCCTTTGCTCTATCTTAAACTGTTCCCTATAGAAGGGATGTCCGAGGTAGATTCTTTACTCAGAGAGTGGTTGGGGTGTGGAATGGACTGCCTGCTGTGATAGTGGAGTCGGACACTTTAGGAACTTTCAAGCGGTTATTGGATAAGCACATGGAGCACACCAGAGTGATAGGGAGTGTGATAGCTTGATCTTGGTCTCGGAAATGCTCGGCACAACATCGAGGGCCGAAGGGCCTGTACTGTGCTGTACTGTTCTATGTATCTATGTACCCCAGCATCTGCCACATTTGACCCCTTGTGACCCCACCTCATTGTCTTTGATGTAATGTTTTCCTAACTGACCTGTTTGGACACCATCCACACCTTTGATTGCCGTGATTATCTCTCTGCCGAGGTGTGATAAAGGGCAGTTAGAAAGATTAACTGTAATCATCTGGCAGTGTTCTCTGACTATATATGCTGTGCCTATATGCATCTCTTCACTTCACCTGACGAAGGAGCAGCGCTCCGAAAGCTTGTGATTTCAAATAAAGCTGTTGGACTATAACCTGGTGATGTGCGACTTCTCACATTCGTCCTTCTGGAACGTGGGTTCAAATTTAGCCCAGACTTATGGGATCACAGCCTCCTCTGTCTGTTGTATGTAAGGGTCCTATCTAAAATAAGTCTGAGCAAGCTTATCCAGTTCCTAGTGGGCATAGACCCAGAGGACAAAAACGAGAGTTATTACATGTTGCCTAAATGTGGGCAAACTCTTCCTGCCAAAAATAAAAGGTGGCTTTACTCAGTGTGTGCTTCATTACTGCCCTGTATATGTGCCTTCAGCCACCTGGGTCCCTCTCTCTAAAATTCCCTCCCTAAGCCTCTCCACCTCCCTCTCCTGCTTTAAGACTCTCCTTAAAACCCATCTCTTTGACCAAGCTTTTGCTCACTCCTTCTTTGGCTCAGCATCCATTTTTGTTTGATTGCACTACTGTGAAGTGCCTTGGGACATTTTTCTACATTAAAGGTGCTATAAAAAGCAATTTGCTATATAAGAGTGCATCTACACATTAGCTTTAGTATTGCACCATAGTGGTTTCCACTGAAGTTGGTAAAACAGAAATTGGCACCAACAATCCCACAGATGATCACATTGGAACTGCTGAGTTGAAACTCCCCGCAGCCAGAGTTTTCACAATCAAACTGCAGATCCAAGCTGCCGTGTAAAAGCAGTTTTCTATAGTCTTGAATCAAAGATCCACAGTGGGGAGAGGGAACACCTAGCACTTTGCCAGCAAGGAAAATGCAATGAAAAATCATGAGAACTAATTGATAATTTCCTACCTCACCTCTGCCTCAGCCCCTCCACCACTGAAACCCTTCTCCATGTTTTTATCACCTTTAGACTCAATTATTTCAATGCTTTCCTCCATAAACTCCAACTAGTCCAAAATGCAGCAGTCCTGCTTGCCAATTATCCCTGTCCTTGTTGACCTACATTGGCTTCCTGTCTCCCAATAAAATCCTTGTCTTCATCTTCAATCTCTCTACAGTCTCGCTCCATATCCAGCCTTAA
The DNA here is from genome assembly GCA_030390025.1 of Squalus acanthias. NCBI lineage: Eukaryota > Metazoa > Chordata > Chondrichthyes > Squaliformes > Squalidae > Squalus > Squalus acanthias. The sequence goes on from CM059425.1 coordinate 207,322,528, forward strand.
ATTTCTTACTGCACTCTTAGGTCCTCTGATTTTAGCTTTTTGTGCATCCCTCCTCCCTTTACCCCACCACTGGCGATACAGTTTTCAGCTGCCTCGACCTACTTTCTGGGACTCCCTTCCTAGACCTCCCTGCCTCTCCTCGTCTCTTTCCATCTTTCAAAACCTACTCAAAACCCAACTTTTCAACCAAGCTTCTCTTTATCTATGGCTCAGTGTTCGTTCCCCTATCTATCTCGATTGTGAAGCACCCTGGGACATTTGTTACATTAAACGTGTTCAGAAGAATGAGGGGGGATCTTATAGAGACATTTAAAATCCTGACTGGTTTAAACAAATTAGATGCGGGCAGAATGTTCCCAATGGTAGGGAAAACCAGAACCAGGGGTCACAGTCTAAGGATTAAGGGGAAGCCATTTAGGACTGAGCTGAGGAGGAACTTCTTCACCCAGAGAGTGGTGAATCTATGGAATTCTCTTCCACAGAAGGTTGTTGAGGCCAGTTCGCGAAATATATTCAAAAGGGAGTTAGATATAACACTCACAACTAAGGGGATCAAGGGGTATGGCGAGAAAGCAGGAATGGGGTACTGAGGTAGCATGTTCAGCCATGAACGCATTGAATGGCGGTGCAGGCTCGAAGGACCGAATGGTCTACTCCTGTACCTATTTTCTATGTTTCTATGTTTCTATATAATTGCAAGTTGTTATTGTGAGGGGGAAGAAAATATAACATGGGGTATCAGGGAAAACAGGCAGAAAGTTTAGAATGACGGGTGCTTCAGTAGTTATTCTGAAATGATGAGTCTTTGTTGTAAAATGGAATGATCTAGATCTCAGGATTGATTTCATTACACTCTGCAATCAAGCAATTCAGCCTATGTCTTTGTTGAGTATTGAGGAAGCCACCTTGAATAATTCACCCTTTATCTGTGCCACAAATGACAAGTAGGGAAGATGGTATGGATTAATTCACCTGACATCTTGGGTCCTATTTTACAAAGTTCTCAGAAATCCACAGTCCATTCAGTTGACAAATACAGTACTTGAAAAATATCTCCTGTGATGGTTGTTCAATTATTGCTGCACTTGGAGTTTCACACAGTGTGCCATTTAGATTGCCAATCAATTCATAGCTGCTTTACTTGTAGAGTTATTTTTACTCACATAATTTGCTATTATGCTCTCAAATAACTGACCGAGGAATGACTGTAAAAAGCAACACAGCACAGTCAGCAATTCTGCTAATGAAATGTACAGAAAGTGGCAGCTTTAAAACTGAAGTTTCTTATAAACTGATAAAAAGTACCCTGATAAATTTGCATAGCCCAACATGGCTTCCTCACATAATCAATAATATTCAGCTAATCTGTTATCTACCCTTTCTTTTCAGGTACTATTGAATAAGGTTGTTTCTTTTATATTAATAATTCAAGGACTCATGGTAGTAATTTGCTCTTGGGATCATGGCTGGCTGAAGTCATATTGTATCCTTCAAATGACTACCCTTTGTTGCAAATACCAGTTGCCCTATTTTGGTCCAGCAACATGTGCTGTAATTTACAGCAAAGAATTCTATTCACAGCAATGGGAGAACTGGCCGGATTCTTGCCTCTTCTATATCATCCGACCCCCCCACCCTCCCCCCACCATGGGGAACAGTTCCACAAGCACTAGCTGCCCACCAAAACCTTAACCAAATGACACTTCTTCATGAATTTTCATCAGATCTTACCTACATCTTTCATTTCTTTCACAGCAGTAGGTGCTTGTGATGTGGGGAGGGTCTGTCAGTGTCGGGGGGAGAGGGGTGACAGCTTGACAGTCAGGTCTTAGACCATCCATCAAAGCATATGCTGGCAGGGCCCTGAGGCCCTGGTGCACCTTTTTCTCTTATTGAGTTTGGCAGAGGATTCACCATGTTTCACGTGCATTTTCCATTTTAATTTCAGACCTGCTGTATCTGCAACTTATCTCTTTCTTTACTGATATTTATTTATGTCTCATGCTTTTGTTGTACAATGATCGCTCTTTTCGCCCCACACATATTTATTGCTTCTATGTAACAGGATTATATCTCTGACAATCTTTTATATCAAGTGTTTTTGTTATATCAGTTTACAGGCCACTTAACACACTGACTCTGACTGGTTTATCTGTTTACCCTCTCTTCCTCCCCCTTTTACTCTCGCTTATACAACCTGATTAAAATCTCGGTTTATTACTTAGCCTTTAGTCTGATGAAGGATACACACACAAAACATCATAACCACTCTTTTTCCTTTACAGATGCTGTTTGATGTTGTGTATTCACATGATTTTCCGCTTTTCTTTTTTTCTTTTGTCCATTCTTCTTGTTTGAGCAAAGAGTTCAGAATCAGAATCACAAACCTGTTCTCACCCAACGGTTACACATGCACACGTTGCAGGAAGGGTCACTGGACAGTGAACACCAGCTGATTTTCTCCTCCTGACCCAATGATATTCAGCCCAACCGTGGGACTCCAACTGACATCAGCTCATTTAGTGCAGGTCAGCGAATGAACCAAGCAATTTCCTGGTTTGTGCATTTGCCTATCAAGCAGTCAGTGGTGGCCTTGGGAGCTGAATCCTTACGAAATGCAGCGTGTAGTAAGATTGTCATTGTGCTCAGTAAGTTTTATCTTTTTGTTCCTGTAATGTTATTGCAGTGAATAAAGGGTTCAAAATACCACAAGTTATTAAATAAGATTACTGAATCATTGACTTGATCAGTGGTTGAAGTTTGAAGCAAGTACTGACTGAGACAGCTGCTGCATAAACCACCGGAAATTTGTCGGAAGTCTTCATCCTCTTCCCAGGGTCCTATGTGGTTGCTTTGCGGTCAGACTTGGTGATACTTGTAGATGTACATGAGCCTGAAAGAAATTACTGGACCTTGTCACTTTCAAACTCTTATTGGGCACTGTACTTTTTTTTTATAGTGCAATTGGTATTGAAGAATATTTGGAGTCTGATATGGGTATGGCACTCTAGTTGTTGGCTACACTTAGTGATGTAATTATCTCGACAATCATTTTAAAAATCACATTGTAATTTTCAGTTGCTACTCAAAACAACAATCAGTCTTATATTGTTGATTGATTTGTTTCTAATAAACAACAAGACTCCTGCACTTTGAAGTTTTGGGCACTTACCCTGAAAATAGAAGTACAGGGAATGATGTGTCCGAATCTGCAGCATTAAAATACCACTTTTTCTGTCTTCCCACAGTCTCTGGTGCTAACAAGATTAAACCCTATTTAAGAGGTTTTAAATGAAATGTGGCACTGATGGTATCATTCTCGACTGACATCAAAATGATTAACGTCTATGGCCAGAAATTGGATAAGGCCCGAAAACGGGCGGTGGCAATGGCCAGCGCTATTTGCCTGCGCCTCTTCTAAGTGGTGCAGGCAGCATACAAAATTTGTGCATGCTTGGAGCGCTGATCTCAGCGCTACTGATGGGCTTAGCACTCAATGGGGGGGGTGGGGGGGGGGGAATATCGGGTGCAGTCTAATGGCTAATAAAGTTTGGCCTAGGCTCTCTTCACTACTTAAAGGGGAGATCCTTTGTTGCAGAAGCATCTCATTGTCAGTCTAGAGACACAATGGCCCAACAACCTAGAGAACGAGCTAGGCGATTTTCAGATGCTGCACTGGAGGCCTTGGTCCTGGAGGTCCGACGAAGGCAGGCTGTCCTTTACCCGCAGGGAGGCAGAATGCCATCCAAGCTCATCAGCAGAAGGATTTGGGAAGAGTTTGCACAATCCGTCGTGGCCACCAGTGTTGTCCCAAGGACCTGGATCCAAAGCCGCAAAAGGTTTAATGACCTCACATGGCTGGTCAAGGTGAGTGAAGGCTTCAGCAAATACCATATCCCATCATCTGCACCACAAGCCACACAAACTGCTCAATGCACCACACCCCCAGCACTCACCTACCAACAATCTCTAGCTATCACCAATCATACCTCACAATCATAGCTTCACTTCAGCACAGCACATTTACCACTGCTGCAACACTCAACCACATCTCACACCTTGCACACACTGACAGCTATTCAACCATGGCAGGCACACCGCCCAAACACATTGCACCATATTTACTGACACAATTCCCTTTCTCTTGCAGGCCAAGGTGGCACATAACAGAAGAGAGCAACAACAGACGGAGACAGCCAAGCCACAATTGAGAACTTGATGGACCTCGAGGAATCCATCCTTGAAATTATTGGAGGGGCAGTGACAGAGTCTGTGGCCAGAGGAGAAGTTGAAACCATTGCTGATGATGACGATATGCTCATACCTAATCCTTCTTCTCACATCCTATTCCCCCTCATCCCACAATCTCTTCTCACTTACAAGCTGCTGATGAGGTATGGATGGATAGCTTGCTTTCCCCCCCTCCCCTCACCAGAACCTGAACCTTGTGCCTTTCTGCTTTCAGATACCCAAGAAGTGCCACCAGCCCAGCCTGTCTCTCATCATCAGCAAACAGACAGAGGAGACAAACATAAGAACATAAGAATTAGGAGCAGGAGTAGGCCATACGGCCCCTCAAGCCTGCTCCGTCATTCAAGAAGATCATGGCTGATCTTCGACCTCAACTCCACTTTTCTGCCCTATCCCCATATCCCTTAATTCCTCTGGAGTCCAAAAATCTATCTATCTGAGCCTTGCATATACTCAACTACTGAGCATCTAGAGCACTTTGGGGCAGAGAATTCCAAAGATTCACAAACCTCTGAGTGAAGAAATTCCTCCTCAGCTCAGTCTTAAAAGTGAGAAGTCGCACAACACCAGGTTATAGTCCAACGGTTTTATTTGAAATCACAAGCTTTCGGAGCGGCTGCTCCTTCGTCAGGTGAAGTGAAGGAATACCAGTCTTAAAAGGCCGGCCCCTTAACCTGCGACTATGCCCCCCTAGTTCTAGACTCTCCAGCCAGGGGAAACAACCTCTCAGCATCTACCCTGTCAATCCCCCTCAGAATCTTATATGTTTTGAAGAAGAAGAAGAAGATACACCAACATTGCATTTGACACTTGTGGACACCAGCTCAGCAAATGGCACTGCACTTCCTTTAGAGGGTAGTATAGAGGTGGGATCTGCACATGGTGAGTCACCGGGCACAAACAGGCTGCAGTCAGGCCAAGGGGAAAGGGTAGCTCGGGTGCCAGCTCCCTGGAGGGCAAGTCTGTGCGCAGGTTCTGCTCCACAGGACTCAGATGATGACCTCAATGGAGTGGCTTTCAGACGAAGGAGATGGGCATGCACATGGAATTGCTTGGTGCAATAGCAAGCCTGCCAGAGAGCCTCTTGTCAGTGTCAAGGAGCATGGAGGAGTCCGGCTCCAACATTGCACGGGCTTTGCGCAGAGCTTGGAGCCCATGATTTGCCAGGCTGGAAATGATGGACAACTCCAGGAGAGACCTTGTGGAGCCACAGATGATGCTGGGTGTGATGTGCGATCTTGTAGCGCAGACTGCTCTCCTGCAGTCTCAGCTTGCTGCCATGCAAGCTCAGACTGCTGCCATCATCGCTGGGTTTACGAGTGTCAAAAGGAGCTTGCAGAGTGCTGCAGCAGGCCAGCAACCTGTCCTCCAACAGATCGCTAGGAATGCTGAGGCGCCACCCCAGGGCAGTGGCAGTGGGTCTGTGGAGCAAGAACCTGGGGGGAAAATTCGGTATCAACCATTTTGGGGCGCTAACATCGCCTGGGTGCTAACTTTGGCACCCCACAACCACGAAATTGAGTTTTAGCACCACCAAGAGGGAAGTGGAGCGCTAAACCAAGCACTCCACTTCCTTCTTAGGGCACTAACGTCGGAGAGCGGGACAGAGACTTCAGCAGCTCTGCACACTGGGCCGTGCAGCGCTGCTGCGTTCAAAGGCTCCTGCCCTCCCTTAAAGGGAAGGGCCATCGCTGCAGGCTCTACAATTTAAAAAGTAGCTACCTGGACCACCAAGGCAGCCGCAATCCCGCGCGATCAGCCCGACACTCAAGCAGAGTACCGGGCTGATTGATCACAGGCAGGAACCTGCGAAAAAACCTGCAACAACAAAGGTAAGCTTTTTTTACTTACCTCGGCCACCTTGCCTTTAATCATCACCCCCGAAGCGGCCAGCCGCTCGATGCACGCCTCCTGCAGCTGTCTGTGTTTTCAACTGGCACTGCTGCAGTGGGCGGAAGTCAATTTCGGGTCCGTGGCGCTACCAGGGCGATGCGCACAGCGATGACATCCTGGCCTCCGGGCGAAGGAGATCAGGACGCAACGCTGTAGCGCTGCCACAAAACTCCCGCTAAAATATGGCAGGAGTCGATGTCAGCGCCCGGTCGCAAAGCCATTTGCACCGAGAGGTGCAAAGGCACCCAATTTCACCCCCCTGCTGTCCTCTCTCAGGAGGACAGCATTCCTACTCCCACCACTGCCACTCTGCCATTGCCTTTGCCGCTGCCTATCAGCCAGCCAGCCCAGACTGCTGCCACCCATGCCAAGGTGGTGCAGTCTACAGCCGGGCCTTCTAGGTCCACAGCTGGTCAAGGTCATCCTGCAAGGCCATTTGTCGTCTCCCCCACTGAAAGTCAGCAGCCTCCCACCAGCCATGCTGCAGCCACTGGCGAAGCACTGCGATGGAGCGCTAGAGTAGGTAAAGGCACAAAAAAAAGACTGAGGGCGCGATCTTGCCAGCCCTGGGGAGGCGGGTTTGGAGGCGGGTCTGCCGGGAAAATGGCAGAATCTGGGGGCGGGTGCCCATCCCACCCCCAACCCGCCTCCGTGCCATCTTCTCGGGAGGCAGGTAGCCGACCCGCACAGGGTCCCATCTCCTGGAGGCGGGAAGGGGATTACAGCCACTTAACTGCCTGTTAACAGGCAGATAAGAGGATTATCCCCATTTTACCCACACAAGTGCGGGCTTCCCAAAGGCTGTGAACCCCGCCAGGGTCAGCGAGGCGAGCAGTGGGTCTGCGGGGGTCGGAGGGGTGCAAAAGTGTGCTATGAAGGTAAGTGATGGGTGCAAGTGTGGAGAGGTAAGTTTGTGAGGTGAGTGGAAAGTGATAGAAAATGTTTACTTACCTTTGTTTCTTCCTGCAGGCTTCAATTGTTGGGTATGCGGAGAGTCTCGCATCTCCGCGGCAGAGATGACAGATGGCTGCTGCATTCTCCAATGCAACAACCATCTAATTTCGGCTAAAGAAAGAGGTTTGATGAGTTTTGAATTCAAGAACTCATCAAACAACATAGAATGTCAATGTTTGACAGCTTCACAGAGCTGTCAAACGATGACAATTCATCTGTCAAAAATGTTTGACAGATGAAGCGTCATACACTGACATTCTCTGGGCGGGCTTAACAAGGTCAATCAAAGGAAAATAGCGTGGGTTGGCCAGAAGTCGATGGAGGCGGGACTAAAACCCGACAAGTGGGAGTCCCGCCTCCAAAAGCTCCCCATTGGCAAAATCCAGCCCTAAGGGAATGCACAAGGGTGAATAGTTGAGATTGTGATTTTGATTGGATTTGGATAAATTTATGTATTTTGTTTGGAATGTGTGTTTTGTGGTGACTCTCATTTCAGCTTTGTGCCCAGAGGATGCTGTGATCATAGAATGGTTACAACACAGAAGAAGGCCATTCAGCCCGTCGAGCCCGTGCCGGCTCTCTGCAAGGGCACTTCAGCTAGTCCCACTCCCCCGCCCTTTCCCCGTAGTCCTGCAAATTTTTTTCCTTCAGGCACTTATCCAACTCCCTTTTGAAAGGCTGATTGAGTCTCCCTCAACCACCCTCCCTCCAGAGGGATGGTATGGTAGGGAAATGGTGAGCAACCAGTGAAGTGATGGGGATCTGGGGTTTCAATCAGTGGAATTGGAGTCTGATGAGGTGCTCACAGACAACCCGTCTGGAATGGAGATTTGCTGCCTGCCTGCCTCCTCCATCCCTCCTCCTCCTCCTTCTCTTCCTCCTCCTACTCCCCTTCCTCCTCCTGAGGTGGTCCCGCAATCCCTGGTGGCAAGGGCTGCACCTTCATGATGGCCAAGTTGTGGAGCATGTAGCAGACCACCACGAAAAGGGACAACCGCTCTGCAGAGTACTGGAAGGCTCCTACCGAGCGGTCAAGGCAGCGGAACCGTTGCTTGAGCACCCGAATGTTCTGCTTGATGACGTTCCTGGTGGCAGCATGGCTCTCATTATATGAGTGCTGGCCATGAGTGGTGGGGTTGCGGAGAGGAGTCATCAGCCAGGTGCAGAGCGATAGCCCTTGTCTCTGAGCAGCCACCCTCGGGTTTGACGTGTTGGCTTGAAGATTGCTGGCACACCTGGCGCAGGATGAAGGCATCATGAGGCGTCAGTATTTACTGAAGAGGAAAAGAATAGCATGCCAGAAATCCCAAGGAAACTAATATTAAATCAGGGACAGGACTCAATAAAATTAACATAAGGAAAATAAGAGTAATGAAGAAAATAATGGCACTAAAGAATGACAGATCCCCAGGGCCAGATGGTTTCCATCCCAGGATTTTAAAGGAAGTAGCTGAACACATTGCAGCTGCCCGAACTATAATCTTCCAAAGTTCTCTAGGTTCAGGAACCGTTCCTTTAGATTGGAAAATTGCGCATGGCACTCTGCTATTTAAGAATTGCGAGAGAGGGAAACCAGGGAATTATAGATCAGTTAGTCTAACATCTGTTGTCAGGAAATTGCTAGAGTCTATAATTAAGGATAGAGTGACTGAACACCTTGAAAATTTTCAGTTGCTCAGAGAGAGCCAGCATGGATTTGTGAAAGGTAGGTCATGCCTGACAAACCTGATTGAATTTTTTGAGGAGGTGACTATGGTAGTGGACAGGGGAATGTTTACGGATGTTATTAATATGGACTTCCAGAAGGCATTGATAAAGTCCCACATAAGAGATTGTTAACCAAGGTAGAAACCCACGGAATTGAGGGAAAATTATTGACCTGGATAGGAAATTGGCTGAGCGGCAGGAAACAGGCAGCAGGGATAATGGGTTGATACTCAAATTGGCAGGATGTGACTAGTGGTGTCCCGCAGGGATCTGTGTTAGGGCTTCCACTATTCACAGTATTTATTAACGACTTAGATGATGGCATAGAAAGTCATATATCCAAATTTGCCGATGACACAAAGATAGACAGCATTGTAGGCAGTGTAGATGAAAGCATAAAATTACAAAGAGATATCGACAGATTAAGTGAATGGGCAAAACTATGGCAAATGTGAGGTCATCCACTTTGGACCTAAAAAGGATAGAACAGGGTACTTTCTAAATGGTGAAAAGCTAAAAACAGTGGAGGTCCAAAGAGACTTTGGGGTCCAGGTACATAGATCATTAAAATGTCATGAACAGGTACAGAAAATCATTTAACAGGCTAATGGAATGCTGGCATTTATAGAAACATAGAAACATAGAAAAATAGGAGCAGGAGTAGGCCATTCGGCCCTTCGAGCCTGCTCCACCATTCAATATGACCATGGCTGACCCTCTATCTCAATACCATATTCCTGCTCTCTCCACATACCCCTTGATGCCTTTTGTGTCTAGAAATCTATCTATCTCCTTCTTAAATATATTCAGTGACTGGGCCTCCACAGCCTTCTGTGGTAGAGAATTCCACAGGTTCACCACCGTCTGAGTGAAGAAATTTCTCCTCATCTCAACCCTAAATGTTCTACCCCGTATCCTGAGACTGTGACCCCTCGTTCTAGACCCCCCAGCCAGTGGAAACATCCTCCCTGCATCCAGTCTGTCTAGCCCTGTCAGAATTTTATACGTTTCAATGAGATCCCCTCTCATTCTTCTAAACTCTAGTCGACCCAATCTCTCCTCATACGACAGTCCTGCCATCCCAGGAATCAGTCTGGTGAACCTTCGCTGCACTCCCTCTATGGCAAGTATATCCTTTCTTAGGTAAGGAGACTAAAACTGCACACAGTACTCCAGGTGTGGTCTCACCAAGACCCTGTACAACTGTAGTAAGACATCCTTGCTCCTGTACTCAAATCCTCTTGCAATGAAGGCCAACATACCATTTGCCTTCCTAACTGCTTGCTGCACCTGCATATTTGCTTTCAGTGACTGGTGTACAAGGACACCCAGGTCCCTTTGTACATCAGCATTTCCCAATCTATCACTATTTAAATAATACTCTACCTTTCTGTTTTTCCTACTGAAGTGGATAACTTCACATTTATCCACATTATACTGCATCTGCCATGTATTTGCCCACTCACTCAAATTGTCTAAATCGCCTTGAAGCCTCTTTGCATCCTCCTCACAACTCACAATCCCACCTAGTTTCGTGTCGTCAGCAAACTTGGAAATATTACATTTGGTTCCCTCATTCAAATCATTGATATATATTGTGAATAGCTGGGGACCAAGCACTGATCCCTGCGGTACCCCACTAGTCACCGCCTGCCACCCCGAAAAAGACCCATTATATCTAGAGGACTACAATACAAGGAGGTAGAAGTTATGCTGCAGCTATACAAAACCCTGGTTAGACCACACCTGGAGTACTGTGAGCAGTTCTGGGCACCACACCTTAGGAAGGATATATTGACCTTGGAGGGAGTGTAGCGTAGGTTTACCAGAATGATATTCGGACTTCAAGGGTTAAGTTACAAGGAGAGATTACACAAATTAGGGTTGTATTCCCTAGAATTTAGAAGGTTAAGGGGTGATCTAATCAAAGTTTGCAAGATATTAAAGGGAACAGATAGGGTAGATAGAGAGAAACTATTTGCACTGGTTGGGGATTCTAGGACTAGGGGGCGTAGTCTAAAAATTAGAGCCAGACCTTTCAGGAGTGAAATTAGGAAACAATTCTACACAGAAAGGGTGGTAGAAGTTTGGAACTCTCTTCCACAAATGGCAATTGATGCTAAATCAATTGTTAATTTTAAATCTGAGATTGTTAGCTTTTTCTTAACCAAAGGTATTAAGGGATATGAGCCATAGGCGGGTATATGGAGTTAGATCACAGATCAGCCATGATCTCATTGAATGGTGGAACAAGCTCAAGGGGCTCAATGGCCCACTTTTGTTCCTATGGTCCTTTGTTCCTATGACTGCTCCTGGCTTAAGTGGAGGTAAGAGAAGTGCTCTTGCAAGACCCCTAGGTGGGTAAGGCCCCCTGCTGAGAGCCCTCCTGGCCCTCCTCCTCCTCCTTCTGCGAGCATTTTCTCCTCTTCTTTACTGCCTCCGCTCCATCTCCTTGTCATACTCGAGCGTGAGGGGGACTGCAAGTAGAGCCTCCGTGACTGTGAGGAAGTGATGTGAGCAGAAGCCTTTAAATGAGAATCAAGGTGTTCTCCAATTGCAACAACACTCCCTGTCACTTCAGCAACTTTAAACACTTTAAACAAGACATCAGTAGTAGGGAAAATGCTAGAATCTATTATTAAGGACGTGGTAACAGGGCACTTAGAAAATAATAATCGGATTGGGCAGTGTCAACACAGATTTATGAAAGGGAAATCGTGTTTGACAAATCTGTTAGAGTTTTTTGAGGTTGCAACTCGCAGAATAGATAAGGGGGAATCAGTGGATGTGGTGTATTTGGATTTTCAGAAGGTATTCGATAAGGTGCCACACAAGAAGTTATTAAACAAAATTAGGGCTCATGGTATTGGGGCAATATACTAGCATGGATTGAGAATTGGTTAATGGACAGAAAACAGGGTAGGAATAAATGGGTCATTTTCGGGTTGGCAGGCTGTAACTAGTGGGGTACCGCAAGGATCAGTGCTTGGGCCTCAGCTATTCACAGTCTATATCAATGATTTGGCTGAGGGAACCAAATGTAATATATTCAAGTTTGCTGATGATGCAAAGCTGGGTGGGAATGTAAGTTCTGAGGAGAATGCAAGGAGGCTTCAAGGGGATATAGATAGACTAAGTGAGGTGGGCAAGAACATGGCAAATGGAATATAATGTGGAGAAAAGTGAAGTTATCCACTTTGGTATGAAAAATAGAAAAGCAGAGTATTTTTTAAATGGTGAGAGATTGGAAATGTTGGTGTTCAGAGGGACCTGGGTGTCCTTGTACACGAATCACTGAAAGTTAACATGCAGGTACAGCAAGCAATTAGGAAAGCAAATGGTATGTTGGCCTTCATTACAAGAGGATTTGAGTATAAGAGTAAAGACGTCATACTGCAATTATATAGGGCCCTGGTGAGACCACACCTGGAGTATTGTGCACAGTTTTGGTCTCCTTACCTAAGGAAGGATATACTTGCCATAGAGGGAGTGCAATGAAGGTTCACCAGACTGGCTCCTGGGATGGGGGGATTGTCCTATGAGGAGAGATTGAGTAGACTAGGCCTATATTCTCTAGAGTTTAGAAGAATGAGGGGTGATCTCATTGAAACATACAAAATTCTTACAGGGCTTAACAGGGTAGATGCTGGGAGGATGTTTCCCCTGGCTGGGGAGTCTAGCGGAGAAACTACGCCATGTTCTTCGCAGCCTTCAACATGTCATCGATGACGACAAACACCTCGCTAAGGCCATCCCCACGCCTCCACTACTTGCCTTCAAACAGCCGCCTAACCTCAGAAGTACCATCGTTCGCAGCAAATTACCCAGCTTTCAGGATAACAGCGACCACGACACCACACAACCCTGCCATGGCAAACTCTGCAAGACATGCCAGATCATCAACACAGATACCACCATCTCACGTGAGGACACTACCCACCAGGTACATGGTACATACTCATGTGACTCGGCCAACGTTGTCTACCTCATACGTTGCAGGAAAGAATGCACCGCGGCATGGTACATCGGCGAGACCATGCAGACACTGAGACAACGTATGAACGAGCACCGCGCAACAATCGCCAGGCAGGATTGTTACCTCCCAGTCGGGGAACACTTCAGCAGTCAAGGACATTCAGCCTCGGACCTGCGGGTAAGCGTTCTCCAAGGCAACCTTAGAAACACACGACAACGCAAAATCATCGAGCAGAAACTGATAGCCAAGTTCCGCACTCATGAAGACGGTCTCAATCGGGATCTTGGGTTTATGTCACGATACATGACGTGATCCGGACTCGAGTCGTCGTTAGCTTGTTCACAGATGTGATTCCCAGTAAAAAAGTAAAAATTTTCCCAGTAAAAAAGTAAAAATTTTAAAGCTTTTCGTTTTACATACAGACGGCAGCTTTTGACACGTTAGAACCCCTGCGACTACACCTCATTGTCTCAGTTGTATCTTGCTATGTCTTTGATGTGGTACCTTCCTGGCTGACTTAATTAACTTTATCACACCTCGGCAGATAGTCAGGATGATTTAATTTAGTGGTCTGCAATTGTAAGGTACACATGCTTTGTTTTCTATCTATATATGCTTTGGCGATTCTGTATCTAATTTACTTCACCTGAGGAAGGAGCAATCGATAGCTCCGAAAGCTTGTGATTTCAAATAAAACTGTTGGACTATAACCTGCTGTTGTGCGACCTCTCAATTTTGTCCACCCCAGTCCAACACCGGCATCTCCGCATCATGGGGAGTCTAGAACCAGGGGTCACAGTCTCAGAAAAAGGGGTTGGCGATTTAGGACTGAGATGAGGAGAAATTTCTTTACTCAGAGGGCGGTGAATCTTTGGAATTCTCTACCCCAGAGGGCTGTGGAAGCTCAGTCATTGAGTATATTCAAGACAGGGATCGATAGATTTTTGAATATTAAGGGAATCAAGGGATATGGGGATAGTGCAGGAAAGTGGAGATGAGGTAGAAGATCAGCCATGATCTTATTGAATGGCGGAGCAGGCTCGAAGGGCCAAATGGCCTACTCCTGCTCCTATTTATTTTGTTCTTATGTTATGTTCTTATAAAGCTCCAAGAGTTGCAGGAACTTAGACAGAGCCAGCAGAACTGAAAAAGTATGTCAGCTGCAAGTTGTTGATGATGATCCCTTTAAGTAGCGCTGCTGGGGGTTCCTTCCTGCTGCTGAACGCTTGCTCAGCTGGTCGTGATTATGAGAGGGCCGTAAGTGGAGTAGCGAAGTCCAAATATGGCAGATCGTGCATCAAGTCAGCGTTGCACACTCATTGGCATCATGATCGGCCTCATTTCCATTTCTGCAGCGAGCGCAGGCAACGGCAGCGATGCCAACTTGCCCAAAATGGCGGCCTCCATGGGACCTGCCGAAAGCTGGTGGAAGCTGGCGGAAGCAAGTCGGCTGCTATTTTTTCTTCAAAATGGGCCTTAACGGCCGGTGCTAACCCCCCCGAATTTCTAGGCCTACACGTTTCCCCCATTGAAAATAAATGGGCTGAAGTCTGTGAAAATAGAAAGAAAGAAAGACTTGCATTTATATAGCTCCTTTCACGACCACCTGACGTCCCAAAGTGCTTTACAGCCAATGCAATACTTTTGAAGTGTAGTCACTGTTGTAATGTAGGAAATGCGGCAGCCAATTTGCACACAGCAAGCTCCCACAAACAGCAATGTGATAATGACCAGATAATCTGGGTTTTTTTTATTGATGTTGATTGAGGGATCAATATTGGCCAGGAAACTGGAAATAGTGCCATGGGATCTTTTGCGTACATCTGAGAGAGCAGATGGGGCCTCGGTTTAACGTCTTATCCTAAGTATGGCACCTCCGACAGTGCAGCACTCCCTCAGTACTGCACTGGAGTGTCAGCCTAGATTATGTGCTCAAGTCTTTGGAGTGGGACTTGAACCCACAACCTTCTGACTCAGAGGTGAGGGTGCTACCAACTGAGCCACCGCTGACACTCGTTATATTTGTTATTAATATCATACAGCATGATTTCAGCCCAATTGTTCTTTGTACTTACCCCTGCATTAAAGTTCCTTTCAAATCTAATATAACCCCACACTTGTTTTCTTTTGAAGGTTAAAACTGAAAATGAAGACTCACAAAAATGAACAGCTCCCACTTAACTGTTAATTTAAACTCTAAGTCTGCTGAACATATTTACAGGATGAGAATCAACACCTAGGCCTAGAAATTCGTTGCCGCCATGCCCGTTTTACAAATGTAAAACAGGCACCTAAGCGTCTAATATGGCGGGCGGTGTGTGCGCACAAATTCCACGCCCAGTGTGCACCGCCCACCATATTGGTAAAGGCTCCAGTGCTCACGTCCTTGAAGGATTGGAGGCTGCCTCTTGAAAGGTACGTTTTTATTTTATTTTAAACTTAGCTTATTGTGGAGCCAGGAGGAGCAAGAGTGCAACTGTCGTCTCCACATTAAATTTGCGGGCTAGTGGCAGCCTCCATTCATCCCCTTCCCGATTGCCTCACCGCTCCCCTCCGCCCCCCCACCCCCAACCCCGGACTGTGCTCACCTCCTGGGCCACCACCCGAGCCAGCCAATCTTCATTCTTCCCGGGACCAGCGAGCTCTCTCTGGGGCCACAACTGGCACCCACAGCTTCCCGTTAGTAAATGAATGAGGCTTGAGAACCAATTTTGCGTGGTCCTGCCTCCGGCCTCATTAGGTGCCCAGTTCAGATGAGATCCAATTTCTAGGCCCCATTTTTAAAAAGGAGTTGACTAGAGTTCATGTATTTGAGTTTTTCTTCTGTTATATCCTATGGGTGAGAATAAACAAATTCCAATTACAAATAAAAACAGGAGATACTGACAATGCAAAACAGAAAAATTGTCAGTTTCTGAAAAAGAAATGTGGGTTAATGTTTTGGGTAGAACTTTTAATCAGAACAATATGCACTTTTGATTTCATTATTCCTACCACATGTAATTTTTGGTAATGGTTTTCAGACAGTTTTTGGAATATTTAAATGAGCATTCTAGTTCGACACTTTTTTAAGCTCAGATAGTGACATTAACAATCTGTGGCGTGATGTAGCAAAGGAAAACTATCTTCGCAGTCTTCTATGATGTTTCAGGAATTAGAACACTGTAGCTGCTGAAATATGCTATCTCCTATTCCACATAGTTGATGGATTTTCAGGATAATCTTACTGACATTTCCTTAGTCTGATTGCCAGTGAGAAAAATTTGGAACTCAAAATTGATTAATGGCTGCCCAGGCCCCACAATGTTCCAGGACAGTTATGGTATGCCAGAGACAAAAGCCAAACATGCTGAAATATTTGTTATGTCATGTGGATCAGTTAAAAAGTATTTATTGCTTTCTCTGCTCAAAAGAATATTGGAATTTATTAGAACACCAACTGCGAGTTTCAATTACCAATAATTCGTTAACGATGTGGACACGGACTGTGACTGGCAGGTGGCAATAATATATCAAGAATAAGTGGAGCTCAAGTACCATGCTCAAGAAGCAAGCACTTAAACTTTTATTGAACAGTTTTTATTTATTAATCAAGCTCTGACATTTGCTGACTCAGAGAACACTCTGTCTTATGACTATTCACAATATTTCTCAATTTGGCATTCTTGCCAAGATGTACTGGCATGCTCTCCATGCTTTCCCTGTGTCTTTCTCTACACAAAATCCTGTTTATAAATGAATAGGATGCTAAGATACTTACTCACAGATCCACGACTCTTTAATACATTCTTGCTTTGCTTTTTCTCCCCAACAGCTCAAGACAGAAGGCCCCTATTCTTTTTACAGACATTTCACTGTAGCAGCAGCCCAATGACAATTTGGGTGAGGTACCAAAGGGGTGTTGGTATCTATGGAAGCCTCAGCATGACTTTATGTTTTCAGGAAAGGAGTGGAGAAAATGGCAGGAAGAAAAGTGACATCTTACATGGAAGGAATGCTACAATGCAACATTAACACACAAAGGTCTTCAGTTTCCAGAATCAAGTAGGCAAATGATCAACACTGAGTCACTCCATTTACCTTTAGACCTTATTCAAACCCTAAATCAGTGACAATCAAGTATGACAGGATGCTCCACACTTACTGAAAAGGGCATTGCATTCTTGACAGAGAAAAGGAGTAATAACACATCTCTGGTAAAAGTTCAGCAAAGTTTGAAGCAGCAGTACTGGCTATTTGAGAAGATGAAAGGATGTGTCAGCCAGAGTGAGAAAATAATGGTGGGCCTGAATTTGCGGTCGGAGGCTTCCCGTGGGTGGATGCCTCCGACAGGCAAAAAATCTACGAACTTACCTTCTGCCTCGGGAACCACGGAGACTCGCGCCCCTGGGCCTCTATGCGTAGGCCTGCACAGAGGCCCACCTACCCCAGGGGCACAGGCAGTTCGCAAGCGCCCCTAGGATCATGTGGGCCGGCCCAACGAATGACAGAAGGGAATCCCCATTCATTCTTATGGAGGTTCCGTATGTACGCACCCGTAGGGGCTGCAAATTATGGCACTGTTTCTGAAGCATTCAAAGCTGTGGCATTTATATGGAAATTATATCAAGTTATATAAAGTAAGCAAGTTGTAGCTTATTCACATTCCACTGCCTTCCTAGATTTTAGTAAAGTGGACCGTTTGGTTAACCAATATGAATTTCTAATTTGTAAGCCAGAAATGATAATGTCTAATTATTTTTCCTGTGAATCAACCCAACCCCGACCAGGCCAATTTCTATTGAAGATTATTCAGACTTGTGGGAGGAGTTAAAAACTTAACATACACAGAGGGCTAGGGTTGAATCCTAGGCCTGAATTTTCCTCCATTATACCGCCCAAACCTGGGCAGTATAGCAGTGGAGGAAGAGGGAAAATGGGCAGGGAGGCCTACTGTCAAATCCTTGTCCCTGGAACCCCCACTGGGAATTTTACTTGCCTCCTCCCCACCTCAACAGGAAACTTATCCACCCCACCCTTATCTGCCCCACCGTATTTAAAAGATGGCAGGCGGTGCGGGGCCAGGGAAACTGACTGATTGCCCTGCCTTCTGCCCCAAGTGCTGCCAATCCCAGGTACCAACAGAAGAGGGGCAGCGGTACATCCTGCAGCGGTAACGGAAAGCCTTTTTGGAGGGAGAAAGCCTACTAATGGCTGCCTCTCCCTCCCTTCTGCCCCCATAACTGGTTGCAAAGAGGCCGTTGCCGATGGAGAGTCTGCTGATTATAGATTTGCTCCCTGGCAATGGCGGGCTCCCTCTGTGTGGTGGTGATATCGCCAGGAGCCTGAGCTGTATTTTTCACAGTGGGGACAGGACAGTGGAAGGAAGTCCCACTCGACCCACTTCTGGCAGTAAAACTGGCCTGCAGGGAAATTTGGTCCCTAGTCTTGAGTATCACTTGGACTTTGCTGCCCTTCTCTGGCCAAGTTTAACCCATGCTGTCAGGATTTTAGAACACTCAAAAAATGAGCTTTGATGAGCAAATAGGTTTTCCTTATCCATGACCTTTCCTAAGTTGTTATGTGTATCTCATAGTGGTGGAACATTCTTTATGTAGAAATGGGTGAAGGAGTAAAAAATATTAGGGACATATATTCAATTTCAAAACTGTGCTTTACAGTACATTATTGTTAGCAACATGGTTCAAGACCATAGGTAGAATTTTTGTTTAGTGAACTTCACATACCAATGCTTAACATGCTCAGAATTACATTCCAGTCTGCGTTATTAATCCATGGGCTTTAACCCGTTTATTTTAAATGATGAACACCAGAGTAACAGTAGTGTACACAGGAATATAATACAAGAGCATTTAGCATTCATATGCAAACTTCTTCAATCGGAATTTCTCCCTCTCAACCTGTAAACCTGAAAACATCTGCAGCAATTTCCTTGAGACCACTCCCAATTGGTTGCTGTAACTTCGTCAGATGTTCGGCAGAAAATCCATTGATATGTCTGGCTGGGATTTGTGCCGAACTTGTGCCGAAGTTCCGGCAGTCAATTGGGAGAACCACTGAGGAAATTCCCGGTGATACAGCCAAATAGTAGGGACAAATAGCCAGAATCAAAGACACTTTATTTTAATGTAAGTGGCAGCATGGAGATTGAAAGAGAGCCAACCAGAAAAATGAAGCGAACCGAGCCAGAAATTGGCAGTAAAACGCAGGCATAAGGTGGAAGAAGGGTGGGGAGGAGGGCCTATCTAGTGACCGGCAATGCATCGTAGTATTTTTGTGGGGCCAGGTAGATCATTTCTGTTCAACCTAGCCCCACTAAAATGCCCCCAGAAAATGTCCCAGGCCATTTTTGGAGCAAATTCCAACAGTCCCTTTAAGGCCGCCACTGCCTGGTCACAGCTCACGCTCTGCTCATTTGTTCTTGAAAATTGCAAACAGGGTCCTACAACCGGTGTAAGACAGTTACATAAGACATATGCGTATTCAAACAGCCTCCTGCCTGTTAGGCACCCATTTACCGGTCCCGTTGTCTCGTAAATAAGCAGTTAAAAGTCGCCCCTGCAACATCTTGAGATTTGACACCTGTATTGTGACATTTTTTGAGGTGTAACAGCTCTAAGAAAAATTCAGTCACCATCAATATCAATTACCGCTCATTCAGGTAAACAGTTCCTAGCTTTCTGAGGAGCTTATGAGATAATCAAATAAGGCCTTCAGGATCTAATTGCTTTTGTAATACTCATTTATACATGTGACTGTATAGCAGAAAATCTCTCCCCCAAACTTTATAAAGCCTAGGCAGCCCAGGCTATGTGGACATTGTAAGAGTAGGAAAGAAATTTCGGCAAAGTTGAGGCTGTGATCCCTGGCAGTTATACAATAAAGTCACTGCGTGTTTAAAGCCTTCCAGTGTAGCTTTTTTCTTTTCCTGGATCTTGTGAATTGACCTATACTCTAGAATCTTCTACAAGGTCAAATCATGCTGAGAGTGCATGACACGAGGGATTTCTCCAAGAAGTCATGCCAAGTAGGTAACTCCTGGGATTTTCCAAAATTACAGCTCAAATGTAGTTCTGGAACATTCCATGAGTGTTGGCAATGTGTTCATTTCACATCACAATTGTGAATTAGTCTGGGGATGAGGAAGTGAAGCAGGATTCTATTATTGGTGAAGAAGCAGCATTTAGACTTCCCTGCTGCGATGTCTGACCACTTGGTGGCGCCATCAGAGCATTTCAGCGCATTCTGGGCTCTTTTGCACCTTGACTTTGTTTCAGAAAGAGAAACATTGGCCGAGATTTTCCTTACCTCGGCGAGTCCGGGGCGGGCGACATCGGTGGCGGGTCCCGACCAAGCTGCTGGCTCCATCCCGCTGTCTAAAATGAATTTCCGTTGATGGGGGCTTGTTAAGCCCGTCCAGCGCATTTCCCGGTCCAATTAGAGGAAGCAGGTCTGGTGACATCATTCATGACGCGCCATCAGCCGGTTTCCTTAAAGGGACCATGGCCAACTTGTGCTGTCAGTGTTCTACAGCATTGAAGTGCTGCAAATACTGGCAATCACTGCACAGAGGTGCAGGGCAGCACCCAGGTTCTCCCATGACTCCCTCCATATGCTTAGGGAGGGAGCCAGAGTACACAGGGAGGTTCTCTTCCCTTCCGATGGGCAGAAGAGACTTCCCCAGGAGAGCAACACAGCCTGGTTGCACATTGCACAGGAGGTCGCAAGCAGGGATGTCATCAGGAGGACCTGGGTGCAGTGGTGCAAACCTTTCAATGACATCATTAGATCAGAAAACATCAGTACAAAGCCACACTCACCTTCATCCTCCTGTGCCTCTCATCACATCCCCATCACTCTGCCTTCCCTACCCTACTCCTGCACATCCTTACTCACACCAACTTACCTTGCACCTCCATTCATCCCTCTCTCTCTATCTACATTATCAAATCCCCATCTCACTAGCCACCCCTCACACTCACCCTCATCCTAATGCAATCATACCAACTAACAACACACAAGGGTAGCCACTTGGGTGTTTTATCCAATGTTTATGTAAAGTTTCTGTTAATGTGCTGTCAAACATTGAAACTTTTATTTTCAACACTTTCCGTTCTTGGACAGATTTTTGTGCACCTTTGGAAGTAGCTTAGTGATTTGCAGTGAATGGTGAGACATAACGGTACCCCCCACAATGGCAACGAGTGTGAAAGGAATGGCTTGGACATTGTAGAGACGATTTATACTGTTGGTGTGGGGTGGTGCTAACCTGGCGCATCATGTGGCAGCCAGGGTGTACAGTGTCAAGTGAACTAAATCTGGCCATGGTGAGGCCATCCCTGGCCTCCCGAGCAACAACGTGCTCGGGTGCTGATGCCCTCTGTCATGTGCAGCATCAGGTGATTGCGGAGAAGTTTGGTGTTGTTGTTGGTGCTGCTGGTGTGCCTGGTGCTGCTGGTGTTGGGGCTGATCGTGGTCGGATTCTGAGGACCAAGTTGAGTCAGTATAAAGGGCACCCATGTTGATGGAATAGATGGCAGGTAAAGTAGAGTTGACAGAAGCATTCTGTCAATGGTGAGAGAGTTTTTCCAATGATGTCATACTGGATGGAGAGTGGAAAGTGGAAAGCCTGCAAAATCTGTGCTGGAAATGGACTGAGAAACAGCTTGTGGCTGAGGAAAGTGATGATCTGTCAGGTGGGAGCTTTTACTGTACATTTGAAGCTGTCAGGTAATCAGCTGGAGTAATGGCCACTGAACTCCTGTCTCATGTTGACAGCCATGGTCCACAAACAGCGTGGTTCCCGCGGCCATGAAGTTAAAGTGAAAAGGTAAGTTAAAAAAGCCTGTTAATGATCTGTCAACTATATGCTAATGAGTTTAATTGGGTTGCCCACCGCTGCCTGTTGGGTCTGCTCATAAGTTACTAAATAAGTTATGTTATTTGGTCTTTTAGAAATCACTGGAATTCTTTAGGTTAAACTTCGGTGGAAAAATTGGGGCACAATTTTTTATTAAATCTGTAGAATTTATACTGGAAAATTTGATTTGTAAGCTACACCTTCATGCAAGTTGTCATGTCTTTTAAATATAGATGTCTAAACTGCTATAATGTATAAGGGTAATTTTCCACTTGTGAGCTCCCAGTGAAGAGCCTCACCCCCAGGGGCACATAATCGGATATTCTGACGCACGATGCCCACAATTTTCTGATCATTATTTTAAATAGAAAGTCATGGGCAGTACGTGTCCGAATTTCCAATATAGACTCTCAGGGCTGAATTTTGCCAGCGCTCAGAGGGAGGGTTCAGAGGTGGGTCCGCTGTCAAAATAAATAAGATTGACAGCGGGCGGTATCCCACTCTAAACCCGCCTCCTTGTGGGTTTCCCGAGTACCGGCTCTGCCTGCGCTTTGCAGACACGGCACTAAGCGGCGGGTCATGCAATTGTGCTGGTTAAGAGGGTGTTTAAAGCAATTTAATCACCATTTTACCAGGTACAAAGCATTTTCCCAAGTTTTCCACGAGGTTCCCGTCGCTCGGTGATTACACCAGGTAAGTATGTCGGGTTCTGAACAACTCTCCATTTCTTTGAATGGTTGACAGCTGCAAAAGTGGTTTAAAAGCTACCATTTTACAGCTGGTCAGAAACTGGAGCATTAATGATTTGGAAGCCACTTTTGAGCTTTATGCACTTTTGAAGTGTTTGGAGCATTCTCTCTATCCACTGTCACCTCCTTGGAACAACCTATCTCAACATTGACAGATCACTTCTGTCATCTCAACCTCACCTGCCATCTATTCCATCAGCATCGGTGCCCTTGAAAAAATCTCACCTTAGCCCTCAGAATCCCAACACGATCAGCCCCAACACCAGCAGCTCCAGGCACACCAGCAGCACCAACATCCAGACCAACCTTCTCCGCAATCAACTGATGCTGCACTGGACACATGGCATCATCACTCGTGCACATTGCTGCCCGGGACGCCAGCAATGGCCTCACCATGTCCAGATTTGCTTCACTTAACACTGTACACCCTGGCTGTCACATGATGCACCAGGTTGGCACCACCCCACACCAACACCATAAAACATCCCTGCAATGTCCAAGCCATTCCTTTCACACTCATCACCATTTGGGGTGGGGGGGGGAACGTTATGTCTAACCATTCACTGCAACTCACTAAGCCACTTCCAAATCTGTCCAAGAACGCAAAGTGTTCAAAATAAAGATTTCAATGTTTGACAGCACATTACCAGAAACTTCACATAAACATTGGTTAAACCACCCAAGTGCCTACCCTTGTGTGTTCTTTGTTGGTATGCTTGCAGTAGGATGAGGGTAAGTGTGAGGGGTGGCTAGTGAGATGGGTAAGTGATAAAGCAGATAGAGAGGTGGAGGTGCAAGGTTAGTTGGTGTGAGTAAAGATGTGCAGGAGTATGGTAGGGAAGGCAGAGTGATGGGGAAGTGATGAATGGCACAGCAGGATGAGGTTGAGTGTGGCTTTGCAGTAACGTTTCGTGATCTGCTGAGATCATTGAAAGGTTTGTGCCACTGCAGCCAGGTCCTCCTGATGATATCCCTGCTTGTGCCCTCCTGTGCAATGTGCAACCAGGCTTCGTTGGTCTCCTGGGGAGGTGTCTTCTACCCATTGGAAGGGAAGAGAACCTCCCTGTGCGCTGTGACTCCCTCCATAAGCATATGGAGGGAGTCATGGGAGAGCCTTGGTGCAGCCGTACACCTTTGTGCAGTGCTTGTGAGTGTTTGCAGCACCTCAATGCTGCAGAACACTGACAGTACAACTGTCAAAATGAATGTGAACATGGCCCCTTTAAGGAAACTGGCTGATGACGCGTCATCAGATGACATCATCAGACCCGCTTCCTTTTAATTGGCTGGGAACCTCCTGGGTGGGCTTAACAGGTCCAATCAGGGCAAAATCAGTTGGAGGAGGCGGGATGAAGTCGGGTGCGGAGTTTGAGGCCACTGTCTACTCCGGCCACACCGGACTCGCCACGGCTGGCGAAATCGTGGCTTCAGTGGGCAAAGCTCCTCGCCAAGAGCACAATGTCAGAAAATGACCCTATAGTGTTTTCACTGAAAAGGCAACCACAAAATAGATTACGATAGCAAAATACTGCGGATGCTGGAAATCTGAAATAACAACAGAAAACGCTGGAAAAACTCAGCAGGCCAGGCAGCATCCGTGGAGAGAGAAAGAGAGTTAACGTTTCAGGTCGATGACCTTTCGTCAGAATAGATTGCAGTTTATGTTGGATAAGCTATTTATATTAGCTTTATGCTACTGATGGCACTTTATATAGTTACTTGTGTCTTAGAGACTGAAAGCAAATATAACCTATTAATATATTCTAATGAAAGGCCCCACCTGAAACAGATGTTAGCTGATGTGCCATGCTTTTTCAGCATTTTCTGTTTTTATGTATACATTGTTGATTTCCTGCGCTGCTGTGTACATGTCAGTCCTAGCTCAGTGGGGAGCACTCTCACCTCTATATCAGAAAGTTGTGGGTTCAAGCCCCTCTCCTAGAACTTGAGCACCTAATCTAGGGCTGTACTTCAGAGTTGTACTGAGGGAGTGCTGTGCTGTCAGAAGTGCTGCTTTTTGGACAAGATGTTAAACTGAGGCACCATTTGCCCTCTCAGGTGGACATAAAAGATCTTGATGCTATTTGAATAACAGCAGAGGAATTCTCCTGGCCAACAACTATCCCTAAACCAACATCACTAAAAATAGATTATTGTGTCATTAGTTTCATTGTTGTTTGTGGGACCTTGCTGTGTGAAAATTGGATGCTGCATTTTCCTACATTACAACAGTGACTGCACTTCGAAAATATTTCATTGGCTGTGAAGTGTTTTGGGACGTTGTGAAAGGCGCTATATAAATGCAGATTCTTTCTCTTTCTATTGCTGGCAATTTGTTTTTTAAATTTCTTTTTAGAATTGAATCCCAGGCTTGTCCCAGGATAGAGATCTGACTGAACCCAGGCCTTCAACATGGTTACAATTTGAGTCAGAATTCAAATTTTTAAATCTTAACAGTAACTTTAACTTACCTGGTCCAACTTTCACTTACAGCTTTAAAATCGCTGAGTTCTTTCCACTTATTTAAATTTCGAGTTTTTGATGTGGAAGTCTAAAGACTGCTTCCTGTGGACATGGTGGAATGTGATTCTCAGATCTGATTGGTCTTTGCTAACTATGTGACCAATAATACCACATGATTAGCAGGGATCAATTTGAAGCAATTTGGAACTCTATACTAATACAATCATACAGTAACACAGACAGAAAAATGATCTGGATATCTTGTTAATCTGCCTGGTCTAAAAACTCTGAGCATTGGGCGCTAATTTCCATCATATACCAGATAGATTTGTGAGTGAAGATATGTTTTACTGGCTGATTGAGTCTCTATTCTAAAAAATGTTTTCCCTTTTGCAGATTGAATACATTGTAGTTGGGCTATCATAAGATACACTTGGAACCCCAACAGCAGCAACTTAACAATGGGTTATTGTACATGTATTCTGGAAGATTAGATGAGCAGTAAATTGAAGGAGATATATAAAACGCCACTTCATTAGTTATAGGCCTTGTGACTCACAGCAGCAGCCCACATAATTACTGTAGTGCATTTCCATGGTCCCACATTGTTAGTCATTGAACAAAAACTCATTCATCAAAAGCAGATCTACTTTATTGATGTTGAGAGATTCCTTCGAATGATGTTAAATTAAAAACATTCAGCCAAGCACTGCAATGTCAATATATTGAGAAGTATGTGGAAAATAAACTGGGGAGAACCAGTCATTTTTAAAAAATGCACCTTCTTCCTTGAATAAAGATGGTTTGTCACTTTCCTGTCCATTTTATGTGCCTCTTTGGGTTGGGGCTGAGGAATGGAATGTGTTTCCGGTTTGCACTGAGTTCCAGCATCAACTATTTCTCGGTGAGTATTTTACAGGTCAGATATAGAGTAGAACACTAACAATTTGCCTTTCCAATTGTCATACTACCACTTATTCTTAACTTCTGAGTTATTGCTGAAGTATTGCCAATCAGTGCCACTTTATGGGCAGTGTTTTGTACTATGAAGTGTAGGCTAAGAACGTGATAACCTTGTCCAAATTCATGTAACTTTAAAATCTAATATACCATGAATGACTAAGTACAGTGGAGCAAAATAAAGCTTTTATTAGAAAAAAGCAAATGGTCACGATTCCTCTAGGGTGTCATTGTGAAATACTTCCTTGAGAGTTTTAAAACATTTCTGTATTTTCAATGCCTTTGTGCTATCAGTGAAGGACTGTGAATGTATGCTAATTGTGGAAAACCAACAAGAATAGAAGAAGTGCTTTATTTATGCAATTCCTACCAACATCGGGGATTCTGAAAATATGGCACAAGCTGCACACACCACTCAGGAAAGAAGTTTAACTGAAAAACTGTGACTGGGAAGCTCCAAGACAATTAATGGAAATATCCTGCAAATAATCCTAAATCATGCTAATGATAGTGGCCCACAACACTAAGAAGTAATTATGCTCCAAGAACAGCGAAGACAAGCAAAACTTCAAAATTGAGATGAATCGACAAGGATAAAAGAAATTCTTGCATGATATTGCACTATTTAAAAAAGGAGGGAGAAAGAAAACTGGGAACTACATAATTAGCCTAACATCAGTAGTAGGGAAAATGCTAGAGTCTATTATAAAGGATGTGATAACAGCACACTTAGAAGATATCAACGGGATTAGACAAAGTCAACATGAATTTATGAAAGGGAAATCGTGTTTGACAAACCTACTAGAGTTTTTTGAGGATGTAACTGGTAGAATAGATAAGGGAGAACCAGTGGATGTGGTGTATTTGGATTTTCAGAAGGCCTTTGATAAAGTCCCACATAAGAGGCTAGTGTGCAAAATTAAAGCACATGGGATTGGAGGTAATATACTGGCATGGATTGAAAATTGGTTAACAGACAGGAAACAGAGAGTAGGAATAAATGCGTCTTTTTCGGGGTGGCAGGCAGAGACTAGTGGGGTACCGCAGGGATCACAAGGATTGCTGACACAGGGATTGCTGACGACACAAAACTAGGTGGGGTTGTGAGTTGTGAGGAGGATGCAAAGAGGCTTCAAGACGATTGAGACAAGTTGAGTGAATGGGCAAATACATGGCAGATGCAGTATAATGTGGATAAATGTGAAGTTATCCACTTCGGTAGGAAAAACAGAAAGCAGAGTATTATTTAAATGGTGATAGATTGGGAAATGTTGATGTACAAAGGGACCTGGGTGTCCTTGTACACCAGACACTGAAAGCAAACATGCAGGTGCAGCAAGCAGTTAGGAAGGCAAATGGTATACATAGATACATAGAAGATAGGAGCAGGAGTAGGCCATCCGGCCCTTCGAGCCTGCGCCGCCATTTAATGAGATCATGGCTGATCCTCCAATTCAGTATCCCGTCCCCGCCTTCTCTCCGTAACCCTTAACCCCTTTTGCCTGTAGAAATATATCTAATTCCCTCTTAAATATATTTAATGAGCTGGCGTACACTGCCCTCTGTGGCAATGAGTTCCACAGGTTCACCACCCTCTGAGTGAAGAAATTCCCCCTCATTTCTGTCCTAAATGGTTTAGCCCTTATCCTTAAATTATGTCCTCTAGTTCTGTTCTCACCCGCCAAGGGAAACATTCCTTCTGCATCTAGTCTGTCTAGACCTGTCAGAATTTTATACACTTCTATGAGGTCCCCTCTCAATCTTCTAAACTCCAGTGTGTACATCCCTAAACTACATAGTCTCTCCTCATAGGTCAATCCCGCCATTCCTGGTATCAGCCTGGTGAATCGCCGCTGCACCCCCTCCATGGCAAGAACATCTTTCCTCAGATGAGGCGACCAAAACTGTACACAGTACTCGAGGTGTGGTCTCACCAGTGCCCTGTACAGCTGCAGCAAGGTATCCCTGTTCCTGTATTCCAACCCTTTTGCTATGAAGGCCAGCATACCGTTTGCCTTCTTGATCGCCTGTTGCACCTGCATGCTCGCCTTCAGTGACTGGTGTACAAGAACACCCAGGTCTCTCTGTACTTCCCCCTCTCCCAATTTATTGCCATTTAAATAATAATTTGCCCTCCCGTTCCTGCACCCAAGGTGGATAACTTCGCACTTGTCCACATTATAGTGCATCTGCCATTTATCCGCCCAATCACCCAGTCTGTCCAAATCGCTCTGGAGCTTCCTGGTCTCCTCCTCTGAGCCCACCCCCCCTCCTAGTTTAGTGTCGTCTGCAAATTTGGAAATGCTGCATCCGACTCCCTGATCCAGGTCATTAATGTAAATTGTGAACAGCTGGGGACCCAGGACAGATCCCTGTGGTACCCCACTTGTTACTGCCTGCCATTCAGAAAATGAGTCGTTTATTCCAACTCTCTGTTTTCTATCTGACAGCCAGTTCTCTATCCACGTCAATACTTTCCCCTTTATCCCATGAGCTTCAATTTTCCCTGCTAATCTTTTATGTGGGACCTTATCGAAGGCCTTTTGGAAGTCCAGGTACACCACATCTACTGGCTCTCCCCCATCTATTTTACCAGTTACTCCCTCAAAAAATTCTAATAGATTAGTCAAGCACGATTTACCCTTTGTAAATCCATGTTGACTCTGTCCTATCCTGTCCCCATTTGCTAAGTGCTCCGCTATTTCATCCTTAATGATGGACTCCAGCATTTTGCCCACAACTGATGTAAGGCTTACAGGTCTGTAATTACCTGCTTTTTCCCTACCCCCCTTTTTGAATAGTGGGGTAACGTTAGCTACCCTCCAATCCATGGGCACTGTTCCCGAGTCTAATGAATTCTGAAAAATCATACTTAGTGCATCCGCTATCTCTAGGGCCACCTCCTTCAGCACCCTAGGATGCATGTTATCAGGCCCTGGGATTTGTCCGCCTTCAATCCCTTTAGCTTCCTTAACACCATATCCTTAGAGATATTGACTTGCGTCAGTTCCTCCTTTGCAAATGTCCCTATTTTTCCCGATATCCCAGGGAGGTTTTTTGTGTCTTCCTTCGTAAAGACTGACCCAAAGTATGCATTTAGTTGGTCTGCCATTTCTTTATTTCCCGTTATATATTCCCCCGTATCTGACTGCAATGGGCCAACTTTGGTTTTCACCAGTCTTTTCCTCTTGATATACTTATAAAAGCTTTTGGAGTTAGTTTTTATATTTCCGCCAGCTTGCTTTCGTAAGCTATTTTGCCCCTCTTGATTAAGCCCTTTGTCCTCCTTTGCTCTATCTTAAACTGTTCCCAATCTTCCGCTCTGGCGCTTTTTTTGGCTATTTTATACGCCCTATCTTTGGATTTTATGCTGTCTCTAATTTCCCCTGTTATCCACGGTTGAGTCACCTTTTTAGATTTCCTTTTATGCCAGATTGGTATAAACAATTTTTGCAATTTTGTCATTCTATCTTTAAATGCTTGCCATTGTTTATCTACCTCCAGTCCTCCCAGGAACGTTGTCCAATCAGACCTACTCAGTTCCCGTCTAATGGCATCATAATTCCCCTTGTTTAAATTCAGGACCTTAGTATCTGAGTCAATTTCTTCGCTCTCCATTTCGAGTGAGAAATCGATCATGTTATGATCGCTCTGACCCAAGGGTCCCCGTACAACAAGATTACTAATTAGTCCCTTCTCATTGCACAGTACCCAGTCCAATATAGCCTGTTCCCGAGTTGGTTCCTCGACATATTGATCCAGATAACCATCCCTTAAACACTCAAGGAATTCCTCCTCCTCATTATTTTTACTGATTAGGCTATTCCAATCTATATGTAAGTTAAAGTCACCTATGATGACAGCTGTGCTCTTATTGCACGCTTCTCTAATTTCCCTCGTGATGCCCTCCCCAACCTCTATTTTACTATTTGGAGGCCTATATACCACTCCTATTAATGTTTTTCGCCCCTCGCTATTTCTTAGCTCCACCCATATAGATTCTGTATTAACTGAGTTAATATCCTTCCTTTCAATTGCATTTATCCCTTCTTTTACCAGCAATGCTACCCCTCCTCCCTTTCTTTTTTGTCGATCCTTCCTAAATACTGAATACCCCTGTATGTTAAGCTCCCAGCCCTGCTAACCCTGCAACCATGTTTCCGTAATCCCAATTAGATCATAATTATTAACCTCTATTTCCACAGCTAATTCATCTACCTTGTTCCTGATGCTTCTCGCATTAAGGTATAAAACCCTCAGGCTTTTTTTATGCTCACATTTTTTATGAATTGGTTTGGCCCTTTGTTTTTTGTTCCTCACCCTTTTACCATTTATTTCTGTCTGCCTTTCACTTTCCTCTATTTCACTACATAGGTTTCTAGCCCCCTGCCATACTAGTTTAAATGCTCCCGAACTGCTTTATCAAAATTACCCCGAGAACATCAGTTCCATCTTTGCACAGGTGTAGACCGTCCCTTTTGTATAGGTCACACCTACCACAAAACTGGTTCCAATGCCTCAAAAATTTAAAACCCTCCCTCTTACACCACTGCTCAAGCCACGTATTTAGCCTAACTATCCTGTTCTCTGTACTCTTACTAGCACGTGGCACTGGTAGTAATCCAGAGATTACTACCTTCGAGGTCCTACTTTTTAGCTTGGCTCCTAACTCCCTAAATTCTACTTGTAGGACCTCTTCCCTTTTTTTAGCTACGTCGTTGGTACCAACATGTATCACGACAACTGGCTGTTCCCCCTCCCCCTCCAGAATGTTCTGCACCCGCGCCGAGACATCCTTGACCCTTGCACCAGGGAGGCAACATACCATCCTGGAGTCTCGGTCGCGACCACAGAAACCCCTATCTATTCCCCTTACAATCGAATCCCCTATTACTATAGCCCTGCCACTCTTTTTCCCTCCCTTCTTTGCAACAGAGCCAGTCATGGTGCCATGAGCCTGGCTGCTGGTGCCTTCCCCCGATGAGTCATCCCCCCCGACAACAGCACCTAAGGCGGTGAACCTGTTGCTAAGGGAGACAACCCCAGGGGATTTCTGCACTACCTTCCTGCCCTTGCTCTGCCTTTTGGTCACCCATGTACTATCTACGCTGGCCTTAACCTGCGGTGTGACCAACTCACTAAATGTGTTATCCACAACCCTCTCAGAATCGTGGATGCTCCAAAGTGAGTCCATCCGCAGCTCAAGGGCCGTCATGCGGTCCCACATGAGCTGCAGCTGGACACACTTCCCGCACACATGGCCTTCATTGCAAGAGGATTTGAGTACAGGAGCAAGGATGTCTTACTACAGTTATACAGGGCCTTGGTGAGACCACACCTGGAGTACTGTGTGCAGTTTTGGTCTCCTTACCTAAGAAAGGATATACTTGCCATAGAGGGAGTGCAGCAAAGGTTCACCAGACTGATTCCTGGGATGGCAGGACTGTAGTATGAGGAGAGATTGGGTCGACTAGGCCTGTATTCACTAGAGTTTAGAAGAATGAGAGGGGATCTCATTGAAACGTTTAAAATTCTGACAGGGCTGGACAGACTGGATGCAGGGAGGATGTTTCCCCTGGCTGGGGGGTCTAGAACGAGGGGTCACAGTCTCAGGATATGGGGTAGGACATTTAGGACTGAGATGAGGAGAAATTTCTTCACTTAGAGGGTGGTGAACCTGTGGAATTCTCTACCACAGAAGGCTGTGGAGGCCAAGTTACTGAATATATTTAAGAAGGAGATAGATAGATTTCTAGATACAAAAGGCATCAATGGGTATGAGGAGAGAGCGGGAATATGGTATTGAGATAGAGGATCAGCCATGATCATATTGAATGGCGGAGCAGGTTCGAAGGGCCGAATGGCCTACTCCTGCTCCGATTTTTCTATGTTTCTATATATATAACAGTGGAAGAGGGAGGAAATGGCAGCCAAGTTCATTTAGATAATATTCTGAGGCAAAATATAAAAGTAAGCCAAATACATGAAAACAATAGGAATCAGAAAAGATAGAGCAAGAGAAAGAGAATGTGAAAAGAAAATTAGGCTCTGAGAAGATTTTTTTGGCAAAAGGACAAAACTAATGCAAAGACATTTTTCCATATACCTATATTGATTGCTTTTTGCTCAGACCCTTAGATTTTCTGGCCCATGGTTTTCTAATCAACTTTGAACATACTGCCCCTTCCTCCCCTTTGAATTAAAAAAAAATAACTGTAGATGGTGTCACCATGTAGGTTAATAGACCCTCTCTGCCCCCACCTTTCTTTACATACATCTACACATAAACAGACAGAAAGGCAGGAAGGTAGGCAGACAGACAATTAGACAGACAAGCAGCATGACCACAGGAGACAGTTGTGTGACTGGACCACTTGATGGCAGTGCTGACAAAACATGAACAGTGAAATCTATCGATATAAAAAGTTTGGTGATATGAAAATAAGTTGGTTAAACAAGAATTTGGATGAATGAGTTTCACTATAAAACAGTTGTGCCAAGCTCCCACAGACATAGAACAATCTTTTAGCCCTATTGACAACTGCATTCCAAACAAAGCTGAGAGACCCACAGAATAAGGCAGCTGAATATTCAGCAAAGTGTGTGGAGAGCTGTAAACTAGCGACGGTTCCAAATGCACTGTGCTCATCTTGCTAGCAGCAAAGTGGAGATTGAATTTTGTCAGCCATAAACAGTTTTCCAATCTAATAAGGAAGGTACAGTTCTTGAGTCACTGTGTAACTGAAATTGACAAGAATGAAATGTACACAGGTTGTTGCAGGTTGCTAAATCACAGGGTTCTGAACTTCCATAGGGACTTCAGCAGAATAGTGGAGGGATCCCTGGAGAAACCCTGTAACATCAGTAATACAGAACTCTTCAGGATTTATAATAGCAATTTTTCAGAAGTAAAACTGCATTGAAAATTAACTTTTAAAGATTATTGTCAGTGAAAATCTATATATTTTCAAGATTTTTATTGTGATCATTAAGTGATGGGATGTGAGTGTTCAGTAATGGAATGCTTTACCACCTTTTGGAATCCAATCTCAGCATCAACTACCCTCAGGTTGAGGACAATACAAGCTACATGCAGCATAAAGTCCTTTCACTCTGCCTCAACATTGTGCCTCAATCTTGACCTGAGAAAAGCACCCCATAATACTGTGCATTGCTCCCTCAACCAGTAGCACAAAAAAAATTAGCTGGTCACCCATCTCCTTGGATTAGCTGGTCATCCATCTCCTTTGTTGTATGTGGGCCCTTGCTGTATGCAATTAGTTACCTACATAACAACAGTGGCTGTACTTTAAAAAGTCAACAATTGATCATGAAGTTCTTTGTCGGTCTTTCGGATGAGACATTAAACCAAAGCCCCCTTTGCCTCTTAGGTGGGCATAAGATATCCCATGGAACTATTAAAAGAAGCACAGGGGAGTTCTTCCTGGTGTCCTGGACAATATTTATCTTTCAACAAATATCACTAAAAGAGATAAACTATTGAATTGGCTGGAAAGTGCTTTGGGACATCCTGAACTTGTAAAAGATTCTTTATAAATTCAACTTCTTCCTTCCCTTCTGAGGACTTGCTCGGGCACTTTATAAATATACATTATTTCTCTTTACCAAGCCTTTTATGTTGGGAATTTTCTCGGAACTTCTCCCGCTCTGTGCCAAAGGTTTGTCAGAATGGGGATTCCGCTGAACTCCCACCAAATTTACAGCAACAGAGAGGGAACAGTTCTGAGAATTATGTGGCGTGGGGTAGACCTAAAGAGAGAGAGAGAAAAATAAAAAATAGGGAAAGTCAACAAAAATTATGAATAATATCTCCTTGCTACATTAAAAAGAATAATGTTTAGTATGTCTGCGTTTCACAATAAACATCTGGCATCAGTTATATTGTTCTCCTCCGCACTCAATTGAATCTCCTTCTTGACCAAACCGAAGGTAATAATCATATAAATATTCATCTTGTAATCGATGTTAGTACACCTTTATGTATTATTTTGCATTTATAAGCATTGAAGACCATTTACTTGTCAGTCCAATTACTAACTAGCTGTCTGTAGATCTCTATGAATAACCCCAGTACCTGTTACACATTGAAGTAGTTCTTTGAGACATCATCACTAATGGTCAATGAAGAAAAATTAACCTTTTTGGGGGAAAAATATTACATTGTTTATTATAGCAATTACAAATAGTGATTCTACCTCAAAAATTAGAAAGTAGCATCCACATAGCTTAGATGGTTAAGGCATTGAATAACTAAGACATACAGACCAGGAAGATCCCAGATTCTGTTCTGGTCTGTGCTGAGGTACCTTATCTCAGCCAGGATGACTGTAGGGGAGCACAAGTGGCCTTAAGATCCATGGGTTAGGGAGGGTATATTGGCTATGGCTCACTTTTAATTGATTTTGCTTAGTCAAGCTATTTCTTTTGCACTCAGTGTTCTCTGGCATAATGATAGTCAAAGAAAAAGCAGTTTATTGTATTTTTCAAATAAACTGTGTTTGTTTTACTATAAAAAGTAACACATGTCAGGCAAGGAATCTCGCCAGTAATTCAATCTCAGGGATCTACTGTCATTTATAAATGGCTTGATCGCGACTCTCAGTTTTTGATGTTGAATAATTACCGCCTAATTCCCCTTGACTGCTATTATTTTACATTTATTTGATGTAATTAGTGAGGCAATGTCCTCTTGCAAGGCTAATGGAGTTGTGATAAATTCTAACTGCAAAGCTCTTGCATATTAATCATTGCAAAAAAGAATAATCAGTTGGGAATAGAAATGACATAGGGCTAGATCTTGACTTTGTGCGATAGTGTAAAACAGGTGATAGCGAGTCGGCAGCCTGTTTTACATCTCTCCCAATTTTTATTTCCAAATCTACCCACAGTGTTTTGGATGGTATTAGAAGAGGAGGAATGTTGTCCAGAACATTGGGAGAAATCTCTGCTCTTCCTCGAACAGTGCCATGTAGGTATAGGTGATCTTTGAGGTCACAAGTGCTCCCTTCAATTTTCAGTTCTAAACATCACATTTAGGCACTAGGTTGATTTTAAGATGCAGATCCCAATAATTTCTACAGTAGCACTGGTGCGTATCTAACCTTTGCCTGAAAGACTACTTGAAAGATTTATTTCATAAAGCAAATTACCAGTACATTTAGGTCTGTGCTGTGGTCAGTGTGTGGTTATTTGGATTTATGGTTTGTTCAGTCTATTTATTCTGGGTGTTTTCTTAATAAAATGTTCAGTTTGTGGCTAAGCAAGCTGCTGATCACAAACAGAAGAAGCAGGGGTTGGAGGTTTTGGTTCCTCTTCCTGTGTGGTTCACTTTTGCAACTGTTCAACATTAACATTTTTGGACACTGCGTTTATTGGGCACCCAGCAATACAATGACACAACCTGCTAAAAGGTCATATTATATATATTTTTTAATCTAACTACTATATTGTTAATCATGGTGTGGGTTTATATAACAATAGTTTGCTTTTATATAGCCACCTTAACATAGAAAACATTCCAAGATACTGTACAGAAGAGAAATGGTCACTGAGCAGTAGTAGGAAAGTTAGCAGAAATGATTGGTTGAAAAGATAGGTTTTTGAATTGGCTTTTAAAGGCAGGGACAATAATAAAGCAGGGAGGGTTTGGGAGGGAGCTCCAGAGAGTTATGCCCAACCAGCTGAAGGATCTGCCATCCATGATGGAGCAGAGGGAAGGGGTTTGTAAATGCGGATGAGAATTTTGTATTCAATATTTTGGGGAACAGGGGGTCAGTAAGACAGGAGTGATGAGAGAGTGGGATTTAATACAGGACAGGATACGGAGCAGCGTTGTTTTGTACAAGGTGGAGTTTGTATAGAATGGAGCTTAGGATGCCAGTGAGGAGGATGTTGCAGAGGTCAAGTCTATAGAAAAGAAAATCATGAATAATGGTTTAGTCAGTGACAGGTTGAGGTAGGGGTGGAGGTGGATGATGTGGAGGTAAAAATAAACAGTCTTAGAATTTGAAACTAGGATCAGGGTTGAACAGGACACCAAGGTTGCTTCAACCTGAACACACAGCTAAGAGGAATGGAATCGGGGGCAAACGTAAGGGGTTAGGAGCCAAATACCTGTAAAATTACTTTGGTCTTCCTCCCAGTGTTCAGTTGGTGGAAGTTCTGACTCATCCATGACTTGACATCAGATAAGTAGTCTGACAACACAGAGGTGATCATGGAAATAAGGATAGTGGCAGAGAGATTGAGGCTGTGTGTCACCAGTATAAGTATGGAAACAATTAAATGCCGATTGATAATGTCACCAATGGGCAACATGTAGCGAGGAAAAGGAGGAGCTGAAGATAATACCTTGGGGTACTCCAGAGGTGACAATGTGGGTGTCAGAGTGAAGCCTATTGTTGGAATAGTGCGGGCAACATTGGGATAAGTATGAGTGGAACCACATGAGGACAGTCCCATGGAAATGAATCACGGAGGAGTGGCAGTGGATCGACTGTATTGAATGCTACAGAGAGGTTAAGGAGAACAAGGAGGGCTAATGCATCCCAGTTGCAATCACAAAGGATGTCATTGGTCATTTTTGGGCAGAAGTCATCTGAAGGGATTAAAACACAGAATTGTGAGAGGTGAGCACAGAGTTGGGAAGTGACAATGAATTCAAAGACTTAGAGAGAAAAGGGAGGTTAGAAATGGAGTGGTAATTAAAGCAGATGGAGGAATGGAGGGTGTACCTTTTGAAAAGACTTGCATCCCCCAATGCCGTCAAATCAAAATCTCTATAAATCCTTTATAAAGTCCTCCATCATTTTCCTCACCCCATCTCTGCAATCTCTGCCAGTCATATATCCCCTCCAGAATGCTCTGTTCCATTGACTCTGACCTTCTGTGTATCTCCTCCTCCTTTTGCCCCACGTTTAGTTGCAGAGCCTTCATTTTAAAAGTACTATATTGTTGGTACAGGGCACAGACTCAGAGGTGCTATTGGTCATGTCATTACAAACACAATAGTCCCAACCAGTTCTTGGATGCCTTCTGGAAGTGTGACGTTCAGGCTGATCCTCAAAGCATCTATAAAGTAGCTGAAGATGGTTGGGCCTAGCACACTGCCCTGAGGGACACCTGCAGCAATGTCCTGGGGCTGAGATGATTGGCCTCCAAAAACCACAACCATCTTCCTTTGTGCTAGGTATGACTCCAGCCAGTGGAGAGTTAGCCCCCCGATTCCCATTATCTTCCGTTTTACTGGGGTTCCTTGTTGCCACACTCAGTCAAATGCTGCCATGATGTCAAGGGCAGTCACTCTCACCTCACCTCTGGAATTCAGCTCTTTTGTCCATGTTTGGACCAAGGCTGTCATGAGGTCTGTAATGAGTAAACATGTCTTGACCATATTGAGGTGTCAATTTATTTCTGTGTATGCGTGTAACTTTTGACAGCCGAGTGATGACAGGGGAAACGTAAACTTCTGTCTTGTGAAGAAAATAAGCAGAAGTCTTCGACTGTAAGGCATTTTGATAGGATGTGGGGGAGGGAGCACAGGAAGGTGTGAAGTGACTTTTATTTGGTGAACCAACTTTTATTCATTGAAAGCACTGGGCTATGAGTTGTCTACTCCTTTATCTGCCTGCTGGCTGACCTGATCCACATTCTCTCCTTCCTCATGCTGTGGAATTGGAGGCCCCTTCCCAACATGCCCCAACCCCTGCACCCAACCCCCCCCGCCCACCCCCATCTTCAGTATCATCCGCTTCAGCTTCCAGAGCAGCTAAGCCTTTTTTCATTACAATGTTATGTAGTACACAAGGTGCAATGATTCAGATGACTCGCTGGGGTGACTTTTAACTTGCAGGAGCATGTGGGTTTGAGAACGGGTGGGGGTTTAAAAGCACGGAAATTGACAGAGCATCGAGAGGCGACTCTAACCCGCCGACCTCTGCATTTAACTGCAGCAAGTTAGGCTGCGTGCGAGCAACCCCCTCAAGAGAGAAAGGCAGGTTGTCAATTTCAATATGCTAATCGCTCAATTAATGCGATATTAATGCAAAAGCAAAAAACTGCGGATGCTGGAATTCTGAAATAAAAACTGAAAATGCTGGAAATACTCAGCAGGTCAGGCAGCATCTGTGGAGCGAGAAACAGAGTTAACGTTTCATGTCGATGACCCTTCATCAGAACTGGAAAAAGCTGGAGATCGAACAGGTTTTTAAGCAAGTGCAGGAGCAGGGAAAGCGGGGAGGGGAGGAAAGAACAAAAGGGAAGGTCTGTGATAGGATGGAAGGCAGGAGAGATTAAGAGACATTAAGAGATGGTGCGAGGCAAAAGGAGATGGTAATGGGACAAGTTAAGAAACAAAAGATGGCTCTGGATGGAAGGCAGGAGAGATTAAGAGACATTAAGTGACATTAAGAGATGGTGCAAGGCAAAAGGAGATGGTAATGGGACAAGTTAAGAAGCAAAAGATGGCTCTAGATGAAGTGTAAATGGAACTGGCAGAAGGGGATAGGCTATTGACAAACATTCACTACAAGCCCACTGACTCCCACAGCAACCTGGACTACACTTCCTCCCACCCCGCTTCCTGTAAGGACTCTATTCCATTCTCCCAATTTCTCCATCTCCGCCGCATTGCTCTGACGATGCCACCTTCCATACCAGTGCTTCCGACATGTCTTCTTTTTTCCTCAACCAAGGATTCCCCTCTACTGTGGTTGACACGGCCAATGGACAAAAGAGCTGAATACCAGAGGTGAGGTGAGAGTGACTGCCCTTGACATCATGGCAGCATTTGACTGAGTGTGGCAACAAGGAACCCCAGTAAAATAGAAGATAATGGGAATCGGGGGGCTAACTCTCCACTGGCTGGAGTCATACCTAGCACAAAGGAAGATGGTTGTGGTTTTTGGAGGCCAATCATCTCAGCCCCAGGACATTGCTGCAGGTGTCCCTCAGGGCAGTGTGCTAGGCCCAACCATCTTCAGCTACTTTATAGATGCTTTGAGGATCAGCCTGAACGTCACACTTCCAGAAGGCATCCAAGAACTGGTAGGGACTATTGTGTTTGTAATGACATGACCAATAGCACCTCTGAGTCTGTGCCCTGTACCAACAATATAGTACTTTTAAAATGAAGGCTCTGCAACTAAACGTGGGGCAAAAGGAGGAGGAGATACACAGAAGGTCAGAGTCAATGGAACAGAGCATTCTGGAGGGGATATATGACTGGCAGAGATTGCAGAGATGGGGTGAGGAAAATGATGGAGGACTTTATAAAGGATTTATAGAGATTTTGATTTGACGGCATTGGGGGATGCAAGTCTTTTCAAAAGGTACACCCTCCATTCCTCCATCTGCTTTAATTACCACTCCATTTCTAACCTCCCTTTTCTCTCTAAGTCTTTGAATTCATTGTCACTTCCCAACTCTGTGCTCACCTCTCACAATTCTATGTTTTAATCCCTGCAGATGACTTCTGCCCAAAAATGACCA
This sequence comes from Squalus acanthias, assembly GCA_030390025.1. NCBI lineage: Eukaryota > Metazoa > Chordata > Chondrichthyes > Squaliformes > Squalidae > Squalus > Squalus acanthias. Next base: position 207,361,850 of record CM059425.1, read on the forward strand.
ATGACATCCTTTGTGATTGCAACTGGGATGCATTAGCCCTCCTTGTTCTCCTTAACCTCTCTGTAGCATTCAATACAGTCGATCCACTGCCACTCCTCCGTGATTCATTTCCATGGGACTGTCCTCATGTGGTTCCACTCATACTTATCCCAATGTTGCCAGCACTACTCCAACAATTTGCCTTGCACCATCTCTTAATGTCTCTTAATCTCTCCTGCCTTCCATCCAGAGCCATCTTTTGTTTCTTAACTTGTCCCATTACCATCTCCTTTTGCCTTGCACCATCTCTTAATGTCTCTTAATCTCTCCCACCTTCCATCCTATCACAGACCTTCCCTTTTGTTCTTTCCTCCCCTCCCCCCTTTCCCTGCCCTGCACTTGCTTAAAAACCTGTTCGATCTCCAGCTTTTTCCAGTTCTGACGAAGGGTCATCGACCTGAAACGTTAACTCTGTTTCTCTCTCCACAGCTGCTGCCTGACCTGCTGAGTATTTCCAGCATTTTCTGTTTTTAATGCGATATTAACATGGCTTTTGGATTTCAACTGTGGGTGCATGGGTTTCCCGGGCTTCCTGGAACTCGCCAGTGAAAGCAAAGCAATAACACAATGGCAATTGAGGGCGCTGAAGACCTGACAGGGAAATAGGCCAATAAGTTTTTTATTATTCATTCATGGGCTTCACTGGCAAGGCCAGCATTTATTGCCCATCCCTAATTGCCCTTGAGAAGGTGGTGGTGAGCCACCTTCTTGAACCGCTGCAGTCCGTGAGGTGAAGGTACTGCTGTTAGGTAGGTAGGTAGGGAGTTCCAGGATTTTGACTGAAACCTCACAGTTGCTTTCTTGCCTGATTGTGTGAAAAGCTTTATTCACAATACTTGTGCTGAGAGGTTACTTTCACAACTTTAGAGGTAACTTTCACAACTTTGGAGGTTTGTATATCAAATCTCCACTTTGGAGTGTGATCTATCAGATCAGCATGGGTGCCGCTTATGCTGTTTCACTTTGGACCTCAGATGAAGACCAAGATGACCAGCAGCATCAACAGCACCATCGGAAGCAGGAGCAGCAACAGTCTGTTCCTCACAGACCTGCCGCTCCACAGGAGAGAGGGGATGTGCAGAGAGGTGCAACTCGCAGGAGGCCATACCCGCAACACAGGCTATACAGGCAAAGGATAAGCTTCCTTGACAGGTCGGAACACCAGTGTCTCAGGAGGCTCAGGGTCTCGCGGCAGGTGGTGGCAGACATTTGCAGCCTGCTGGAACAAAACTTGCTGCCAAGTGGACCTGGTGGCCACGCATGATCAATGGCTGTCAATGTCACCACCGCTCTCAATTTCTTTGCCTCTGGCTCTTTCCAGGGCTCTGCCGGAGACATTTGCAGGATCTCATAGTCAGCGGCCCACAAATGCATAAGACAGGTGACTGATGGCTTGTTTGCCAGGACAGGCAATTATGTCAACTTTGCTACCAATGATGCCAGTCAGACTGGGCGGCCGCTGGGGTTTGCTGCTCTAGCTGGCTTCCCACAGGTGCAGGGTGTCCTCGACTGCACGCATGTGGCAATTAAGGCACCCTCAGATCACCCAGGAGTATTCATCAACTACAAGGGCTTCCACTCCGTCAATGTGCACCTGGTGTGCAACCACAAAAAGATGTTTATGCAGGTGTGCGGAAGCTTATCTATGATTCCTGGGCAGCTGCCATGATGCTTTTGTCCTGCAGCAGTCCACCCTCCCTGATATGTTTGCACCTCGAAGCTGAGAGACAAGGGATACCCATTTAAAATGTGACTGATGACACCTGTCAGGAACCCAACCAATGACACTCAGGAGCGATACAATGAAAGCCATATGACAACCAGATGTGTCATTGAGCAAGCCATCGGCATGCTGAAGATGAGCTCATGTGCCTGGACAGATCTGCAGGTGCCCTTCAATACACACCAGTCAGGGTCTCCAGAATGGTTGTGATGTGCTGTGCTCTGCACAACATTGTACAACAGTGGGGTTTGGACCTGCAGGAGGAACAAGGCACAGAGCACAATGTATCTTTAGACGATTCCGAGGAAGTCAAGTGGGATGCCTTCATTATTGTGAGGTTCACTTAAGTTCCACCAGTCCACCCATCTGACAGCCACATGCTAAAGCCACTCCCCCCCCCCACCCCATTTCCCCACACAAAACAGTCCTGCAAACACCCAAGCATCCCGTTCATCACAAGTGAAAAGTCCACATGCCAGACAGCAACCAAAAATGGGCATAACGGGAAAGTGGTAGAAATAAATAATATTTATGTGGCTCAAAAATAAAACAGAAACTTAACAATCTAACATTGTGCAACTCACCCATGTGCATGACCTTGTGCAACTACAAATCTTTACTCTTCGTCTTTCTAGCACTTCTGCATGGTGCAACCCCTGTGGCTTCAGCAGAGGTAGAGGCAGGCTGCTCAGATCCCTGCTCTGATAGCTGAGATGCTGTTGGCCGACGTCCTCTGGGTTTTGGAGCCCGTGAGGGCCCCGCCAAAGACTGCTGTCTCCATCATCTGCTCTTGCTAACTTGTGTGAGTCACCAGGTGAAAACTCAACTATCTTCCTTACTAGTCCCACCAAAGTGTGAGTAACTGAGTTGGTGCATGATCTGCATGAGTCTTGTGACAGTGCACCCTCAGAGTGAGTAACCTCGTGGTCCTCTTGCACCACATTCTGTGGGATGCTTGAAGGCCCTGTGGGAGATTAGAGATGTGAATTAGAACTGTCAAAGTAAGAATGTTTTAAGTGATCATTATGCACATGATAATATTTCACTCGCTGCTGACATCAAGTCAACATGAGTGAGTGTTGTGTGCCATGTGGCTGTCTGATATTTAATTCTGTCACCAGGTAGCTGGGAGGACCCCATCTCCCCATCTCCGACGGCCAAGCACACCGAGACTCCACTGATGCCTAGTGACTCCTCCTCTGCAGTTGTCAGTTGCGAGATGGCTGGAGGGCCACCTTCAGTTCTCTGCCTTTCCCTCGTGTTCTGTGCTCTCTTCTCCAGCAAGGAGAGAAAGAAGAGATCTATGAGTGAGAGTAATGGCATGTGTTGAACAGATGGTTGGAGAGCATTGGTTGAGGGTGACTATGAGGGAGAGGCATGACATTGCATAAAGATGAGGGTGGGTGTCAGTGGTGATGGACAGATGGGGATGTGAGGAATTGCATAGACAGAGCAGGATGGGTGCACCTCCAAGGTAAGTTGGTGTGAGGAGTGAGGTGCTGGAGTAGGCTTGAGAAGGCAGAGTGAGGGGGTTGATGTGCTACACACTATACACATCAGGATGTCGTTGAATGTGCCACTGTGCTCACCGTTCCTGCCCTGCTTAGGTTACTAGATCATTTTCGGCATTGAATCCAGGAGCATAGCACCACATTTCTGCTGCTGACCTCCTCCGCTACCTCCAGCCACGTCTTCTTGGTTTCACTGGCAGGCTTCTTCCTCCCATCAGTAGGGAACAGTACCTCCCTGCGGGCCCTTACAGCCCCCAGCATCACATCCAGGGAGGCGTCACTAAAACGAGGTGCAGCCTTTGAGCGTGTACACTCCACCCTGTCAATTCATTGTGTTCCACTCCCAACTCCAGAATCCATCAAATTTCATGTTGGGAATGTCCCTTTAAATACTGGAGTTGAAATCGACTCATGTGGGTCGTCATCACGCCTGCTCAACCTAATTGGTCGGGAAACCCGGAAATGATATGGTACTGCAGTGGCTGGGTTAAAAAACCACTGAGAGATGTGCTGCACTTAGTTCCGGGTTTCCTGCGCGATACCGGACCCTCCCCCGCACCCCCCCCCCCCTTCCCCCCCACCAACCGCCCCGCACCCAGCGCGTTAGCAAGTTAAAATCCAGCCTGCTGCGTCAAATGATAAGACTCCACCAGATTTATCCAGACACCTCAAACGAGAATTCCTATAGTCTGCTCTAAAACATGTCCCGTACTGATAGGGGCTTCATTTTATCTGTCAGCAGAAGTTTTACTGGCATCATAAGCCATAATGGCAGGTGAGAGCCCTGATTACCAATCAACCATCCTGACACCTGGTTCTGGGATATGAGTGCTGGCATGATAAATTGGCACATGATGAAAGCATCATGACAGATTCCTGGATATCATTCATTCACATGCACAATAAGGTGATTGGCATTGCACATTAGCTGCAGATTAATAGAATGAAAGCCTTTCCTGTTCGTGAAATTGAGGGGTTGTCATATGAGCCTTCGCGTGCCATATGCATTCCATTAATTTCTGCTTGCAGCAGTGGGAGCCCTGCCATTCTATAGAATTGGATCGCTCTGTCTCACTCTCTCTTTTTCTCTGGTTCCATTGGGAAGGAAATGAAGTGTGCGGCCCATCTAAACAGAGCATTAGTCGCCCTCTTTATGCCATGGTGAGCAGCTGCCTGACTAATGTGGCAAAGCTCTCCAGATGAATCCTTTTGCAAAAGCATTCAAGACAGTGGTGACCGTGACTGGTACAGACAATACGGTTCTCCTGGTGGAAGTGGATTTCAATAGCTTTTGGGGGAAGCACAGCCTTCTGAGGCACTGACAGTCAGAAATGTCTGGGGGTTATTTTGGCCATAGGGTGAAAACAGGCACTAAATGGGTGCTGTGCTAATAAGAAACGCCTGGTTTTTTTTAAATTCGTTCCTGGGATGAGGGTGTTATTGCCCGTCCCTAATTGCCCTTGAGAAGGGGGTGGTGAGCTGCCTTTTTGAACTGCTGCAGTCCGTGTGGTGAAGGTCTCCCAAAGTGTTTCTGGGAGGTAGTTCCAGGATTTTAACTCATCAACGATGAAGTAACAGCGATATATTTCCAATTCAGGATAGTGTATGACTTGGAGGGGAACTTGAAGGTGGTGGTGTTCCCATGCGCCTACTGCCCTTGTCCTTCTAGGTGGAAGAGGTCGCAGGTTTCGGAGGTGCTGTCGAAGAAGCCTTGGTGAGTTGCTGCAGTGCATCTTATAGACGGTACACACTGCAGCCACGGTACGGAGTGAATGTTTAAGGTGGTGGATGGGCTGCTTTGTCCTGGATGGTGTTGAGCTTCTTGAGTGCTGTTGGTGCTGCACTCATCCAGGCAAGTGGAGAGTATTCCATCACACTCCTGACTTGTGCCTTGTAAATGGTGGAAAGGCTTTGGGGAGTCAGAAGGTGTGACACTCGCCGCAGAATACCAAGCCTCTGACCTGCTCTTGTAGCCACAGTATTTATGTGGCTGGTCCAGTTAAGTTTCTGGTCAATGGTAACCCCCAAGATATTGATGGTGGGGGATTCGGCAATGGTAATGCCGTTAAATGTCAAGGGGCAGTGATTAGACTCTCGCTTGTTGGAGATAGTCATTGCCTGGCACTTGTGTGGCACGAATGTTACTTGCCACTTATCAGCCCAAGCCTGAATGTTGTCCAGGTCTTGCTGCATGCGGGCATGGACTGCTTCATTATCTGGGAGTTGACAATGGAACTGAACACTGTGCAATCTCAGCGAACTTCCCTACTTCTGACCTTATGATGGAGGGAAGGTCATTGATGAAGCTGCTGAAGATGGTTGGGCCTAGGACACTGCCCTAAGGAACTCCTGCAGCGATGTCCTGAGGCTGAAATGATTGACCTCCAACAACCTTTGTGCAAGGTATGACTCCAGCCAGTGGAGAGTTTTCCCCCTGATTCTCATTGACTTCAATTTTACTAGAGCTCCTTGATGCCACACTCAATCAAATGCTTCCTTGATGTCAAAGGCAGTCACTCTCACCTCACCTCTGGAATTCAGCTCTTTTGTCATGTTTCGACCAAGGCTGTAATGAATTCTGGAGCCCAGTGGTCCTGGCAGAACCCAAACTGAGCATCGGTGAGCAGGTTATTGGTGAGTAAGTGCCACTTGTTAGCACTGTCGACGACACCTTCCATCACTTTGCTGATGATTGAGCATAGACTGATGGGGCGGTAATTGGCTGGATTGGATTTTTCCTGCTTTTTGTGGACAAGACATACCTGGGCAGTTTTCCACATTGTCTGGTAGATGCCAGTGTTGTAGCTGTACTGAGCAGCTTGGCTAGAGGCGCGGTTAGTTCTGGAGTGCAAGTCTTCAGCACGACAGCCGAGATGTTGTCGGGGCCCACAGCTTTTGCTGTATCCAGTGTGCTCAGTCGTTTCTTGATATCACGTGGCGTGAATCGAATTGGCTGAAGACTGGCTTCTGTGATGGTGGGGTCGTCAGGAGGAGGCCAACATGGATCATCCACTCGGCACTTCTGGCTGAAGATAGTTGCAAATGCTTCAGCCCTGTCCTTTGCACTCACGTGCTGAGCTCCGCCTTCATTGAGGATGGGGATATTCATGGAGTCTCCTCCTCCCATTAGTTGTTTAATGGTCCACCACCATTCACGACTGGATGTGGCAGGACTGCAGAGCTTTGATCTGATCCGTTGATTGTGGGATCGCTTAGCTCTGTCTGTGTTTGTTCCCCTGGCTTGATGGTAATGGTAGAGTGAGGGATATGCCGGCCATGAGGTTACAGATTGTGGTGGAGTACAATTCTGCTGCTGCTGATGGCCCACAGTGCCTCATGGATGCCCAGTTTTGAGCTGCTAGATCTGTTTTGAATCTATCCCATTTAGCACGGTGGTGGTGCCACACAACACGATGGAGGGTGTCCTCAGTGTGAAGACGGGTCTTCGTCTCCACAATGACTGTGCGGTGGTCACTGCTACCACTGCTGTCATGGACAGATGCATCTGCCACAGGTAGATTGGTGAGGACGAGGTCAAGTATGTTTTTCCCTCGTGTTGGTTCTCTCACCACCTGCCACAGGCCCAGTCTGGCAGCTATATCCTTCAGGACTCGGCCAGCTCAGTCAGTAGTGGTGCTACCGAGCCACTCTTGGTGATAGACTTTGAAGTCCCACACCCAGAGTACATTCTGTGCCCTTGCAACCCTCAGTGCTTCTTCCAAGTGGTGTTCAACATGGAGGAGTACTGATTCATCAGCTGAGGGAGGGTGGTAGGTGGTAATCAGCAGGAGGTTTCCTTACCCATGTTTGACCTGAAGCCATGAGACTTCATGGGGTCTGGTGTCAATGTTGACGACTCCCAGGGCCACTCCTTCCCGACTGTATACCACTGTGCCGCCACCTCTGATGAGTCTGTCCTGCCGGTGGGACAGGACAGACCCAGGGATGGTGATGGAGGAGTCTGGGACAGTGGTTGAAAGGTATGATTCTGTGAGTATGACTATATCAGGCTGTTGCTTGACTAGTCTGTGGGACAGCTCTCCCAATTTTGGCACAAGTCCCCAGATGTTAGTGAGGAGGACTTTGCAGGGTCGACTTGGCTGAGTGAGACATTGTTGTGTCTGAAGTCAGTGTCGAGGTCGATGCCGGGTGGTCCGTCCTGTTTTATTCTTATTATTGTTTTCTGTAGCAGTTTGTTACAACTGAGTGGCTTGCTGGGCCATTTAAGAGGGCAGTTAAGAATCAATCACATTGCTGTGGGTCTGGAGTCACATATAGGCCAGACCAGGTCAGGACGGCAGATTTCTTCCCTAAAGGGACATTAGTGAACCAGATGGGTTTTTGCAACAATCCGATAGTTTCATGGTCACCATTACTGATACTAGCTTTTTATTGCAGATTTATTTAATTAACTGAATTTAAATTCCAGCCGCTGTGGTGGGATTTGAACTCACGGGCTCGATTTTAATAGCCCTGAGGAGGCGGGTTTGGAGGCGGGTCAGCAGCAAAAATCGGGAAAAAATGGCTTCAGACACCCAACCCGCCTCCATCCCGCCCCACCCAATTTTCGTGAGTGTCGGGTCAGCCACTCCCAAACTGCCTTACTAATCCTATTTTGATAGTGGTTTCCCATTTTCGTGCCTCTGCCTCCTGTTTCCCGTCTTGTCAGAAACAGGCCAGCTGCAAGGAGACGAGTTGCGGGAGGACATGAATTGTAGTCAATGTTGCAGCACTTTAAAAGCACTCCTGTAACATGGCTGGCCTTCAAATGCAACAATTTTGTTGTTGGAGGTTTGGGATAAGATTTTGCAAATCTACTGACCTTGTGACTGTTCAAGCTGACACCCATCTGCAGTGTTACCTGACTGGAATTATTTCAGGCCACTTTGAGTGTGCGCTTGCAAGCTTCTTGCCTCGACTGAAATCTATAGAAATGGGATGGGAACCAATTACATCCTCTCATCCTGGTCATCAGATTCGGAGGAAGAGGAGCCGCACCAGCATGACAACAGCAGCACCAGCACCAGGAGCGCCAACCTCCTCCTCACCAACCTGATGATGCACAGGGCAGAGGGACTCAGTGCAGGGCTACACCTCGCCGCAGGAGATACCCCCAACACAGGGTTTACAGGCAGAGGATCAGCTTCCTCAGCATGACTGAGCAGCAGTGCCAAAGGAGGCTGAGACTTTCGAGAGAGGTAGTCGCTGACATTTACGCAATGCTGCACCAACACCTGGAGCCCAGAGGAGCGTGTGGACACTCCTTACCAGTGGCTGTCAAAGTCACCACCGCACTCAACTTCTTTGCTTCGGGCTTCTTCCAGGATCAGCTGCAGACATCAGCGGCACCTCACACACTTGCATCACGCAGGTCACCGATGCCCTCTTTGCAAAGGCGCACTATTACATCCACTTCTCCACGGATGGCCCAAGTATGACTATGCGTGCGGTTGGCTTTGCCAATATGGCAGGCATGCCAATGGTGCAGGGCGTCATAGACTGCACACATGTAACCATTAGGGCCCCCTATCACAACCCAGCTGTATTTGTCAACCGCAAGGGATTCCACTCCCTTAACGTCCAGCTGGTGTGTAACCACAGGAAGATCATCATGCATGTTTGCGCAAAGTACCCTGGCAGTTGCCATGACTCCTTCATCCTGCGCCAGTCTACTGTGCCTCAGCTCTTCCATCCACCAACCCAACTTTCCAGATGGCTTTAAGGCGACAAGGGCTATCCCCTGAAAAAGTGGCATATGACTTCGATGAGGAGGCCATCAAACGATGCTAAGGAGCGGTACAATGTGAGTCACATATCCATCAGAAGCATCATCGAGCAAACCATCGGCTTGCTCAAAATGCCTAGACAGATCTGGAGGAGCCTTGCAGTGTGCACCAGCCAGGGTGTCCAGAATTATCGTGGTCTGCTGTGCCCTGCACAACATCGCACAGCAGCGCGGCTTAGTGCTGCCGGACGAACAAGTGGCTCAGCGCACAGCCTCCTCGGAAGAAGAGGAAGAGGACGAGGAAGAGGACGAGGATGAGGAAGAGAATGAGGAGGAGGATGAGGAGGAGGATGAGGAGGAGGACAGGGAGCGATGCCTTGCGGGCCCAGATGTGGCCAATCCAGCAGCAGGCGACCACATTGCTGGCCGTCAGGCAAGGGATGCACTCATCCATGCCAGATCCGCATAAGCTTATGCTTCAACCACAGGTGGCTGGCACATGGAGATGAATATAAGTCTGACATTCTCAACATTCTGCCCAATAAACGGTGGTTTGCGCTCAGTGTCACCACCAACATTCTAAATGGAATTCTCCCTGAGCCCTCACTCTTGAACTTCCATTTCCCAGCACATAGAGGCCACACTTTAGGTGATCTCAGCAGATTATTAAACCTTTTTCAACACTGCCCATGGTGTGTCTGCACACACACCTCAAACTCACCTTCTCAGCAACTTGCAGCCAAGCTGCCTTGGCTTGCTGAGGAGGTCTCCTCCTTCTGTTTCCAGGGAAGAGGACCTCCTGACGTCCTCTAACTCCCTCCACAAGAGCATGGAGAGAGCCCTCATTGAACTTGGGTGCAACCTTAGTTTTTGGGGCTGCCGTTCCTACAGAAGCCAGCACTTTTAATACAAAACAACGAATGCTTCTGCAAAGGGGACATGGCCCCTTTAAATATTTCCTGAAACAACGCGTCATCAGAGACGAGAACCTGACACTCTGCAAGCAATTGCCTGGAGGGACCCGCACATCGGCTGTAACAAGGCCAATCAAGCTAAAACCTTAACTGCGGGGCGGTGGCATCCAGGAGCGGGTCCGAAAGACACCGAGCAGCGGACCCACTGTCAACCAGCCTCCTTTATTGAAATCGCGGCCGACGTCTCCGGATCAGTAGTCCAGGCCTCTGGATTACTCGTCCAGTAACATAACCACTATGCTACCGTTCCCGATGAACAATGTTTGAAAGTCCAGATTTAGTATGCAATTTTCGGGCTAATTGACGATTATCATGATTTGAACTTGCCTGCAGGCGCTAACCAGAAACCTGAAGGTTTAGCACTCAAGTGCTGATTAGACGCAATTTTCATGGAGCAGTATATGTGGGCTCCTCACACCCACTTGCACTGAATGTGTGGAGTGCTCTGGCTGGCACACAGTAGCAGGTTTCAGATTGGCTCAGGGACTGAAGGAGAGGGTGCACAGGTTCTCAGATGTGGCACTGAAGGTCCTTGTGGAGGAGGTCCAGAGGAGGAGGGATGTCCTGAACCCGCAGGGGGAAGGATGCCACCTCGCTATCCTTGCCCTCCTGCCCCTCTCTCCTGCAGCAGCTGGTGCTGCTCTGCCTGGCCTCATGTCCTCCTCCCATTCCTCGTCCAGACCAAGGGGGACCTCTAACAAGATGCCCATGACCAAGCAGTCCCTTTCTCTTGGTGACTTCTGTAAGGTGTCCAATAAGGTACAGTAGCACAGCACTCACTCTTTTTAGGTGAAGCCGTCAGAGAATATCCAGAATAAATGTTGCTCGAGTATTGGTGAAGTCTTGACAAAGTGTCCCAGGAAGTCTTCCAATGTGCTTCATATGTCCTCTTCGCAGCTCCAGCAGCAAGTGAACATGAAATGATGAGTATCCCTTTAAGTAACACTTGAAACAGCTGGTCACTGTTAGGAGAGGGCATGCTAGCCACCAAAATGCCATGCAGCCTCTTTAATGAGCGCTAGCAGGTATTTTAAGTGGCAATCAGCTGTTTAACGAGCCTGCGGACGACCGTTCCTAGTGCTGGCTTCAACTCCTTTACCAAGATGGCATCTTGCGCTAAACGCAGGCTAAACTGACGTTTCAGCTTAAGACCGCATCTTGGCCACCTCTTTATATCTTTGGCGCCTAAAGTATTTGCTGAAAATGGCCCCTCTTTGTCTGTAAACTCAGTGAGTGGGTACCTGCGTGTAGGAAACAAACATCTCCTGTCATGCCTCACAGTAAGAGCCTCCAATCTAGCCTCTTCCATCTGTTCATCCTCCTCCTCCTCTTCATAACATAGGTATAAAGGGATTCACAATGGGAAATCCACGTCCAAGTCCAAAACTGTATTTTCCATAAAGCTAACTAAACAGGGTAGTAAAAATTCTGATAGACCCTCCAGAACACCAAACAACTTAAATCGATATGCAGCCTAAGTAGAACCACCTTCATCAAATAAAGTGGCTTCCTCAAAGTGCTATCTGCCTGATGGATGCTACTCTGCAGGTCATACTGCCACTTATATAGTGGTGGTAATAATTTGGGGCAGAAGTTGAGGAAAGAGGAGCTGTGTTAGTAGCGGGACAGTGTACCGACAGGCATTAAAAGGGATGGTCTTATTCATGCATTCTCGGGATGTAGCCATCACTGGCAAGATTATTGCCCAGTCCTAGTTGCCCTGAGATATTTTGATACAAATGAATGGTTTGCTAGGCCATTTCAGAGGGCAACCACGTTGGTGTTGGACTGAAGTCACATATAGGCCAAACTAGGTAAGGCGGCAGGTTTCCAGCCCGAAAGGACATTATTGAACCAGTTCGATTTTTACAACAATCCAACAGCTTCATGGTCACTTTTACTGATTACAGCTTTTTATTTCCAGATTTTCTTTTAACTGAATTCAAATTCTCAAACTGCCATGGTGGGATTACGAACTCAGGCTCTCTGGATTACTAGTCCAGTAACTTAACCACTACACTACTGTATCCATTTCTGCACAATAATTCTAGTGCAAGTTTTTATCAGCATAGTTGAGGTGGTAGCCATTATTGTCACATTTTACTCAGCTTTGTGTCCCAAAACTGCTCAAAAAAAGGGACAGTAAATCAAAGGAAAACCCAGCCCCTGCTGTTAATTTCTGTACTTAGATGTGTAGTCTTTTTTGCTGCTTGAGTACCATAATTTTGTATAAAGTCCTGGAGGCACTGAAAAGGCTGGTGTCTGAGCAGATCTGAGTGACAACAAATCACTTACACTATTTATTATTAATAATAATGTTACTTTATTGTAAAACATTTTGCAGCAAATTTCATGAATTATCATTGCCAGGCAGAGAGCTTCATGTGAAATTTGGGTGTGGAGGTCAACTCTGGCCATGTAGCAGTGTTGCGCAAAGCTCTGCCTCAGAAGCGCTAATTCATAAAATCTATCATAGTAACTGTTTCTGAGGACTTTCTTGAAGAGATTAGGGTAAAAATCCCACTGTGCAATTGCACCACAAAGGAATTGCGGTAGGATAGAACTTCCACTCCTCGCTTTCAACCTGGTGGTGATCCTGTCTTAAATCGCAGAGACAAAATCATCTAAATAGCAAGGTCTATTAGTGCTGCAGGTGAGGTGCCTCCTCCCACGTAGGTTCTGTCGAGCCGATCAGGATGCATCTAGCAGGATTCCTGTGCTAGACATTCCTCCACACTACTGTAAGTGGGGTGGGCTATTAAATCTAAATGGGGCCGGAATGCAGCGGATCCAGGGGTAGCCGCAAATTCTGTGCCTTACCACAACTCTGACAGAATTCTGTCTCCCAGGAGGTGGAATTGTTCCCCTTTTAGTTCATGTGCTAGGGGTGCTAGTAGAATTGGGGATTAAGTATGTATCTCAAGCATTACTAAGCTTCTTAAAACCTTTTTTAGTTTATTAGGGTAACACCAACAGTTAGTTCCATATACTGCCGTGTTAAATCCTTACATAGGGAATTTCCTCAGGGGTTCCCTCGATGGGCGACTGTAATTTTATTGGAAGATTGGCAGAAACCTCATTTGTGCGTCTATCTGGAGTTTCTGCCGAAGTTACAGTAGCCAATCAGGAGAAGCGTCGAGGACATTCCTGGCATTAATCTTAAGGAGAGTTTTGACAATCCAGTTTGCTCTGTTGATAAATGGATTGTCTAGTGTTGAACAGAGCCATCCAAATCAGGAATGTCCTGGGTTTGAGTTTTGGTCTGTACCGAATTAGCTCATCTCAACCAGGATGACGATAGGGTGCTACAGTTGGCCTCAGGAAAAAACAGCCAGGGTTCCTGTTTCTGCTTGCTATCTAGTGATCCCTGCTGGATAATATATATATATATATAAATAGGACTCAATTGTTGTGCCCTACTATGGTCAAATAACCTGCCAATGCCTATTGTCTCAGCTCACACATTCGGGCAGAATTTTCATTGACCCGTGGAGGCGGGTTTGGAGGCGTGTGAGGGGTTAAAATAGCAGATTCGGGGTTCCCGAACCCATCCCACCCCCAACCCGCCTCCATGCCAGTTTCGCTGGAGGCAGGTACCCGACCTGTGCTGGGACCCACCTCCCCGAGGCGGGAAGGGGATTAGTGACAAATAACTGCCTGTTAACAGGTAGTTAACAGGCAGTTTGTTGCCTAATCCCTATTTTTAGCCCTGAAGTGTGGGCTACCCGACGGCTCCAAACCACGCCGTTTTAGCGAGGCGGACCGTGGGTCTGCAGGGGTTGGAGGGGTCGATATGTCCGGTGGGCAGGTGAGTGATGGGTGCATGTGTGCAGAGGTAAGTGTGTAAGATAAGTGTAAAGTGTGGAAAAAAGTTTTACTTACCTTAACTTCCTCCTGCAGGTGTCAGCCCTTCAGGTCTCGGGAGTCAGAAATCTCACCGGCACAGAAAGCAGAATGGCCGCGGAGCTGTCAAAAGCTGCAGTCTCTGCTTTCTGTGCTGGATTGATTTCTAACTGAGTCTAAGTACAGGGACTCATGTTAGAAATCATATTGTCAGTGTTTGACAGCTTCACAGATCTGTCAAACGCTGAAATTTCATCTGTCAAAAGCTCTTGACAGATGAAATTTCAATGGCTGACGTCACCTGTATCCAAGGGACCCTTGATTGGCCTGCTAAGCCCACTGGGCGGGCTTAACAAGATCAATCAAGGGAAAATACAGTGGGTTGGCCACAAGTCGGTGGAGGCGGGACTACAACCCAAAAAGTGGGAGTCCCGCCTCCATCACGTCCCCATTGACAAAATCCAGCCTGAAGAGTCACTTAGGGAAGGTATTGGACAGTAACCAATGCCTGTGAAAGTGTACCCCAGCATGAGGCAGTGCCTCTTGGAGATCAGAAGATAAGCTACCGTGAAAAATGTTTTACTGTGTGTCCTCAGGAAGAAGGAAGGGGTATAGGAGAGCAAATCTATCCACAGTGTTCAGAGCATCATTAGTTATGGACTGGAGACAAGTCACCTAAATACCCCATGTTGGGGAACTTGTTGTGTGGTTGAGGGAGGGAACAGATAGGAAAGAAATTAGCACAGTAATTGGGCGCATTTCGTAAAGGGCAGCATTACGTAGAATTTACATCACAGAAAAAGGCCATTCGGCCTAACTGGTCTATGGTGTTTATGCTCCACTTAGCCTCCTCCCACCTTATTTCATCTCACCCTATCAACATATCCTTCTATTTCTTTCTCCCTCATGTACTTATCCAGCTTCCCCCTAAATGCATGTTATTCACCTCAATCACTCCATGTGGCAGCGAGTTTCACATTCTCACCACTCTCTGAGTAAAGAAGTTTTTCCTGAATTCCTTATTGGATTTATTAGTGACTATCTTACATTTATGACCCCTAGTTTTGGTCTCCCCATAAGTAGAAACATCTTCTCTACGTCTACCCTATTGAACACCTTTATAATTTTAAAGACCTCTATTAGGTCACCTCTCAATCTTCTCTTTGCTAGAGAAAAGAGCCCTAGCCTATTCAGTCTTTCCTGATAGTTGTACAATAGATCTTGTAATTTTAATTGAAGACATTCAAAAAGACATATTAATTCTTCTGCAATACACTGCTGCTTCATATAGCCTCTCTGAGAACTTTTTTGACTGTAACTTTAAAGGTAATTGTACATTTATCTCCCACAAGTATGGGTGTTGAAATCACCCCATGTGACAGTAACAGCAAGTGTGCTAACATGTTCTTATGAAATCCCTCTGTCAGTATTTTAACAAAGGTGTTAATCCATTTAAAATTAACAGGCTTATGTCCCTGTTAAAATAACGAACAAAGGAATTCCATAGGAATGTATTAATGCATTCATTTCTAATACTGCACAGCACAATTTCAGCTGGCTGATTTCTTGCACATTTCTCGTGTTGAATAATATTAAAATAGATTTAGTAAAAGCAGACACGCACAGAACATATCTCAAATCTTGCAAATATACCTTATTTTAGTATCTAATTTGTACTTTTGTGTGAATTGTCAGAAAACAGCCATTTGAATAATATTACTCCATAACCTGATCCTCAGAATTCCCTCAGAAGTGGAGAAGTGCGAATCAGGTGAAACACATATTTTACTGAAAATATATATTTTACTGCATGTTTCCCAAAAAGCTGTAAATTCCAGGAATTCTGGAGTAAAAAATCATCAGGAGACCCCTCACATTCCTCTTGGTTAGAGTGCAGTACGTGTCATGCAGAACGTTTAAGTAGACTGGGAATGTCCTCTCAAAATCAATGGTTGACACTGGAAGTTAAACCTTTTGCCAGCACAGAAGATATTTGGAAGGTGGCATTGAGTTGGATGTGCCCTCAGCTTTTCTTTCTAAAAACACTTATTTTCTCTTTCTATGGCCTTAAAATTACACTCTGCAAAGAATAGCATACAATATGTTATGTAATTCTGTTGCTAATGGAAGCATTAATGCTTTAAAAAAAGGAGTATTATGTTTTGTGTTTTTACTCCAGATTTTTTTCATATCACACATCTCAGAACACTCCAATAGATGCCTTCTCACTCCCCACAGATTGGAGTGTGCCTTTATCTGCCCAATATCTAGGTAACTAATCAATCTCCTGTGGCATCGCTCACGATGAGTTGGAGGATACGTTGTTTCATCGTAATAGGGGTTGATTGCATTCCCTCCCAGTACTCCCTAGTTCGTGATTTCTGTGTTACAGTTCTTCTCTTGCACTCCTCTCTATTCCCTCTTTCTTCTCTGCTACTGTCTACCTCCCATCACCTTCCTTAGCTCTTCCCGTTTGCACTAACCCCCTCCTTTACAGCCACAGCCATGGTCCCAATCCATCCCCTTCCAAGTACTGTCTCACACCTATATCCTGTGTTCCACATCTTCCTGCCTCCCTCACCCCCTATTATCCCACCGAATCTATTTACAACCCATGTCTAATGCACTATTTTCATAGCAGGCCTCTTAGCTCTACAGCCTTTATTCCCCAGTTCCCACTTTCATCTGACTTGACCTACTTATGACCCCTACTGTACCCCTATTCCCCAGATCTGCATAATGTCCTTCAGGTTTTAACTTCTGTATTGCCCCTCTCCCACTGATCCCCTATCTCACACTCTCTGGTTGTCTCCCTATTCTCCATATTCCCCAATCTCTAGCTCGCCTTCCTCCCTCTCTGGCTGATCCTCCTTATCTCTCCCACTAACTGCAGGAGGGAGCAGGATGGCGATGACGGGGAACTTGGCAAAAGTAAGGCACGCCAGTGCAATAAGGAAAAACGGGGAGCAGGAGGGGATGTTTCGGTGGGAGGCCCTCCCAAGCAGGTGAGGAATGGAGGTCTGAGAAGGATGGAAGAAAGGCTGGATGGCAGGAAAATTAAAACTTTAGAAATAGTATTTCAAAATACGAAGTTAGAGAAAGAGCAGGGAGGGCTGTACAATTCAAACTACAGAAACAGAATTCTTTAAAAAATGAGAACTTGATGAAATACCTGAAGTTAGAGCATTGTGGTGGGTGAACTGGACAATGTGGTGGCTCTATAGCTCCACCTGCTGTACAACTGGATCTGCCCGTGTGACAGGGACCGTGACAGCTAATGGGACTTGTATTTATATATCGCTCAGCTTAGAATGGGAAATTCTGTTAAGGAAAACCCTCAGGCCTGACAGGGAATGGTGACAGTAAGCTGTTGACATTTTACATTTAAAAATCCTAATTTTAACATAATATAGATTGGCAGTGAGCCCAAGGGTTGAACAGAAAACTCTTGTTACTGTATTTTGGCTTACTGCAATTTCCTATTATTTTGAAACATGATACACCACTAGACCGTGGCTGAGGCTATAAACTGTTAAGCAACAGTTCGTCTGAATGGTTGTATGTAGCTCGTGAATGAGTTAAAGCCCGCCTAAAAATAACACTGGCAACAAATTGATGCAATCACCTTAGCATTTGCATCAAAAGGTCAAAAATTCCCCCAACTTCATTCCAATCCTGATAATGTCATCAAACCTGCTGATGACAAAGTGCTGTTGTGTGTTGCAAGGATTTCAGTCTGGCTGAGGTCAAATGGCAACTGTCTGGCTCCTCTTCCTATCTCTCCCTGATCATTATTACAGCAGTCCTGCTTCATCAATGACCTTCCCTCCAACATAAGGTCAGAAGTGGGGATGTTCGCTGATGACTGCACAGTGTTCAGTGCCATTCACAACTCCTCAGATAATGAAGCAGTCCATGCCCGCATGCAACAAGACCTGGACAACGTTCAGGCTTGGGCTGATAAGTGGCAGGTAACATTTCCGCCACAGAAGTGCCAGGCAATGACTATCTCCAACAAGTGAGAGTCTAACCACCTCCCCTTGACATTCAATGGCATTACCATCGCCGAATTCCCCACTATCAATATCCTGGGGGTCACCATTAACCAGAAACTTAACTGGACCAGCCACATAAATACTGTGGCAACAAGAGCAGGTCAGAGGCTAGGTATTCTAAGAACATAAGAACATAAGAAGTAGGAGCAGGAGTAGGCCATATGGCCCCTCGGGCCTGCTCCGCCATTCAATAGGATCATGGCTGATCCGAACCTAGACTCACGTCCACTTCCCTGCCCGCTCCCCATAACCCTTAATTCCCTTATCAGCTAGGAAACTGTCTATCTCTGTTTTAAATTTATTTAATGTCGCAGCTTCCACAGCTCTCTGAGGTAGCAAATTCCATAGATTCACTACCCTCTGAGTGAAGAAGTTTCTCCTCATCTCAGTTTTGAAACGGCAGCCCCTTATTCTAAGATTATGCCCCCTAGTTCTAGTCTCAGCCATCAGTGGAAACATCCTCCCCGCATCCACCCGATCAAGCCCCCACACAATCTTATATGTTTCGATAAGATCGCCTCTCATTCTTCTGAATTCCAATGAGTAGAGGCCCAACCTACTCAACCTTTCCTCATAAGTCAACCCCCTCATCTCCGGAATCAACCGAGTGAACCTTCTCTGAACTGCCTCGAGAGCAAGTATATCTTTTCTTAAATATGGAAACCAAAACTGTACGCAGTATTCCAGGTGTGGCCTCACCAGTACCTTGTATAACTGAAGCAAGACTTCCCTGCTTTTATACTCCAGCCCCCTTGCAATAAAAGCCAAGATTCCATTGGCCTTCCTGATCACCTGCTGTACCTGCATACTAACCTTCTGTGTTTCATGCACCAGGACCCCCAGATCCCTTTGTACTGTAGCACTTTGCAGTTTCTTTCCATTTAGATAATAACTTGCTCTTTGATTTATTCTGCCAAAGTGCATAACCTCATACTTTCCAACATTATATTCCATCTGCCAAATTTCCGCCCACTCACTTAGCCTGTCTATGTCCTTTTGCAGGTTTTTTATGTCCTCCTCACTCACTGCTTTTCCTCCCATCTTTGTATCATCAGCAAACTTGGATACGTTGCACTTGGTCCCCTCCTCCAAATCGTTAATATAGATTGTAAAGAGTTGGGGTCCCAGCACTGACCCTTGCGGAACACCACTAGTTACTGATTGCCAACCCGAGAATGAACCATTTATCCCAACTCTCTGTTTTCTGTTAGACAGCCAATCTTCCACCCATGCCAGTATATTACCCCCAATCCCATGATTTTTTATCTTGTGCAGTAATCTTTTGTGTGGCACCTTATCAAATGCCTTTTGGAAGTCCAAATACACCACATCCACTGGTTCCCCTTTATCCACCCTGTTTGTTACGTCCTCAAAGAATTCGAGCAAATTTGTCAAGCATGATTTCCTCTTCATAAAACCATGCTGACTCTGTCCGATTAAATTATGCTTATCCAAATGTCCTGTTACTGCTTCCTTAATAATGGACTCCAACATTTTACCAACCACAGATGTTAGGCTAACTGGTCTATCGTTTCCAGCCTTTTGTCTACCTCCCTTTTTAAATAAGGGCGTTACATTAGCAGTTTTCCAATCTGCTGGGACCTTTCCCGAATCCAGGGAGTTTTGGAAAATTACCACCAATGCATCCGCAATCCTTACCGCTGCTTCTCTCAAGACCCTAGGATGTAAGCCATCAGGTCCAGGGGATTTATCTGCCTTAAGTCCCATTATCTTACCGAGTACCATCTCCTTAGTGATTTTAATCGTGTTTAGCTCCTCCCCCCCTATAGCCCCCCGTTTGTCCAGTGTTGGGATATTTTTAGTATCCCCTACTGTAAAGACTGAAACAAAATATTTGTTCAGCGTATTTGCCATCTCCGTGTTCCCCACTACTAATTTCCCGGTCTCGTCCTCTAAGGGACCAACATTCACTTTAGCCACCCTTTTTCTTTTTATATAACTGTAGAAACTCTTGCTATCTGTTTTTATATTTTTTGCTAGTTTACTTTCATAATCTATCTTCCCCTTCTTAATTAATCTTTTAGTTATTCTTTGCTGGCTTTTAAATGCTTCCCAATCTTCTATCCTCCCATTAGATTTGGCTACTTTATATGCCCTTGTTTTCAGTCGAGTGAGACAGACTCCTCAAAGCCTTTCCACCATCTACAAGGCACAAGTAAGGAGTGTGATGGAATACTCTCCACTTGCCTGGATGAGTGCAGCTCCAACAATACTCAAGAAGCTCGACCACCATCCAGGGCAAAGCAGCCCGCTTGATTGGCACCCCATCCACCACCTTAAACATTTACTCCCTCCACCACCAGCGTACCGTGGCAGCAGTGTGTACCATCTACAAGATGCACTGCAGCAACTCGCCAAGGCTTCTTCGGCAGCACCTCCCAAACCCGCGACCTCTTCCACCTAGAAGGACAAGGGCAGCAGGCGCATGGGAACACCACCACCTCCAAGTTCCCCTCCAAGTCACACACCATCCTGACTTAGAAGTATATCGCCGATCCTTCATCGTCGCTGGGTCAAAATCTTGGAACTCCCTCCCTAAGAGCACTGTGGGAGTACCATCACCACACGGTCTGCAGCGGTTCAAGAAGGAGGCTCACCACCACCTTCTCAAGGGCAACTCGGGATGGGCAATAAATGCTGCCCTTGCCAGCGATGCCCAGATCCCATAAACGAATAAAAAAAAAAGTGTACACACTGATTATTAACATATCTTTCTCCTACAAACACTGATGACCTGCTGTACATTTCCAGCACAGTCTGAGTTTCAAAAAAAATTGTGTTCTGTAACCTAGTTGACAAAGTTAGCACTGGAATGATTTAAAAATTAAACTGTCAAAACTCTCAAATAAAATCAGTTCACTGCGGTGACCTAAGTACCAGTCTTGCAATGATGTGCATGAAGCGCTACATGATGTAGCAGTGGTGGTAACTGAAGTGGCATTTGGTCACAGCAAGAGGAATTGAGCGGGGCATGGCGGGGCAACACAGGGTCAGCAAGGAGAGAAGGGGACTTAAGCACATTCCTGATTACAATAGCCACTGCAGTTTTATGGGGAATGAGTGCAATACTGGAGACACTGTGCTTCGGATGAGATGCTAAAATGTCCTGCCGTTGATAAACTGTCCATGGTATTAATGACAAATAAAAGGAGCTAACCCCCGATCCATAGTCTCCAAGAAAATCCCCTTAAGTATCCTGCTGGTCCAGGTAATCTAATGTTATACAGATGCCCTATGTTTTGGGCTATCCTATTTACATTTTTTCAAACAAATTAGTAAAGGCCACTTTCTCATGTAGAATTGAGTAAGGTATATGACAATGAGCCAGCATTTGCGATCGGAGGCTTCCCACGGGCAGACGCCTCCGACCTGCAAAATGTCTACGAAAGTACTTTGTGGCCCGGGTGGAATGCAGCTTGCGATCCTGGACCTCTCCGGGATCACGTGGGCTGGCCCAACTAATAAAAGAAGCCATGATGTGGAGATGCCGGTGTTGGACTGGGGTGGACAAATGTGAGAAGTTGCACAACACCAGGTTATAGTCCAACAGCTTTATTTGAAATCACAAGCTTTCGGAGCGCTGCTCCTTCATCAGGTGAAGTGAAGAGATGCATATAGGCACAGCATATATAGTCAGAGAACACTGCCAGATGATTACAGTTAATCTTTCTAACTGCCCTTTATCACACCTCGGCAGAGAGATAATCATGGCAATCAAAGGTGTGGATGGTGTCCAAACAGGTCAGTCAGGAAAACATTACATCAAAGACAATGAGGTGGGGTCACAAGAGGTCAAATGTGGCATCCTACACGCTCTCATCCCACGTACTCCCCGCGTGGGAGACTTCTACTGCCTCCCAAAGATACACAAAGCCAACACACCCGGACGTCCTATCGTATCAGGCAACGGAACCCTGTGTGAGAACCTCTCTGGATATGTCGAGGGCATCCTGAAACCCATCATACAGGGAACCCCCAGCTTCTGTCGTGACACTACAGACTTCTTACAGAAACTCAACACCCACGGACCAGTTGAACCAGGAACACTCCTCGCCACGATGGACGTCTCGGCACTCTACACCAGTATCCCCCATGATGACGGCATTGCTGCGACAGCCTCAGTACTCAACACCAACAACAGCCAATCTCCAGACGCCATCCTACAACTCATCAGCTTCATCCTTGACCACAATGTCGTCACCTTCGACAACCAGTTTTTTACCCAAACACACGGAACAGCCATGGGGACCAAATTCGCACCCCAATACGGCAACATCTTCATGCACAAGTTCGAGCAAGACTTCTTCGCTGCACAGGACCTCCAACCAACGCTATACACCAGATACATCGACGACATTTTCTTCCTTTGGACCCACGGCGAAGAATCACTGAAAAGACTACACGATAACATCAACAAGTTCCATCCCACCATCAAACTCACCATGGACTACTCCTCAGAATCGGTTTCACTCTTGGACACACGAATCTCCATCAAAGACGGACACCTCAGCACTTCACTCTACCGCAAGCCCACGGACAACCTCACGATGCTCCACTTCTCCAGCTTCCACCCTAACCACGTTAAAGAAGCCATCCCCTATGGACAAGCCCTGCGAATACACAGGATCTGCTCAGACGAGGAGGAACACAATGGACACCTACAGATGCTGAAAGATGCCCTCGTAAGAACGGGATATGACGCTCGACTCGTCGATCGACAGTTCCGACAGGCCACAGCGAAAAATCGCATAGACCTCCTCAGAAGACAAACACAGGACACAACCAACAGAGTACCCTACGTCATCCAGTACTTCTCCAGAGCGGAGAAACTACGCCATGTTCTTCGCAGCCTTCAACATGTCATCGATGACGACGAACACCTCGCTAAGGTCATCCCCACACCTCCACTACTCGCCTTCAAACAGCCGCCTAACCTCAAACAGACCATTGTTCGCAGCAAATTACCCAGCTTTCAGGAGAACAGCGACCACGACACCACACAACCCTGCCATGGCAACCTCTGCAAGACATGCCAGATCATCAACACAGATACCATCATCACACATGAGGACACCACCCACCAGGTACATGGTACATACTCATGTGACTCGGCCAACGTTGTCTACCTCATACATTGCAGGAAAGGGTGCCCCGGAGCATGGTACTTCGGCGAGACCATGCAGACACTGCGACAACGTATGAACGGACACCGCGCAACAATCGCCAGGCAGGAGTGTTCCCTCCCAGTCGGGGAACACTTCAGCAGTCAAGGACATTCAGCCTCCGATCTTCGGGTAAGCGTTCTCCAAGGCGGCCTTCGAGACACACGACAACGCAAAATCGTCGAGCAGAAACTGATAGCCAAGTTCCGCACCCATGAGGACGGCCTCAACCGGGATCTTGGGTTCATGTCACGCTACATGTAACCCCACCTGACGTAGAGTCATCCAGACTCGAGTCGTCATTGGCTTGTTCTCTCTACACAGATGCGACCGGACCTGCTGTGATTTCCAGCAAAAAAAGTTTTTTGTTTTCCATACAGACCCCAGCATCTGCCACATTTGACCCCTTGTGACCCCACCTCATTGTCTTTGATGTAATGTTTTCCTGACTGACCTGTTTGGACACCATCCACACCTTTGATTGCCGTGATTGTCTCTCTGCCGAGGTGTGATAAAGGGCAGTTAGAAAGATTAACTGTAACCATCTAGCAGTGTTCTCTGACTATATATGCTGTGCCTATATGCATCTCTTCACTTCACCTGACGAAGGAGCAGCGCTCCGAAAGCTTGTGATTTCAAATAAAGCTGTTGGACTATAACCTGGTGTTGTGCGACTTCTCACATTAATAAAAGAAGGGAATCCCCATTCATACTTTTGACAGTTCTGTACGTATGGAACTGTCATAAGTATGAATGGGGATCACTTAAAAAATATACCAACACAACAAATACATTTTTTTAAAGTTACATATTTAAAATTAATTAAAATGCCATTTAATTAAATATTTTAAACAAAAATGTAATTTAAAAATTTTTTTAAATGTTTTTACAGGACTAAAAATAAACTTTTTGAAGAGTATTTTTAATTTATAAATGAGTGATCAAATTTTATTTTTCTATTTTTTTAAACCCTTATGCTGGTAAAAGCAGGCCTTACATCTGCTTTTACCAGGTGTACGAATTTGACAAGCATTCAGCGGGCGGAAGTTGTGCAAAAAGAGCAACTCTCCGCCCGCAGAAGCCCCTCTCCCGGGGATGCGGATGATCTGTCAAGAGAATTCTTGACAGATCACAAGTGCCGGGTTTTAGCGCATGCGCTTCGCATGCCTAAACCCGGAACTTGTGCGGCCTGTACGGGCGCGTACACACCTCATACGCACCCGTGGGGGTCGCAAAATATGGCCCAATATGAACTGTGCAATCCTTAATCAGCCCAAACTGTCACTCTGCCCCTACTTATTATTACTTACATTTGAGCTCATTTTTTCGACTTAAAGTCATTATCCACTTAACTGCATGGATTTTAATCTTCCCATCCCCCTCCCCACCTGTGGCCATGGAGGAGGGCAGATAATTGTGGTACTGAAAACATTGTTATACTTTAAGATGATAGAATACTCCAGATCCTCCAAAATACTGAAAGGCATAATAAATAAAGCAGACATAATCAGTTTATTCAACTTAATCTGTGATTGCAGGATGATGGAACATCAGAACATTCAAAGAATCGTAAATGCATTGAATAGTCTACCATCAAAAGTAATTAATGCTATTTTGATTAACTCCTGCAAAAATAGCTTGATGAATAGCTTGTATATCTAGAGAATTGAAGGTTATAAGGATAAGTATAGGCAGACGCCACCGATCAAATTTGGCCCTGAAATTCCTGGACTCTTGGAGGGTGTAAAAGAAGATCGCCACTCGAGGGTGGTGGGGTGGGAGAGGATTTGGGGTGGAAGCCAATTTCGCCAGGATTCCACCCCCATTTACAGTGCCCCTTTAAATTCTGGTGGACAGGAGAAGATATTGAATCTTCTACTCATCCTCTTCCACCCACCATGTCAAGGGGATCATAGTCATAGGGGGAAAAATTCAGTTGGTTGCGCCTCCCGTTAGCGCCTTAAGAGGGCGCTAATGGGGCGCAAAGCAGCTAGCGCCCGGGCGCAGCGATGTTTGCGCCGCTCGGGAACTTAACTAGACATTTAGCGGCGGCGCTAAACTTTATCGCCGCAATCTCTTGCGCGCACAGATTGTGACATCATACGAGAGTGCAACGCCCTTGTGGCGCCCCGGAGCAGAATTTCAGTGGCGCCCCCATCCTTACCGCCTGGCGCATCCAACGACCGGTAGAGTGGAACGCTATCATTCGCTGTGGGGCTGGGGGGGGCGCTATTTAAAGGGGGCCTCTTCCTGTCTTTCTCTGTGGTGGACATTTTTGCACCACTCGTTCTGAGAGAGAGAGAGAGATTCGGAGAGAGAGAAAGAGAGACTTCTGCATTGAGTCAACGCTGTGTCAGGTAGTTTTGGCTACTCATCCTAACTTCGCTGGTACTTTGGTTTCTGTCCTTCATAACTTTGCTTGCTTAGAGATATGGGGGCTGCACTGATGGGGGGTGTCGTCCTGCGCCAGCTGAATCGGAGGACACAGAGATGCAGAGAGAGAGTGGCAATGATGGCCAGACGGAGGAGGGCCAACAGGCGTCTGTACAGGAGAGCTTACCCTCCCAGGGTATATCGTGAACAGCTCTCCTACATTCATATGTCTGAGGAGCAGTGTCTGCGAAGGCTGCGCTTCAGCAAGGAGGTGGTCACTGAGCCCTGCCACCTGCTGCAGCCAGATCTGCAGCCTCAGCTGAGGTCCAGGACGTCTCTGTCGGTGGCAGTGAAGGTCACAGTGGCTCTGAACTTTTATGCTACTGGCTCATTTCAATCTGCTGTTGGGGACATCGCCAATATCTCCCAGTTCGCGGTGCACTGCTGCATCAGGAAGGTCACAAATGCCCTCTTTAAAAGGAGACGAGAGTTCATCTCTTTCCCCATGACCCCAGACAAGCAGCAAGAACGCGCTCTGGGCTTTGCGAGGATAGCGGGCTTCCCCATGGTGCAGGGCACCATTGACTGCACGCATGTGGCTTTGCGTGCTCCGCATGAGAATGCCGAGGATTTCCGGAACAGAAAGGGGTTCCATTCCTTGAATGTTCAGTTGGTCTGTGACCACAGACAGCTGATACTCGCTGTCAATGCCCACTATCCTGGCGGCTGCCACGATGCTTTCCTCCTGCACCAGACTGCTGTGGCAGAACTTTTCGAGGCACCGCATCAGCCAGTTGGTTGGCTTCTTGGGGACAAGGGGTATCCACTGTGCACCTGGCTGATGACACCGCTCCGTACGCCCAACACCCCTGCTGAGCTGCGGTACAACGAGAGCCATCAAGCTACCAGGAACATCGTGGAGCACACAATCGGCGTGCTCAAGCAACGGTTCCGCTGTCTCGACCATTCTGGAGGAGCCCTGCAGTACTCGCCTGAGCGAGTTTCCAGCATTGTAGTTGTGTGCTGCATGCTGCATAACATGGCAATCCTCAGGACCCAGCCAATGCCACCAGGCCTTTGAGCACCACCAGAGGAGGAGGAGGAAGAGGAGGAAGAGGAGGAGGAGGATGATCAGCAGCAGCACCAAGGCGTGAGGGCGGCCCACAATGGTGAAACTGCAAGGGCCGTCCGTCAGCGGCTGATAGCAAGCCGCTTCTAGGCCCCTGCTGTGGAAATGGCTTCTGCCATTGAGAACAGCATGAATGAACCCAACACGCAACCCCTAAGCCAGCCAAGGCACCACCGATTCCAAACACCAAACATGTATATTTTGAGTACCAAAACTTATTTATTTTACAAACTCTGTGTGTGTCATTTCTTCATGACAAACTCATAGAAATAAACACAAAAAAACAGTCATTACCATAACTGGTTCTCACAACCTGGAGATCATGTGCAAAACACTCAACAAATGTTTGACCACGAACCTCGGCCTTTAATAAAAAAATGACCAGCATTTTGTCACACCTCCTACATCGAGGGTGAACTCCTTCCCGTGCGCCCTTCCCCCCTTCTTACCCTACTGCTCCTCCGCAATGGGACCTCAGTGGCTGCAGCAAGGCTGGTGGAAGGCTGCTGACTGTCAGGCCCTGACAATGCAGATGCCCTTGAGGGACGGCCTCGACCAGCTCTGGGCCTGGAGGGCCCGGCTGCAGACTGCACCAACTCTGCATGGGCGGCAGCAGTCTGTCCTACAGGCGGTGGCAACTGCAGTGGAGAAGTGACAGTGGTGGCAGCAGGAATGCTGTCATCTTGAGCGAGGACAGCAACTCCCTGCTCGACCGGCACACTGGCACTCCCACGGGGCAGCACCTCAGCATCCGGAGCAATCTGCTGGAGCACAGATTGCTGGCCTGCTGCGGCGCGGTGAGAGCCCCGGGGAAATGTGAACGAACCAGCGAGGATGGCAGCAGACAGTACTCGCGTGGCCTCAATCTGAGTCTGCATGAGAGCAGTCTGAGATTGAATTGCAGCACTGAGCTTCAGTGTCGCATCCGCCTGCGCTGCAGCGAAGTGCTCCACACTCCTTGCCAGTGCTTCAATGCATTCGGGCACCCTACCCACTGCAGCCATGAGCTCAGTGTGCATGCCCACCACCTGGGTGTTCATTTCCGCGATCAGTCTTTACAGTAGAGGACACTAAGAATATCCCAACACTGGACAAACAGGGGGCTCTGGGGGGGAGGAGCTAAATACGATTAAAATCACTAAGGAATTGGTACTCAGTAAAATAATGGGACTCAAGGCGGATAAATCCCCTGGACCTGATGGCTTACATCCTAGGGTCTTGAGGGAAGTGGCAATAGGGATTGTGGATGCTTTGGTAATAATTTTCTAAAATTCCCTGGACTCAGCAAAGGTCCCGGCAGATTGGAAAACTGCTAATGTAACACCCTTATTTAAAAAGGGTAGTAGGCAGAAAGCTGGAAATTATAGACCAGTTAGTCTAACATCTGTGGTGGGTAAAATTTTGGAGTCTATTATTAAGGAGACAGTAACGGAACATTTAGATAAACATAATTTGATAGGACAAAGTCAGCATGGCTTTATGAAGGGGAAATCATGTCTGACAAATTTGCTTGAGTTCTTTGAGGACATAACGTACAGGGTGGATAAAGGGGAACCAATGGACATAGTGTATTTAGACTTCCAGAAGGCATTCGACAAGGTGCCACATAAAAGATTATTGCTCAAGATAAAAAATCACTGGATTGGGGGGAATATTCTGGCATGGGTGGAGGATTGGTTATCTAACAGGAAGCAGAGAGTTGGGATAAATGGTTCATTCTCGGACTGGCAACCAGTAGCCAGTGGTGTTCCGCAGGGGTCGGTGCTGGGTCCCCAACTCTTTACAATCTATATAAACGATTTGGAGGAGGGGACCGAGTGTAACATATCAAAGTTTGCAGATGATACAAAGATGGGAGGGAAAGTAGAAAGTGAGGAGGACATAAAAAACCTACAAGGGGATATAGACAAGCTGGGTGAGTGGGCAGAGATTTGGCAGATGCAATACAATGTTGGAAAATGTGAGGTTATGCACTTTGGCAGGAAAAATCAGAGAGCAAGTTATTATCTTAATGGCGAGAAACTGGAAAGTACTGCAGTACAGAGGGATCTGGGGGTCCTAGTGCAAGAAAATCAAAAAGTTAGTATGCAGGTGCAACAGGTGATCAAGAAGGCCAATGGAATGTTGGCTTTTATTGCTAGGGGGATAGATTATAAAAACAGGGCAGTATTGCTACAGTTATATAAGGTATTGGTGAGACCGCATCTGGAATACTGTATACAGTTTTGGTGTCCATACTTAAGAAAAGACATACTTGCTCTCGAGGCAGTACAAAGAAGGTTCACTCGGTTAATCCCCGGGATGAGGGGGTGGACATACGAGGAGAGGTTGAGTAGATTGGGACTCTACTCATTGGAGTTCAGAAGAATGAGAGGCGATCTTATTGAAACATATAAGATTGTGAAGGGGCTTGATCGGGTGGATGCGGTAAGGATGTTCCCAAGGATGGGTGAAACTAGAACTAGGGGGCATAATCTTAGAATAAGGGGCTGCTCTTTCAAAACTGAGATGAGGAGAAACTTCTTCACTCAGAGGGTAGTAGGTCTGTGGAATTTGCTGCCCCAGGAAGCTGTGGAAGCTACATCATTAAATAAATTTAAAACAGAAATAGACAGTTTCCTAGAAGTAAAGGGAATTAGGGGTTACGGGGAGCGGGTAGGAAATTGGACATGAGGCTGAGTTCGGATCGGTCGAGGCCCTGTGGGTGGCATAGCGGGCCCAGGGGCTGAGTGGCCGGGTCCTGCTCCTACTTCTTGTGTTCTTTAGATTTGAGGTGAGGATCAGATCAGCCATGATCTTGTTGAATGGCGGAGCAGGCTCGAAGGGCCGATTGGCCTACTCCTGCTCCTATTTCTTATGTTCTTATGTTCTTATGTTCCTCTGCGTCCAGTGCAGCAGGACTCGCTGGCATACTCTCCCTCCGGGGAGAAGGCCCCCAAGCTTCCCTTCCCCCATCGCGTTGCTGCAGCCCGCTGGGTCCTGGAGCTTCACCCTCATCAGACCCTTCCCCCCTGCTCCCCTCCAGGGAAGGCGTGTTCCCAGTGTCGGCATGGGCTTCCTCGGGAGAGGGTGGCACTGATGCTCCGGCTTCCTCTTCCTCCTCGGCTGCAGCTTCACTCCCACTGGCAGCTTCAGGGCCCGTCTCCTCAGCTGGTGAATCACCATCTGAAAGCAGGGAGGTACAAGAGTGGCTTTAGCGTGAGGACAGGGTGGCAGTAAGGGAGGAAAAAGTGCAGCGAGTTAGTAAGTTGGATTGCAAGTGTCAAAGGCTGGTGTTGTGAGGGACAAGTGGAAGGACAGAGGACAAAAAGGTGATGACCTTACCATTGCTGTCCAGAACGGGGTCGGCGTCTCCAGTGGCGACGGGACCGATCACCCGGCTTGCCACAATCCTGTGGACGCGCTCCTCCAGATCGCTGAGGGGTTGCAGCTGAGGCCGCCCTCCACCCGTCCGTTGCTGCTGTTTCCTATTATGCGCCAGCTTGGCCTGCAAGAAAAAGGACGGCGTCTGAGTAAATATACAGCCATGGTCTTGCCTGATGTGCCTCCCATAGGTGAATAGCCCTTACTGTATACAACCATGGTCTTGCCTGATGTGCCTCCCATAGGTGAATAGCCCTTACTGTATACAGCCATGGTCTTGCCTGATGTGCCTCCCATAGGTGAATAGCCCTTACTGTATGCAAAGTATGGAATGTGTGTGTGTGCTTCATGAAAGGGCCATAGGTGTTGGATGAGTGTTGTTAATTGTGGTTTTAAGACCCTCTGGCCATAGAGTGAGGTTGAGATGGAGGGATGGAGAGGTATTGCAAAAAAGCCACTCACCCTGACGACCCGAGTGAGGTCGTTGAACTTTTTCCGGCATTGGACATGGGTCCTGGGCACCATGCTCCTGGAGGAGACGCGCTGAGCCACCTCCCTCCACACTCTTCTGTAGTCGCGCGGCAAAGGCCTCCTGCCACTCTCTGGGTACAGTATTGCTCTTCGGCGCTCCACCGCGCCAACCAGAGCATCCAAGGCCCGCTCGGTGAAGCGCTGAGCTCGTTCTCTCACCCTCTCCATCCTTGGCTGGAAAATGGATTCACAGGTCTCTCCAGGCCGAGATTCAAGGCTGCAATGAGCAGGGTGTGGCTGGGGAGCAAGATCGCCCCCCCCCTTTAAGAACTGGCCGGCGCCAGTGTGTCTGTGTTCCCTCGCTAACTGGCAGCACCTGCGCTGCGCTCGCGCTCTGAGTTAGCGCCTCACTCCTCGGCCTTTGCGCCTTAAGACAGGTGTGCAGGGCCTGATTTAGTGCTCCAATCACCTCCAGGGGCGTTAAAAGTGAAGTTTCCAGTCAGTGGCGATAATTAGCGCCAGGCACTAATTTTTGTGCCCGGACGATATGTGTGCCCCAAACGGGGCGCGACTGAATTTTTAGCCCATAGAGTCATAGGGGGAAAAATTCAGTTGGTTGCGCCTCCCGTTAGCGCCTTAAGAGGGCGCTAATGGGGCGCAAATCATCTAGCGCCCAGGCGCGCCAATGTTTGCGCCGCTCGCGAAATTAACTAGACACTTTGCGGCGGCGCTAAACACTACCGCCACGATCTCCTGCGCCAGCAGATCGTGACGTCAGTCGAGTGCGCAACGCCCCGGTATCGCCCCGGAGCGGATATTGAGTGGCGCCCCCTGCCTTACCGCCTGACGCTAGCAACGACATGTTGAGGGGAGCGTTTTGCAGTCATGAAGGGACTGGGGGAGCGCTATTTAAAGGCAACTGCTTCCTGCCTTTTATTGTTGGTGCCATTTTTGAACCACGCATTCTGAGAGAGAGGGAGAGAGTCTTCTGGAGAGATTCAACGCTGTGTGAAGGAGTTTTGGGTACTGAGCAGCACTTTGCAGGTTCATTTTGATTTGCCATTCCTTGTATCGATTTAGAAGAGATTGTGGGGGCTGCACTCTGAGCTCTTTCCCTGGTACTCTCCATTGTTCTTTCCAGCAGATTTGATGTGCAGGTCTCTCCAGGCCGAGATTCAAGGCTGCAATGAGCAGGATGTGGATGGAAAGCAAGATCAACCATCCCCTTTAAGAACTGGCCCGTGCCATTGTGTGTGTGTTCCGTTGCTGACTGACATCACATGAGCTTCGCCCACGCTCTGAGGTAGCGCCTCGCTCCTCGGCCTTTGCGTGTTAAGACAGGTGTGAAGCGCCTGATTTAGCGCTCCAATCACCTCCAGGGGCGATAAAAGTCAAGTTTGCAGTCGGTGGCGATAATTAGCGCCTGGCGCTAATCTTTGCGCCCGGCCGATAATTGCGCCCCAAATGGGGCGATACTGAATTTCTCCCCCATAGAGTTATAATGGCACAGAAGGAGTCCAGTCGGCCCATCAAGTCTGTGCTCTGTCAGTCCTATTCCCCCGCACTATCCCCATAGCCCTGCAAATTTATTTCCCTCAAGTGCCTATCCAGTCTCCCCTTGAAAACATTAAATTTCTCCACCTCCACGACTTCCGTCGACAGCAAGTTCCAGGTCCTCACCACTCGCTGCGTAAAAAAGTTTTTCCTCACGTCCCTCCTGTATCTCTTGCCCACAACCTTAAATCTGTGTCCCCTAGTCCTTGTACCATCAACTAGTGGGAACAGCCTTTCCCCGTCTAGCCTATCCAAACCCGTCATAATCTTGTACACCTCTATCAAATCACCCCTCAACCTCCTTTGTTCTAATGAAAACAAATCCAGCTTCTCCAACCTGTCCTTGTAGCTAAGATCCCCCATCCCTGGAACCATTCTGGTAAATCTCCTCTGCACCCTCTCAAGGGCCTTCACATCCTTCCTAAAGTGTGGTGACCAGAACTGGACGCAATACTCCAATTGTGGCCTAACCAGCGCTTTATAAAGGTTCAGCATAACTTCTCTACTTTTGTACTCAATACCTCTATTTATGAAGCCCAAGATCCCATATGCTTTGCTAACCACTCTCTCATTGGCCCAGAAATTCGTCTGAATACGGGAGAGTACGCACTGTGTACTCACCCATATTCGGTCCCGAAGTGCCGGTTTCCTGCATGCACTGCGCATGCGCGGGAAACCGGCACTTCCGATATTGCGAAGGGGGCGGTTCCTAAGTGAACCGCGTGCGCACTACAGGCTGTGCGCACGCAGCACACTTAGTTTTTTTTTCAGGTTTGAACGCGAAGGCAAGTGTTGAAGGTTTTACACATGAAGAAAGGAGGCGTAAGATCCCCTTTTAACAAGGTAAGTAGTTAATTAAGTATTATTTTAAAAAATTTCAACAGGTTTATCTTTTTTAGAGACTTTAAAGAAAGGTAAGTTTATTTTTATAACTTTTAAAAAGAATTAATTTTTTCAAAAATTTTAATTTTTGTTTAAAGTGGTTAATTTATTTAACTATAGTTATTTTATTAATGTGATGGGTTTTTTTTAAATTTAATTGAGGTTTAGCTGTTCTTTTGGGGGCAAGTTGTATTCATAGCTTTGACAGCTCTTCCTGTCAAAACTATGAATGAAAGATGGTGTGCTGCCATTGGCTCTAACTGGCCCACGTGATCCCAGACGTCGCATCGAACTAACTGCGCCTCTGGGACACGCACATACTGCGCGCCGGCACCAGGGAGAGGCCCAGGAACTGAAGTTCGTGTGGGCCAAAACCATAAAGGCAGGCGCGGAGTGCGATATCGCGGGGGATCCTTACCCCCGCGGCAACCATCGAAGTCCAATTTCTGGGCCAATATGTCCTGCCACCTTCAGGGACCTATGCACATTAACTCCCAGGTCCCTCTGTCCCTGCACACTCTTTAAAACTGTGCCATTAAGTGTATATTACCTCTCCCTGTTCCTTTTGCCAAAATGCATCACCTCACACTTCTCTGTATTAAATTCCATCTGCCACGTGTCTGCCCATTCTGCTAGCCTTTCTATGTCCTGTTGCAGTCCATTGGTATCAACCTCACTGTTTGCCACACCCCCAAGTTTGGTGTCATCGGCAAATTTAGAAATTCTACTCTGTATTCCAATATCCAGGTCATTTATATATATCAACAAAAGCAGTGGCCCCAGCACTGACCCTTGGGGAACACCACTGTCTACCATCCTCCAGTCTGAAAAACAGCCATTTACCACAACTCGCCGTTTTCTGTCCTTAAGCCAATTCCTTATCCAAGCTGCCACTGACCCACCTATTCCATGAGCTTCAATTTTGTTAACCAGCCTTCTATGTGGTACTTTGTCAAACGCCTTCCGAAAATCCATGTAGACAACATCCATTGCATTCCCTTCATCAATCCTCCCTGATTGGGTATACCAGGGGTATACCTATGGGGGAGTTCCTGGGCTACCCTGGGAATCCCACACATTTGGCCCTTATAAAGCCTAAATGAAACTCTTGCTAGCAAAGAACTGGCATGAGTCCCATTGAAGTCTTTTGAAAGGTTCCAAACCTTACCCAGAAGGGATCAACCACCTTCTGTTTGGTTACAGCAGGGCTTCCTTCAGAGCTGAAGGCCTCGGGCACCTAAGTCTATGTGTGGGCTATTCTGCCTTAGAAGGCTGGATCAGATCAGATGCTGCTGAAGTGCCCTTGCAGGCAGTAGCATACCATCCCATCCATGTAAACAGCCCCGTCCCAGCAATTTGGGATGAAGTCTCAGCCTACTACAGGGACAGATGGGAGTCCCGCTCTGACGCACTTGCTCCAGTGGAAATTAACTCCAAGGCCTATGGCTCCAGTCCAATTGGACTTTGGGAATATAATTTGTGAAATGCAGCTGTTGAATTGACTAGAGTAGATTATATCTTTAGATGGATATAGAGTTCTCCCTTAATTATCTTTGAGGGTCAGCAAGAAATTTCTCTTCTTGAAACTTTAATAGCAGATTATTCCTGTCAGTCAAGAGAATAATTAAATTGTTTAGTGCCCATAGCAGTGCAAATCATATTTTATGTGTTAGAAAGGATAGCCTACTGAGCTGTATAGTTTCTTT
This sequence comes from Squalus acanthias, assembly GCA_030390025.1. Lineage (NCBI taxonomy): Eukaryota > Metazoa > Chordata > Chondrichthyes > Squaliformes > Squalidae > Squalus > Squalus acanthias. The sequence goes on from CM059425.1 coordinate 207,396,381, forward strand.
GTTTTACATTTAAGTTCTTATAAGATAAGAAAGGCAGAGAGGATCATATTGATTTAAGGAAACTGAATCAATGATCTCTATTTTCCCTTAGAAAATATGTTTTTTTCAAATCAGCAGGTCCTCTTCTTCCCTTTGTCAGAGTCTAGGAACGCTCAAATAATAAACAATCTTTGTGAAAACTGGTAAAATAGGAGGAACCATGGACACAAACATCCATGGGCCTTTGATTCTGATGGATGTGTTGGGATCCTCCAGCCAGGAACCTTTACAGGTGATCCCACTGGAGTATGTGGGGTTAGGGGAAGGTTCCCTATTTTAAATATTCTTGGCGGGCGCTCATATCACTAGGGGCTGAATTTTGCCAGCGTTCAGAGGTCGGATTCAGAGGTGGGTCCGCTGTCAAAATCCAAAAGATTGACAGCGGGGAGGTATCCCGCTCTAAACCCGCCTCCTTGTGAGTTTCCCGAGTGCCGGCTCTGCCTGCGCTTTGCAGACACGGCACTAAGCAGCAGATCGTGCAATTGTGCTGGTTAAAAGGGTGTTTAAAGCAATTTAATCTCCATTTTAGCAGGTACAAAGCATTTTCCCAAGATTTCCATGAGGTTCCCATCGCTTGGGGATCACGCCAGGTAAGTATGTCGGGTTCTGAACAATTCTCCATTTCTTTCATGAGGTGAAAGTTGCAAAAGTGGTATAAAAGCTACCATTTTATAGATGGTCACTTTCCAATCTCAGAAACTTCAGCCTTCAGTATTTGGAACCCACTTTTGAGCTTTACGCACTTTTGAAGTGTTTGGAGCATTCTCTCTATCCACTGTCACCTCCTTGGAACAACTTATCTCAACATTGACAGGTCACTTCTGTCATCTCAACCTCAGCTGCCATCTATTCCATCAGCATCGGTGCCCTTGAAAAAATCTCACTTTGGTCCTCAGAATCCCAACACAATCAGCCCCAACACCAGCATCACCGGGCACACTAGCAGCACTAACATCCACACCAACCTTCTCCGCAATCAACTGATGCTGCACTGGACACAGGGCATCATCACCTGTGTACGTTGCTGCCCAGGATGCCAGTGATGACCTCACCATGTCCAGATTTACTTCAATTAACACTGTACACCCTGACTGCCACATGATGCACCAGGATGGCACCACCACACACCAGCGCCATAAAGCATCCCTACAATGTCCAAGCCATTCCTTTCACACTCATCACCATTGGGTGGGTGGGGGTGGGGTGGGGGGGAGGGAGGGGAGGGACGTTATGTCTCACCATTCACTGGAATTCATGAAGACACTTTCAAAGGTGCACACAAATCTGTCCAAGAAGGCAAAGTGGTGACAATATGGATTTCAATGCTTGACAACACATTAACAGCAAGTTTACACGAACATTGGCTAAAACACCCAAGTGCCTACCCTTGTGTGTTGTTGGTTGGTATGATTGGACTAGGATGAGGATGAGTGTGAGGGGTGGCGAGTGAGGTGGAGAAGTGATAATGTAGATAGAGAGGGATGGATGGAGGTGCAAGGTAAATTGGTGTGAGTAAGGATGTACAGGAGTAGGGTAGGGAAGGCATTGGAAGGGAAGAGAACCTCCCTGCGTGCTGTGACTCCCTCCATAAGCATATGGAGGGAGTCATGGGAGAGCCTGGGTACAGGCGTGCACCTTTGTGCAGTTCTTGTCAGTGTTTGCAACACCTCAATGCTACAGAACACTGACAGCACAACTGTCAAAATCAGAGGCCGGTGTCGGGAGCGGAGAGAGCGACGGTACAGTGAGTATTTAAATTCACTTTCGTAGGCTTTTTTGCAGAGGCCGGTGTCGGGAGCGGAGAGAGCGATGGTACAGTGAGTATTTAAACTCACTTTCACGGGCTTTTTTTGCAGAGGCCGGTGTCGGGAGCGGAGAGAGCGACAGTACAGTGAGTATTTAAACTCACTTTCGCGGGCTTTTTTTCAGAGGCTTACCAATCTCACAGACCGGCAGCGGCGTTCCAGAGCCACGTCACGATTCAAAAAGTGACGCGGGCAAGAGGAAGCAGCTGATTGGGTGAGTACGGCCAGGTGAGTATTTATACTACTCTATAGTTTGACAGTTAAGGTTAATAGTTTATAAAGTTTAGAAGGTCTTAATTTTGTGGTTATACTTTCGAAGGTCTCTGTTGTGTAGCGGGGAGTGCTAGTAAATAAGGGCCCTTGACTATATCATTTAATTGTAGTGTAATTTGTGGTATTGATTTGATTTAATTTAATTTAAATTAATTAAAGTGTAAGTAATGGCAGCACAGCTCGGCCCCGTGGCATGCTCCTCCTGCACTATGTGGGAAATCAGGGACACTTCCTGTGTCCCTGATGACCATGTGTGCGGGAAGTGTATCCAGCTGCAGCCACTGGCAGACCACATTGCGGCGCTGTAGCTGCGAATGGATACATACTGGAGCATTCGCGATGCTGAGGACATCGTGGATATCACGTTTAATGAGTTGGTCACACCGCAGGTAAAGGCTGCACAGGCAGGAAGGAAATGGGTGAACGCCAGACAGAGTAGTAGGCGCAGGCAGGTAGTGCAGGGGTCCCCTGTGGCCATCCCCCTCTCAAACAGATATACCGCTTTGGATATTGTTGAGGAGGATGGCTTATCGGGGGAAGGCGTCAGCAACCAACTTCCTGGTACCATGAGTGGTTCTGCTGCACAAGACGGGAGGAAAAAGAACGGGATAGCTATCGTGATAGGGGATTCTATTGTAAAGGGAATAGATAGGCGTTTCTGTGGCCGCAAACGAGACTCCAGGATGGTATGTTGCCTCCCTGGTGCAAGAGTCAAGGATGTCTCGGAGCAGTTGCAGGGCATTCTGGAGGGGGAGGGTGAACAGCCAGTTGTCATGGTGCATATAGGTACCAACGATATAGGTAAAAAATGGGATGAGGTCCTAAAAGCTGAATATAGGGAGTTAGGAGATAAATTAAAAAATAGGACCTCAAAGGTAGTAATCTCAGGATTACTACCAGTGCCACGTACTAGTCAGAGTAGAAATAGAAGGATATTTCAGATGAATACGTGGCTAGAAGAATGGTGCAAGGGGGAGGGATTCAAATTCCTGGGACATTGGAACTGGTTCTGGGGGAGGTGGGACTAGTACAAACTGGACGGTTTGCACCTGGGCAGGACCCGGACCGATGTCCTAGGGGGAGTGTTTGCTAGTGCTGTTGGAGAGGGTTTAAACTAAAATGGCAGGGGGTTGGAAACCTGTGCAGGGAGACAGAGGAAAGGGAAGCAAGGATAGAAGCAAAAGACAAGAAGGAGAAAAGCAAAAGTGGAAGTCAGAGAAATCAAGGGTGTAAATCAAACATGGTCACAGTAAACAATAATTCTAAAAGGTCTAAGAGTGTTAAAAAAACAAGCCTGAAGGCTTTGGGGGGAAAATTCAGTTGGTTGCGCCTCCCGTTAGCGCCTTAAGAGGGCGCTAATGGGGCGCAAAGTGTCTAGCGCCCGGGCGCGATGATGTTTGCGCCGCTCGCAAAATTAACTAGACATTTTGCGGCGGCGTAAACACTACCGCCACGATCTCCTGCTCCGGCAGATCGTGACGTCAGTTGAGTGCGCAACGCCCCGGTATCGCCCCGGAGCGGATATTGAGTGGCGCCCCCTGCCTTACCGCCTGCCGCTAGCAATGACAGGTTGACGGGAGCGTTTTGCAGTCAGGAAGGGACTGGGGGAGCACTATTTAAAGGTGACCGCTTCCTGCCTTTTATTGTTGGTGACATTGTAGAACCACGCATTCTGAGAGAGAGTGAGAGAGACTTCTGGAGAGATTCAACGCTGTGTGAAGGAGTTTTGGGTACTGAGCAGCTCTTTGCAGGTTCATTTTGATTTGCCCTTCCTTGTAACGATTTAGAAGAGACTGTGGGGGCTGCACTCTGAGCTCTTTCCCTGGTACTCTCCATTGTTCTTTCCAGCAGATTTGATGTGCAGGTCTCTCCAGGCCGAGATTCAAAGCTGCAATGAGCAGGATGTGGATGGAAAGCAAGATCAGCCCTCCCCTTTAAGAACTGGCCCACGCCATTGTGTCTGTGTTCCATTGTTGACTGACATCACATGAGCTTCACCAGCGTTCTGAGGTAGCGCCTCGCTCCTCAGCCTTTGCGCCTTAAGACCGGTGTGAAGCACCTGATTTAGTGCTCCAATCACCTCCAGGGGCGATAAAAGTCAAGTCTGCAGTCGGTGGCGATAATTAGCGGCAGGCGCTAATCTTTGTGCCCGGCCGATAATTACGCCCCAAATGGGGCGATACTGAATTTCTCCCCCTTTGTGTCTTAATGCAAGGAGCATTCATAATAAGGTGGAAGAATTAGCTGCGCAAATAGATGTAAACGGATATGATATAATTGGGATTATAGAGACATGGCTCCAGGGTGACCAAAGCTGGGAATTCAACATCTAGGGGTATTCAATATTCAGGAAGGACAGGCAAAAAGGAAAAGAAGGTGGGGTAGCATTGCTGGTTGAAGAGGAGATTAACACAATAGTAAGGAAGGATATTAGCTCTGATGATGTGGAATCTGTATGGGTAGAGCTGAGAAATACCAAGGGGCAGAAAACATTAGTGGGAGTTGTATACAGACCCCCAAACAGTAATGCTGAGGTTGGGGATGACATTAAATGGGAACTTAGAGATGCGTGCAATAAGGGCACAGCAGTTATCATGGGTGACTTTAATCTACATATTGGGCTAACCAAATTAGTAACAATACTGTGAAAAAGGAATTCCGAGAGTGTATACGGGATAGTTTCCTGGACCAATATGTCGAGGAACCAACTAGAGATCAGGCCATCTTAGACTGGGTATTATGTAATGAGAAAGGATTAATTAGCAATCTTGTTGTGCGAGGCCCCTTGGGGAGGAGCGATCATAATATGATAGAATTCTTCATTAAGATGGAGAGTGAAGTAATAGTTGACTCAGAGACTAGGGTACTGAATTTAAATAAAGGAAACTACGATGGTATGAGGTGCGAGTTGGCTAGGATGGATTGGAGAATGTTACTTAAAGGGTTGACGGTGGATAGGCAATGGCAAACATTTAAAGATCGCATGGATGAACTACAGAATTTGTTCATCCCTGTTTGGCATAAAAATAAAACAAAAAAGGTGACTCAACCGTGGCTAACAAGGGAAATTAGGGATAGCATAAGATCCAAGGAGAGGACATATAAATTGGCCAGAAAAAACAGCAAACCTGAGGATTGGGAGCAGTTTAGGATTCAGCAAAGGAGGACAAAGGGATTAATTAAGAGGGGGAAATAGAGTATGAGAGTAAGCTTGCAGGGAACATAAAAACTGATTGTAAAAGCTTCTATAGATATGTGAAGAGAAAAAGATTGGTGAAGTCAAGCGTAGGTCCCTTGCAGTCAGAATCAGGGGGATTTATAATGGGGAACAAAGAAATGGCAGACCAATTAAATACATACTTTGGTTCTGTCTTCACAAAGGAGGACACAAATAAACTCCCAGAGATGTCAGGGAACATAGGGTCTAATGAGAGGGAGGATCTGAATGAAATCAGTATTTGTAGGGAAATGTTGTTAGGGAAATTGACGGGATTGAAGGCTGATAAATCCCCAGGGCCTGATAATCTACATCCTAGGGTACTTAAGGAAGTGGCCCTAGAAATAGTAGATGCATTGCTGGTCATCTTCCAAAATTCTATAGACTCTGGAACAGTTCCCATGGATTGGAGGGTAGGAAGTGTCCCTGATTTCCCACATAGTGCAGGAGGAGCATACCGCAGGGCCGAGCTGTGCTGCCATGACTTACCCTTTAATTAATTTAAATTAAATTAAATCAAATCAATGCCACTAATTACACTACAATTAAATGATATACTCAAGGGCCCTTGTTTACTAGCACTCCCCGCTGCACAACAGAGACCTTAGAAACTATAACTACAAAAATTAAGACCTTCTAAACTTTATAAACTATTAACCTTAACTGTCAAACTATAGAGTAGTATAAATACTCACCTGGCCGTACTCACCCAATCAGCTGCTTCCTCTTGCCCGCGTCACTTTTTGAATCGTGGCGTGGCTCTGGAACGCCGCCGCCGGTCTGCGAGATTGACCGGCCTTTGAAAAAAAGCCCACGAAAGTTTAAATACTCACTGTACTCTCCTGCTGCTCCAGACACTGGCCCCTTCCACTCCTCACCTAACTCCGACTCACCCAACTCGCAGCACTCTGTTGAAACCGCACTCAGTTAAGAAGGCAAATGGTAGTTGGCCTTCATAGCGAGAGGATTCGAGTACAGGGGCAAGGATGTCTTGCTGCAGTTGTACAGGGCCTTGGTGAGACCACACCTTGAGTATTGTGTGCAGTTTTGGTCGCCTTATCTGAGGAAGGATGTTCTTGCCATGGAGGGAGTGCAGCAAAGATTCACCAGACTGATACCTGGGATGGCAGGAATGACGTACGAAGAGAGATTGGGTCGATTAGGCTTATATTCGCTAGAGTTTAGAAGAATGAGAGGGGGTCTCATTGAAACTTATAAAATTCTAACAGGACTAGTCAGACTAGATGCAGGAAGGCTGTTCCCGATGGCGGGGGTGTTCAGAACCAGGGGTCACAGTCTAAGGATAAGGGGTAAGCCATTTAGGACTGAGATGAGGAGGAATTTCTTCACCCAGAGAGTGGTGAACCTGTGGAATTCTCTACCACAGAAGGCAGTTGAGGCCAATTCATTAAATATATTCAAGAAGGAGTTAGATATATTTCTTAAGGCTAAGGGGATCAAGGGATATGGGGAGAAAGCAGGGACAAGGTACTGAATTTGGATGATCAGCCATGATCGCATTGAATGGCGGAGCAGGCTCGAGGGGCTGAATGGCCTACTCCTGCTCCTATCTTCTATGTTTCTATGTTTCTAATTTGCGCATGGCCCCTTTAAGGAAACCGGCTGATGATGCGTCATTAAATTATGTCATCAGACCCGCTTCCTATTAATTGGCCGGGCACCTCGCAGGGCGGGCTTAACAAGCCCCATCATCGTAAAATCTTGTTGGAGGCCTGATCGAAACAGATGAAGGTTCCCACACGCCACTGACGTCGCCCGCCTCGGACCCGCCGAGGTCGGAAAAATCCAGCCCTAAGTGTGTATCTTGGGCACCCATAATAGCAGTGAACAAGAAAAGCAGTGGAGACCAGCAGCTCGTGAGGTCCCCCTCAGTTCCATCCCTTCCAATGTAAGGCACCATGGCCAGGAAATTGGAGCCGTTAGCAACAGCCGTTAAGGTCGGTTTAGATGAAAAACTGGCAGCTGCCTCGCATCCGACCGCTTCCGGTACAGAATGCGCCATCCGCCATTTTGGGCAGGTTGGCAGTGCTGCCGTTGCCTGCACTCGCTTCCCATATTTAAATGATCCAGATTATGACGCCAATCGCGTGCAACACCTGAATTGATGCATGATCTGGGATTTTGGAAGTCGCCCCTCTTAATAATGCCCTTTCCAAACCACGCACAGAAGAACATGCGTGCAGCAGTACAACGGAGCCACTCCTTTTAGCTTCTTAAAGGGACACGCACAACTTTCAGGTAAGTTTAAATTTTTGCTTTCGGATTGGTTTCTTTACATTTTATTGGAGTAGTGACTTGGTGCAATACATTTTTAAAGTTGTTGAAGTGTGCAGGGAGTGCTGCTGGATGTTTGCAAGGCTTTGTCTCTTAAAGGAAGGCCTCTGAGAACACCACTTGCTCCCGGTCCTGGGGGCTCTAGTTGCAGTCGTCCCGGGGCTGCTGCATTACATGGAGATGGAGCAGAGGCAGCAAAGGGAACAAGCTGCTCGCAGGGGGAGAGAAAGCGGAAGAGAAGGAAGCAGAAGAGCAGGAAGCAGAAGAGAAATAAGCAGAAAAGGTAAAAGCAAAAGAGGAGGAAGTAAAAGGAAGGATATAACCCAGACAGCCCCTTTCTGGCCAGGATATCCAGGATGGAATCATCTGCCTGCAGTACCAGTGACCACAACCCCAATTCCCCTTTCAACATTTGTCGCATACCTTACCTTCCCTCTGTTACTGATCATCACAGCATCCTTTTGGCCACAATGCTGAAATAAAAGCCACCACAAAGCAAACTTTCCAATCCAACTTTATCCTGCAGAGATAGTGGATGCATTGGTTGCAATATACCAAAATTCCCTGGACTCTGGAGAGGTCCCAGCGGATTGGAAAACCGCAAATGTAACACCCCTATTTAAGAAAAGAGTGAGACAGAAAGCAGGAAACTATCGACCAGTTAGCCTAACATCTGTCATTAGGAAAATGATGGAGACCTTCATTAAGGAAGCAGTAGCAGGGCATTTGGAAAATCATAATGCAGTCAAGCAGAGTCAGCATGGTTTTATGAAAGGGAAATCATGTCTAACAAATTTGCTGGAGTTCTTTGAGGATGTAACGAGCAGAGCGGATAAGGGTGAGCCAGTGGATGTGGTGTATTTGGATTTCCAGAAGGCATTCGATAAGGTGCCACATAAAAGGTTACTGCATAAGATAAGAGCTCACGGAGTTGGGGGTAATATATTAGCATGGATAGAGAATTGGTTAACTAACAGAAAGCAGAGAGTCGGGATAAATGGGTCATTTTCCGGATGGCAAGCGGTAACTAGTGGGGTGCCACAGGGATCGGTGCTGGGACTTCAACTATTTACAATCTACATTAATGACTTGGATGAAGGGACCGAGTGTAATGTAGCCAAGTTTGCGGATGATACAAAGATGTGTGGGAAAGCAAGTTGTGCAGAGGACACAAAGGGCTGGATTTTGTCAATGGGGACGTGATGGAGGCGGAACTCCCACTTTTTGGGTTGTAGTCCCGCCTCCATTGACTTGTGGCCAACCCACTGTATTTTCCCTTGATTGACCTTGCTAAGCCCGCCTAGCGGGTTTAGCAGGCCAATCAAGGGTCCCTTGGATACAGGTGACGTCAGCCATTGAAATTTCATCTGTCAAGAGCTTTTGACAGATAAAATTGCAGCATTTGACAGCTCTGTGAAGCTGTCAAACACTGACAATATGATTTCTAACATGAGTCCCTGCACTTAGACTCAGTTAGAAATCAATCCAGCACAGAAAGCAGAAACAGCAGCTTTTGACAGCTCCGTGGCCATTCTGCTTTCTGTGCCGTGGATGTGAGGGACTCCCGACACCTTAGCCTGCAGGACAAAGTTAAGGTAAGTACAAGTTCTTAAAACACTTTACACACACCAAACACACTTACCTCTGCACTCATGCACCCATCACTCACCTGCACACCGGACATCTCGACCCCTCCAAGCCCTCTAGACCGACGGTCCACCTCGCTAAATCGGCGTGGTTCGGACCTGTCGGGAAGCCCACACTTCAGGGCCAAAAATAGGGATTAGGCAACAAACTGCCTGTTAACTACCTGTTAACAGGCAGTTAATTGTCACTAATCCCCTTCCCGCCTCAGGGAGGCGGGTCCCAGCACAGGTCGGGTACCCGCCTCCTGTGAAACTGGCATGGAGGCGGGTTGGGGGCGGGATGGCTTCGGGACCCCCGAATCTGCTATTTTCCCATCCCACACGCCTCCAAACCCGCCTCCACGGGTCAATGAAAATTCTGCCCAAAGAATCTGCAAAGGGATATAGACAGGCTAAGTGAGTGGGCAAACATTTGGCAGATGGAGTATAATGTGGGAAAGTGCGAGGTTATACACTTTGGCAGGAAAAATAAAAAAGCAAATTATTATTTAAATGGAGAGAGATTACAAAATGCTACAGTTCAGAGGGACCTGGGGGTCCTTGTGCATAAAACACAAAAAGTTAGCATGCAGGTACAGCAAGTAATCAAAAAGGCAAATGGAATGTTGGCCTTTATTGCAAGGGAGTTGGAGTATAAAAGCAGGGAAGTCCTGCTACAACTGTACAGGGTATTGGTGAGACCACACCTTGAGTACTGCGTACAATTTTGGTCTCCTTATTTAAGGAAGGATATACTTGCATTGGAGGCAGTTCAGAGACGATTCACTCGGTTGATTCCTGAGATGAGGGGGTTGACTTATGAAGAAAGGTTGAGCAGGTTGGGCCTTTACCCATTGGAATTTAGAAGAATGAGAGGTGATCTTATTGAAACATATAAGATATTGAGGGGGCTCGACAAGGTAGATGCAGAGAGGATGTTTCCCCTCTTGGGGAAATCTAGAACTCGGGGGCATAGTTTCAGAATAAAGGGTCGCCCTTTTAGAACTGAGATGAGGAGGAATTTCTTCTCTCAGAGGGTCGTAAATCTGTGAAATTCTCTGTCCCAGAGAGCTGTGGAGGCTGGGTCATTAAATACATTTAAGGTGGAGATAGACAGATTTTTGCAAGATAAGGGAGTGAAGGGTTATGGGGAGCGGGCAGGGACGTGGCTTTGAGCCCAAGATCAGCCATGATCTTATTGAATGGCAGAGCAGGCTCGAGGGGCCAAGTGGCCTATTCCTGCTCCTATTTCTTATGTTCTTATGTTCTTATATATGCATCCAATATGACATCAAAAAATGAAGTAATCACCCTTGTGCATTCCCTTAATGATTGTCTTGCGTGTGCCATTGCATATGCTACTGATGTTACACAGTGCTACCTACCCCAGTGCCTGCAGCATAGCACATGGAAGGCTGCTGACTTTCAGCGGGGGACACTACAGATGGCCTTGCAGGACGACCTCGAGGAACTGATGGCTGGAAGTGTGAAATCGAGGGATGGTGGTTCCTCTTCTTCATTGTCCTCACCCTCTTCTTGGTCAACCACTGGCTGGGCAGGCTGCATTTCTTGGATGTCTGAAATGAGGAAGGCACAAGGGTAGGGTTGTGGTGAGGGCAAGGTGGGAAAGCAAGAGCTGCATGCTTACACCATGTAAATCAGAAGAGATTGTGGGATGAGGGGGAAGTGGGATGTTAGAAGGAGGATAACGTATGAGGATACCGGCATCTTGTATTCTTTCAGCCCCTCCTTGAGTTGAGAGGATCCAGTGGTAGATAAGTTTAAAATGCCAGCCAGGTTATACTCTGAGTGCTCTTTTCTCCTGTGACATTTGGAACACTGTAATTGTGGAGCATCGTGACTCATAGGGCACATGCCAGTGTCTGCAAAGCAGCGCTGTGAGTTTTTAAAACAGTCTGATCACCCTATGTGCACGGCCAATATAACTTGGCTGGCACAACTGAAGCAACATTAGTCATCGCATCTTAGAAGTCATGACTTGTGTTAGCAAGTTAAATATTAGAACAACTTAAAGATTCTATTGATCAAAGTTTTGTGGCAAAACAATGACAGTAATAGAGCTGTCGGATCAGTACTCAGATTCCAAGTATAAGTCTGGTACATTACAATTACCTAAAACTCTGTAACTTAGTTGAATGTGTGGCTGTAACAGGCAGCTAAATTCTATGGACTCCTGCTGTAAGCTATATGTTTATATTTTTCATGAGAAATACAAATATTTATATGTTTACATTTGGGTATTGGATTTTGGAATTAATTGTGTGACAATCAATTGACATCATTAATAAGCCACATTGGGCAATTGGTATGTAATAGAGGTCTTTAAAATTATGAAATGTTTGATAGAATAGTCACAGAAGGAAAGAGCACCCAGTGTATAACCTGTCTAGCACTTTATACTTATCTACCACTGGATCCTCTGAACCCAAGGAGTCAGACTTGGGGCTATTGGTAGGCAAAAAAGGCTGTATTTAAGTGCATTGAAATGCCACATTGCACATTGGTAGAGAGAGCAAAATTAGAGGCCATCAATATAAGATAGTCACCAATAAGTCAAATAGGGAATTTTGAAGAAACTTCTTTACCCAGAGACTGGTGAGAATGTGGAACTCGCGATCACAGGGAGTAGTTGAAGCGAATAGTATAGATGAATTTAAGGGGAAGCTACATAAGCATATGCGGGAAAAGGGAATCGAGGGTTATGCTGATAGAGTTAGATGAGGAAGGATGGGAGGAGGTTCAAGTGGAGCATAAACACCAGCATGGACTAGTTGGACCGAATGGCCTGTTTCTGTGCTGTATATCCTATGTAATCCTATATGTACTCTGAAAAAGTAACTTCACAAAGCTATTTTCAATGAATTTGGTGTAGTCTTCTTTTGCTGCGGTAACAGTTAAAAGACACTGGGTGGCGCTCACTCAGTAATGTTTTTCACTCGGACCTGTGCCAAACTTATGCAGTCCTATTTATACAGTTCTATTCACATTTCCGCCAATTAACCATTGTTAGATTATTCTGGAAATGATGCTCAACCTCTGCAGCCTAATATTTTACAATGGAAATTAGTCTGATTCCTTCATCCTCAAATATGATTAGATCTGCCAAATTTTATTTTCAAAAGATTAGGCTTTGTGTATGGAAATCTAATTGAGTTTGAGAAAATATATCTTGCATTGAGGATAATTCTTTAACGTATATGTTATAACACTTTTTATATGATTGATATTCTGCAATAAAAGATTTTGTCAATGAGTTTAATCACAATTAGACAACAGGCTGTAAGTATCAAAAACAAGGCACTTTGTAAAATAAAATGATTATCAAGATCATATAAAAATGTACCCTGGAGTACTTACATTTAATTTTGAGTCTATGGCAAGAAGCTAAGGTTGTTCTAATATTCTATCAAAGGAGCTGCAAATGTATTTAATATAATTAGGAGTGGAATTGTTAATTTTCAGATTTTACCAGCCACAGTCTGCAAAATAAATACCTAAAAGAGGAACCATAATTCATTAAAGGTGAGTGTCAGACTGACTATTGTGCAGGTGGGACAGGCTCAGCAAGCTACACCGTACATTCCTACCCACCTGAAGTCTGGCCTTTTTCCCAGGTAGCATGTGGTACAGTGACAGACCCTTAACTTAGCAGTCTTATAAACTGATCCCCCTTCAAGCTTGTCACCACCACCGATTACTAATCTTCCTTGTACTTCCCCACCTTATCCAGTTTCTCAGGAATGCCGTTCCAGTTGACCTGAAAAAAGACAGGAGAGGTGAGGTTAGTGAATCAGTTTCTCAACTGACAAAACCCAGAACATTACAAATTTAGAAAATGCAAAGAAAAATTCAGAATGAGTAAGAATGTATAAAATTTACATTTTATCAAGTTATAATTGTGGAACCATACAGTTGCTTTGTCCCTTCAACAAGTAAATTATGAATTGCACTCCAAAACTAAAATATAAGTTTTATGATTTTAGCTTGTTCATAGTTTTGGTCCAGTGTGCTCCTGTAATTCTGTTATCAGTTTGTACCTGTTTATATAAAAAGAAATGTGTGCAGATTTTGAAATGTATATAGCAATATATTATACCATTTGAAGTGTCATTGTATTAAATGGAGACATATTAATGACAAGCAGATATTTAATTTATTCAATTTTAAGCTGAATTATGAAACCATTTAAAGATAACTAAGATGTTTTCTTTGACTCAGAGTCTACAACCGCACAAGGTTTGGAACATGGTGTACGTGTTGACTCATTAACTGTCTTCTGAGTTCGGATTATACACTCCTTCTGGGCACTTGTCCAAGAGAGTTACATCAGATTCTAGCCATATTCAGCATTAATGTCTGCTAACATTAGGGAATTATTGTTGTATCAGCCAACGATTGCTTAGGAACTAAAATCAGGTCAGTTAGTGGCAGCTAAGAATTGGGCTGTAGATGGAGTTTCTGTTCCTGACCACCATCTGTGTTACCTCCAATACCGCCAGTGGTGAGTGTAGGGAGGTACTGAGGAGGGTATCAAGGTCGCAGGAATGTACCGGCAGACAGGAAGATGGCTTGAAGTGTGTCTACTTCAATGCAAGGAGCATCCGGAATAAGGTAGGAGAACTTGGAGCGTGGATTGGTACTTGGGACTACGATGTGGTGGCCATTACGGAGACATGGTTAGAACAGGGACAGGAATGGTTGTTGGAAGTTCCGGGGTATAGATGTTTCAGTAAGAGTAGGGAAGTTGGTAAGAAAGGTGGAGGAGTAGCATTGTTAATCAAGGATAGTTTAACAGCGGCAGAAAGGCAGTTCGAGGGGGATCTGCCGTCTGAGGTAATATGGGCTGAAGTTAGAAATAGGAAAGGAGCGGTCACGTTGTTAGGAGTTTTCTACAGGCCCCCAAATAGTAATAAAGATGTGGAGGAAGAAATTGCAAAGCAGATTATGAATAGGTGTGGAGGTCACAGAGTAGTTGTCATGGGTGACTTCAACTTTCCAAATATTGATTGGAACCTTTATAGGTCAAACAGTTCGGATGGGATAGTTTTTGCACAGTGTGTGCAGGAGGGTTTCCTGACACAATATGTGGATAGGCCGACAAGAGGTGGAGCCACGTTGGATTTGGTACTGGGTAATGAACCGGGCCAAGTGTTTGATTTGTATGTGGGAGAGCACTTTGGAGATAGTGACCACAATTCGGTAACTTTCACTATTGCAATGGAGAGGGATAGGGCCATACGGCAGGGCAGGGTTTATAATTGGGGGAGGGGTAATTATGGCGATTAGGCAAGAATTAGGGAGTATAAGATGGGAACAGAAACTATCAGGGAAAGGCACAAACGAAAAGTGGAGCTTTTTCATGGAGCAATTACTGCGTGTCCTTGATAGGTATGTCCCTGTCAGGCAGGGAGGAAATGGCCGAGTGAGAGAACCATGGTTCACAAAAGAGGTTGAATGTCTAGTCAAGAGGAAAAAGGAAGCGTATGTAAGGATGAGAAAACAAGGTTCAGTTGGGTCGATTGAGGGGTACAAGGTAGCAAGGAATGAGCTAAAAAAAGAGCTTAGGAGAGCTAGGAGGGGGCATGAGAAGTCCTTGGCGGGTCGGATCAAGAAAAACCCCAAGGCTTTTTACTCTTATGTGAGAAATAAAAGAATGACCAGGGTGAGGGTAGGGCCGGTCAAGGACAGTAGTGGGAACTTGTGCATGGAGTCAGAAGAGATAGGAGAGGTGATGAATGAATACTTTTCGTCAGTGTTCACCGAGGAGAGGGGCCATGTTCTTGAGGATGAGAGTGTGATAAAGGTGGATAGGCTGGAGGTGGTAGATGTTCTGAGGGAAGATGTTTTAGCAATTTTGAAGAACCTGAGGGTCGATAAGTCCCCTGGGCCAGATGGGATATATCCTAGGATTCTTTGGGAGGCAAGGGAGGAGATTGCAGAGCCTCTGGCTTTGATCTTTGGGTCCTCACTGTCCACGGGGATGGTGCCAGAGGACTGGAGAGTGGCGAATGTTGTTCCTCTCTTCAAGAAAGGAAATAGGAATGACCCTGGTAATTATAGGCCGGTTAGTCTTACTTCGGTGGTTGGTAAGATAATGGAAAAGGTCCTGAGGGATAGGATTTATGACCATTTGGAAAGGGGCAACTTAATCAGGGATAGTCAACACGGATTCGTGAAGGGTAAGTCTTGCCTAACAAATTTGATTGAATTCTTTGAGGAGGTAACTAAGTGTGTAGATGAAGGTAGAGCAGTTGATGTCGTATACATGGATTTTAGTAAGGCGTTTGATAAGGTTCCCCATGGTCGGCTCATGAAGAAAGTAAGGAGTTGTGGGATAGAGGGAAATTTGGCCGATTGGATAAGTAACTGGCTATCTCATAGAAGGCAGAGGGTGGTGGTGGATGGAACATTTTCGGACTGGAGACCAGTTACCAGCGGTGTGCAACAGGGGTCGGTGCTGGGTCCTCTGCTGTTTGTGATTTTTATCAATGACTTGGAGGAGGGGACTGAAGGGTGGATCAGTAAATTTGCTGATGACACCAAGATTGGTGGAGTAGTGGATGAGGTGGAGGGCAGTTGTAGGCTGCAAAGAGACATTGATAGGATGCAGAGCTGGGCCGAAAAATGGCAGATGGAATTTAACCCTGATAAGTGCGAGGTGATTCATTTTGGTAGGGCAAATTTGAATAAGGATTACAGGGTCAACGGCAGGGTTCTGAGGAACGTGGAGGAGCAGAGGGATCTGGGGGTTCATATCCACAGATCTCTGAAGGTTGCCACTCAAGTGGATAGAGCAGTAAAGAAGGCCTATGGTGTGATGGCGTTTATTAACAGAGGGTTTGAGTTTAAGAACCGTGAGGTTATGCTGCAACTGTACAGGACCTTGGTGAGACCACATTTGGAATATTGTGTGCAGTTCTGGTCACCTCACTATAGGAAGGACGTGGAAGCATTGGAAAGAGTGCAAAGGAGATTTACCAGGATGCTGCCTGGTTTGGGGGGGAGGTCTTATGAGGAAAGATTGAGGGAGTTGGGGCTTTTCTCTTTAGAGCGGAGGAGGATGAGAGGCGACTTAATAGAGGTTTATAAGATGATGAGGGGGATAGATAGAGTGGATGTTCAGAGACTATTTCCTCGGGTAGAGGCAGCTGTTACAAGGGGGCATAACTATAAGGTGCATGGGGGGAGATATAGAAGGGATGTCCAAGGTAGATTCTTTACTCAGAGAGTGGTTGGGGTGTGGAATGGACTGCCTGCTGTGATAGTGGAGTCGGACACTTTAGGAACTTTCAAGCGGTTATTGGATAAGCACATGGAGCACACCAGAGTGATAGGGAGTGTGATAGCTTGATCTTGGTCTCGGACAATGCTCGGCACAACATCGAGGGCCGAAGGGCCTGTACTGTGCTGTACTGTTCTATGTATCTATGTATAAGCTTTTTTAATGGTGATTAGTGGGAGATGTCTCAATATAGAGAGTGTAGCCTGGAGAATTCTTTAGCCTTGCTAGACCTTCAATGGCTCAGTTGAGTCTTCTTCTGTTTCTTCTTCTTTCTCTCCCGTGCCTAGCGGCACATGAGGCAATCCGTTTCTTCCACTGGTTTTACATCCAGCAGATTATGCTCTGGGTAGTTTCTGTAAGAAAGTCCCCTTTTATGCGGGAAGGTCATTAGCCTGACTCTTAGGCCGGAATTTTCTGGGGTCTGTGCAAGCGCGATTGGAGGCGGGTCGGGTGGGAAATTTGAAAAATCTTGCAGCGGGTCAGGATCCCCCCCCATCATCCCGTCCCCATGCACCTTTCCCTCGGGCCCATTTGCCGGCGCGGCAGCAACCCAAATGGCAGAGGCGGGTGAGCTAATTTAAATCATTATTAGGTACTTGTCAGACCCTTAAGCATCTTTTTTACCCTACCTTTCAAATTTCCCTGGATAAGCACGGGAATCACGCAGCTCGGAAACCACATCTGTGAACCTGAGGCGGAAGTTGAGTGGCCATTGATTCACCTCATTAGTACACAGCATGAAAAGTACAATAAAAAGTCCAACCTCACAGCTGATCACTTTCATAAGGCAGATGCTGTTGCTGACTGCATTATCAGCACAGATTTAGCTTTCTAGAGGTTGTAAGTGTTTCCAGCAACGTCAGCATCCAGTGTCAGCCCATTGGTGGAACCTATCACACCATTGACAGTTTGCAGCCTTTGACATGGTTGACCACACCAACCTCCTCTAGCACCTCTCCTCCATTGTCCAGATGGGTGGGACTGCACTCGCCTGGTTCCATTCTTATCTATCCAGCCGTAGCCTGAGAATCACCTGCAATGGCTTCTCTTCCCACTCCCGCACTATTACCTCTGGGAGTTCCCCAACGATCTATCCTTGGTCCTGTCCTAATTCTCATCTACATGCTGCCCCTCGGCGACCTCATCCGAGAACACAACGTCAGGTTCCACATGTACACTGATGACACCCAGCTCTACCTCACCACTAACTCTCTCAACCCTTCCACTGACTCTAATTTGTCACACTGCTGCTCCGACATCCAGTACTGGATGAGCAGAAATTTCTCCTAAATATTAGGAAGACCGAAGCCATTATCTTCGGTCCGCCACAACTCTAGTTCCCTAGTCACCGATTCCATCCCTCTCCTTGGCAACTATCTGAGGCTGAACCAGACCGTTCGAAACTTTGGTGTTTTAATTGACCCCGAGATGAGCTTCCAAGCACATATCCGCTCCATCACCAAGACTGCCTACTCCCACCTCCATAACATTGCCTGACTCTGTCCCTGCCTCAGCTCATTCATGCCTTTGAAAGCCTCTATACTTGACTATTCCAATGCTTTCCTGGCCAGTCTCCCAACTTCCACCTTACATAACCTTGAGCTCATCCAATACTCTGCTGCCCGTATCCTAATTTGCACCAAGTCCCGTTCACCCATCGCTCCCGGTCCAGCAACACCTCGATTTAAAATTCTCATCCATGTGTTTCAAATCCCTCTATGGCCTCACCTCTCCCTATCTCTGTGACCTCCTCCAGCTCTACAACCCTCCGAGATCTCTGCGCTCCTCCAATTCTGGCCTCTTGCGCATCCCCATTTTTAATTGCTCCACCACTGGCAGCCGTGCCTTCAATTGCCTAGGCCCTAAGCTCTGAAATTTCCTTCCTAAACCTCTCCACCTCTCGACCACTCTCTCCTCCTTTAAGATGCTCCTTAAAACCTACCTCTTTGACCAAGCATTTGTTCATCTGACCTAATATCTCCTTATATGGTTGGTGTCAAATATTGTTTTAGAGCACTCCTGTGAAGCACCTTAGGACATTTTACTATGTTAAAAGTGCTATATAAGTGAAAGTTGTTGTTGTTGTTAACTTGCTTTGCTTCAAATATTTAGTTGATAAAGCTGTTAAAAAAACCTAGGCTTCACAGATAGAAGTATAAAGTACAAAGCAAAGAGGTAATGCATATCATTGGTTAGGCCACAGTTAGAATATTATGTCGAGTTTTGGATGCTTTATTTTAGGAAAGATGTCAAAGCCATGTATTCACTAAGATGATATCAGAGATGAAGGGCTATAGTTATGAGGAAAGACTAGAAAACTGAAGCTCTTCTCATTAGAACAAAGAAGATTAGGAGGAGATTTGATAGAAGCACTCAATATAATGAAGGAATTTTGATAAGGTAAATTGACAACAACATTTCCACTGGTAAATGAGTCAATAACTAAAGGCATGAATTTAAGATCATCAATAAAAGAACAGAAGGAGAGGTTCAATAGTATTGTGATTCTGGGAAGAAAGGGGTTAGAGTAAGAGATTTTTTTCTTCATTTGTCTTGTGCATTCCTGAAAATTGCAAATGAATCACTTGCCTGATTCAGAATTGGGGTTTTGTTTTGGGAAAGAAGTAAAAAATATATATTAAAACGTTTTTTCTTTCCTAGGCAATATACGATGACTAGGCAGGACAGGGTTCATTATCTGACATTAATCTGGGGATGCCACCAAGTAATTAGCATTAGTCTTAAAAAAAAGTACTAAACCTTCCAAACCCAATTTCAAAGAGAGTAAAATATTATTTTCTCCTGGCGATACATAGTGCTTCTCTTGGCCCCACAAGGGTACTTGAATCTCCCCTACCTCAGGCTTCTGCCCTTCCCCAATTGCGAATCTCACCCTTCATAAATTACCTTACAGGGACGATTTCTGTGGGTACCCGGTGGAGGCCTGAACCCCTTGCGAATTTCGACTCCTGCCTGCTGGCAGGGACGCCATTCTGCTGGCTTCGGGCGGGAGTCGACATCAACACATGCAAATGAGGTCTGGGAGTTAATATGGCCCAGGCCTCTCACTGAACTCTTCGTGGGGGTTTCCTTCCTGTCCCACACTCCACCAGCCCGATTCCTGCCCTAAGTTAAAATCGGGGCTACAGAATTTAATCATTACTCCATAAATGGATTAAGATTATTCTCCTTTGGTAAGTGGGGTTGAATTGGCTTCAAGATGACATGTCTGATGGTGAAAGATTGGAACCTAATCAACCCTCTGTAGCAGATCCAATAATCTGATACTTAAACCAGGTCTACAGTATTCCAGGACATTATTGATAATTGACCAGCCAGCCTGGCTGATTATAGAATCATAGAGTAGTACAGCACAGATGGAGGTCATTTGGCCCATTGAGTCTGGGCTGGCTCTGTCGAAGAGCAGTCCAGTTAGTCTTACTCTCCCGCTCGTTCTCCATATCACTGCAATTTTTTCTCTTTCAAGTATTTATCCAATTCCATTATGAAAGCTACTATTGAATCTGTATCCACCGCCCTATCAGGCAGTGCAATCCAAATCCTAACCACTCGTTGCGTACATTGTTTTTACCTCCTGTCGCCTCTGGTTCTTTTGCCAATCACCTTAAATCTGTGCTCTCTGGTTATCGACCCTTCAGCCATTGGAAACACTTTCTCTTTATTTACTCTATATAAACCCTTCATGTTTTTAAACACCACTATCAAATCTCCTCTTAGCCTTCTCTGCTCTAAGGAGAACAACCCCAGCTTCTCCGGTCTATTCATGTAACTGTAATCCCTCATCCCTGGAACCCTTCTTGGATTAATGGTACCTAAAAGGGTAGAGCTATCACAAGAAATAGGGATTGTTCCCATTTGGCTCCAGATAACCCTGCAAGTCAATCCCCTAATAGATAAGGTGGCCCTATCAGGACAAGCAGTCAGCCGGTGCACTGTGCTGGTAAGCTGCACAGTTTTGGCAGGTTAATGCCAACAGTACACTTACTCACCTTTGGAGGGGTTATAAGCCTTGCTTCTTGACAACCTTCACAAGTTCTCTTGAGTAGATAAATGGAGTATGTCCCCACAGGGACAGAGTGCGCGCTCTATAACAGGTAAATGGTAATCTACTTATGTGGATTCCTCAATACCTTGATTTAGAAACTCTTGTTGCCCAGTTGACCAATAAAACATGACAGTTAAATTGTCAATTTCCACAATGAATTTCCCATTTCCAGTCATTTCAATGGAACAGATTACAGCTGATTTTTATGATAAGTCGGAGTGTAGAAGCAATAAGTTTAAAAATCAAAAATGAGTTAAATTTCAGTTTATTTAATGAGACTACTGAAAAATCCAATCCTTTCTTATTAATGGCTTGCTCAGATCATGGATTGTTCACTCAGTGATTTGATTTAAATTCTTGTTTAATAGGCTCTGGCACTAATCTGTTCACAGTTTCATTCCAGGCCTATTTCTCTCAATTGCTTTGGTGCTTTTCTCTATTGTCTTTAGGGCTGCTGATGATATCTCCCCAGAGGATTTATTCTTTCTAGCTCTGCAGTAATTTGTGAAACTATATTTATTCAAAATTGTGGTGTAAATTTCACAGATTACAGTATTGTACAGAAAAGCTGCAGCTTTTGATTCCTTTGGTGTTTCAATGTTTCATGCATTATTTTATTCAGTCGTGCTTCAGAGTATCGGTGAGTGAAATTCATCTTGGGCAGGAGTGCAAAATGGCTGATAGTATGTTGACAGCCTCTTTGACACTCCAGATGATTCTCTTTTCCATTGAAGTCAACATCAAGCTAAAACTGGCAAGCGAACAAATTCCAATCTCCAAAGTTCCCATACCAAGCAACAATTAATATCTGAATGGCATCAGCTTTCGTTTATTTAACAACAATTAGACTTTATTGCTTCATTTTGTCACATCATATACAGGTCTCTCACATGCTCGTCTGATCCTTCACGTGTGAAGAACATGCGCGCTGTGATTGGCATGCCATATGAGACCCACTTCCTGCTCCCTCGACCCTATTCCCACCAAACTGCTGACCACCCAACTTTCTTTTCTGGCTCCCATGTTAGCTGACATTGTTAACAGCTCTCTCTCCTCAGGTACTGTCCCCCCCTCCCTCAAATCTGCTGTCATCACCCCTCTCCTCAAAAAAACCCCTTTACCCCTCCGTCCTTGCAAACTACTGCCCCATCTCCAACCTCCCTTTCCTCTCCAAAGTCCTTGAACGTGTTGTCGCCTCCCAAATCAATGCCCATCTTTCCCGCAATTCCATGTTTGAATCCCTCCAATCAGGTTTCCGCCCTTGCCACAGTACCGAAACGGCTCTCATCAAAGTCACAAATGACATCCTTTGTGACTGTGACAAAGGTAAACTATCCATCCTTGTCCTTCTTGACTTGTCTGCAGCCTTTGACATGGTTAACCACTCCATTCTTCTCCAATGCCTCTCCACCGTCGTCCAGCTGGGTGGGACTGCACTCGCCTGGTTCCAATCTTATCTATCTAATCGTAGCCAGAGAATCACATGCAACGGCTTCTCTTCCCGCTCCCACATCGTTACCTCTGGTGTCCCCCAAGGATCTATCCTTGGCCCCCTCCTATTTCTCATCTACATGTTGCTCCTTAGCGACATCATCCAAAAACACAGCATCAGTTTCCACATGTAAGGTGACGACACCCAGCTCTACCTCACTACCACTTCTCTCAACCCCTCCACAGTCTCTAAATTGTCAGACTGCTTGTCCGACATCCAGTTCTGGATGAGCAGAAATTTTCTCCAATTAAATATTGGGAAGACCAAAGCCA
Organism: Squalus acanthias; assembly: GCA_030390025.1. Classification (NCBI taxonomy): domain Eukaryota; kingdom Metazoa; phylum Chordata; class Chondrichthyes; order Squaliformes; family Squalidae; genus Squalus; species Squalus acanthias. The sequence goes on from CM059425.1 coordinate 207,418,768, forward strand.
TTGTTTTCGGTCCCCGCCACAAACTCCGTTTCCTAGCCACTGACTCCATCCCTCTCTCTAACATCTGTCTGAGGCTGAACCACACTGTTCGCAACCTTGGTGTCATAAGTGGCAGGTAACATTCGCGCCACAGAAGTGCCAGGCAATGACTATCTCCAACAAGCGAGAGTCTAACCACCTCTCCTTGACATTCAATGGCATTACCATCGCCGAATCCCCCACTATCAACATCCTGGGGGTCACCATTAACCAGAAACTTAACTGGACCAGCCACATAAATACTGTGGCAACAAGAGCAGGTCAGAGACTAGGTATTCTGTGGCGAGTGTATCACCTCCTGACTCCCCAAAGCCTTTCCACCATCTACAAGGCACAAGTAAGGAGTGTGATGGAATACTCTCCACTTGCCTGGATGAGTGCAGCTCCAACAACACTCAAGAAGCTCGACACCATCCAGATCAAACCAGCCCGCTTGATTGGCACCCTATCCACCACCTTAAACATTCACTCCCTCCACCACCAGCGTACTGTGGCTGTAGTGTGTACCATCTACAAGATGCACTGCAGTAACTCGCCAAGGCTTCTTCGGCAGCACCTCCCAAACCCGCGACCTCTTCCACCTAGAAGGACAAGGGCAGCAGGCGCATGGAAACACCACCACCTCCAAGTTCCCCTCCAAGTCACACACCATCCTGACTTAGAAGTATATCACTGATCCTTCATCGTCGCTGGGTCAAAATCCTGGAACTCCCTACCTAACAGTACTGTGGGAGTACCATCACCACATGGACTGCAATGGTTCAAGAAATCGGCTCACCACCACCTTCTCAAGGGCAACTAGGGATGGGCAATAAATGCTGGCATTGCCAGCGACGCCCTGATCCCATAAAACGAATAAAAACATTAAAAAAAATATTTGACCCTGAAATGAGCTTTCGGCCACATATCTGCAGCACAACTAAGACCGCCTATTTCCACCTCCGTAACATCGCCCGTCTCCGCCCTTGCCTCAGCTCATCCGTTGCTGAAACCCTCATCCATGCCTTTGTTACCTCTAGACTTGACTATTCCAACGCACTCCTGGCTGGCCTCCCATATTCTACCCTACGCAAACTTGAGGTGATCCAAAACTCAGCTGCCCGTGTCCTAACTCACACCAAGTCCTGTTCACCCATCACCCTTGTGCTCACTGACCTACATTGGCTCCCGGTTAAGCAACGCCTTGATTTCAAAATTCTCATCCTTGTTTTCAAATCGCTCCATGATCTCGTCCGTCCCTATCTCTCTAATCTCCTTCAGCCCCACAACCCCCTGAGATATCTGCACCCCTCTAATTCTGCCCTCTTGAGCATCCCTGATTATAATCGCTCAACCATTGGTGGTCGTGCCTTCTGTTGCCTAGGCCCTAAGCTCTGGAATTCCCTGCCTAAACTTCTCCGCCTTGCTACCTCTCTTTCCTCCTTTAAGACGCTCCTTATAACCTACCTCTTTGACCAAGCTTTTGGTCACCTGCCCTAATTTCTCCTTATGTGGCTCGGTGTCAAATATTTTGACTTTTAATACTCCTGTGAAGTGCCTTGGGTCATTTTACTACGTTAAAGGCGCTATATAAATACAAGTTGTTGTTGTTGCCTAGCCTTCCACATCTCAGGATTCCATGGGCTGCATGAAAACTTGCCTGACAGACATGTCACCCCATGGTTAGTGCCTGGGGCTTGAACCCACAACCCCCCGAGTCGGACGCAAGTATGCTACCACTGATCCAAAGATGACATCGAAGGATGCAGTGTGCGGAGCCTATTCAACATGTTTAACAGAAGCTACCTATTTGCATGGCAGCTCACAGGACCCAGGAAAATCAGTGTCTGCAATATCACCGGAGCTTGAGAGATTGTCCCCTTTATATGGGGAAATGGGGGGTGGCGGGGGGGTGGAATTGCCAATGACAGCAGCAAAAAAGTGCCTTTCGATGAAGAGACAATCCAGTAACATGGATTGGAAAAAAGTTTCAAATATTCAAACAGGCTTGCTCTACCGTATCATAAATATGAAATGCAGTGGTGCAAATACTGGCAAATATGCAAACATTGTACATTGCATAAAATCAGCACTTAAGGAAAGATATTTTGACAGTTCGAATGACAATACATAGTGGGAAAGTTTAAGTTTTGGGGACATAATGGGAGCCACATTGTAGTAACAGGATCAAAGGGAGTGGTATGTACAGGCAGCACATAATAAGAAAACCATTGAGCACTGTAAGTCACATTTTGTCTGTGCCCACTACCAGAAAATTCAGTTTGTAGCCCTAAGCTCCCTTTCCTGTCAGGCTGCCACCCCATGCTACCCACCACTAAAAGGAAAATATTATAGTCAGAAAGATAGACAACATGAAGGTTACAGTGACAGGTAAAAGAGATAGAATTTTCTCCAACCTATCATGAACAACGTCACAAAAGATGCAGCAATAATACATTAAAAATCTTACATGTAGTAAGCATCACACTTACTTCCTGTAACACTTTCTTGTCACACGTTGCTGATACCACCCCTATTATCTACAGAAAACACTGCATCAACTCACCAAGCTTACTTTGACAAGACCTCCCAGACCCGGAGGGCCGGATTTTCCAAGGCCCGAGGAGGTGGGCATGGAGGTGGGACAGCCGGTAAATTCGGAGAAAGTGGGGGCGGATGGCAAAGCCGCCCCCATCCCACCTCCGTGCCCTTTTGCCAGGAGGCGGGAAGATGTGTAGCTTCGGGTCCTGTCTCCTGGAGGCGGGAAAGGCATTTAATCCTTTTAACTGCCTGTTAACAGGTAGTTAACAGGCAGAAAAAAGGATTAGTGCCATTTTACCTTCACAGGTGAAGGCTTCTCAACCTCGGAGAACCCCGCCGGGTTGGAAGAGATGTGGAGGAGATCTGCGGCGGTCGGAGGCACCTGGAAGTAAGATGTAGAGGTGAGTGATGGGTGCAAGTATGGAGTGGTAAGTATGCAAGGTGAGTGATAAGTTTTAAAAAGTGTTCACTTACCTTGTTTTCTTTCTACAGCCTTCAGCTGCGGTGGATCGGGAGAGCCGACATCCTCCTTGTCAATTTCGCAGACTGGCTGTTGGAACCTCCGTACCATGTACCATGTGAAATTTACAAATTTGAAAGGTTTGATGAGTCCTGAACACAAGGACTCATCAAACTAAAGAGAATGTCAGTATTTGACAGCTTCACAGAGCTGTCAAACGCTGACATTTCTTCTTTCAAGAAGTCTTGACAGATAGCACGTCTGATGTTGACAAGCTCAATCAGGGGAAAATCCCTCTGGTTGGTCAGGCGAGGATGGAGGCGGGACATTGACATGACAAGCAGCTGTCCCGCCTCCAACTCACCTCCATTCACAAAATCCAGCTCGAAATCTCTATCAACAAGAGAGACAAGAGCAGCAATATCAAGAGAACACCATCACTTCCACAGTCCCCTCCAAGTTAAATACATTATCTGGCTTACCTGAAATATAGTACCATTCCTTCATTATTATTGGGTCAAAAACCTGGAATTCCCCACCTAACACTATCATGGGAGCACCATCAGCACAAGTGTAACAATTCAAAGAGAAGGCCCACCACCAGCTTCTCAGAGCAACTAGGGATGGGCAATAAGTACAGCATTGCCAATATCACCCACATCCTGAGAATAGATGCTTTGACTTGCCCTGAGCACTGTCATAGGAGACATCATAACAGTGGATCTCCCTTGGCATTCTTACAGTTGGAGGTAACACAGGGTTTTTTTAACAATGGGGGTGTTATACCAGGTAATGTACTCTTAACAGGCCACTGATTTACAGTGGCTAAATCAAATTCTGATTCTTATTACATGCCTTTCTCCAATTTTTATCAATGTTTAGTAATGTTTGCCCAAGAAAATTGCTTTGGGGAAAATAAAATTAAAGTTTTGAAAAGCTGCATCTTAGGTGCTTATTTGTTTCTTGCAACTTCCTTGGGAACAAACACTAAATACACACACATGTAATGTCAATGCTCAGAAACCATCATCTTAAAATGTTTCTGTCTCATTTCATATGAGAAAACGTAATGTCTGATTGTTTAGTTCCGACACCCCAATTGGTCTCACTTTTCAATTGGTCTAATTGGTTCATAATGACAACCTCCAATGCCAGTGAAATAAGATGAATTTTCTTGTAAAACACTAATAAGCTGATACATGGGTTTGAAACACCAATAGTTGGCATGTATGGAATTCCCCTCAGCTGTTGCCCTGCACCATTCCTCCAGCGCTGTGATATTAATGCCAGCTTTCTCTCCTGGTTTCTGATTTGAGTTCAAACTCCTGCTAGCGATTTAAAATTAGAGACACCCAGCAGTATAAACACAGGGAGAGGATATATAAAATCAGCAGTGGGGGCTATATAAAAATCACAACGCTGGAGGAGAGCAGTACTTAATAGGAATGTGTTGGTTGAGATGAGATGCAACTGAAAGAAAATGTCTTTGTGGATGTCAATTGACATGAAGATGATAACTTCAATGGTAGAGCTTTCTATTGTTGATATGAGGGCCCGAGATTTTCTTGAAGTTTTTCTTGGATGGAATTTTAGTGGTCGTCTTATATATGAGTTGGCTCACACATTTGGTATTTGTTAATATCTATTTACATTGCAACAGACTGCCTTCTAATCAGTTAACTATTTGTAATTAAACACATAAGCCTAGCAATTATTGTTGTCAATATTACCAAATGAATGCTCAACATGCTAGTATGAGATTCCTCGGGCTAATATTTTAGTGTAGATGTTAAAACATTTATTTTAAATGTGTTAATGCCTTCATTAAAATATTGGACTAAAAAATATCACATGAACACAGTAAGCATTCAACAGTAAGACTAGGCTATATCAATTAAATTAAATAACACCTTAAATTAATAATTTGGATAATATTAAATCAATTGGTTGGAATAAAACAGGAATGTGATTTGACTCCAGGGGACATGCATAGCACACAATGAGTGAGGAACACATAAGTGAAACTGATCTGCCCATAAATGAAAGTAACAATGTTGTTATAACCAGCTAACAGTTCCAGCTGGCAATTATCAATGTCAGTATTCAGTGACTCAGCACTGGAAACTTGGAGCTCTGGATGGAAGATTGCAGTCCTGGTCAAACAAGCCTCTCCCATGGTTACAGAAATGTGCTGATCCTTTGAGGAGTTGTCAACAATCACAGCTTAACTCTCTGAGTGAAGATATCTCCTCTGGAACGTCAAGAGAATTCATTTGTTTTAAAGTTTCACAGATGTTCATCTCACAACTTTAAACTTTTCCTGGCAGTCACACTTGGAACATAATGGCCTAGAAATTCCCTAAAGTAGCGCGGCCGTTAAGGCCGGTATGGTTGAAAAAATGGCGGCCGTCTCACTTCTGCCCGCTTCCGGCACGGGATACGGCGGCCGCCAGTTTAGTGAGGGTCATAGCGTTGCCGTTGACAGCGCTGGTCTCTCAAATTTAAATAAGCAGATCGTGATGTCAATTGGCGTGCGACGCCTGATTTGACGCCACAACTGCTATTTTGGATTTTCTCGTATGCCATAATGCCCTGTCCTAGGCACACACAGAAAAACATGTGGAAAGCAGCCCTGCAGAGACGTTGTCAATGCTTCTTAAAGAGACACACACATCTATCAGATAAGTTTGGACTGTATTTTTTTTATATTTTACTGAAGTAGTGGCTTGGTGCAAACATTTAAAAATTTGTTAAAGTGTGCAGGGAGTGCTGCTGGATGCTTGCAAGGCTTTGTATGGTAAAGGAAGGCCGCTGAGAAGACAGAAAATGCTAGAAATACTCAGCAGCTCAGGCAGCATCCGTGGAGAGAGAAAGAGAGTTAACATTTCAAGTCGAGATGCTGCCTGACCTGCTGAGTATTTCCAGCATTTTCTGCTTTTATTTCAAATTTCCAGCATCTGCAGTATTTTGCCTCTGAGAAGACCACTTGCTCACAGTCCTATGGGGGTGAGGGAGGGTGGGGCACATGGAGATGAAGCAGAGGCAGCAAAGGGGAAGATGCAGAAGAGGAGGAAGCAGAAGAGGAAGAAGCAGAAGGAAGGATGCAACCTCGACAGCCCCTTTCTGGCTGGGATATCATCCGCCTGCAGTACCAGTGACCACAACCCCAATTCCCCTTTCAATATTAGTCCCACACTTTACCTTCCCTCTGTTACTGACCATCACAGTATCCTCTTGGCCACAATGCTGAAAGAAAAGCCACCACAAAGCAAACTTTCCAATCCAACTTTATCCATATATGCATCCAATATGACAGCAAGAAATCAACTAATCACTCTTGTGCATTCCCTTAGTATGTGCCTTTGCCTATCCTAGTGATGTAATGCAGTGCTACCCCAGTGGCTGCAGCATGGCTGGTGGGAGTGAGGGAGAGAGAAAACAGGGAACTACAGATCAGTTAGCCTAACATCAGTAGTAGGGAAAATGCTAGAGTCTATTATAAAGGATGTGATAACAGGACACTTAGAAAATATCAACGGGATTAGACAAAGTCAACATGGATTTAATAAAGGGAAATCGTGTTTGACAAACTTACTGGAGTTTTTTGAGGATGTAACTGGTAGAATAGATAAGGGAGAACCAGTGGATGTGGTGTATTTGGATTTTCAGAAGGCCTTTGATAAAGTCCCACATAAGAGGTTAGTGTACAAAATTAAAGCACATGGGATTGGGGGTAATATACTGGCATGGAGTGAAAATTGGTTAACAGACAGTAGGAATAAATGGGTCTTTTTCGGGGTGGCAGGCGGTGACTAGTGGGGTACCGCAGGGATCAGTGCTTGGGCTCCAGCTATTCACAATATATATCAATGATTTGGATGAGGGAACCAAATGTAATATTTTCAAGTTTGCTGATGACATGAAACTAGGTGGGATTGTGAGTTGTGAGGAGGATGCAAAGAGGCTTCAAGGTGATTTAGACAAGTTGAGTGAGTGGGCAAATACATGGCAGATGCAGTATAACATGGATAAATGTGAAGTTATCCACCAGTAGGAAAAACAGAAAGGCAGAGTATTATTTAAATGGTGATAGATTGGGAAATGTTGATGTACAAAGGGACCTGGGTGTCCTTGTACACCAGTCACTGAAAGCAAACATGCAGGTGCAGCAAGCAGTTAGGAAGGCAAATGGTATGTTGGCCTTCATTGCAAGAGGATTTGAGTACAGGAGCAAGGATGTCTTGCTACAGTTATACAGGGCCTTGGTGAGACCACACCTGGAGTACTGTGTGCAGTTTTGGTCTCCTTACCTAAGAAAGGATATACTTGCCATAGAGGGAGTGCAGCGAAGGTTCACCAGACTGATTCCTGGGATGGCAGGACTGTCGTATGAGGAGAGATTGGGTCTGTATTCACGAGAGTTTAGAAGAATGAGAGGGGATCTCATTGAAACGTATAAAATTCTGACAGGGCTGGACAGACTGGATGCAGGGAGGATGTTTCCCCTGGCTGGGGGGTCTAGAACGAGGGGTCACAGTCTCAGGATACAGGGTAGAACATTTAGGACTGAGATGAGGAGAAATTTCTTAACTCAGAGGGTGATGAACCTGTGGAATTCTCTACCACAGAAGGCTGTGGAGGCCAAGTCACTGAATATATTTAAGAAGGAGATAGATAGATTTCTAGACACAAAAGGCATCAAGGGGTATGGGGAGAGAGCGGGAATATGGTATTGAGATAGAGGATCAACCATGATCATATTGAATGGCAGAGCAGGCTCGAAGGGCCGAATGGCCTACTCCTGCTCCTATTTTTCTATGTTTCTATGTTTCTAGATGGCCTTGCAGGACAACCTCGAGGAGCTGCTTGCTGGAAGTGTCAAATCAAGTGATGGTGTTACTTCTTCTTCTTCTTCTTCTTCACTCTCCTCTCCCTCTTCTTGGTCAACCACTAGCTGGGCAGGCTGCATTTCGTGGGTGTCTTAAATGAGGAAGACACAAGGGTAGGGCTGTGGTGAGGGGAGGGCAGGAAAGCAAGTGTTGCTTGTTTACACCATGCGCAGCTTGTACATCAGAAGAGATTGTGGGATGAGGGGGAAGTGGGATGTAAGAAGGACGATAATTTATGAGCATACCAGCATCTTGTATTTTTTCAGCCCTGCCGCAGGCCAAGGGCTCAGCAATGCCCCTGCCAAGAATGGCCAGCACCGTCTCCTCCAAGGGGGTGAGGTGAAGCTAGGAATATGAGGTGTGCCTCGTGTTTGGTAGAGATTGTTGGTAGGTGAGTGATGGAGGTGGGGTGGGGGAGGGCGTCATGCATTGAGGCTAGTGGTGCAATTGGTAGGAGACGGCCTATGAAGATGGATTCACTGACCTTAACCACTGGTCTGAGGTCATGAAACTTCTTTCGGCACTGGAGCCAGGTCCTGGAGGTGACATTGCTGGCAGTGACGGCCTCAGCGATCTGATCCCACATCCTTCATTCTGGAGGGCCTCCTGGTCTCTGTGGGTAGAGGACCTCTCTTGCAGTGTTGACAACCTGTACAAAGCTGGAGTGCTGTGTCCAAGACCTTGGGTGCCCTTTCCCTAGCTTGCTGAGCCATTTATGTTAGAGCTGAAGCACTTTTACCATTTTTTTACATGCAGAAGGCAGTTCAGCTTTAAGAGCTGGAGACTGCCATTTTGGAATTATTTTCAATGTTTTTTTTCAGAAGGCAGTTGTGCTCTAAGGGCTAAAGACGGCCTATTTTAAATGATTTTTATTGTTTTCATTTTAGAAGGCAATTCCCCTTTAAGGGCTTGAGACTGCTTTCTAAATTGACAGGCTAGCTTTAAGAGCGCTGCCTCGCTCCAGAGATGCTACGGCCACGCTACATTGGGCCTCCTGCTGAGTGTACCACCCAAAACAGCGCGTTGCATGATAGGTTCGGTGCTCCGATCATTTAAATCAGCAGGCAGCACCAAAATAACGTTGCTGCCTGCGCTCTTTTTACGAACGGGATTTAACCTCGCCCCATGGTGGCACCAGCTGTTTTCCCACGTTATCGGATTTCTAGGCCAATGTGTTCCAAATGCTACGGATTACACCCATTATTCATCAACCCCAATCACTCTGGAAGAGTTCTTTTATGACTCAGGAGCATCATAAAGTGCCTGAATTCCACGGATAAGTCTAACTTTACTGTAGGAATTTTACTTTAACCGCAAACCTTAGTCCTTATACCTGTGATCCCTTAAACTGATTGACATCAATATCACAAATCCAGTGATGAGCAAATCAGAACCATGGAGCCAATTTTGATCAATCCTCTTTTTTAATGATTTGAATGTTTTATTATATGCTTGTTTCATATTTTAGAAAAGGAATCCTTGGCTTTTTCCTCCTGTATGTTTTCGCTTGGCCTCTTCCTGGTCCATGATGCCAGATGAGTTTGTTAGACCGAGATACCCAAACTGACGGGAAGGCAGTAGACCATTTTGCCACCTTTCTCGTTCCTTTACTTGAACATCAAATCTGGGGCTAATGGCACCAAATTTGTTTAATCTGCCTTTGAGATTGGCATATTGAAGAACTGGCATTATGGTGCACATGAATGTTCATGCCAATGCTCTTACAAGCATTAACAATGCAGAGAGACATGAAAAATGCCAGGTTCTCATCTGGCTATGTTACAAAGTGATTGTAAGATTCCTGAATGTAATAATGAAGCATCGTTATATTGGAGAGTTCGAGATTATCAATGCCACAGGGATGAAAAACCCCTCATCAGTTTGAGTCTGAGCTGTCCAGTGTTTTTTCATTGTTGCTCCCGACCTGATGCCACTACTGTGATGGCACTAAAACCAATCACTTGTAGTGCCAAGTGGCATTGATCAAACCCTTAGCCCTCCTTCAAGCAATGTAAGTGTTGGCTATTCAAACTGTAATATAATTAGCTGCATCCTTGATTTTGTTTGTCACCAGACATAACAGAAAAATAATCCCCTTCCAGAACTTTTCAGGAGTAGTGTTTTAGCCAGGACAACTTTTTTGACGTGAATAAATGTCGACTTTTGTGACTCATCAATCATTTATCAGCCATTTCTGTAGTGGCCAACCAGTCACCCACTGACCTCCAGTCCTATCAATCATTATTGATCTACCTTGCTGTCAGCCTCTGTGTAGAACAGGACATAGATTTTAAGTGTAATTTAATATCCTTAATTTCAATATTAATAAAAATGCATCATGTGTAATATTGTTTTTGAACAATATTATATCACTTTCACTGTAGCTTAGTAGATGACAGAAACTATCCCATTTATTTATTTTACTCCTTCCTCTCCTGAAAGTGCTAACTGATATTGTGGTACATTTCCAGGGACACTGTTTACCTTCCAATATCTTGCCCAAGTGGCCATGATTTATATGGGAGACTAAATAATAAGTGTGATACTTCACAGCTAGCCCCATCCTGTCCTCATGCAATGTCCACTCATATTTTCAAGCCAGGATAGCAATCAAGAATGGGAATTCTGGCAGATTTTCTCCTCCCTAAATCAGGGGCATGAGAGCTAGTTGCAGCATCTCTATTCCTCACTCTGGCTGATATCAGCTAACCCAACATATGCCAGAAATCAAAACCCTTTCTGTTCTGCGTGGTTCAGTTATATCTTTACCAAATGAGTCAACAGGAGGAACTAACTGTCCCAATTTTAATCAGGATATCTCAACATGCAACAGAGCCACTGAGAAAAGCAGAGCAGTGTGCAAGACTGCAAAGGTGGCAAATTAGATGATTTTTCTGGTTCTACAGAAAACCTCATTATCACCTAAATGCCAACTCAAATTCCATTCTTTTAACAGGTTGCCGGTTGAGAGGTACAACAATGAACTTAAAAATAGTACATCAGGCTAGCAATCATTACCATTTGCAAGTTAGACTGGGTGTTCCATTATATTTCCTATTGAGTACAAGTATTGTCAGTATCGTTTAGCTTTTTCTTTGAATTTATAGCCTTTCCATCTGTGTGTTTTCTGTTAATTATCTCCTTCATTAGTTTTGCAATATAACAATCGATTTGGCACAATCCAAAATGAAATGTGATTAGTTCCCGAGGTGTCATCCGCTGCAGCAGGGGCTAACCTTCTGCTTTTTCCTTCTGTGTCCATGATGCTTTCATAAGCTCAAGTCCCGAGACATTGAGGTCAATTGTAATGTCCCCAAATGCTGCGTGGCAGGGGTCAACTATGCACAGACTTAGGGGGTGATTTTGCCAATGGGAGCGCGTTGGAGGCGGGACTGCTGCTTGGTGGGTTGATGTCCCGCCTCCATCGAGTTGTGGCCACCCCATGCTATTTTCCCTTGATTCGCCTTGTTAAGCCCGCCCAGCAGGCTTAGCAGGCCAATTAAGGGAAAGCCGATTGCAGAGAACGTCTGTGAAGCTGTCAAACAGTGACATTCTCTGTAGTTTGATGAGTTCTTGAATTCAAGACCTCATCAAACCGCTTTCTTTTGCAGAAATGAGATGGTTGTTGCATTGGAGAATGCAACGGTCATCTGTCATCTCTGCCGCGGAGGTGCGAGACTCTCCGCATACCCACCGATTGAAGCCTGCAGGAAGAAACAAAGGTAAGTAAACATTTTCTAACACTTTCCACTTACCTCACATACTCACCTCTCCACACTTGCACCCATCACTTACCTCCACAGCGCACTTTTGGACCCCTCCAATCCCCACATACTCACTACTCGCCTCGGTGACCCTGGCGGGGTTCGGAGCCTTCGGGAAGCCCGCACTTGTGAGGGCAAAAAGGGGATAATCCTCTTATCTGCCTGTTAACTACCTGTTAACAGGCAGTTAAGTGGCTGTAATCCCTTTCCGCCTCCTTGGAGGCGGGACCCAGCGTGGGACAGCTACCTGCCTCCTGGCAAGATGGCACGGAGGCGGGTTGGGGGCAGATTGGGCACACGTCCCTAGATTCTGCCATTTTCCCAGCAGTCCCGCCTCCATACCCGCCTCCCCAGGGCTGGCAAGATCGCGCCCCAGGAATCATAGAAACATAGAATCTAGGAGCAGGAGTAGGCCATTCGGCCCGTCGAGCCTGCTCCGCCATTCAATACGATCATGGCTGATCATCCAAATCCAGCACCCTGTCCCTGCCCCAATCCCCACAGTACTCACATCCCACCCTACCCCCGTAACCCCACGCATTTAATTCCCCCTAACATATCCCATCCTATCCCCATAACCCCACATATTTAATCCCCCCTAACACTAAGGGTCAATTTATCATAGCCAAATCAACCTAACCCACACATTTTTGGACTGTGGGAGGAAACCGGAGCACCCGGAGGAAACCCACGCAGACACGGGGAGAATGTGCAAACTCCACACAGACAAAACTTTGAACCTCTAATGTGTCTGATTCAGTACTACATTAGGTGATGCCTTTGCCTAATAAGCCAGATTCATGCTCCCAGATTCACTACAAAACATGCATACAACTTATAGCAACTATGGTGGAAATTTTATTTATAACAATTATGGAGGTGAAAATACAGCTTCACTTTGTTTTTTTATCATTTTGGGGGATATTTATTAAAACAGCATGGTTTTGCAGGGGGGGTAGTATTTTAAAAATGTATGAGTGAAATTGGTGTACTTACTTGGCTGTAGAATACTCCTCAACATTATTTAATTGGACAAAAGCAAAATACTGCAGATGCTGGAAATCTGAAAAAAATCAGAAAATGCTGGAAATACTCAACAGGTCAGGCAGCATCTGTGGAGAGAGAAACAGAGTTAATGTTTCAGCTCGATGGCAGATGTTAGAGATGGACACCTTCTCCAAGATCTGCCAGTTCTGATGAAAAATCATCGACCTGAAATGTTGAGGGGAATTTTAACCCCCTAAAACGGATGGCATTGGGTCGGGTGGGAAGTAAAAATGTAGAAAATCTCAAACTCAAACCCAACCCACCTCGAATCCACCCACTTCCGGTTTTAATGGAGGTGGGACGGGGGGGGGGTGCGGGGGGGTGGGCGACCAACCCGCTCCCAGAAGGCGGGTCCCTCATTTAAATATTTTAATGAGGCCTTTTTCTCTGTTTCAGCTTTAACGGGCCTTGGGAAACCCGGCAGCTAAAGGGAGGCGAGGACTGCTGCATGGAAGAGGTAAGTGCCTTTCCAGTACTGCTTGTGGGCCAGGAGGAGCAAGAGTGCTTCCGCCCGGCCCCCCAATCAAACCTCCAAACCTGTAAATAGCGATCGGACCCCACCCCCGCGATCCGATGCCCTCCTGATTTCCTCCACGGCCCACTATCTCCTTCCAGCACTCACCCCCCCCCACCCCCGCCCCCCGCATGTCCTCCACAGGCCCTCTGCGATCTTCCCTCCTCTCCCGATCTCTCCGGCCCTCCCAGCGGTCTTTTCCCCATGTCACCAAAAAATTCTTCCAAGCTTTAATGTTCTTTATTATTTTGTTTACAAGTTAAGTAGCATAATAATGGGCCCATCTAGAGATGACTGAAACAAGGATCAATGTCTGTCTCACAAAATTGGCTCTGGTGGTTGCTGGAACTATAGCAAGACTTGGAAAGATTGTACTGAGATACTAATTAGCAAACGATATACTTTCCCATAGCCTAATGCATGCCCCAGCTACTCTTGGTTTAGCAACTGAATGGTAACTCTTCATTTAAGCCTGCATTAATGGTCAGAGTTTCAGATGTGACATCTCTGGAAGAGAGTTAGAACAGGACAAGCAGTGTGTGAAGCTTGCCTCTGGTACACTGTGCAATATGCTACACTTCTTTGCTAGCAACTGCCTGTGTAGTTGATTTATATGTTTCCCTTGTCACATTTATATAGACATTTGTCTGCAGTGTATTGTACAGATGATATTAAGAAAGACAGACAATTAAGTTAACAATTGCAAAATAATTGAATTGCTAACTAATGACACATGCTGAATTTACGCTGTTTTCTGCATTCTTTTATTGGGAATCAAATATGCTCAAGCATTCATTAAAATACGCAAACTTAAAATTACATTTGAGCCACACAGCAAAAGATTCCAAATATATTCTGCCATAGACAATGCAATCATTCATGTTCAGCAGTATGTCTCCATGTACAGCTTGTTTACAGAGGATGTGCTATCAGTGCTGAGGTTATGCAATATAACAGATGACATTATTTCAAGAAGCAATATTAAAATAAATGGTAGTGACATTGATGTAAGACCATAGATCACTGGATACAAATTGTTTTATATAAATATTGCCCATGTAGGGTAATAAAAAAGCTAATTGTTCTACTAAGATTACTGCCTTCTCCTTATTAGCTGCACTTGTACAAAAGATGAGACAAGGACTCTTTCATTATCATTATGTCTGTGATATTATATTAAGTCAGTCTGCTTTTTTGTTCTTCACGCTGGATAAACAATTTTACTGGGGTTCAAGAAGCCTTGAAATTCACATGAATTGGGATGTCCATAATAAGAAACTTCAGTCAACAAATATGTCCTTTGCAAGGATCCGTGTGCATTTGTCCTGAAGAATTGCTGCAGGCAGCCTGCTGACATGTGATTTGTTTATCGTTAATCACTCGTTCTTATTCCAGTCACACATGAGTATTCCAAGCTTCAGGCCTATAACAATCACATCTCAACATTCTTATATTGTCCCCAAGGGGTTTGCTTAGCATAGAGAAAAATGAGAATCTAAATGAGAAAGCTGTAGCCTAAAGATGGAGTAGAGAGGTTTCCACAGAATGGAATGATTCTTTGTGTGTGATTCTTGAGTGTTTATTAGCTTGCTGACTGATACTTTATCTGTTTAATACTACTCAAGAGTGGTGCTTTGACAAGGAAAGCAATATCCGTTATTAATCAAATCAAAGAGATGGATTATGACTACCTTTCTTCACAGTATGGATCCTTCAACATATCTGCTTAAGAGGGAGAGGAGTTGTAAAAAAGGACTTTCTTTTTTTTTAAAGTGCAATATTAATATTTCAAAACAAAATTACTTTATTTTTAAAAAGTCCTAGATTTAGGGCATTCAGTAAAGAACAACAATAAGGGAATTAAGACACTGTATTGTGACAAGGTAAGAAAATAATCATCCCTTTGGGCAATCAAGGCTAATGGGCTTTGTTTTGTTTCAAACCTGATTGTCCAGAAGGGTGATTGTTATTGAACTATGTATCACACCTTGTCACAATGCACTTGTTCTAATTCCCCAAATTAATGTTCGCTGCTTCAAGGCATAATTGCAAACATTACCTTAAAGAAATGTATTAATTGGTCATAAATGCTGCTTGGAATTAGTAGAGAAATTTTACTTCTCTAACTCCCATCCTGATACAAGGGAATATTTGTAATCAATTTATGCTAGCCTTCAGGTTCCTTGTTATTTATTTCTGTCTGTGATCATGAACCCAAAATAGCATGCTGCTGCTTTACAGGGTGACATGAATCTGACATTCATGACTTATGAAATAATACTGAGTGGCCTGCAGGTGGCGCTGTCCAGGGAGAGTATAAATACTTGGGCACGGGCCCAGCTTGCACAGGACATTCTTAACAGGAACTAATGAAGGACACACCTAGACCTCCATGTTGTAAAACAGTTGATTAAAGCTTTGTTTAACGCTTAGACCAAGTGCCTAGTAGTTTTCTTATGTCACAGGGTATATTTGTTCAAATAATATCTTGCACATTTGTACTTTGGTATCTTCTCTCTTCTATTTGAATCTTATAAAATAACTACACAAATCTTTAGATGTGCCCTTTTCCTGAAAGCAAGGTGGCTCATGTCAAGCAAGGCAGTAATTTGTGCTGTGCTGTAAAGCTTTCTCAGATGTTTATGTGTGTGGAGAATGCTACAGAAATGCACGCAGTTGGTTCTGCAGGCACAATCTTGCCCAAGTCATTGGCCCAGAAATTGATCTCGCTCTGTTCCCGCGGGGGTAAGGCTTCCCCGCGATCTCTCACTCCGCTTGTGCTTTTTCAGATCCAGCTCGCACGAACTTGATGTTCCAGACATCAGCTGGGCAGTGCTTGCGTATCCCACCGGCGTAGTGAATTCGTGCGAGCTGTGGGATCACGTGACTCAGTTAGAGCCAATGGCAGCACACCATCTTCCATTCATAAGTTTCACATACGTGCTGTGAAATCTATGAATCTTACACCCCCCCAAAATAACAGCTAAACCTCAATTAAATTTTAAAAAAAAACCATCACATTAATAAAATAAGTATAGTTAAATAAATTAACCATTTTAAATAAAAAATTAAATTTTTGAAAAAATTTAAAATCTTTTAAAAAGTTATAAAAATAAACTTACCTGTCTTTAAAGTCTCTAAAAAAGATATACCTGTTAAAAAAAATTCAAAAAAATACTTAATTCACTACTTACCTTGTTAAAAGTGGGTCTTACTCCTCCTTTTTCCATTTCTAAAATCTTCCGTGCTTACCTGCGCGTCCAAAGCACGAAGGGCACAGCGTGCGCGCAGCCTGTAGCGCGCACGCGATGCACCGAGGAACCGCCCCCTTTTCAAAAGACCAAGTGCCGGTTTTCAGCGCATGCGCAGGGCATGCAGAAAACCGGCAATTGGAGTGGGAATACGCGAGAGTACGCAGTGCGTACTCTCGCGTCGCGGGATGAATTTTTGGCCCATTATCCTTGTGCATGAACCTACACTGTTAATGGCAATGGGCTGTTTAAACGGTGGAAGGCATCATAGGCAAGTCCAATCCTATCCACACCTGACATTCGCACAAGTGTACTTGCTGTATTCCAATAGGGATGACTAATAGGAATCTAGGCTGTCTTCCCTCTCTCCCACTTCCTAGCCCAGGAATATGAAAGCCAATTGCAGTGCCCCAACGCTTAAGTGCAATTAAGTCAGCACAGACCGAATATTGAACTTGGGCTATTGCTGATTTGTATGATTCAGTACTATTCAGGCACTGCACTTATCGACTGAGCCTTCAGGAGATCCCAGGCTAGATTTTCTAGTCGAACTTGTCAACACATGCCATTAAAAAGTGAGTATTAATACAAGAAAACATATGGAGAAAGGATTTGGAAGATGAAAGCAAAATAGTTAAAAGAAAGATAAACGTAGAAAATAAGGAAAATAAAAACACACACGATGCAAATAATTTGAATTTATATTTCTTGATGACTTTGATAATGGGGGGATTTTTTGACTTCTGGAGCCTCGAACCATTTTCAGATTCAGGTTTCAATTGAATGCCACTGGACAGCTACGGGTGCCAAAAAGGCCTCGCACTACAGCTCATTGGTTGGACTCCTGCTCCTCCTGGCCCGACAATTTTCCCCCAAAGATTCTGGGCCTTTTCTCGACTGGCCAGTGGTCCCTTTAAGGGCTGCTGATTAGTACGCTCAATGCCTGGTACAAGCAGTTAGAGTGCGAGTGGGGCACGCACCACCCATTTGTACCTGAAAATTGCAAACAAGACCTACAACCGGTCAATGACCCTGATTTGCATATTTAAACATCTCCCGTCTGAAATTGACAGGTGTGCTGCTCGTCCATTTAAAGGCCCACCTGAAAATTGCATTTGGTGGGCCTTGGGTATCGATGGGCTGGCTGAGGTGCCCCCTCAATTTTCAACTGCTGGCTGCCCATTTTTCAGGCAAGAAACAGGCAGCTGGCAATTGAAAATGGCCCCCAAAGTTTCATTGTTCTCTTAGGATTTTACAGAATTTTTACAGATTAACTATTCAAGGGGGTGAGAGAGAGATAGATTATGATGTTGTCCGAAAGTGTAAAACAGGTGATAGCGAATTGGCACTCATCTTACATCACTCCAAATTTTTATTTCAATCAGCAGATGCTCCTTTTAAGTCACGCATGGAAATGCACTAAACTGACACTGCGGAAGAGCTTCACCAGTGTTCAGTGCCTCCTAAACCAGTATTCAATGCCTCCTCAAACAGTATTCACCACCTCCTACAACAGTATTCACCACCTCCTACAACAGTATTCACCACCTCCTACAACAGTATTCACCACCTCCTACAACAGTATTCACCAACTCCTACAACAGTATTCACCGCCTCCTACACCAGTATTCCTTGCCTCTTACATCAGTTTTCATTGCCGCTTACACCAGTATTCAGTGCATCTTACATCAATATTCACTGCCTCTTACACCAGTATTCATTGCCTCTTACACCAGTATTCCTTGCCTCTTACATCAGTTTTCATTGCCGCTTACACCAGTATACACTGCATCTTACATCAATATTCACTGCCTCTTACACCAGTATTCATTGCCTCTTACACCAGTATTCATTGCCTCTTACACCAGTATTCATTGCCTTTTGCATCAGTATTCATTGCCTCTTACACCAGTATTCATTGCCTCTTACACCAGTATTCATTTCCTCTTGCACCAGTATTCATTGCCTCTTGCACCAGTATTCATTGCCTCTTGCACCAGTATTCATTGCCTCTTGCACCAGTATTCATTGCCTCTTACACCAGTATACACTGCCTCTTACACCAGTATTCATTGCCTCTTACACCAGTATTCATTGCCTCTTACACCAGTATTCATTGCCTCTTACACCAGTATTCATTGCCTCTTACACCAGTATTCATTGCCTCTTGCACCAGTATTCATTGCCTCTTACACCAGTATACACTGCCTCTTACACCAGTATTCATTGCCTCTTGCACCAGTATTCATTGCCTCTTACACCAGTATTCACTGCCTCCTACACCAGTATTCACTGCCACTTACACCAGTATTGAATGCGTCTTACACCAGTAATCAGAGCCTCCTACACCAGTATTCTGTGCCTCCGACACCAGTATTCAATGCCTCCTACACCAGTATTCATTGTCTCTTACACCAGTATTCATTGCCTCCTACACCAGTATTCATTGCCTCTTACACCAGTATTCATTGCCTCTTACATCAGTATGCACTGCCTCTTAAACCAGTATTCACTGCCTCTTTCACCAGCATTCAATGCCTCTTTCACCAGCATTCAATGCCTCTTTCACCAGTATTCAATGCCTCTTACACCAGTATTCAGAAATGAGAAGTCGCACAACACCAGGTTATAGTCCAACAGATTTATTTAATTTTACAAGCTTTCGGAGCTGTCGCTCCTTCCTCCACATCATGACCAGTATTCAGTGCCTCTTACACCAGTATTCATTGCCTCTTACATCAGTATTCACTGCCACTTACACCAGTATTCAATGCCTCTTACACCAGTATTCATTGTCTCTTACATCAGTATTCACTGCCTCTTAAACCAGTATTCAATGCCTCTTACACCAGTATTCATTGCCTCTTACACCAGTATTCAATGCCTCTTTCACCAGTATTCATTGCCTCTTTCACCAGTATTCAATGCCACTTACACCAGTATTCATTGCCTCTACATCAGTATTCACTGCCTCTTACACCAGTATTCAATGCCTCTTTCACCAGTATTCATTGCCTCTTTCACCAGTATTCAGTGCCTCTTAAACCAGTATTCAATGCCTCTTTCACCAGTATTCAATGCCTCTTTCACCAGTATTCAGTGCCTCTTACACCATTATTCAGTTCATCCTACAGCAGTATTCATTGCCTCTTACACCATTATTCCCTGCCTCTTACAGCAGTGTTCAGTGCCTCTTACACCAGAATTCACTGCATTTTGCACCAATATTCATTGAGGGAGAAATTCAGTATCGCACCATTTGGGGCGCAATTATCGGCCGGGCGCAAAGAATAGCGCCTGCCGCTAACTATCGCCTCCGACTGCAAACTTGACTTTTATCGCCCCTGGAGGTGATTGGAGCACTAAATCAGGCGCGACACATCTGTCTTAAGGCACAAAGGCCGAGGAGCGAGGCGCTAACTCAGAGCGCGGGCGCAGCGCAGGTGCTGTCAGTTAGTGATGGAGCACAGACACACTGGTGCCGGACAGTTCTTAAAGGGGAGGGTCGATCTTGCTCTCCAGCCACACCCTGCTCATTGGAGCCTTGAATCTCAGCCTGGAGAGACCTGTGCCTAAATCTTCCAGCCAAGGACTATGGAGAGGGTGAGAGAACGAGCTCAGCGCTTCAGCGAGCGGGCCTTGGATGCTCTGGTTGGCGCGGTGGAGCGCAGAAGAGCAATACACTTCCCTGAGAGTGGCAGGAGACCTTTGCCGCGCGAGTACAGAAGAGTGTGGAGGGAGGTGGCTCAGAGCGTCTCCTCCAGGAGCATGGTGCCCAGGACCCATACTCAATGTCGAAAAAAGTTCAACGACCTCTCTCGGGTCGTCAGGGTGAGTGGCTTTTTTTCAATACCTCTCCATCCCTCCATCTCAACCTCACTCTATGGCCAAAGGGTCTTAAAACCCCAATGCCCCACACTCATCCAACACCTATGGCCCTCTCATGAAACACACACGCACATTCCACACTTTGCATACAGTAAGGGCTATTCACCTATGGGAGGCACATCAGGCAAGACCATGGCTGTATATTTACTCAGATGCCATCCTTTTTCTTGCAGGCCAAGCTATCTCCTAATAGGAGACAGCAGCAATGGACGGGTGGAGGGCGGCCTCAGCTGCAACCCCTCAGCGATCTTGAGGCGCGCGTCCACAGGATTGTGGCAAGCCAGGTGATCGGTCCCGTCGCCACTGGAGACGCCGACCCCGTTCTGGACAGCAATGGTAAGGTCATTACCTTTTTCTCCTCTCTCCTTCCACTTGTCCCTCACAACACCAGCCTTTGACACTTCCAATCCAACTTACTAAATCGCTGCACTCATTCCTCCCTTACTGTCCCCCTGTCCTCACACTAAAGCCACTCTTGTACCTCCCTGCTTTCAGGTGGTGATTCACCAGCTGAGGAGACAGGTCCTCAAGCTGCCAGTGGGAGTGAAGCTGCAGGCGAGGAGGAAGAGGAAGCCGGAGCATCAGCGCCACCCTCTCCCGAGGAAGCCCATGCCCACACTGGGAACATACCTTCCCTGGAGGGGAGCAGGGGGGAAGGGTCTGATGAGGGTGAAGCTCCAGGACCCAGCGGGCTGCAGCAACGCGATGGGGGTAGGGAAGCTCGGGGGCCTTCTCCCCGGAGGGAGAGTAGGCCAGTGAGTCCTGCTGCACTGGACGCAGAGGAGGAGCGGCTCATCGCTGAAATGAACACCCAGGCAGTGCACATGCACACTGAGCTCATGGGTGCAGTGGGAAGGGTCCCGAATGCATTGAAGCACTGGCAAGGAGTGTGGAGCACATTGCTGGAGCACAGGTGGATGCCACGCTAAAGCTTAGTGCTGCAATTCAGTCACTGGCTGCCATGACCCCATCTCAGACTGCTCTCATGCAGACTCAGATTGAGGTCACGCAAGCACTGACTGCTGCCATTCTCGCTGGTTCGGCCACATTTCCCCGGGGCTCTCACCGCGCCGCAGCAGGCCAGCAATCTGTGCTCCAGCAGATTGCTCCGGATGCTGAAGTGCTGCCCCGTGGGAGTGCCAGTGTGTCGGTCAAGCAGGGAGTTGCTGTCCTCTCTCAAAATGACAGCATTCCTGCTGCCACCACTGTCACTTCCCCATTGCACTTGCCACCGCCTGTAGCCCAGACTGCTGCCGCCCATGCAGAGTTGGTGCAGTCTGCAGTCGGGCCCTCCAGGCCCAGAGCTGGTCGAGGCTGTCCTTCAAGGACATCTGCAGTCTCAGGTTCTGACAATCAGCAGCTTTCCACCAGCCTTGCTGCAGCCACTGGGGCCCCATTACGGAGGAGCAGTAGGGTGGGAAGAGGGGAAGTGTGCAAGGGAAGGAGATCACCCTCGAAGGGCAAAAAATAGGAGGTGTGACGAAATGTTGGTCAATTTTTTATTAAAGGCCGAGGTTCGCGTTCAAACTTTTGTTTAGTGTTTTGGACAATGGCCCAAAAATTAGTGCCGCTACGCAAGAGTACGCACTGCGTACTCTCGCGTATTCTGTCTCCAATTACCGGTTTTCTGCATGCACTGCGCATGCGCTGAAAACCGGCACTTGGTGAATGGAAAAGGGGGCGGGTCCTAGGTGAACCGCGTGCGCGCTACAGGCTGCGCGCACGCTGTGCACTTAGTGGTTTCAACGCGCAGGTAAGTACGGAAGATTCTACACATAAAAAAAGGAGTAAGACCCACTTTTAACAAGGTAAGTAGTGAATTAAGTATTATTTTGAATTTTTTTAACAGGTATATCTTTTTTAGAGACTTTAAAGACAGGTAAGTTTATTTTTATAACTTTTTAAAAGATTTTAAATTTTTTCAAAAATTTAATTTTTTATTTAAAATGGTTAATTTATTTAACTATACTTATTTTATTAATGTGATGGTTTTTTTTAAATTTAATTGAGGTTTAGCGGTTCTTTTGGGGGGCTATAGTATTCATAACTTTCACAGCACTTATGTGAAAGTTATGAATGGAAGATGGTGTGCTGCCATTGGCTCTAACTGAGTCACGTGATCCCACAGCTCAACATAGAAACATAGAAACTAGGAGCAGGAGTAGGCCATTCGGCCCGTCGAGCCTGCTCCACCATTCAATACGATCATGGCTGATCATCCAAATCCAGTACCCTGTCCCTGCTTTCTCACACAGAATCCCCATCGAGCCTGCACCGACACATATCCCACCCTATCCCCGTAACCACACGTATTTAATTCCCCCTAACATATCCCATCCTATCCCCGTAACCCCACATATTTAATCCCCCCCTAACACTAAGGGTCAATTTATCATAGCCAAATCAACCTAACCCGCACATTTTTGGACTGTGGGAGGAAACCGGAGCACCAGGAGGAAACCCACGCAGACACGGGGAGAATGTGCAAACTCCACACAGACAGTCACCCGAGGCCAGATTTGAACCCGGGTCCCTGGCGCTGTGAGGCACCAGTGATAACCACTATCCCACCGCTCGCACGAATTAACTACGCCGGTGGGATACGCAAGCCCAGCACAGCAGCTGTCCAGAACATCAAGTTCGTGCGAGCTGGAACTGAAAAAGCTAACGCGGAGTGAGAGATCACGGGGAGGCCTTAGTCTCGTACGAAGGCTTCCTCACGAATTTTTGGGCCATTATCTCCAGGTTATGAGAACCAACTATGTTAATGAATGATTTTTTGTGTTTGTTTCTATTAGTTTGTCATGAAGAAATGACACACACAGAGTTTGTAAAATAAATAAGTTTTTGTATTTAAAATGAACATGTTTGGTCTTTGGACTCATTGCTGCCTTGGCCGGCTTAGGGGTTGCGGGTTGGTTTCATTCATGTTGTTCTCAATGGCAGAAGCCATTTCCTCAGCAGGGGCCTAGAAGCGGCTTGCTATCAGCTGTTGACGGACGGCCCTTGCAGTTTCAACATTGTGGGCCGCCCTCCTGCCTTGGTGCTGCTGATGATCATCCTCCTCCTCTTCCTCCTCCTCTTCCTCCTCCTCCTCCGGTGGTGCTCCAAGGCCTGGTGGCATTGGCTGGGTCCTGAGGATTGCCAGGTTATGCAGCATGCAGCACACAATTATGAAGAGGGAGACTCGCTCAGGCGAGTACTGCAGGGCTCCTCCTGAAGTGGTCCAGACAGCGGAACCGTTGCTTGAGCACGCCGATCGTCTGCTCAACGCTGTTCCTGGTGGCGAGATGGCTCTCGTTGTACCGCAGCTCAGCAGGGGTGTTGGGGTTATGGAGCGGTGTCATCAGCCAGGTGCACAGTGGATAACCCTTGTCCCCGAGGAGCCAACCACTTGGCTGATGCAGTGCCTGGAAAAGGTCTGGCACAGCAGTCTGGCGCAGGATGAATGCATCGTGGCTGCTGCCAGGATAGCGGGCATTGACAGCAAGTATCAACTGTCTGTGGTCGCAGACCAACTGGACGTTTAAGGAGTGGAATCCCTTGCGGTTGCGGAAATCCTCTGCATTCTCATGCGGTGCACGCAATGCCACATGCGTGCAGTCAATGGCGCCCTGCACCATGAGGAAGCCTGCTTTCCTCGCAAAGCCCAATGTGCGTTCATGCTGTTTGGCCCGGGTCATCGGGAAAGAGATGTACTGGCGTATCCTTTTATAGAGGGCATTTGTGACCTGACGGATGCAGCAATGGACCGCGAACTGGGAGATATTGGCGATGTCCCCAGTAGCTGCTTGAAAGGAGACGGTGGCATAAAAGGTCAGAGCCACTGTGACCTTCACTGCCACCGACAGAGACGTCCTGGTCCTCAGTAGAGGCTGCAGATCTGGCTGCAGCAGGTGGCAGAGCTCAGTGACCACCTCCTTGCTGAAGCGCAGTCTTCGTAAACACTGCTCCTCAGACATATTAATGTAGGAGAATTGTTGGCGAAATACCCTGGGAGGGTAAGGTCTCCTGTACAGAGGCCTGTTGGCCCTCCTCCATCTGGCCATGATTGCCACTCTCTCTCTGTGTCTATGTTGCATCCAAATCTGCAGGCACAGGACGACGCCCCGAATCAGTGCAGCCCCCATAGTCTCTTGGTAATCAAAGTAATGAAGGTCAAAATCCAAAGTACTGTACCTGCAAAGTGATGCTCAGTAGCCAAAACTACTTCACACAGTGTTGACTCTATGCAGAAGTCTCTCCTTCTCTCTCTCAGAATCTCTCTCTCTGTCAGAATGAGTGGTGCAAAAGTGTCTACCACAGAAAAAGCCAGGAAGAGGCTGCCTTTAAATAGCGCCCCGCCAGCCCCACACCGACTGGGAAACGTTCCAAAATAGCTGTTGTTACTTGCGCCAAGAGGAAAGGAGGGGGGCGTCACTCAATATCCGGTCCAGTGCGCCACAAGGGCGTTGCACGCTCGAATGACGTCAAGATCTGCGTGCGGTATTGTTTAGCGCAGCCGCAAATTGGCTGGTCAATTTCGTGAGCGGCGCAGACATCACCGCGCCCAGCGCTAGTTGCTTTGAGCCCCATTAGCGACCTCTCAAGGCGCTAACGGAAGGCGCAAACAAACCTAATTTTTCCCCCATTGCCTCTTACACCAGTATTCACTGCCTCCTACATCAGCATTCAGTGCATCCGACAGCAGTATTCTCTGCCTCTTTCAGCAGTATTCAGTGCCTCTTACACCAGAATTCACTGCCTCCTACATCAGTATTCAGTGCCTCTTACACAAGTATTCAGTGCGTCTTACACAAGTATTCACTGCCTCTTACATCAAAATTCACTGCATCTTACACCAGTATTCATTGCCTCTTACACCAGTATTCACTGCCTCTTACACAAGTATTCACTGCCTCTTACATCAAAATTCACTGCCTCTTACACCAGTATTCACTGTCTCTTACACCAGTATTCAGTGCCTCCTACACCAGTATTCACTGACTCTTACACAAGTATTCACTGCCTCCTACACCAGTATTCACTGCCTCTTACACCAGTATTCACTGCCTCCTACACCAGTATTCAGTGCCTCTTACACCAGTATTCAGTGCCTCCTACACCAGTATTCACTGCCTCTTACACCAGTATTTACTGCCTCTTACACCAGTATTCACTGCCTCTTACACCAGTATTCAGTGCCTCCTACACCAGTATTCACTGCCTCTTACACCAGTATTCACTGCTTCTTACACCAGTATTCAGTGCCTCCTACACCAGTATTCAATGCCTCCTACACCAGAATTCACTGCCTCTTACACCAGTATTCACTGCCTCCTACACCAGTATTCACAGCCTCCTACACCAGTATTCTCTGCCTCTTTCAGCAGTATTCATTGCCTCTTGCACCAGTATTCTGCGCCTCTTACACCAGTATTCAGTGCCTCTTACACCAAAATTCACTGCATCTTACACCAATATTCATTGCCTCCTACACAAGTATTCACTGCCTCCTACACAAGTATTCATTGCCTATCACACCAGTATTCATTGCCTCTTACACTAGTATGCATTGCCTCTTACACCAGAATTCACTGCATCTTACACCAATATTCATTGCCTCTTACACCAGTATTCACTGCCTCTTACACCAATATTCATTGCCTCTTACACCAGTACTCACTGCCTCCTACACAAGTATTCACTGCCTGCTGCACCAGTATTCACGGCCACTTACACCTATTCAGTGCATCCTACAGCAGTATGCATTGCCTTTTAAACCAGTATTCAGTACCTCTTACCGCAGTATTCATTGCCTCTTACACCAGTATTCATTGCCTCTTACACCAGTATTCACTGCCTCTTACATCAGTATTCATTGCCTCTTACACCAGTATTCACTGCCTCTTATACCAGTGTTCACTGCCTCATACACCAGTATTCAATGTCTCCTACACCAGTATTCAATACTTCCTACACGAGTATTCAATGCCTCCTACACCAGTATTCAATGCCTCCTACACCAGTATTCAATGCCTCCTACACCAGTATTCAATGCCTCCTACACCAGTATTCAATGCCTCCTACACCAGTATTCCTTGCCTCCTACACCAGTATTCAATTCCTCCTACACCAGTATTCAATGCCTCCTACACCAGTATTCATTGCCTCTTACACCAGTATTCAATGTCTCCTACACCAGTATTCAATGCTTCCTACACCAGTATTCAATTCCTCCTACACCAGTATTCATTGCCTCTTACACCAGTATTCAATGTCTCCTACACCAGTATTCAATCCCTCCTACACCAGTATTCATTGCCTCTTACACCAGTATTCAATGTCTCCTACACCAGTATTCACTGCCTCTTACACCAGTATTCAATGTCTCCTACACCAGTATTCATTGCCTCTTACACCAGTATTCAATGTCTCCTACACCAGTATTCACTGCCTCCTACACCAGTATTCATTGCCTCTTACACCAGTATACAATGCCTCCTACACCAGTATTCATTGCCTCCTACACCAGTATTCAATGCCTCCTACACCAGTATTCATTGCCTCTTACACCAGTATTCAATGTCTCCTACACCAGTATTCACTGCCTCCTACACCAGTATTCATTGCCTCTTACACCAGTATACAATGCCTCCTACACCAGTATTCATTGCCTCTTACACCAGTATACAATGCCTCCTACATCAGTATTCATTGCCTCTTACACCAGTATTCAGTGCCTTTTACAACAGAATTCACTGCATCTTAAACCAGTATTCAGTGCCTCTTACACCAGTATTCACTGCCTCTTACACCAGTATTCACTGCCTCTTACAACAGTATTCATTGCCTCTTACAACAGTATTCATTGCCTCTTACACCAGTATTCATTGCCTCCTACACCAGTATTCAATGCCTCTTACACCAGTATTCATTGCCTCTTACACCAGTATTCAATGCCTCCTACACCAGTATTCAATGCCTCCTACACCAGTATTCAATGCCTCTTACACCAGTATTCAATGCCTCCTACACCAGTATTCAATTCCTCCTACACCAGTATTCACTGCCTCTTACACCAGTATTCAATGCCTCCTACACCAGTATTCAATGTCTTCTACACCAGTATTCAATGCCTCCTACACCAGTATTAATTGCCTCTTACACCAGTATTCAATGCCTCTTACACCAATATTCTGTGCCTCCTAAACCAGTATTCAATTCCTCCTACACCAGTATTCATTGCCTCTTACACCAGTATTCAATGTCTCCTACACGAGTATTCAATGCCTCCTACACCAGTATTCATTGCCTCTTACACCAGTATTCAATGCCTCCTACACCAGTATTCTGTGCCTCCTACACCATTAGTCATTGCCTCTTACAACAGTATTCAGTGCCTTTTACAACAGAATTCACTGCATCTTAAACCAGTGTTCAGTGCCTCTTACACCAGTGTTCACTGCCTCTTACAATAGTATTCCTTGCCTCTTACACCAGTATTCACTGCCTCTTACAACAGTATTCATTGCCTCTTACAACAGTATTCAGTACCTCTTACACCAGTATTCATTGCCTCTTACACCAGTATTCATTGCCTCTTACATCAGTATTCATTGCCTCTTACACCAGTATTCATTGCCTCTTACATCAGTATTCATTGCCTCTTACATCAGTATTCAGTACCTCTTACACCAGTATTCATTGCCTCTTACACCAGTATTAATTGTCTCTTACAACAGTATTCATTGCCTTTTACACCAGTATTCATTGCCTTTTACACCAGTATTCATTGCCTCTTACACCAGTATTCATTGCCTTTTACACGAGTATTCATTGCCTCTTAAACCAGTATTCATTGCCTTTTACACCAGTATTCATTGCCTTTTACACCAGTATTCAATGCCTCTTAAACCAGTATTCATTGCCTCTTACATCAGTATTCATTGCCTCTTACACCAGTATTCATTGCCTCTTACATCAGTATTCATTGCCTCTTACATCAGTATTCAGTACCTCTTACACCAGTATTCATTGCCTCTTACACCAGTATTAATTGTCTCTTACAACAGTATTCATTGCCTTTTACACCAGTATTCATTGCCTTTTACACCAGTATTCATTGCCTCTTACACCAGTATTCATTGCCTTTTACACGAGTATTCATTGCCTCTTAAACCAGTATTCATTGCCTTTTACACCAGTATTCATTGCCTTTTACACCAGTATTCATTGCCTCTTACACCAGTATTCACTGCCTCTTATACCAGTGTTCACTGCCTCATACACCAGTATTCAATGTCTCCTACACCAGTATTCAATACTTCCTACACGAGTATTCAATGCCTCCTACACCAGTATTCAATGCCTCCTACACCAGTATTCAATGCCTCCTACACCAGTATTCAATGCCTCCTACACCAGTATTCAATGCCTCCTACACCAGTATTCCTTGCCTCCTACACCAGTATTCAATTCCTCCTACACCAGTATTCAATGCCTCCTACACCAGTATTCATTGCCTCTTACACCAGTATTCAATGTCTCCTACACCAGTATTCAATGCTTCCTACACCAGTATTCAATTCCTCCTACACCAGTATTCATTGCCTCTTACACCAGTATTCAATGTCTCCTACACCAGTATTCAATCCCTCCTACACCAGTATTCATTGCCTCTTACACCAGTATTCAATGTCTCCTACACCAGTATTCACTGCCTCTTACACCAGTATTCAATGTCTCCTACACCAGTATTCATTGCCTCTTACACCAGTATTCAATGTCTCCTACACCAGTATTCACTGCCTCCTACACCAGTATTCATTGCCTCTTACACCAGTATACAATGCCTCCTACACCAGTATTCATTGCCTCCTACACCAGTATTCAATGCCTCCTACACCAGTATTCATTGCCTCTTACACCAGTATTCAATGTCTCCTACACCAGTATTCACTGCCTCCTACACCAGTATTCATTGCCTCTTACACCAGTATACAATGCCTCCTACACCAGTATTCATTGCCTCTTACACCAGTATACAATGCCTCCTACATCAGTATTCATTGCCTCTTACACCAGTATTCAGTGCCTTTTACAACAGAATTCACTGCATCTTAAACCAGTATTCAGTGCCTCTTACACCAGTATTCACTGCCTCTTACACCAGTATTCACTGCCTCTTACAACAGTATTCATTGCCTCTTACAACAGTATTCATTGCCTCTTACACCAGTATTCATTGCCTCCTACACCAGTATTCAATGCCTCTTACACCAGTATTCATTGCCTCTTACACCAGTATTCAATGCCTCCTACACCAGTATTCAATGCCTCCTACACCAGTATTCAATGCCTCTTACACCAGTATTCAATGCCTCCTACACCAGTATTCAATTCCTCCTACACCAGTATTCACTGCCTCTTACACCAGTATTCAATTCCTCCTACACCAGTATTCAATTCCTCCTACACCAGTATTCAATTCCTCCTACACCAGTATTCAATGTCTTCTACACCAGTATTCAATGCCTCCTACACCAGTATTCATTGCCTCTTACACCAGTATTCAATGTCTCCTACACGAGTATTCAATGCCTCCTACACCAGTATTCATTGCCTCTTACACCAGTATTCAATGCCTCCTACACCAGTATTCATTGCCTCTTACACCAGTATTCAATGCCTCCTACACCAGTATTCTGTGCCTCCTACACCATTAGTCATTGCCTCTTACAACAGTATTCAGTGCCTTTTACAACAGAATTCACTGCATCTTAAACCAGTGTTCAGTGCCTCTTACACCAGTGTTCACTGCCTCTTACAATAGTATTCCTTGCCTCTTACACCAGTATTCACTGCCTCTTACAACAGTATTCATTGCCTCTTACAACAGTATTCAGTACCTCTTACACCAGTATTCATTGCCTCTTACACCAGCTTTTATTGCCTCTTACATCAGTATTCATTGCCTCTTACACCAGTATTCATTGCCTCTTACATCAGTATTCATTGCCTCTTACATCAGTATTCAGTACCTCTTACACCAGTATTCATTGCCTCTTACACCAGTATTAATTGTCTCTTACAACAGTATTCATTGCCTTTTACACCAGTATTCATTGCCTTTTACACCAGTATTCATTGCCTCTTACACCAGTATTCATTGCCTTTTACACGAGTATTCATTGCCTCTTAAACCAGTATTCATTGCCTTTTACACCAGTATTCATTGCCTTTTACACCAGTATTCAATGCCTCTTAAACCAGTATTCATTGCCTTTTACACCAGTATTCAATGCCTCTTAAACCAGTATTCATTGCCTTTTACACCAGTATTCATTGCCTCTTAAACCAGTATTCATTGCCTCTTAAACCAGTATTCATTGCCTCTTACACCAGTATTCATTGCCTTTTACACCAGTATTCAATGCCTCTTACACCAGTATTCATTGCCTCTTACACCAGTATTCACTGCCTCTTACACCAGTATTCATTGCCTTTTACACCAGTATTCATTGCCTTTTACACCAGTATTCAATGCCTCTTACACCAGTAGTCATTGCCTCTTACACCAGTATTTATTGCCTCTTACACCAGTATTCACTGCCTCTTACACCAGTAGTCATTGCCTCTTACACCAGTAGTCATTGCCTCTTACACCAGCTTTTATTGCCTCTTACACCAGTATTTATTGCCCCTTACACCAGTATTCAGTACCTCTTACACCAGTATTCACTGCCTCTTACACCAGTATTCATTGCCTCTTACACCAGTATTCACTGCCTCTTACACCAGTATTCATTGCCTCTTACACCAGTATTCACTGCCTCTTACACCAGTATTCACTGCCTTACACCAGTATTCAGTACCTCTTACAGCAGTATTCACTGCCTCTAACACCAGTATTCATTGCCTCTTACACCAGTATTTATTGCCTCTTACACCAGTATTCATTGCCTCTTACACCAGTATTCCTTGCCTCTTACACCAGTATTTATTGCCTCTTACACCAGTATTCACTGCCTCTTACACCAGTATTCAGTACCTCTTACAGCAGTATTCACTGCCTCTTACACCAGTATTCATTGCCTCTTACAGCAGTATTCACTGCCTCTTACACCAGTATTTATTGCCTCTTACACCAGTATTCATTGCCTCTTACACCAGTATTTATTGCCTCTTACACCAGTATTCACTGCCTCTTACACCAGTATTCAGTACCTCTTACAGCAGTATTCACTGCCTCTTACACCAGTATTCATTGCCTCTTACAGCAGTATTCACTGCCTCTTACACCAGTATTCACTGCCTCTTACACCAGTAGTCATTGCCTCTTACACCAGCTTTTATTGCCTCTTACACCAGTATTTATTGCCCCTTACACCAGTATTCAGTACCTCTTACACCAGTATTCACTGCCTCTTACACCAGTATTCATTGCCTCTTACACCAGTATTCAATGCCTCTTACATCAGTATTCATTGCCTCTTACACCAGTATTCATTGCCTCTTACACCAGTATTCAATGCCTCTTACATCAGTATTCATTGCCTCTTACACCAGTATTCATTGCCTCTTACAGCAGTATTCATTGCCTCTTACACCAGTATTCACTGCCTCTTACACCAGTATTCATTGCCTCTTACACCAGTATTCATTGCCTCTTACACCAGTATTCATTGCCTCTTACACCAGTATTCATTGCCTCTTACACCAGTATTCACTGCCTCTTACATCAGTATTCATTGCCTCTTGCACCAGTATTCAATGCCTCGTACACCAGTATTCAATGCCTCGTACACCAGTATTCATTGCCTCTTACATCAGTATTCAATGCCTCGTACACCAGTATTCATTGCCTCTTACAACAGTATTCAGTGCCTTTTACAACAGAATTCACTGCATCTTACACCAGTATTCATTGCCTCTTATACCAGTGTTCACTGCCTCTTACACCAGTATTCATTGCCTCTTACACCAGTATTCAATGCTTCCTACACCAGTATTCAATGCTTCCTACACCAGTATTCTGAGCCTCCTACACCAGTATTCAATGTCTCCTACACCAGTATTCAATGCTTCCTACACCAGTATTCAATGCTTCCTACACCAGTATTCTCAGCCTCCTACACCAGTATTCAATGTCTCCTACACCAGTATTCAATGTCTCCTACACCAGTATTCAATGCTTCCTACACCAGTATTCAATGCTTCCTACACCAGTATTCTCAGCCTCCTACACCAGTATTCAATGTCTCCTACACCAGTATTCAATGCTCCTACACCAGTATTCAATGCCTCCTACATCAGTATTCAATGCCTCCTACACCAGTATTGAATGGCTCCTACACCAGTATTCAATGCCGCCTACACCAGTATTCAATGCCTCCTACACCAGTATTCAATGCCAACTACACCAGTATTCAATGCTTCCTACACCAGTATTCAATGCTTCCTAAACCAGTATTCAATGCTTCCTGCACCAGTATTCAATGTCTCCTACACCAGTATTCAATACCTCCGACACCAGTATTCAGTGCCTTTTACACCAGTATTCAATGTCTCCTACACCAGTATACAATGGCTCCTACACCAGTATCCAATGCCTCCTATACCAGTATTCAATGCCTCCTACATCATTATTCAATGCCCCCTTCACCAGTATTCTCAGCCTCCTACACCAGTATTCAATACCACCTGCGCCAGTATTCAGTGCCTCCTACAACAGTATTCAATACCACCTGCGCCAGTATTCAGTGCCTCCTACACCAGTATTCAATGCTTCCTACACCAGTATTCAATGCCTCCTACACCAGTATTCAATGCCTCATGCACCAGCATTCTGTGCCTCCTACGCCAGTATTCAATGCCTCCTACACCAGTATTCAATGCCTCCTACACCAGTATTCAGTGCCTCCTGCACCAATATTCAGTGCCTCCTGCACCAGTGGTCAATGCCTCCTACACCAATATTCAATGCCTCCTACAACAGTTTTCTTGCAAACCCAAGTTGTTCTAACCCATGGCATTTCATATTATTCCAGCAACACTAATCTTTTTCATGTTTATAATCTACATTTGTAATCTTTTCTCCTATTTAATTCTCTGTACTTTTAAAATCTGTTATTTTTATTGTCTCCTCTTTTTTCCTATTGTCTGTTTTCCGTTTGAGTCTCTCCCCTGCCATTTACACTATCATTATCTTACATTCTTTCATTAATTTATTTTCCTTTTCTCCTCCTTTCACTGTATGTCCTTTCTCTCTCTTATTATCTGTCTTCCATAACTATGAAAAGGAAAACTAAAAATGAGGGATTGTACTGGAAGATTAATGCTTCCTGAATGTCCTAGTTCCCTCCATAATCTACTGTAAAAACAGAAATGGAAAATCTTACTATTACTTCACTGTGAAGTTTTGCATTTCCCAGCAAAGGTCCATAACCACAAATCTGGCACTGGTGCAGGTTTGACTTTTGTGTAATTGATCACAGTATGATCAAGGCATTTGGTATATTATGTGCAACAGCTAACATTGAATAAGGTGTTAATCAAAGTCAGATAAATATTTTAACATTCTTCTACTACTTGGGATTAACTTGTTCCATTGTGATGTAGATTTTATAGCAGGCAGCCCTACATCTAAATGCTTCCTTAAATTAGATGGCCTCAACCTATGAACTATTTATTTTCCACTCACCACAGCGAGACAGTGTGGGATAGTCCAAAAGTAGTATTCATTGCACATCTGTCTTACTCACCTTCAGATTTTACACCTGTCTTGTTGCATGCCAGTGAGTAATTGTCTTCACGATATACCCTGAATTAAAAGATCAATTATCATCTTTCATGTTGTGTTTTCCAGTCTTTCCACAGCTAGTCACCTATTATTCAACCTTTTAAAAATGTGTCACTCAATCATATTGAACCAATGAAGTACCACATTGTCAGTCACCAAAGGTTCTCAATGTGTGAGCAGAATAAGGCCTCCACACAGTGGCAGATGATGGAATCATTGCACAGAATTTAAATAGATGGTAATTTTCAGAATTTTCTCATAACTTCTTCAAGGTCTCAGATTGGAGGTGTATGAATTGCAAAGAAACTCAAAATCCTGTTCCTCCTCCACACCCAAAAAAACTAGTTTGTGGTATCAGTAGTGAAAGTACATAATCACATGATTCTGTTGACCTTGGCTATGATCCACTTGCATTTAGCATTTAGCTAGCTAAAGTCCCATAATCCTTTACAGCGTGCTGACTTTATGTGCGCTACATGCCTGTGTATATTATGTCTTACTGATGTTACCAGACTGCGAGGTTTAGCCAAATGCATAGGCACCTAAGTCTAAAAATTTAAAGATGATTTGGTTCTTTTTAAGTTGCTAAATCTATCTTTAGAATCCAAGAGCTTATCAGTCAGCTGATTACAGCCTGTGATGGATGTAGAGGTTTCCTTGCACTTGATGAAAGACAGACTAATAGCTCAGTAAAGGAGACAGCATATATTGGGTTCTATTTTTAGTGTTGTTTGCAGCATAAAAATAGGTTGTACAGGAGAGAAAAATCTCCAGCTGTGTTCCAGCTGTTAAAGATTCCTCTTAGGAATTTAGAGTTGGCAAATATTAAATATTTTCTTTAGCTCATTTTCCCACAGGAAACTTTAAAATATTTAGATGGCCTGGTTTTTCCAGAAAATACTGAGTTTGTAGAAGCAATGAATACTAAGATTCAGTCTTTTTTGCCATTCTTTTTGTTATAGGGTAGCTTTCACAAACACAGTAATCTCTGCCTTTCAATTAGAAGCACATAGAATGTTAAAAGAGTTTCAACTTTGAGTTACCAGAATGGAATAACATGTGCCAGATATCATTATATAATTTATTTCCTTTTCTGTTTGTTCTTGCTGAAGTCAATTGGTGTCCCAGAGTGCGTTGCTGGCAAGTGAACAGTGCTGCAGACTACACTGTGCTTTCAGCAATGTCTGTTCAGCATTCTGTAAACTCCCAGTGAGTTCATCTGAAATCCTAGAATGCCAAATGGCCTCTCTAATCTGCATTCTATTCCAGAAAAAATGTACGGCATTTCGTCATCACAGCTGAACGTTCGACTGACTCGGCACGTAGGCCTAGGATTCAAGGTCCATAAACACTGTGACAGGGCTCCCAGTTGCAGCTGCATCAATAGAAAGAGGGTTTTTTCCCCTCTCTCTCCCTCTCACACATTTACTATTGTTTTGTATAAATGAAAAAAGACCTGAAACCCTGGAAGGTGGGGGAGGAGCTACAATGTAAGGCAGAATCAGTTAATGTCTTACTAAGATATATCTGTTTAAAGGTTGTAAAACCTCAGCTCAGTTATTTTGTTTTTATATGACAAGCCAACACAATTCCTTTCTCCTGCACATTTGCAAATAAATTATTTTTATGGGAGTACAGCCGGGTACAATTACTCAGCACAGATTTGTTTGCCGATAAAGGTTGAAATAGCTCATTGTTCAGACAAGTCCTTCTTAATGGAACATTGTTTGTTTCTTTGATTAGTATTTCCTACCATTTTACAAATAATGTTCTGGTTTTTTAATTGACTCAAAAGGGTAAATTTACAAATTTGCGCTCCCAGTGCAGAGTCAGAATGTTGTACTATTAAGCCTTACTCCAGAACTTCAGCACACTATCTAGGCTGGCAGGGCAGTACCGAGGGAGTGTAGCATCGCCAGATGTGTGTCCTTCAAATAAGATGTTGAACCTAGGCCCATGCCATTATTTGAAGAAAAGCGGGAAGTTTTCTGTGTGTCCTGGCCAACATTTCTCCCTGAGCTAACGCTACCAAAAATATAGATTAACTGCTCATTCATAGGATCGTAGAATTTACATTACAAAAGGAGCCCATTCAGGTTGTCATTTGTGGCACATTCTAGTGTTCAAAATGGCTGCCAAGCTTGTCTACGCAATAATAGTTAATGTACTTTAAATTATTCATAAGCACATTTGGATGTTTCTGAGATGTGATAGGAACTTCACTTAAAACATTGTCCCCATTCCATGGTTGTCAACTTTCAAGA
Source organism: Squalus acanthias (assembly GCA_030390025.1). Lineage (NCBI taxonomy): Eukaryota > Metazoa > Chordata > Chondrichthyes > Squaliformes > Squalidae > Squalus > Squalus acanthias. The sequence continues at coordinate 207,455,187 of CM059425.1, forward strand.
GGTGGGAGAGCACATGCTCTGCCAGATCACAAAACAGCACAAGATAAAGACTTCTTTAAGATTAAGTTCCCAAGAGAAGAATAAACAGACAAGCCAAACAGCTGAAGACCACCAGATGTGAAAAGTACTGTTTAAGGAGGATGTGCAAATAGAATTACAAATATTCTTCATATGGGCAGATCTACAGCCAATGAGGTGACTGTTAGTGGAATCACTATTCAAGAACGGAGGGAGAGAGAAAACTATAGGCCAGTTAGCCTGACATCAGCAGTAGCGAAAATGCTAGAATCTATCATTAGGGACGTGGTAACAGGGCACTTAGAAAATCATAATATGATTAGGCAGATTCAACATGGTTTCATGAAAGGGAAATTGTGTTTGATAAATCTATTAAGAGTTTTTTGAGGGTGTAACTAGCAGGGTTGATAAGGGACCAGTGGATGTAGTATATTTGGATTTTCAAAAGGCATTCGATAAGATACCACACAAAATGTTGTTACACAAGGTAAGGGCTTGTGCGATTGGGGGTAATATATTAGCATGGATTGAGGATTTGTTAACAGACAGAAAACAGAGAGTAGGAATAACCGGTATATTTTCGGGTTGGCAGGCTGTAACTAGTGGGGTACCGCAAGGATCAGTGCTTGGGCCTCAGCTATTTACAATCCATATCAATGATTTAGATAAGGAAACAGAGTGCAATGTATCCCAGTTTGCTGACGACACAAAGCTAGGTGGGAAAGTAAGCTGTCAGGAGAACACAAAAAGGCTGCAAAGGCTGCAGGTTAAGTGAGTGGGCAGTAAGAGGGCAGATAGAGTATAATGTGGGGAAATGTGAGGTTATTCACTTTGGTTGGAAGAATAGTAAAACAGAATATTTTTTAAATGGTGAGAAACTGTTAAATGTTGGTGTTTAGAGAGATTTAGCTGTCCTCGTACAGTAAACACAGAAAGTTAGCATGCAGGTACAGCAAGCAATTAGGAAAGCAAACGGTATGTTAGCCTTTATTGCAAGGGGGTTGGAGTGTAAGAGTAACAAAGTCTTGTTGCAATTATATCGGGCCTTGGTGAGACCACACCTGGAGTACTGTGTACAGCTTTGGTCTCCTTACCTAAGGAAGTATATACTTGCCTTAGAGACGGTACAACAAAGGTTCATTAGATTGATTCCTGGGATGAGAGGGTTGTCCTATGAGCAGAACTTGAGTAGAATGGGCCTATATCCTCTAGAATTTAGAAGAATGAGAGATGATCTCATTGAAATGTATAAAATTCTTAAAGGGCTTGACAGGGTTGATGCTGAGAAGCTGTTTTCCCTGGCTGGAGAGCCTAGAACTAGGAGTCATAGGGCTGGATTTTGCCAGCCCCGAGGAGGTGGGTTTGAAGGCGGGTCAGGTGTGAAAGTTGCAAAAAATGGCTGCGGCCTCCAATCCCGCCTTCAACCTACCTCTGCGCAACTTTCCCAAATGCGGGCTTGCAGACTCCCTTTCGGTCCCACCTCCAAGCGGCGGGATAGACCCTTAAGACACTTAACTACCACTTAACTACCTCTATAATGCCATTTTGAGAGGCCTTTCAGAGTTTACCACATTTCCCGCGTGCTGCACGTCTCCCCTGGAACACGCCAGCGAATCCTGTCGCGTTCACAAGTGGATGGCTTACTAACAGCTGCAGCTCCACCATAAAAACGGAGTTTTCCACAATGATCATTTGCAGGTGGCAGAACTTTCTTTTCTCAGGTCTTGGAGAACTTTTTGCAGGTCTACTGATTTTGGAAGTGTTGAAGCTGAGATCCATCTCCACTGTGACCTCCTGGAAAACCCTCTCCCCACCTTGACTGAGCGCTTCCTCAACTGAGGTATATACCTGCAGCATGGGAACCATTTATTTCCTTTCCTCCTGGACCTCAGATTCAGACGAAGACCAGCCACAGCAGCAGCAGAACCCGGAACAACAGCAGCACCAACAGCAGCAGCAACAACAGGAGCGCCAACCTGCTGCTCACCCACCTGAAGCTGCACAGGGCAGAAGGCGCCAGCGTAGGGAAGCACGTCGCCGCAGGAGATACCCCCAAAACAGGGTTTACAGGATGAGGATGAGCTTCCTCAACATGACTGAGCAGCAGTGCCAAAGGAGGCTGAGACTTTCACGAGAGGTAGTGGGTGACATCTGCGCAATGCTGCAGCAAGACCTGGAGCCCAGAGGAGCGGGTGGACACCCCCTACCAGTGGCCGTAAAAGTCACCACCGCACTCAACTTTTTTTCTTCAGGCTCATTCCAGGGATCAACAGCAGACATCAGCGGCATCTCCCAGGCGGCCGCACACACTTGCATCACACAGGTAACCGGTGCCCTCTTTGCAAAGGTGCACAATTACATCAACTTCTCCAAGGATCAAGCAAGTTTAACCGCGCGTGCGGTTGGATTTGCTAATATGGCAGGCTTTCCAAGGGTGCAGGGCATCGTAGACTGCACACATGTGGCCCTTAAGGCGCCCCATCACAATCCAGGTATTTTTGTCAACCGCAAGGGCTTCCACTCCCTCAATGCGCAGCTCGTGTGTAACCACAATAAGAAAATTTAGCATGTTTGCGCCAAGTACCCTGGGAGTTGCCATGACTCGTTCATCCTGCGGCAGTCTTCAGTCCGCCAAACCAACTTTGCGGATGGCTACTTGGAGATAAGGGCTATCCCCTGAAGACGTTCAGGAGGCCATCCAACGAAGCTGAGGAGCGCTACAACTCCAGCCACATTTCCACCAGATCCATTATCGAGCAAACCATCGGCTTGCTGAAGATGTGATAGATCAGGTGGAGCCCTGCAGTACTCAGCAGCCAGGGTCTCCAGAATCGTCGTGGTCTGTTGTGCACTTCACAACATGACACAGCATTGTGGCTTGCAGCTGCCTGAGGTACAAGTGGCTCATCGCATAGCCTCCTCAGATGAGGATGAGGAGAAGGAGGAGGAGGAGGAGGAGGAGGAGAGCGAGAACGAAGACCTTGCAGAGGCGCATCAATCAGCGGCAGCAGCACGCGAGAACATTGCTGCCCGGGATGCAAGGGATGCACTCATCTTGGCCAGATTTGCTTAGGTTGCCCAATCAAACACATTTGGCTCGCACCTTCTTACCACACCATCGACAATGGACAAGAACCTATGGCTTCCTATCACTCTGACCACCATACTGACAATTCCAAGTCGCCCTGAGCCCTCAATGTGGAAGTCCCATTTGCAAACTGACACACCCCACATTTTATAATATTCAGTAAAGGATGGCATTTCACAATTAAACACAACAGAACACCCAAGTGACTACCCTTGTGACTACTTGTGCTTTATCTTCCTCTTACGTGTGCTCCTACGTGGTGCTTCCCCTGTGGCTTCAGCAGATGTGGAGGCCCCTTGCTCAATTTCATGCTGCTCCTGCCTCGACACCTTTGGCGGGCGTCCTCTGGGGTTGCGAGCCTGTGAGGGCTTGCCAACAGTCTGCTGCTCCTGCGGCTGTGCAGGGGCTGAGACACCCATCTCAGTTGGGTGAGGACTCTGGTGAGGCTCTGACTGAGGGCTCCACAGTGGCATGGGAGTGTGAGCACTTGGAGAGGAGCCCCCACTTCCTTGTTGTCTGCCACCAACATCCCTCTCATGGGTCAGCCCCACTTCAGTGCTAGCAAGTTGCTTGACAGCACCTTGCTGCACTTTAGGGGGGCCATGAGGACCCGTTTCTGCACTGGCAGTCCTACTCCAGAGGACTTCCATGAAGCTCTGGTTTCTCTGCTCAATAGCTGACCATCGCTCCTCCAGACATGTCAGTCTATTCTGAACAATGACCATGTTTTCAAGACCCTAGCGACTTAGCTCCTCCATGTCCGTAGCCATCCTCTCCTATACCGTAGCCATCCTCTCCTCTACGGTAGCCATCCTTACCACGGAGGTAGCCATCCTTTTCACGGAGGTTGCCATTCTTTTCTGTGGTGATGCTTTCATGCGCCAATGCCTCCACAAAGGCTCTGCTCATGTTAGCGATGGACTCCTCCATCCTCTCCACACTCGCAGTGACCCTGGAGACAAAACCTGCCAGAGACTCCTGCACCTGTTCCTGGAGTTCCATCACCGCTCTCCTTCTGGATGGACCCGGAGGCACAGGGTCAACATGCAGCTGAGCCAAGCTGGGAGTGCCCTGTGGCCTCTGACAAGGACTCTCCACTGCTGTCCCTGTCTCCACCATCTGCTGATGCTCACTTGTGAGCTGAGATACACCAGGTGACAATACTACTCTATGTCCCGAAGGTCCCACCGAGGTGTGAGTGTCTGCACTGGTGCTGGGTGCGCTTAATTCTGGTGACGCTGCGCCCTCAGAGGTTACAGCTTCCTCTGAGGAGTCTTCTGGCTCAGGCTGTTCCTCCTGGACAGTGCGGAAGGGGGCTGTCGATGGTCCTGTGGGGGAGTAAAGGAAAGAGTTAGACACGTGAGATAAACGTTGCATACACATGGAATTGTACAGATCATCATAAGTCAATCTGTTAGAGCATCAGAATCAATATCAGTCACTCATGCAATATAAATGAGAGAGATGCAAAACTATTCTGTCACCAGCTTGCTCTGATGTGCCCATCTGTCCGTCCCCCACTTGCACATCCTCCTTGGCTCCCACGATCTCGAGGGCCGCCTCCTCTGCGCTGGTGAGCTGGGCTACTGAGGGTGGCCCTCCTCCTGTCTTCGCCTTTTTCCTCTTATTGTGGGCTCTCTTTTCCTGCAATGAGGGACACAAGTGGAGTTTGAGTGAGAATGATGGAGTGAGTGTAGAGAATCCATAGCATAGATGCTTAGAAGGACACAAAGATGGAGTGAGGTCCCAAGACCAAGGGCCCTCCCTGTGTGTTGTAAGTTGTTGTCATAGCATAACAGTGATAGGGAGTGTGAGGGCAGCATAGTCGAATAGTTAAGTGAATGTGTACATAGAAAGAGAGGGAATGGTTAAGGGTGCAAGGGATGTAAGGGTCAAGTGGGATGTGGAGGAGGAGGTTGACAATGCAGAGTGCTGGTGATGAGAGGCGATGGGGAGCAGATTGCGGGTCATGGTGATGTCATACTCACTTTTCCAGTGCGGAGAAGGTCATTAAACCTCTTTCTGCACTGCAGCCAGGTTCTGCTGCACATGACCTCCTATGCCATTTGCAGCCACACAGCTTTGGTCTGCTGGGGAGGTTTTTTCCTCCCAGAGGAAGGAAACAACACCTCTTTCTGAGCTCTGGCTCCCTCCACCAGAGCATGGAGGGAGTCCTCATCAAAGCGGGGTGCGGCCTTGGACCATGAAGTTGACATTTCCGCAGCACAAATCCCTTAGAAGAAACCCACATAAAAGTTATAAGGCAGAAAATGAACCAAGGCTGCTTGCAGGCCTTAAATGCAGCTGCATAAATGACGTCATCAGAAGCGAGTTTCAGGACCAAAAGAATCATTGGGCCAGGGGTGCACTTTTCAATTGCCCAATTAGGGCAAAATCGCTAAATGATCCCGCCTGTCATCGGAGGCGGGAGCGGGAACCGCCGACCACCTGACCCGCCCCCAACCTGCCCCAATGGCAAAATCCAGCCCATAGTCTCAGGATAAGGGGTCAGGCATTTAGGACTGAGATGAGGAGAAATTTCTTCATTCAGAGGGTTGTAAATCTTTAAAATTCTCTACCCCAGAGGATTGTAGATGCTTAGTCATTGAGTATATTCAAGACTGAGATCAATAGATATTTGGACACTAGGGCTGGATTTTGATACTGGGGCGGGTTGGGGTCATGTCATCCACTTTTCGTGTTATCCACCCGACTGCAATTGGATGTGGGAGATTGATGCAATTTTCACCTAATTGGGCAATTGAGTTCCAGCATGTGGAACCCATGAACCAATTAGTGTTTTCAGTCTGAAAGTCGCCTCTGATGATGTCATCATTGCTGCTGCATTGAAGGTCTTCAGAGACTGCCTGGCCTTTGCTGTGAGAGGACCTGGATGCAGCCCTAAGTCTGCTCCCACATATTTTTACACCACCACTCAGTGAGAGAGAGAGAGAGAGAGAGAGAGAGAGAGAGAGAGAGAGAGAGAGAGAGAGAGAGAGAGAGAGAGACAGAGACAGAGACAGAGACAGAGACAGAGACAGAGACAGAGACAGAGACAGAGACAGAGACAGAGACAGAGACAGAGAGACAGAGAGACAGAGACTGAGACTGGCCTTTGCTGTGAGAGGAGGACCTGAAGGCAAAATGAGCAGTAGCAGCCCTAGGTCTGCTCCCAGATATTTTTCCTACTACTACTTCTCCATTGTAATAGTGGACCTGCAGCTGATAGTCAGCTTTCAAAATGTGTTACCGCCAGGTTTCACATTCGTGGTTCAGAACAGGCGTGCTTCACGTAGAACAAGGGTTAAAATCACAAAGGCCTTTCAAAATGGCATTATAGAGCCAATTTAGTGCTTGTTAAGGGCCTTAACAGCCTATCCCACCTCTTAAAGGCGGGACGGAGTCGGGACCAGCAGACACGATTTAATGAAAATTGTGTGGAGGCGGGATGGAGGCGGACTTGTGCCCGCCCACCAGTTTTCGCAATTTTAACCCCCCGCACGCCTCCAAACCCGCCTCCCATGGGTCAATGAAAATCCAGCCCTTAGGGAATCAAGGGATATCGGGATAGGGCGGGAAAGTGGAGTTCAGGTAGAAGATCAGCCATGATCTTACTGAATGGAATAGCAGACTTGAGGGGCCGTATGGCCTGCTCCTGCTCCTATTTCTTATGTTCTTATGTTCTCATGATAGCTTCCTTATGTGGCAGTCCACAATGCCTGCGTTTTTTGAAGTCTCCCTCCCCATTTCTCCCACAGACTCCAGGCCAAAACTGCAGAGGGCCATCTTCTCCTTCATATTAATGAGTTCCCCACTCTCTGGCCGCGATTTTACTTATCTTGGCAGGTCCATGGCAGGCGATGTCGGTGGTGGGTCGCGGCCCCGCTGCTGGCTCCATCCCGCTGTGTAAAATGAATTTACGTTGATAGGGCTTGTTAAGCCCGCCCAGTGCACTACCCGGCCCGATTAGAGGAAGCGGGTCTAGTGACATCATTTCATGATGCGTCATCAGCCGGTTTCCTTAAAGGGACCATGGCCACATTTGTCTTGACATTTGTGCTGTCAGTATTTTACAGCATTGAGGTGCTGCAAACACTGACAATGACTGCACAGAGGCACAGGGCTGCACCCAGGCTCTCCTATGACTCCCTCCATATGCTTATGGAGGGAGTCACTGCATGCAGTGAGGTCCTCTTCCCTTCCAATGGGTGGAAGAGACCTCCCCAGGAGATCAACACAGCCTGGTTACACATTGCAGAGGAGGGCACAAGCAGGGATGTGGTCAGGAGGACCTGGGTGCAGTGCCGCAAACATTTCAATGATCTCAGTAGATCAGAAAATGTTAGTACAAAACCACACTCACCTTCATCGTCCTGTGCCTCTCAACACATCCCCATCACTCTGCCTTCCCTACCCTACTCCTGCACATCCTTACTCACACCAACTTACATAGGACCGCCACCCATCCCTCTCTATCTAAGCCACTTCTAAAGGTTCACATAAATCTGTCCAAGAACACAAAGTGTTGAAAATAAAGATTTCAATGTTTGACAGCACATTAACAGAAACTTCACTTGAACATAGGCTAAAGCACACAAGTGCCTACCCTTGTGTGTTGTTAGTTGGTATGATTGGACGAGGGTGAGTGTGAGGGATGGCATGTGAGATGAGGATGTGATAATATAGATAGAGAGGGATGAGTGGAGGTCCAAGGTAAGTTGGTGTGAGTAAAGATGTGCAGGAGTAGGGTAGGGAAGGCAGAGTGATGTGGATGTGATGAGTGGCACAGAAGGATAAGGTTGAGTGTGGCAGTAACGTTTCGTCATCTACTGAGATCATTGAAAGGTTTGCGCCACTGCAGCCAGGGACTCCTGATGACATCCCTGCTTGTGTCTTCCTGTGCAATGTGCAACCAGGCTGCATTGATCTCCTGGGGAGGTCTCTTCCGCCCATTGGAAGGGAAGAGGACCTCCCTGTGTGCTGTGACTCCCTCCATAAACTGAGTCATGGGAGAGCCTGGGTGCAGCCCTCCACTTTGTGCAGTGCTTGTCAGTGTTTGTAGCACTTCAATGCTGTAGAACAATGACAGCACAAATGTCAAAATTAATTTGCGCATGGTCCCTTTAAGGAAACCGGCTGATCATCGAATGACGTCATCAGATCCGCTTCCTTCAATTGGCCGGCAAACACGCCGGGCGAGCTTAACAAGCCCAATTAGGGGGAAATCATTTTGGACAGCGGGCTGGAGCCAGCAGCAAGGCCGGGACTCACCACCGACGTCGCCCACCACGGACACGCCGAGGTTAGTAAAATCCAGCCCAGTAACTCTGTTTCACTCTCCACAGATGTTGCCTGACCTGCTGAGTATTTCCAGCATCTTCTGTTTCTATTTCAGATTTCCAGCATCCACAGTATTTTGCTTTTGTAAATTTGGTGCACTTTATTTAACCTTCATCTAGGACATTTATTTGAGAAGATCCACTTGAAAGATAGCAACATAAAGAAGGAGGGGCAAGCAGAGTAGATAAGAATGGATGGCATGCTGTTTACAAGCCAATGAATGTTGACAAATTAGTTGACTAGTTGTGTAAGGACTGGATTAGGAATTTAATTGAAAACAGTTCTCTATTAGTGACTGGTACACAATTCTTCTTGGCTGTACATCATCCTCTTCATTTCTTCTTTCTCTTTATCCTCATCCACCTTTGCCTGAGCCTTCTCTTCATGCTTAGCACTCTTTGCATGGTGAAAGTGCAGCAGTTAGTGATTATTTTGGACACCTTTGCTGGGACATACAGCAGGACCTGCTGATTGGGCCAAACTGTGGAATCTTTGCTGGAGAATTCCAATGATGTGTTTCACACTGATTCTGGTTGAGACAGGTATTTTGTTGTATTTTTGTTCTGGGGTTTCTTGGGAACAGGCCTGAGGTGTAATCAGACTTCTCTTGCCCTCTGGTGAATTAATTTTCATTTTCCAAATTATGGAGTGCTATTGGAATCTCCAAAAGAACTTTGCTGCAAAGTGAAATTGCAGCTGTCGGCAAGACTGTTGTAGGAAAAGGAGTGGTAACTAAAAGGCTTGCAATCAAAACATGTGGTGTATACTTTAAAAAGGATCAATGCACAAAGGAAAAGATAGATAAAGCTAACTAGTTAGTTGAAAAAACTTTAAGATTAGCCATGAAAACTCCAGCATGGCTTTGAGAAGCTTTCTCTGTCACAACATTCAACAGTGCCGTGCATTCATCACACAGACCTCCATCGTGGATTTCATGACTCATGTTCCTAGCCAGAGAGACTTCACACTGCGACCAAAGCCTTGCAAAATTTACTTGGTGAAGAGATCTCTAATTATATTATTCCTCACTGACACTCATTCCTACCCAATGTCAAGTGTTTGTAGCTTCTTCGGAGAACAGAGCTTTTGGTATTTTCTTTGTTGATATTTTCACCTTCCGAGTTTCAGACTAAAACTGAAAAACCTACTTCACATCTGGGCAAGTAGACCCCGGAACATAAATATTTTCCAAATGGGAGATGCCTCTTGTCCTGGAGAAATGTACCCTCAAGGCAATTCCTATCAAAGTTTAAAACATTACATTATGTCTTTATCCACCATTAGGAGGATTAGTAAATATATTGGTATATAAGTATCTTTTTCTCATAAATTGCATGGAGCTATGAATAGTCTGCTATGCAGTACCATGAAGACAGCTAATGCTAACAGTCCTAATATTCGGAACAATCATCTTATTTGGGTCTTCAACCCACTGAAAGTTATACATCAGTTTGTGACTATCCTAGAAACAGCCTGGCAACTGAAGATAATATCACGAAACATCTCCAAAATTGAGACTTGAAATGTGTCAAGATTTTCTAGATTAATTGAAGCACAGCTATTTAAACTTCTTGAATATTGCTTCTATAGTTTCACTAATTCTTCAGAGGAAGCCCTACTAACAAACCACTTAAGTAGGGAAATATTGCCGCAGCAGAAACAACAACTTGTATTTATATAGCACCTTTAACACAGTAAAATGTCCCAAGGCACTTCACAGGAATGTTATAAAACAAAATTTGACACCGAGCCACATAAGGATATATTAGGGCAGATGACCAAAAGCTTGGTCAAAGAGGTAGGTTTTAAGGAGCGTCTTAAAGGAGGAAAGAGAGGTAGAGAGCCGGGAAGATTTAGGGAGAGAATTCCAAAGCTTAGGGCCTTGGCAGCTGAAGGCATGGGCATCAATGGTGGAGCAATTAAAATCGGGGATGCTCAAGAGGCCAGAATTAGAGGAGCGCAGATAATTCAGAGGGTTGTGGGGCTGGAGGAGATTACAGAGATAGGGAGGGTCGAGTGCCATGGAGGGATTTGAAAACAAGGATGAGAATTTTAAAATCGAACCATTGCTTAACCGGGAGCCAATGTAGGTCAGCGTACACAGGGGTGATGGGTGAACAGGACTTGGTGCGAGATAGGATACAGGCAGCAGAGTTTTGGATGACCTCAAGTTTACGGAGGCTGGCCAGGAGTGCATTGGAGTAGGCAAGTCTAGAGGTAACAAAGGCATGGATGAGGGTTTCAGCAGCAGATGAGCTGAAGCAGGGGCAGAGTTGGGCGATGTTCCAGAGGTGGAAATAGGCGGTCTTAGCGATGGCACGGATATGTGGTCGGAAGCTCATCTCGGGGTCAAATATGACGCCAAGCTTGCAAACAGTGTGGTTCAGCCTCAGACAGTTGCCAGGGAGAGGGATGGAGTCAGTGGCTAGGGAACGGAGTTTGTGGTGGGGATCGAAGATAATGGCTTCAGTCTTCCCAATATTTAGTTAGAGAAAATTTCTGCTCATCAAGTACTGGATGTTGGACAAGCAGTCTGACAATTAGAGACAGTGGAGGAGTCGAGAGAGGTGGTGGTGAGATAGAGCTGGATGTCGTCAGCGTACATGTGGAAAGTGATATTGTCATAAGAGCTGCATTTGCCTCCTTCTGTAACTTTGGATGTCTGTCTACAAAGAATGCAGAAAAAAACTCATGCTTATTATTGCAGGAAAATGTAGTGAACATTCCAGAGTACTTTGACTCAACATACCTGGAACAGATACTGTACCCCAACTATTAGCAAAACAAGAAAATCTCACAGAATTATTGAATGAAAAGTACACAACAAACAGCAATATACATTAACAAGCAAAAGGCTCAAACACCAAAGATACAACCCTCCACCAAAATAAAAGTTGAACTTGTTTCAAGGTTCAAAATGCATAAAGAAATATTGTGAAGAACTGTATCTTTGGTGGGTATGATGTTGCTTCCTACCAATTCAAAAAATCCAAAATTGCCCAGGCTTTTCATGAAGAGGCAGTGGGTGGATCAGCAAGGTTTCTAAATGAGGCATTGATAGAGAAATGACCTCTGTTTGACAAGGGAACTGTTGGTTTTAAGAATGATCACACAGTCAATTTTATGAGGAAAAGGGAAAGAACCATTAGCAGAAGTTTACAGACTAAAGCTGGCTGATAATGAAAAAAAGTATCAGGATCTGTATGTGGGGAACAGAAGAGAGTGTAGCAAACAAGAAAGAATTTGAAGCTTAGGTCAAGGAAGGTCAAGGATGTTTTTTTTTAAGTAAATCAATAGGATATAAGCACACTATTGAAGGTCAAATTGTCCAATATTTAGGCTTATTTATTCTTGTCAGTTCATTTGTGAATTTTGCATTTGACTATCTTTGGAAGATATCAAAAGCCCAATGACATCACCAGAACCCCTAAAGCTACAAACTCATCGAAAAACTATAAAGAACTGTTGTGCACCCTTTACATCTTCAATAACTTTTCTGTATGGATGTCATGTTGACATTTAGGAGCACCCTCAGTGCAAAGTTAGTTCAGAAGAAAATATTTTGTATTAGAAACATACCCTCTTTACTAAAATCCTCAAGCATTCCCCATGCATTTTGTTGATTGAGGATGATAGTATTCCCAGAATTAAGGGGATTTCCCTATTTCATAAACACTGTAGTTCAAAAACATATAAGAGTAAATAATTATTAGGAACACCTGATCAATCAGCTTTCAATTAGATTTTACTCATTTTCTTCTGAACATTGACTGACTGGCCAAGTTGTGCAATTTCCCATAAATCTTGTGACTTGTGAATTTGTTCTGTGCCTCTCTTTCATCTACAAATGGAGGGACTGAGTGGTATGATCTGGAACATTTGCTTTCATGTTTTCTTTAGAACTTCAGCAAAACATTAGTCTGGCAAGTGAAAATTATATTTTTGTTTACATTTCTTTGCTGTCTGTGTGATGGCTAGCTTCAGTGGTATCAAACCCTGCTGAAACTCACAATTCGTTTGCAGTCTCTCTTTCTTCTGGGTCCCCTTCAATTTCATATCTCTCCTCAATTTCCCTTCCTCCTTTGTCTCTCAGGGGGAAAAATTAGGTCGCGCCCCATTTGGGGCGCAAATATCGTCTGGACGCAAATATTAGCGCCTGGCGCTAATTATCGCCACTGACTGGAAACTTCACTTTTACCGCCCCGGGAGGTGAGTGGAGCGCTAAATCAGGCGCTGCACACCTGTCTTAAGGCGCAAAGGCCGAGCAGTGAGGCGCTAACTCAGCGCGCGAGCGCAGCGCAGCTGCTGCCAGTTAGCGAGGGAGCACAGACACACTGGCGCCGGCCACTTCTTAAAGCGGGGGGGGGCAACTTGCTCCCCAGCCACACCCTGCTCATTGCAGCCTTGAATCTCGGCCTGGAGAGACCTGTGAATCCATTTTGCTGCCAAGGATGGAGAGGGTGAGAGAACGAGCTCATCGCTTCACCGAGCAGGCCTTGGATGCTCTGGTTGGCGCGGTGGAGTGCAGAAGATGTATACTCTTCCCTGAGAGTGGCAGGAGGCCTTTGCCACGCGAGTACAGAAGAGTGTGGAGGGAGGTGGCTCAGAGCGTCTCCTCCAGGAGCATGGTGCCCAGGACCCATACTCAATGCCGCAAAAAGTTCAACGACCTCACTCGGGTCGTCAGGGTGAGTGGCTTTTTCTCAATACCTCTCCATCCCTCCATCTCAACCTCACTCTATGGCCAGAGGGTCTTAAAACCCCAATGCACAACACTCATCCAACACCTATGGCCCTTTCATGAAACACACACACACATTCCACACTTTGCATACAGTAAGGGCTATTCACCTATGGGAGGCACATCAGGCAAGACCATGGCTGCATACAGTAAGGGCTATTCACATATGGGAGGCACATCAGGCAAGACCATGGCTGTATATTTACTCAGATGCTGTCCTTTTTCTTACAGGCCAAGCTGGCGCATAATCGGAGACAGCAGCAACGGACAGGTGGAGGGCGGCCTCAGCTGCAACCCCTCAGCGATCTTGAGGAGCGCGTCCACAGGATTGTGGCAAGCCGGGTGATCGGTCCCATCGCCACTGGAGACGCCGACCCCGTTCTGGACAGCAATGGTAAGGTCATCACCTTTTTGTCCTCTGTCCTTCCACTTGTCCCTCACAACACCAGCCTTTGACACTTTCAATCCAACTTGCTAACTCACTGCACTTATTCCTCCCTTACTGCCACCCTGTCCTCACGCTAAAGCCACTCTTGTACCTCCCTGCTTTCAGATGGTGATTCACCAGCTGAGGAGACGGGCCCTGAAGCTGCCACTGGGAGTGAAGCTGCAGCCGATGAGGAAGAGGAAGCCGGAGCATCAGTGCCACCCTCTCCCGAGGAAGCCCATGCCGACACTGGGAACACGCCTTCCCTGGAGGGGAGCAGGGGGGAAGGGTCTGATGAGGGTGAAGCTCCAGGACCCAGCGGGCTGCAGCAACGCCATGGGGGTAGGGAAGAACGGGGGCCTTCTCCCCAGAGGGAGAGTAGGCCAGAGACTCCTACTGCAATGGACGCAGAGGAGGAGCGGCTGATCGCAGAAATGAACACCCAGGCGGTGGGCATGCACACTGAGCTCATGGGTGCAGTGGGAAGGGTGCCCGAATGCATTGAGTCACTGGCAAGGAGTGTGGAGCACTTCGCTGTAGCACAGGCGGATGCCACACTAACGCTTAGTGCTGCAATTCAGTCACTGGCTGCCGTGATCCCATCTCTGACTGCTCTCATGCAGACTCAGATTGAGGCCACGCGAGCACAGACTGCTGCCAACCTCGATGGTTCGTTCACATGTCCCCGGGGCTCTCACCGCGCCGCAGCAGGCCAGCAATCTGTTCTCCAGCAGATTGCTCCGGATGCTGAAGTGCTGCCCCGTGGGTGTGCCAGTGTGTCGGGCGAGCAGGGAGTTGCTGTCCTCTCTCACGATGACAGCATTCCTGCTGCCAACACTGTCACTTCTCCACTGCACTTGCCACCGCCTGTAGGACAGACTGCTGCCGCCCATGCAGAGTTGGTGCAGTCTGCAGCCGGGCCCTCCAGGCCCAGAACTGGTCGAGGCCGTCCTTCAGGGGCATCTGCAGTGTCAGGGTCTGACGAGCAGCAGCCTTCCACCAGCCTTGCTGCAGCCACTGAGGTCCCATTACGGAGGAGCAGTAGGGTTAGAAGGAGGGAAGTGCGCAAGGGAAGGAGATCACCCTCGAAGGGCAAAAAGTAGGAGGTGTGACAAAATGCTGGTCATTTTTTTATTAAAGGTCGAGGTTCATGGTCCAACTTTTGTTTAGTGTTTTGGACATTATCTCCAGGTTGTGAGAACCAGTTATGTTATTGACTGTTTTTTTGTGTTTATTTCTATGAGTTTGTCATGAGGAATTGACACACACAGAGTTTGTAAAATAAATAAGTTTCTGTATTCAAAATATATATGGTTGGTGTTTGGAATTATTGGTGCCTTGGCCGGCTTAGGGGTTGCGTGCTGGGTTCATTGATGTTGTTAGCAATGGCAGAAGCCATTTCCACAGCAGGGGCCCTAGAAGTGGCTTGCTATTAGCCGTTGACGGACGGCCCTTGCAGTTTCACCATTGTGGGCCGCCCTCCCGCCTTGGTGCTGCTGATGATCATCCTCCTCGTCCTCTTCCTCCTCTTCCTCCTCCTCCTCTGGTGGTGCTCCAAGGCCTGGTGGCATTGGCTGGGTCCTGACGATTGCCATGTTATGCAACATGCAGCACACAACTACGAAGTTGGATACTCGTTCAGGCGAGTACTGCAGGGCTCCTCCAGAATGGTCGAGACAGCGGAACCGTTGCTTCAGCACGCCGATTGTGCGCTCAATTATGTCCTGGTAGCTTGATGGCTCTCATTGTACCGCAGCTCAGCAGGGGTGTTGGGCGTACGGAGCGGTGTCATCAGCCAGGTGCTCAATGCATACCCCTTGTCCCCGAGAAGCCAACCAACTGGCTGATGCGGTGCCTCGAAAAGTTCTGCCACAGTAGTCTGGCGCAGGATAAAAGCATCGTGGCAGCTGCCAGGATAGTGGGCATTGACAGCGAGTATCAGCTGTCTGTGGTCACAGACCAACTGAACATTCAAGGAATGGAACCCCTTTCTGTTCCGGAATTCCTCGGCATTCTCATGCGGAGCACGCAAAGCCACATGCGTGCAGTCAATGGCGCCCTGCACCATGGGTGTGCCAGTGTGTCGGGCGAGCAGGGAGTTGCTGTCCTCTCTCACGATGACAGCATTCCTGCTGCCAACACTGTCACTTCTCCACTGCACTTGCCTGCTATCCTCGAAAAGCCCAGAGCGCGGTCACGCTGCTTGTCTGGGGTCATGGGGAAAGAGATGAACTCTCGTCTCCTTTTAAAGAGGGCATTTGTGACCTGCCGGATGCAGCAATGCACCGCGAACTGGGAGATATTGGCGAGGTCCCCAGCAGCAGCTTGAAATGAGCCAGTAGCGTAGAAGTTGAGAGCCACTGTGACCTTCACTGCCACCGACAGAGACGTCCTGGACCTCAGTTGAGGCTGCAGATCTGGCTGCAGCAGGTGGCAGAGCTCAGTGACCACCTCCTTGCTGAATCGCAGCCTTCGCAAACACAGCTCCTCAGACATATGAATGTAGGAGAGCTGTTCATGATATACCCTGGGAGGGTAAGCTCTCCTGTACATACGCCTGTTGGCCCTCCTCCGTCTGGCCATCATTGCCACTCTCTCTCTGTGTCCTCCGATTCAGCTGGAGCAGGACGACGCCCCCAATCAGTGCAGCCCCCATAGTCTCTTTGCAAGCAAAGTAATGAAGGACAGCAACTAAAGTACTAGCGAAGTTAGGATCAGTAGGCAAAACTACCTCACAAAGCGTTGAGTCAATGCAGAAGTCTCTCTTTCTCTCTCTCCGAATCTCTCTCTCTCTCTCAGAACGAGTGGTGCAAAAATGTCAACCACAGAAAAAGACAGGAAGAGGCCCCCTTTAAATAGCGCCCCCCCCAGCCCCACAGCGATTGATAGCGTTCCAGTCTTCCGGTCGTTGGATGCGCCAGGCGGTAAGGCAGGGGGCGCCACTCAATTTCCGCTCCGGGGCGCCACAAGGGCGTTGCACCATGGAATGACGTCACAATCTGCGCGCGCAGGTGGTCGCAGCGGTAAAGTTTAGCGCCGCCGCACAATCTCTAGTTAAGTTCCCAAGCGGCGCAAACATCGCTGCGCCCGGGCGTTAGCGGCTTTGCGCCCCATTAGCGCCCTCTTAAGGCGCTAACGGGAGGCGCAACCAACTGAATTTTTACCCCTCAGTCTCTTCAGGATGAAGTTCTGTTTGTTGGAAACTTTTCTGACAGTAGATGCTAGAAACTGCCATGCCGCATGAGTCAACATGTTCATCTGGTGCGGTCAGAGGTTACAAGTTACAACATCAGAAACAGGTTGGCAAAGCTGTCACCAGTTACGGTGACTAAAATAAACTGGGCTTATTGATCCAAATTAGAGGGCCATGTTGCAGTTTCCACATATTTAAGAGGACTGTAGATCTGTTCCCTACATGTCCAATGCAGAGCTGGTAGTAATGGGCTGAAGTCTTTATAAAAACTAGCAACAAAGTACAGGTGGCAACCATGTAGTCATCCAGGCAGTAAGGTCTTGTTCCTCCTTTGGCAAAATCACTTGCTCCTCCTCACTTGGGCACTGTGACTCATCTAATGTTAGATCCTCAAAATCTTTATGATCTAAGGTGTGTGTAGCTATTCTTGCAAACATTGGTGAGAGGGACGCAAGGTATTTCAAGATGATGGTTTCTTCTGGGCTACTGGAAGTGCGGGCAGGCTGCAATTCCAGGTCTACAATGACAGAAGAGAGACATCTGTTAGAATACTTGCTCCAAGAGATACCTTCAAGCAGAGCTTGCATTGCAAATTACTATATGTAATGGTTTTGTAGTTCTTGGGTATGACACATGAAATAAGATCAAGCCACAGATAGGTTAATCAAGACATAACAAATGTAAGATGGTACTAGCCCTAAGTTGGAGTGAGGTCTCTGACCTTACTTTTCCTACTCCTTCAATGCTCATAGGTAATGATCATGATGCGGAGATGCCGGTGTTGGACTGGGGTGGACAAAAGTGAGAAGTCGCACAACACCAGGTTATAGTCCAACAGTTTTATTTGAAATCACAAGCTTTCGGAGCAGCTGCTCCGAAAGCTTGTGATTTCAAATAAAACTGTTGGACTATAACCTGGTGTTGTGCGACTTCTCACATAGGTAATGATGTCCAGGGTGATCTGTTCCAATGGAATCAAGAGCTTCTAGTTTCTGGATCCACCTCCAGTTCAAGATATACATATAGTAGTAGTTAATACCCCATTGTGTTGTACACAGGTGTGGAGGAAGGGACACAGATGAGAATGTGAAGGTGGGAAGGGGTAGGCAGTGAGGCAGAAGGGCAAGGGGTAGGAGGAAAGGAGAAATATGCAAATTGTCAGCCTGTCTCAGCAATCAATAAATACTCACACCAATTGTTTTGGGAAGCGTCTGATAAAAAAAAGAAGAGGAACAGCATTTAAACAAACATTGCAAGACAGTCAGGCCCAGCAAAGGCTGCAAGAAGGTTAGAATGCAGAAGAATAGTTAGAACTTACTTTGTTTAAGTCAAGCTAAATGACCCACTGATGTGAGGAAGGGTAGCATGTTCATTATTTTATATTATTACACAAAGGCTGATTGAATTAAGTGAATCTGGCCATAACTGTTGCTCTGTATGTTCACTTGCTGTGAAATTAAGCACCTTAATGATTCTTACCGGGCCTCGTCTCACCAAATAGTAGCTTGGTTGACCTTTGGAGAGATTAAAGAAGCACACGTGCGAATGACACAGATATCCAGTGCAGACACATTGGAGTTACGTTACTGTACAGTTAGATACTGGGCAATACTGGCGCACCCCTAAATATAAGACACTCAGACTACTTATGGGAATTACGAGCTCTGCTGTACCAGAGAAAATATTTAAGCCAGAAATGTAACATTTCTGGTGAGAGCTACTTGGGACGTTGAGTTATACTGGGGATTAAGGCAATCAAAAACATTTAAAATTTAAAACTGACTGAGCACAAACAGTGAGAGTTAAAAAAAATTAAAGAGGGGATGATATAGTAATTTTATCTGGGTATTTGAAGTGGTAGAAAAATGAACGGTCAGTCAACTTGTTACTAAGCAGAAAAGGATTTGCAGTGTTTTCTCATGTCAGTTCTGCTGACACTATGGAATATGATATGATTTAATGCCTCAAGCGTACGGGCAGAAACTTAAGAAACTAAGTAAGAATCTGGACAGTACTTATAGTGAAATGGTTATTTCCAGGTTAGCAGCCTAACAAACAGTCCTTAAAGGGATCGCTAGAAGCCACTCACAAAAGTCAAAACATTTAATAGATTTCTTTCAGAAAATAATACTTTGGGATACAGCTTATGAGTAATTTGAGACATGACATATGGTAGGTGCAGCATGCTTGGGAGGAACAGGTGACTTTGGATCTATGGTTCCCAAAGCATTCCACCACTGGGGTTTTCGTTGCCTGATGTCTGGGCCTGCTGTACACTAATTGATAGAGATTGATTGCCATGATTATTCAACAACTCTATTATTGTTGTATCGTGCGACTACCAGGATGGTAGAAGGCGAATTAGATGGACGTTGGGCTTTTCTCAACTACCAATTCCTATGTTCCATACCTGAACTGATACTGAGCTTTGAATATTTTATTCCTTCCTTCCTTTGACGCCTGACTTCTGCAATGTAAATAACATCATATTCGCAATTTTAATTAATTGCTTTCCTCCTCCAAGTCAAGCAGATGCAGGAATATCCTTTTATCTCTCTTGGTTAAGACCTGTGGTGTGTCTTACCAGTGCTGACTCCAATTCCATACTATGCATGAGTTAATCAGATTGCCAGCAATGGTGGAGCCGGGTAGTGTAAGACTAAGCTCTTCGGATTGTTTATTCTATGTAAGTGAGTGATATTCTCTCAGCCGAGTGGAATAATAATTCACGTCAGTGGAAAATAAAAATAGTAACTCATAAGTCATAACAACCACTTTTCAGTTGAAAAGCAGCAGACAATAATTTCCAATCACTGCACAGACTGCTCTAAGGGTTGAGCAATCATTAGTCCCATGCAATTAACAAATCAGTTTGTTGACAGCGAGTTTCTTGCAAATCACTGATGAATGTGATCTTCCTGTAACTTACAAGCATTCATAAATCTAAGTGAGCACCTCGTCTTTCTTACAAGAATGGCTGGTTACCAATGAAATCTGATTTTTTATTTGTTTTTGCATAACGATAATTTTCTATCAGCAGTGAATCTCCCATCAAGTTGCTCATAGTAAGTTGCAGGATCCATGATAGCCTGGCCATTCCTACAACCCTGCTCTGATGGCGTAAGTGCAGTGTACGGAACCCCAACTCACCTCCTCCAAGGCTAGAGACAAAGGAAGACCTACCAGACTACCCATGGCTGCAATAAAGTGAACTGAAGGCAGTCAAAAGCAGTCCAGCACTAGCAAAAATATTTTTAGCAGGCCAGCATTCAGTTGCAGAAGGCAGAAAATAGGCAAAGAAACACCCAGAAGCCTAAAAGGACAAACCAGCAACTAAACCATATGGAATGCATGTGCCCTTTCAATAGCACGGCTGCAGGGTTCTTTCTGCCCATTAGTGCTATGATTTGTTGAGTGGCGAGTCAGGTGCTGGGGCAGACCAATTTCACAAATGAGTCCTACCGTAAGCGTAGAACACTTACTTAAATATTATAATGACATTTTTTAATACTTCTGGAGCTTGACCTTGACGCCTACAAAGAAGCCTAATCCAATATGGCGGACGGTGCATGTCCGGTGTAGACTGAGCGTGCGCATTCCGCCGGTCATATTGGACCTTCAGGTGCCCATTTTACACCTGTAAAATGGATGCAGCACGATGGAATTTCTAGGCCTGTACGTTCAAAATTCCCAATATGCTGTCCTATTGGGCAAACATACAAATTCATAAAATTGCCCTTCATGTCTAACTGTCTGCAGGACCAGGTTGTCGCACCTGGTACTAATAGAACAGCAAAGTCTAAATAGATTGCCAGTCCTAGAGTGTTTAAAATAGCAGCAGATAACTTGAGGGTCCTGTCTGAGACCAGAGCTGCTCTGTCCATCACTAAGGAGGTCACAGCTGCCGAGAATTTTTGTGACATTGGTTCACTCTAATCACCTGCTGTTGATTTAGCTGGCATTAAATATAATACAAAGTAAGGTTGCATTCATTCCAAACTGTTTCACAGGAGTCACAGGCTCACTGACTTCAACAGAGGTGAAGAGCAACAGTTGCAAAGACAGCAGGAATTCTATGCCATTTTTGCCTTCCTCAAAGTCCTAGCTGTTCTCAACTCCAGAGTTAAGGGTGTCCACAACCTTTTTCCATTTGGTCAATAAGCAATTCCTTTGCACTGTACAATGAAGGATCATGCACGTGAATGAATGGTACCTGGGATCAATGTAAGACTCATTTATCCTCAGCCAGTCATCTCTGGTTATTGCATATGCACCAAAAAGTAGGACCAGAGGTCATAAATAGATATTAATAAATAGTAAATTTACCTTAGATATCAGGAAAATCGCTTTCACAAAAAGTAATAGATGTTTGGAATAATTTACCAACCATGGTAATAGAGGCAAAAACATTGACATTGAAGTTATTATAAATGCAATAGGTTGTCATGATGGGAGACTTAATCCACTAGAGTGATAAGCTTCAATGGGCAGAGTGACCTTTTCTCATCCACTGTAGAGAACCTGAGATGGAAACAGCAAATGAAAGGGATTCCAAACATGAAAGGAAAAGGAAGTAATAAATAAAAAGACCATTCCTGACAAAGGATTATGTAGAATTTGCACTATCATGGAATCTCCCCAGTATATTAAATCTTCTGAGCGGGGGAAATAAAGATGCAAAATTTCTTTCTAACCCACAAAGGTAATCAAGTGGAAATTGCAGAAAATCAATCCGACATTACAACCTAAATTATTCAACCCTGACTTGCTGCTTTCCACAGATGGTATTTTTCATGAGGCTCAAAGGACAGGAACCATAGATTTTTTATAAAATATTTCTTTATTCACAGTATGTTTATTCTTGTAACCTTCAATCCTATTGTTAAAAAGATCCCAGTTCCTTTTTAAGATTTTTGTTTCTTCCTGCCAGTTTTTCTCTTGCCAATTTCCTCCCCTTCCCCACACACAGGAACTAACGGCCGGAATTTTCTGTACCCGGGCGGGTCGGGTGCGGGCAGTTGCCGTGGAGGGTCGGGACCCTGTTCTTCATTCCATCCCGCTCCTGAGATCGACTTTCCGTTAATGGCGCCTATTAAGGCAGCCCTGCGCTTAACCCTGCCCTATTAAATGGTGCCGGTCTGATGACGTCATCGATGACGCGTTTTCAGCCAGGATATTTAAAGGCGCCATGGCCGCATTGCATTTGAAGGTTCATCTAGGAGTGTGCAGGCACTGTATTGGACCAGTGGAGTGTTGGAAAGCCGAGAAAACATGACTGCACAGAGACAGAGGGCTGCACCCAGGTTCTCAGATGACTCCCTCCATATGCTTGTGGAGGGAGTGAGAGCATGCAGGGAGGTCCTCTTCCCTCTAATGCACGGAAGAGACCTCCCAGCAGACCAAAGGAGCCTGGCTTCAAATAGCAGAGGAGGTCAACACCAAGGATGTTGTCAGGAGGACCTGGGTGCAGTGCCACAAACGTTTCAATGATCTCATTAGATCAGGAAAGGTGACTGCAAAGCCACACTCGACTTCATCCTGCTGTGCCTCTCATCACATCCCCATCACACTGCCTTCCCAACCCTACTCCTGCACATCATTACTCACACCAACATACATTGCACATCCACCCATCTCCCTCTCTCTATCTACATTGTCACATCCCCATCTGACCAACCAGCCCGCACACTCACCCTCATCCTAATTCAATCATATCCATGAACAACACAGGGAATGGTAGCATAGTGATAATGTCAACCGGCTAGTAATCCAGCGGCCTGGCCTAATGATCCGGAGACGTGAGTTCAAATCCCACCACGGTAGCTGGGGAATTTAAATTCAGTTAAATAAATTGGGACTAAAAAATAGTATCAGTAATGGTAACCATGAAACTATCAGATTGTTGTAAAAACCCATCTGGTTCACTAATGTCATTTAGGGAAGGAAATCTGCTGCCCTTACCTGCTCTGACCTATGTGTGGCTCCAGACCCACAGCAATGTGGTTGACTCTTAACTGCCCTCTGAAATGGCCTAGCAAGCCACTCAGTTATAACAAACCACTACGAAACAAAATAATAAGAAAGGGACCAGCAACAGCCCAGTCAACCCTGCAAAGTCCTCCTTACCAACATCTGAGGACTTGTGCTAAAATTGGGAGAGCTGTCCCACAGACTAGTCAAGCAACAGCCTGACATAATCATAATCAGAGAATCATACATTTCAGCCAACATATCAGACTCCTCTGGCAGAACAGACCCACCAGGGGTGGCGGCACCATGGTATACAGTCGGGAAGGCGTGGCCCTGGAAGTCCTCAACATTGACTCCAGACCACATGAAGTCTCATGGCTTCAGGTCAAGCATGGGCAAGGAAACCTCCTGCTGATTGCTACCTACCGCCCTCCCTCAGCTGATGAATCAGTACTCTGCCATGTTGAACACTTCTTGGAAGAAGCACTGAGAGTAGCAAGGGCACAGAATGTACTCTGGGTGGGGGACTTCAATGTCCATCACCAAGAGTGGCTCGATAGCATCACTGCTGACCGAGTCCTGAAGGACATAACTGCAAGTCTGGGCCTGCGACAGGTGGTGAGAGAAGTAACACGAGGGATAAAACCTACTTGATCTCGTCCTCACCAATCTACCTGTGGCAGATGCATCTGTCCATGACAGTATTGGTAGCAGTGACCACCGCACAGTCATTGTGGAGACAAGTCCTGTCTTCACACTGAGGACACCCTCCATCGTGTTGTGTGGCACTACCACCATGCTAAATGGGATAGATTCAGAACAGATCTAGCAGCTCAAAACTGGGCATCCATGAGGCGCTGTGGGGCAGCAGCAAAATTGTATTCCACCACAATCTGTAACCTAATGGCCCGGCATATCCCTCACTCTACAATTGCCATCAAGCCAGGGGACCAACCCTGGTTCAATAAGGAGTGTAGAAGAGCAGCACCAGGCGTACCTAAAAATGAGCTGCCAACCTGGGGAAGCTGCAACACAGGACTACATGCATGCTAAAAAGCGGAAGCAGCATGCTATAGACAGGGCTAAGCGATCCCACAATCAACGGATCAGATCAAAGCTCTGCAGTCCTGCCACATCCAATCGTGAATGGTGGTGGACCATTAAACAATTAATGGGAGGAGCCTCCATGAATATCCCCATCCTCAATCATGGTGGAGCCCAGCACGTGAGTGCAAAAGACAAGACTGAAGCGTTTGCAACCATCTTCAGCCAGAAGTGCCGAGTGGATGATCCATATCGGCCTCCTCCTGAGGTCCCCACCATCACAGAAGCCAGTCTTCAGCCAATTCGATTCACTCCACGTGATATCAAGAAATGGCTCAGCGTACTGGATACAGCAAAGGCTATAGGCCCCGACAACATCCCAGCTATCATGCTGAAGACTTGTGCTCCAGAACTAGCCGCGCCTCTAGCCAAGCTGTTCCAGTACAGCTACAACACTGGCATTTATCCGACAATGTGGAAAACTGTCCAGGTAAGTCCTGTCCACAAAAACCAGGACAAATCCAATCCGGCAATTACCGTCCCATCCGTCTACTCTTAATCATCAGCAAAGTGATTGAAGGTGTCATCGACAGTGCTATCAAGCAGCACTTACTCACCAATAACCTGCTCACTGATGCCCAGTTTGGGTTCCGCCACGACCACTCGGCTCCCGACCTCATTACAGCCTTGGTCTAAACATGGACAAAGGAGCTGAATTCCAGAGGTGAGGTGAGAGTGACTGCCCTTGACATCAAGGCAGCATTTGACCGAGTGTGGCATGAAGGAGCCCTAGTAAAACTGAAGTCAATGGGAATCGGGGGGAAAACTCTCCACTAGCTGGAGTCATACCTAGCACAAAGGAAGATGGTTGTGGTGATTGAAGGTCAATCATCACAGCCCCAGGACATTGCTGCAGGAGTTCCTCAGGGCAGTGTCCTAAGCCCAACCATCTTCAGCTGCTTCATCAATGACCTTCCCTCCAACGTAAGATCAGAAATGGGGATGTTCGCTGATGACTGCACAGTGTTCAGTGCCATTCACAACTCCTCAGATAATGAAGCAGTCCATGCCCGCATGCAACAAGACCTGGACGATGTTCAGGCTTGGGCTGATAAGTGGCAGGTAACATTCGCGCCACAGAAGTGCCAGGCAATGACTATCTCCAACAAGCGAGAGTCTAACCACCGCCCCTTGATATTCAATGGCATTACCATCGCCGAATCCCCCACCATCAACATCCTGGGGGGGTCACCATTGACCAGAAACTTAACTGGACCAGCCACATAAATACTGTGGCAACAAGAGCAGGTCAGAGGCTAGGTATTCTGCGGCGAGTGTCTCACCTCCTGACTCCCCAAAGCCTTTCTACCATCTACAAGGCACAAGCAAGGAGTGTAATGGAATACTCTCCACTTGCCTGGATGAGTGCAGCTCCAACAACACTCAAGAAGCTCGACACCATACAGGACATAGCAGCCCGCTTGATTGGCACCCCATCCACCACCTTAAACATTCACTCCCTCCACCACCGGCGTACCGTGGCTGCAGTGTGTACCATCTACAAGATGCACTGCAGCAACTCGCCAAGGCTTCTTTGGCAGCACCTCCCAAACCTGCAACCTCTTCCACCTAAAAGGACAAGGGCAGCAGGCACATGGGAACACCACCACCTCCAAGTTCCCCTTCAAGTCACACACCATCCTGGCTTAGAAGTATATCGCCGATCCTTTATCGTCGCTGGGTCAAAATCCTGGAACATCCTCCCTAACAGCACTGCGGGAGTACCTTCACCACACGGACTTCAGCGGTTCAAGAAGACGGCTCACCACCAGCTTCTCGAGGGTAATTAGGGATGGGCAATAAATGCTGGCCTTGCCAGCGACGCCCACATCCCATAAACAAATTTAAAAAAAAGATGCCATTTGGCATTGGTATCCTACTCCAGCACAGTCACCTTCTAAAGATGTAACCCATTCATTCCTTACACTCATTCCATCACTCTCACTCAATCTTCTCTTCTTTCCCTCCTTGCAGGAGAAGAGAGCCACAATAGGAGAGAGAGGGAGAGAACCAGAAGTGGACCTTCATCATTGGCCACCTTAACAGCAGCAAATGAGGTCGCCATGGAGGTGTCAGTAGTCACAGAACAGCTGGAGGTGGGAGACGGAGAGAGGGGGACATCTCAACAACCTGGTGCCAGAATTACATCTCATACAGCCACATGGCAGACAGCAGTCACTCATATGGGGACTGATGTCAGCAGACAGTGAATGTTCATCTTGTGCATAATGGTATTGTGATCCTTTTTGATATGACATATCTAACTCATCTCTTTACTGTCCCACAGGTCCATCAAAAGTCCCCCCACCCCCATTGTCCAGGAGGAAGAAGAAGACGACTCCTCAGAGGAGCCTCCAGCCTCTGAGGGGCACCGTCACCAGACATAAGCGCACCCAGCACCAGCGCAGATACTTACACCTGGGTGGGTGCCACGCGAGATAGAGTAGTGTTGTCACCTGGTGTTTCACAACTCACAAGTGAGCAAGAGCAGATGGTGGAGATAGGGACAGCAGTGGAGAGTCCTCGCCGGAGGGCGCAGGACGCTCCTAGCTCTGCTCAGCTGCATGCAGACGCTGAGCCTCAGGGGCCATCCAGAAAGAGGGCATTCCTGGAGGTGGAGCAAGAAGTGCAGGAGGCTCTGACAGGTTTTGTGACCGCGATGTCTGCAAATGTACAGAGAATGGAGGAGTCCATTTCCAACATGAGCACCACCGTGTCGCAGGCGATGGCGACTGTAGGCTCTTCCATGGATAGGATGGCCACCTGCATGGAGCAGCTAATGCACCACTCACAGGAGCACATGGTCTCTATGGAGAATAGATGGCAGATGCTCATAGGCCTCCTCTTTAGGAGGGATGTCAATGTAGACATGGGTCCTCATGGTCCCACTGCAGTGCAGCAAGGTGCAAGGTGCAGTCCAGCTCATTGTTAGCGGGGAGGTGCGGGTGGCCCATGAGAGGGATGATGGTGAGAGGGGACATGCAAGTGGGGGCTCCTCTCAAAGCGCTCACACTTCTCCCCCATTGCCCCACCCTCAGTCAGAGCCCCACATGCCTCCTTGTATCGCGATGGCCGAGTCTGCCCCTGCACAGTCGCAGGAGGAGTAGACTTTGGCGGGGCCATCACAGACTCCAAAACCCAGAGGACATCCACCAAAAGTGTCTATGCAGTCGCAGCAGGAAGGCTGCTGACTTTCAGTGGTAGACACAGCAGATGGCCTTGCAGGATGACCTTGGGGAGCTGGTGGCTGGGCAGTGTGAAATTGAGTGACGGTGTTGCTTCTTCTTCACTCTCCTCTCCCTCTTCTTGGTCAACCATTGGCTGGGCAGGCTGGATTTCTTGGGTGACTGAAATGAGGAAGGCACAAGGGTAGAGTTGTGGTGAGGGGAGGACAGGAAAGCAAGAGCTGCATGCTTACACCATGCGCAGCTTATACATCAGAAGATATTGTGGGATGAGGGGGAGTGGGATGTGAGAAGGAGCAAACATATGAGGATACCAGCATCTTGTAACCTTTCAGCCCTGCTGGCCACTTCTTAAAACTAGCACATTTTGAGCACAGATATCTTGGAGGGTTGTGGGCCTGAGGAGGTTACAGAGCTAAGGAGGGGTGAGGCCATGGAGAAATTTGAAAGGAAGGATGAGAATTTTAAAATTGAGGTGTTGCCGGACCGGGAGTCAATGTAGGTCAGTGAGCACAGGGGTGATGGGTGAACGGAACTTGGTGCGAGTTAGGATATAAGCAGCAGAGTTTTGGATGAGCTCAAGTTTATGGAGGGTGGAAGATGGGAAGCCGGCCAGAAGTGCATTGGAATAGTCAAGTCTAGAGGTAACAAAGGCATGATTGAGGGTTTTAGTAGTAGATGAGCTGAGGCAGGGGCAGAGTCAGGCAATGTTACAGACATGGAAGTAGACAGTCTTGGTGATGGAGCAGTTATGTGGTCGGAAGCTAATCTTGCGGTCAAATACGACACCAAAGTTTCTCTGGTTCAGCCTCAGATGGTTGCCAGGGAGAGGGATTGAGTCAGTGGCTAGGGAACGGAGTTTGTGGTGGGGACCGAAGACAATGGCTTTGGTCTCCCCAATATTTAGTTGGTGGAAATTTCTGCTCATCCAGAACTGGATGTTGGGCAAGCAATCTGACAATTTAGACAACTTAGTATCATCTACAAACTTAGACATTCTGGCTCTGCAAATCTGCAGCCTTATGATCCTGGTGCCCACTGGTATCTTCTGCCACTGATCCTGATGGACTTATTGGGGTCAGCGGAAGGTCCTTACTTTGAATCCCATTAACGGCACCACTAAAGATGCATCTGGGGTGCCTACCATATCAAACATGCCAGAAAATCCAGCATAACTGCCCAGGCCAGGAGGATGTATTCTTCGTCCCCAAAACAATATACTATTGCCCCAGGGTTGTCTTCACCTCCTCTTTAGGGGTCCAGGATTTGATCCTGGCCTGTGCCCCTTAGAGGGTCCTTTTCCTGCTCCTGTCAGGTGTACCTCACTTGACCATATGCTAAGTCCCAATAAATGGCCAAGAAATGGAAACTCTGATGTTTGGAGTCTCCATCCCCAACCCCACCCCCTCATATATCAATGGCCATGTTTGAGGATGGTGGAGGCTCTATCTCTGATGGGCCATTCAAGAAATTTCAGAGCGGGACTCAGTCAGTTCCTGACCATTCTGGCATACTCCTAACAAAATTACGGCAGGAGTAAGTTGAAATAGCCACAAATTTTCAGGGCTTCTACATTTAATGGCCCAGAATTATCTGAACAAATAACGACATGTAAACGTCGCTCACCATTATTAATGTGCAAATCAGCCAGCAACTTGTGGCGAGGAAGAGTTATCCCATACATTACGAATCACCACAAGTTGCTGGCTGATTTGCGCCGCTCCACCGTTAGCTTCACAAAAACGAAACCTTTAACCTCCCGTGATTTTCATTAAGTTGCTGCATTTGCATTAATTGCCCATTAAACTCACCGCAGAAAGTTAAGTCTAGTGATTAACAGTCTAAGTACCCTTTTAACAAAATGATCATTGTTGATGACTGAAAATCAACCTCTTTTGCCCAGAAAGTGAACAATTAAAAGTATGGAGTCTCATTCTTTCAGGTTGTGAATTGTTGTTGGAGTTTAAAAAAAATTTAAATTGTAAATTTTAATTTTTTTCTTACTTTTCCTTTATGTCTTGTTTCTCTCCCTCTCTCTTAATCCAATCTTGACATGGCCCTCAGCTGTGTCCATTCCATTTCCCGCACTTCAGCTCTCACCCCTTCCCCTCCCTCCCAGAACCACGATAGAGTTCCCCTTGTCCTCACCTTTCAGCCCAACAGCCTTTACATTCAACGGATCATCCTCCGCCATTTCTGCCACCTCCAGCATGATCCCACTATGAAACACATCTTCCCCTCCCCTCCCCTATCAGCATTCCAAAGGGACCGCTCCCTCCGTGACAACCTGGTCCACTCCTCAATCACCGCCAGCACCCCCTTCCCTTCCCACGGCACCTTCCCGTGCACGCACAGGAGATGCAACACCTGCCTATTTACCTCCTCCCTTCCCACTGTCCAGGGCCCCAAACACTCCTTCCAGGTGAAACAGTCATTTACTTGTACTTCTTGCAATTTAGTATACTGTATTCGCTGCTCACGATGTGGTCTCCTCTACATTGGGGAGACCAAACGCAGATTGGGTGACCGCTTTGCGGGACACCTCCATTCAGTCAGTAAGCATGACTCCAAGCTTCCAGTCGCCTGTCACTTTAATTCTCCGCTCCACTCTTACTCTGATCTCTCTTTCTTCGGTTTCCTCCACTGTTCCAAGGAAGCTCAACGCAAGCTCGAGGAACAGCACTTCATCTTTTGATTATGCACTTTACAGCCTTCTGGACTCAACATCAAGTTCAACAATTTCAGACCATAACCTCTGTCCCTATTTTTTCAGATAGCAGCTGTTGATGTTCCTGCCATTCCCATTTACACCTCTTCTAGACTCATCTTTTGTTTCTTTACCAGTCCCATTACCATCTCCTTTTGCGTTGTACAATCATACCTTTTGTCATTTAATCAATCCTGCCTTCCACCCTATCACAGACATTCCCTTTTGTTCTTTCCTCCCCTCCCCCCTTTCCCTGCCCCTGTACTTGCTTAAAATCTGTTACATCAAGGTCATCGACCTGAAACATTAAATCTGTTTCTCTCTCCACAGATGTTGCCTGACCTGCTGAGTATTTCCAGCATTTTCTGCTTTTATTCCAGATTTGCAGCATCCGCAGTATTTTGCTTTTGTGTTGAGTATGTGAGATGTCTCTGCTTCACTGAAATCTGCTAACTGCTGCAGCCACAACTCCAACCTCAGAGCAGTGCAAGGACCACATTGCCAGTGGCAGTGAAGGTGACCGTGGCCTTGAACTTTTATGCATCTGGCTCCTTCCAGACTGGAGCTGGAGATATTAGCAACATCTCACAGTTTGCTGTCCACTGTTGAATAAGGGAGGTCACTGAGGTTCATTATTCAAAGAAAGTTAACTTTATTTCATTCTCTCTTGCCAGAGACAAGCAGGCGGAGCAAGCACGAGGGTTTGCTAGGAGTACAGGCTTCCCCATGGTGCAGGGTGCCATTGATTGTACATACATTGCCTTGCATACGCTGCATGTCAACACTGCCATGTACCGGAACGAAATGGGGTTCCACTCCCTCAACATCCAGCTGATGTGTGACCATAGGCAGCGCATCATGCAGGTCAATGCCCGATACCCTGGCAGCAGTCATGAAACCTTCATTTTGCGGCAGTCCACTGTGCCAGCTGTATTTCAGCCACCTCAGCAAACTAAATGGTGGCTACTGGGCAACAAATGCTATCTGCTGACGACATGGCTCATGACTCCGGTTTGCAACCCATGCACATATGTGCAGCATGCATACAATGAGAGCCAAGAAATGTGATGGAGCAGATCATTGTTGTGCTGAAGCAACAATTCCGCTGCCCTGGACCACTGTAGAGGAGCCCTCAGTTCTCGTGTCTCAAGAATTGTGGTGGTCTGCTGCATGCTGCACAACCTTGCCACCACGAGGGGACAGCCCTTGCCACCAGCTATCAGGTGAGAAGCTGAGGAACAGGAGGAGGAGAAGGAGGAGGAGGAGCAGAAGGAGGAAGAGGAGGCGGCAACCTAGACAACCCGTTTCTGCCCGGGTTGTACGTAAAGAACACATTTGAGTACGATACCAGTAACCGCAATTCCAATTCCCCATTCATCAAGTCCCACACTGCTCACCTTCCCTCTGTCACTGACTATCACATCGTCCTCTTGGCCACATTGCAAAGATAAAAGCCACCATAAAATAAACATTCCAAACCAAATTTATAAATGAAAGCATGCCATATTGCATACAAATGTAAACTAATCCCTTAGTGCCTGTCTTCCGTGTGCCTTTGCCTGTCCTAGTGCTCCTATGCAGTGCTACCCCAGTGGCTGCAGCATGGCTGGTGGAAGGCTGCTGACTTCCAGTGGGGGTGACTACAGATGACCTTGGAGGATGATCTCGAGCAGCTCTGGACCTAGAAGACCCAGCTTCAGACTGCTCCATCTCGGCACAGGCGGCAGCAGTCTGGGCTGGCTGGTTGACAGGCAACAGCAAGGGCACTGGCAGAGTGGCAGTGGTAGGAGGATGAATTCTGTCTTCCTGAATGAGGACAGCAGGCTTCTGCTCCATGGAACCACTGCCACTCCCCCAGGGCAGTGCCTCAGCAATCCAAGTAATCTGTTGGAGGACAGGTTGCTGGACTGCTGTGGCACCCTGTAAGCCCCTTTGAACACTGGTATCCGCAGCCATGATAGCAGCTGTCTGAGCTTGCATGGCAGCAAGCTGACCTTGCAGGACAGCAGTCCGAACTTCCACTGCAGCACTCAGACTTTTGGTGGAACCTACTTGTTCTGCAATGGAAGCTGAGACATCGGCCATCAGATGCTGCATCATGGTTGGGTCCACAAATGTGCTAATGGAGTTGGACACCACTTCCATGCTGGAAAGGATGGGCTCCAAGCTCTGCCCAAAGCCCTGTGGCAAGATGATGCCAGACTGCTCCATACTCCTTGACATTGAATGCAAGCTTTCTAGCAGGCTTCACAATGCACCAAGCATTTTGTTCTGCATACTCATCAGCCTTCTTCTGTAGCCTGCCCCATCGAAGTCCTCATCTGAGTCCTGTGTAGCATAACCCATGTGTGACCTTGCCCTCTGGTGAGCTGGCACCTGCGCTATCCTTTGCCCCCTGCCCTGGCTGCAATGCCCGCTGTCTCACCAAATGCAGATTCCGCCTCAACTCTAGCCTCTAAGATATGTGCATTGTTGGTATCTGAGCTGGTGGCTGCGAGTGTGAAATCAAGTGACGGTGTGTCATCATCACTCTCTTCTTGGTCTTCCTCCACTGCCTGGCCAGGTTGCACTTCTTGGGTATCTGAAAGGACAAAGGCATAAGGGTAGGATTGTGGTGAGAGGGTGGGGGGGGGGGGGGGTAGAAAGTAACTGGTGCATGCTTACACCATCTGCAGCCTGTAAGTCAGAAGTGATTGTGGGATGAGGAGGAAGTGGGATGTGAGAAGGAGGATTAGGTATGAGGATACCATCATCTTCATAGTTTCAGCCCCGCCGCTGGCCACGGCCTCAGCAATGGCCATTCTGATAATGGCCAACACCTTATCCTCCACGGGGTTAAAGCATGCAGGTGTGCCTCTCCCACTCTGATTAGCTATTGCTGCCTTCGGTTGTGCGCCACCTTCTCTTGCAAGAGAGAGGGAAGTGTGCCAGTGAGTGTCGTGCAATCTGTTTGGGTGATGTGCCTGTCATGGATGAATAACTGGCAGTGGGTGCAAGCTGTGAGATGTGTGTGTGAGGCTTGTAACAGTGCTAAGTATGTGAGGGTGAGGTGAAGCATATGTATGCTAGGTATGAGTCCTGATTGATAGAGATTGCTGGTAGGTGAGTGATGGAGGTGTGGTGATTTGAGCAGTGGCTGAGGCTTGTGGTGCAGTGTGTAGGATATGACATTTGAAGATGCATTCACTGACCTTGACCACTTGTGTGAGTCATTGAATTTCCTGAGTCACTGCATCCAGGTCCTCGGGGTTGACTCCTGGCATTGATCTCCACGACTATCTGCACCTACTGTCTTTTCACCATGTGTCTGGAGAGCCTCCTGACTCCTTGCGGATACAGGCCATCTCTCCTCCTTTCCACTTCCTCCACCATGACCTCCAGTGCAGCATCGGAAAACCCAGGTGCCCATTCTCTACCATGTTCAGCCATTCTTCTGTCTTTCTCAGGTCAGATTCAGCTTCCACGTGACTCCCAGCTCCTGCTCCAGCCACGATGTACCTCCCTTTAAAAGGTGCAGTAACTTTAAGCAGTGCAGGCTAGCTTTAAGTAGTGCTAGCAAGTATCGATTTTGGGCCCCCTGCTGATGCGTGCAGCCAATCAACAGTGTGTTTAGCACTGGTTGCACTCAGAAATCATGTAAATGAGCATTACATCCAATAGGCATGGGTTAATCGTGCATCGCGATCCCCGCACCCGTTTTCGGGGCTATTCATTAGCCCCCATCATCTGAACAGGTCTTTCAAGTTGGTTGGTCTCCAGTCATGGCTTTCAGACTGGCACCAATTAAGTCATTCAGGACATAGGTAAAAATATCTATTTACGTTAGTCTTTCTTGGAGGAGTACATTGAAAGTACATCCCTTTCATAATGACATTTTCGCTCAACACTTTTTGAATATGGTAACAAACAGTAGAATTTCTAGCAGTGAGAAGAACTTGACTGTTCAGACTGTGGAATGATCGAATATTATAGTAAGTTAGTCGGCAGCAATAGTAGTCTCTGCAAAGTCCATCACTAGACTTCCTAAAAAAAACTATGAACAGACTAATCATAGGCACAGGACTTTTTGCTCATCTTAACTTTCAAATTTAGGTGTTAGCCTTGGCTTGATGGTAGTGCTCTCACCTCTAAGTTAGAAGGTTGTAAGTTCAAGCCTCACTCCAGAGGCTTGAGCACATAATCTAAGGTGATACTTCAGTGCAGCACTGAGGGAGTGCTGCATTGTCAGAGGTGCTGTCTTCTGAGACCCCATCTGACCTCTCACTTGGGTAAAAAAATCCCATGGCACTATTAGAATAAGAGGAGTGAAGTTCTCCCTGTGTCCTAGTCAACCAACATCACTAAAACAGATTATCTGGTCATTTACCTCATTGCTGTTTGTGGGACCTTACTGTGTGCAAAATGGCTGCCAGGTTTCCCTACATTACAACAATGATTATACTTCAAAAGTACTTCATTGGCTGTGAAGCACTTTGGCACTATATTAAATGCAAGTTCTTTCTTTCTTTGCTGCGAAGCAAATTAAATCCACAAGCAGATGGTGAGAGATTTTATTCAAAAACAAGTTTACAGCAGCAAACTTCCTGGTGATCACACAGTCACAGCTAGTTCAGTACAGCTGCTAATACGCTGCTATTCCACTGCATAACTGCATTAGTTATTGCAATGCAAAAAGGATACAGAGTATGATTAGCAGCAGAAGACTTTATTAAAAGACTGAATTAAACAGACTGATTTTCATTCAAAAGGAATAATTTAAAATCTAATTTTAGTTCAAGAGCAGGTTGGAATGGAACATTTGCTATAGTTAGTGTAAGCTCCCAGTAGAATCTTATTATGCAAGAGTTCTCTCCAAGAACCATACTTGGAAGAAAATCAATTAGATTCATTAGATAGATTAGAAAGAAGAAAAAGAATTGAAGTGAAGGAATCAAGATCCTTTTCATTGGCAACTCAAAATTGATGATATTTTCAAATAATGAATTAAAGGACACGGTGTTATGACCAACCAGAGGTTTACTGAAAACAAACTCAACTTTTAAAAATTAATTCGCTGGCAAGGCCGGCATTTTCCTAGTTTCCTTTGAGAAGGTGGTGGTGGGCCTTCTTCTTGAACTGTTGCAGTACAGTGACAGAAGGGTTGGTAACCGAAAGACACAGATTTAAGGTAGTTGGCAAAGGAACCAGAGACGACACCAGGGGAAAAAAATGATGCAGCGAGTTGTTATGATCTGAAATGCACTGCCTGAAAGGGTGATGAAAGCAGATTCAATAATAACTTTCAAAAGGGAATTGGATAAATACTTGAAAAGGAAAAAATTGCTGGGCAATGGGGAAAGAGCAGGGAAGTGGGACCATTTGGATAGCTCTTTCAAAGAGCCAGCACAGGCATGATGGGCCGAATGGTCTCCTTCTGTGCTGTATCATTCTATGTGGTGAAGGCACTTCCACCATGCTGTTAGGTAGGGTGTTCCAGGAATCTGACCCAGTGTCGATGAAGGAACGGCAATATATGTTCAAGTCAGGATGGTCTGTGATTTGGAGGTGATGGTGTTCCCATGCATCAGCTGCCCTTGTTCTTCTAGATGGTGGATGTAACAGACTTGGGAAGTGCAGCTGAAGAAGCCTTGATGACTTGCTGCATTGTATTCTGTAGATAGTACACACTGTATCCACAGTGCACCCGTGGTGGAGGGGGTGGATGTTTAGACAAATGCATGAAGTACAGATCAAGCAGACTGCTTTGTCGAGCTTTTTGAGTGTTGTTGCAGCTGCACCCATCCAGGTATGTGAAGGGTACTCCATCACACACATGACTTGTGCCTTGTAGCTGGTGGAGAAGCTTTGGAGAGTCAGGAATTGAGCCATTCACTGCAGAACATCCAGCTTCTGACCTGCTCTAGTAGCCACAGAATTATGTGGCTGGTCCAGTTGAGTTTCTGGTCAATGGTGACCCCAAGATGTTGATGATGGAGGACTTAGCAATGGTAATGCCGTTGAATGTCAAGAGGAGGTAGTTAGGCTCTTTTTTGTTGAAGATGGTCATTGCTTGGCATTTGTATGGCACAAATGTTACTTAGCATTTATCAGCCCAAGCCTGGATGTTGTCCAGGTCTTGCTGCTTGCGGGCATGCGGGCACGAACAGCCCCACTTACATAGAAACATAGAAACATAGAATCTAGGAGCAGGAGTAGGCCATTCGGCCCGTCGAGCCTGCTCCGCCATTCAATACGATCATGGCTGATCATCCAAATCCAGTACCCTGTCCCTGCTTTAATCCCCACAGTACACATATCCCACCCTACCCCCGTAACCCACTTCTGTCCTTATGATGGAGGGAAGGTCATTGATGAAGCAATTGAAGATTGTTGGGCCTAGGATGCTGCCCTCAGGAACTCCTACATTGATATCATGAGGCTGAGATGATTGACCTTGGTCAATCAGAACCATTTTCCTTTGTGCCAAGTATGAATCCAGTCCCTGGAGAGTTTTTCCCCTGATCCCCATGGACTAGTTTTACTAGGGCTCCTTGGTGCTATACTTTCTAAGTTGAAACTCAGTAATATATCAAGGAATCTGTGCTGGCAAGTCAACTGTCCCTGATAGGTCTCAAAGTTACACTACTTAGAATTGACATATACGTTTGTACAATTATTTCCTCCAAATGTATCAATTTTACTTTTGAGGCTTTATTCAGAAATTCCTTCATGGAATTTCCATGAGTAACACTTTCAAGATCCATTAACTTAATTAAATCCCATATTCTAAATTTGTAGTGAGGTTTTTTAATATATGTTAATTTCAAGAAATAGTTTATCTATACATATTGGCTTTGTTTGTACAGTTTTGTAAAAACATATTGTAAATTTGATTTTGTAAACATTTAATGCAACTTATTGTATTAATTGCAAATGTTGTTATATAATTGTGATAAAACTCCAGTCTTTGTGTCAAGATTATACCACTGTTCACTAAATATATCAAACTTCCCAGGAAATTTCAAGTAAAGATACAATTTGAAACCCATTAGTCTTTCAATCTCAGTTTGCATACACAATTGCTTTCTACAATATAAATATATCCGTCTACTGTCGGGCAAATTCCCAACTGTTAGGCAAATGTTGACTGGCTGTGAAAGATATTAGCATTGCTGTCAAGGAAACAGAAACCTGATCCTGTGAACGGTGACGAGACTTCAACTTCCAAGATCATCTGTTGCATTTAGATGTGGGGATAGATTTTTAAATTGCCACCCAGCTGTAGAACTGGCATTCTGGATTGGCCACAAATGATAGAATCCACCTAATTTTCATTTCTATTGAAATCAATGGAAATTAAATCGAGCTGTTTCTATAACGGGCGACTAATCTGTAACAGCAGTTTTATACCCAGGCAGCAAGAGAGAGGGCACTTTCTGTTTTTATTTCAGATTTCCAGCATCCGCAGTTGTAGTTGCTTCTGTAGTTGAAAATTACTATGTTGAATTTCCAGAAGTCCCCAAGAATACCTTCTATCAGAGAAGATCTTTTAAATCCAGATCCCAAAATATACAGAGCCCGTAAATTCTCAGAGCCGATAGCATACTGATAGTGCAAGTCAGGGAACTGGAGGCGGAAATTCAGCCAGGATTCAGAAACGCTGGATCTTCACCTAGAAGATTGAGAGCAGCCAGTTGCTGATGGGTCCTGAAATAGGTGGACCTTCCGTCCGCCACAAACATAGCCTATGATGTCAAGGGGGGAGGCTTTCCTATGCTGGAATTCCCTTCGATCACGCCTACATTCCACTCAATAATCTTGATTTTGTACTCTGTGCACCTCATATTTGCTAATTTTCTGCCCAGTTAATTTGGGCAAGATCCCTTTTATCTCTCTGGATTTTGCCTTTTTCCAGTACAGCACAATTATCTTTGACTCTTCATAATCTCTTTTTGATCTTATGTTGAACCTAATTACATTGTAGTCCCTATTTCCCAATTGTGCTCCTACATCAGTTACTTGCCAAATTTATATCTCAGAACTAAATCAAGCAATTCCTTGTTGGACTAGAATCATTGGATGCACTATATACAGCAGTCCCCAATTTGACCACATGCATTGGCGCAAAATTTGGATCCGTAGTGCCTGTTTTTTTGGGCGATACGCATGCCCTTACCGGTCCAAAATGGTGCCCGTGACACACGCGTGCGTGCGCACTCATCTGGTGGGAGTTGCGCCGGAAGCCATATTGGTGAGGGTGTTAGAGTGCAAGCAGTGAGCGGCCGCCGGACGTATGCAGAGTAGGCAGATTGTGACGTCAATCATCGTGTAACGCTGATTTGATGCAAGAGTTGCCATTTTGGAGCTCCGCGCTCCAGCTAATGCCCTCTCTTAAGCTCGCACAGCTGAACACGTGTGCAGCAGCAGAAAGAACCCCCGACAGCGCTATTTAAAAATTTAGTTGCTGATTGATTTCTACTGGCAGTTCCTGTGATTTTTGGTACTTTCTAGAGTTCTTTAAAGTTGCTCAAGTCTGCAGGGAGTGATATGGCAGATGCTGAAGGACTTTGTCCTGACTTCAAGGCTTCTGCACAAACCAATTGCTCCCAAGCATGAGGCATTCCCCTGGTACTACAGCATGACTGGGAGAATGCGCAGAGGTGAAAGAGAGCAGGACAAGCTGCTAGAAGAGGAAGGAGGAGAGGGAGAAGGGCTCTCAGCAGGAGGCCATATCTGCCCAGGGTGTTCAGGGAGCAATTCTCCTACCTGAACCTCAGCGAGGAACAGTGTGTCAAAAGTCTGTGCTTCACTAAGGACATCCTAACTGAAATCTGTGAAGATGACCATGGCCATGAGTTTATATGCGTCAGGCTCCTTCCAGGCTAGAGCTAGAGATATTTATAACATTTCACAGTTTGCCGTCCACTGTTGCATAAGGGAGGTCACTGAGGCTCTCTATTCCAAGAGAGCAAACTACATTTCATTCCCTCTTGCTAGAGAGCAGCAGGCGGAGTGAACACACGGTTTCATGAGGATTGCAGGCTTCCCCATGGTGCAGAGTACCATTGACTGCACGCATGTCGTTTTACAGGCGCTCCATGTCAGCTCTGAGATGTACTGCAACCAAAAGGGATTCCACTCCCTCAACGTTCAGCTGGTGTGCGCGACCATATGCAGCGAACCATGCAGGTCAATGCCCAGTATCTTGGCAGCAGTCATGATACCTTCATTCTGCAGCAGTCCACAGTGCCTTCTGCATTTGAGCCACCACGACAAACCAAAGGGTGGCTTCGGAGCAACAAGGGCTATCCGTTAACAACATAGATCATGACCAGTGCGCAACCCACGCACATGTGGGCAGCATTCATACAACGAAAGCCATGCTGCCGCACAAAATGACATAGAGCACACCATTGGCACGCAGAAACAACGCTTCCACTGCCTGGACCGCTCTGGAGGAGCCCTGCAGTACTCGCCAGAGCACGTCTCAAGATTCATTGTGGTCTGCTGCATGATGCACAACCCCACCATCATGAGGGCACAGCCCTTGCCACCAGCTATACGGCGAAGAGCTGAGGAGCAGGAGGAGGAGGTAGAAGAGGAGGAGGAAGAAGAGGACGGGAGGTGGCAACCTAGACAGCCAATTTCTGCCCGGGCTATCCATGAACAACTCATCCAACTGTAATAACAATAAACGTAACCCCAATTCCCCATTCACCCAACAGTCCCACACCTTACCTTACCTCTGTCACTGACCATCAGAGCATCCGCTTGGCCACAATGCAAAAATAAAAGCCAACACAATATAAATATTCCAAACCAAATTTATAAATCAAACCATGCCATATTACATACAAAGGTAAACTAATCACCCTTGTGCATTCCCTTAATGCCTGTCTTCTATGTGCCTTTGCCTGTCTTAGTGCTCCTATGCAGTGCTACCCCAGTGGCTGCAGCATGGCTGGTGGAAGGCTGCCAAAATTCAGTGGGAGAGACTGTACATGGCCTTGCAGGATGACCTCGAGCAGCTCTGGGCCTAGAAGGCCCGGCTGCGGACTACACCATCTCGGCATGGGCGGCAGCCGTCTGGGCTGGCTGACAGGCAACAGTAAGAGCACTGGTGGAGTGGCAGTGGTGGGAGGACGAATGCTATCATCCTGAGAGAAAAATGAGAAGTCGCACAACACCAGGTTATAGTCCAACAGTTTTATTTGAAATTACGAGCTTTCGGAGCTCTGCTCCTTCGTCAGGTACAGTGAGGGAATACAAATCGATTACAAAGTATATATAGACGGAGAACAAT
This sequence comes from Squalus acanthias, assembly GCA_030390025.1. Taxonomy (NCBI): domain Eukaryota; kingdom Metazoa; phylum Chordata; class Chondrichthyes; order Squaliformes; family Squalidae; genus Squalus; species Squalus acanthias. The sequence goes on from CM059425.1 coordinate 207,495,242, forward strand.
GTGTCTGCAGAGATACAATCCGTCAGGGAGGCATTACATCAAAGACACAGAAGAGTACAGCTAAGACAATGAGGTGGGTCACAGGGGGTCCAACGTGTCAAATGCTGCCATCTGCAGTTAAGCTTTTAACTTTTTTTTTTTAAAACTGGAAATCACACCTGTGAACCAGACAACGATGTCGAGTCACGTTCTGTAGCGTGACATGAAACCGAGATCCCGGTTGAGGCCGTCCTCATGGGTGCGGAACTAGTCTATCAGTTTCTGCTCGATGATTTTGCGTTGTCGTGTGTCTCGAAGGCCGCCTTGGATAACGCTAACCCGCAGATCCGAGGCTGAATGTCCTTGACTGCTGAAGTGTTCCCCAACTGGGAGGTAACAATCCTGCCTGGCGATTGTTGCGTGGTGTCCGTTCATACGTTGTCTCAGTGTCTGCATGGTCTCGCCGATGTACCATGCCGCGGTGCATTCTTTCCTGCAACGTATGAGGTAGACAACGTTGGCCGAGTCACATGAGTATGTACCATGTACCTGGTGGGTAGTATCCTGAGAGAAGACAGCAGGTTTGTGCTCCACTGAACCATTGCCACTCTCCCCGGGGCAACACTTCAGCAATCCTAGCAATCTGTTGGAGGACAGATTGCTGGACTGCTGTGACACCCTGCAAGCCCATTTGAACACTGGTAACTGCGGCCATGATGGCAGCAGTCTCAGCTTGCATGACAGCAAGCTGAGCTTGCATGAGAGCAGTTTGAGCTTGCGTGGCAGCAAGCTGACCTTCCATGACAGAAGTCTGAGCTTCCACTGCAGCACTCAGACGTTGGGTGGCTTCTGCTTGTGCAGCAATGGAAGCTGAGACATCGGCCATCAGACGCTGCATCATGGTTGGGTCCACAAGTGCGCTAATGGAGTTGGCCACCACTTCCGTGCTGGAAAGGATGGTCTCGAAGCTCTGCGCAAAGCCCTGTGCCAAGTTAGTGCCATCTCCTACGTGCTCGTTGACATTGCACACAGGCTTTCTGGGAGGCCTGCCAATGCACGAAGCATTTCATTGTGCATACCCATCAGCCTTCTTCTGTAGCCTGCCCTGTCGAAGTGCTCACTTGAGTCCTCTGCAGCAGAACTCGTATACTACCTTGCCCTTCGGCGAGCTGGCACCTGCGCTACTCCTGCCCCTGCCCTGGCTGCAGGCCACTCATGCCCGGTGTCTCACCACGTGTAGATGCCGCCTATAAACGATCCTCTAAATTAGACGCAGTGTCAGTATCTGAGCTGGTGGCTGCGAGTGTGAAATCGACTGACGGTTTTTCTTCCTTATCACTGTCTTCTTGCTCTTCCATCTGTTGCTCTTCCACCACTGCCTGGTCAGGTTGCAGTTATTGCGTATCTGAAAGGTGAAAGGCACAAGGGTAGGGCTGTGGTGAGGAAAGGGGGGAAAGTAAGAGGTGAATGCTTAAACCATCTGAAGCTTGTAAATCTGAAGAGATTGTGGGATGAGAGGGAAGTAAGATGTGAGAAGAAGGATTAGGTAGAGGATACCGTCATCTTCTATCATTTCAGCCCCATTGCTGGCCACGGCCTCAGCAATGGCCGCTCCAATGATGGCGAGTACCGTCTCCTCCATGGGGGTTAGGACATGCAGCCGCGCCTGTCCCCCCGCCTCTTAGCTCCTGCTGCCTCCAGTTAGAATCATAGAGAATCATAGAAAGTTACAGCACGGAAGGAGGCCATTTCGGCCCATCGTGTCCGCGCCGGCCAACAAAGAGCTATCCAGCCTAATCCCACTTCCCAGCTCTTGGTCCATAGCCCTGCAGGTTACAGCATCCCAAGTGCACATCCAAGTACTTTTTAAATGTGGTTAGGGTTTCTGCCTCTACCACCCTTTCAGGCAGTGAGTTCCAGACCCCCACAACCCTCTGGGTGAAGAAATTTCCCCTCAAATCCCCTCTAAACCTTCCACCAATCACTTTAAATCTGTGCCCCCTTGTTTTTGACCCCTCTGCTAAGGGAAATAGGTCCTTTCTATCCACTTTATCTAGTCCCCTCATAATTTTATACACCTCAATAAGGTCTCCCCTCAGCCTCCTCTGTTCCAAGGAAAACAGACCCAGCCTATCCAGTCTTTCCTCATAGCTAAGATTCTCTACTCCCGGCAACATCCTTGTAAATCTCCTCTGTACCCTCTCTAGTGCAATCACATCTTTCCTGTAATGTGGTGACCAGAACTGCACGCAGTACTCTAGCTGAGGCCTAACTAGTGTTTTATACAGTTGAAGCATAACCCCCCTGCTCTTGTATTCTATGCCATGGGTAATAAAGGCAAGCATTCCGTATGCCTTCTTAACCACCTTATCTACCTGGCCTGCTACCTTCAGGGATATGTGGACATGCACTCCAATGTCCCTTTGTTCCTCTACACTACTCAGTGTCCTACCATTTAATGTGTATTCCCTTTCCTTGTTAGTCCTCCCCAAATGCATTACCTCACACTTCTCCGGATTGAATTCCATTTGCAAGGTTGTGTGCCACCTTGTCCTGCAAGAGAGTGGGAAGTGTGTCAGTGAGTGTGGTGCAATCTGTTTGGGTGATGTGGCTGTCATGGTTGAATAGCCAGCAATGTGTCCAAGCTGGGAGATGTGGGTGTGAAGCTTGCAGCACTGCTAGGTGTGTGAGGGTGAGGTGAAGCTATGAATGTTAGGTATGAGTCCTGATTGATAGCAATTGTTGGTAGGTGAGTGATGGGGGTGTGGTGCATTGAGCAGTGGCTGAGACTCGTGGTGCAGTTGGTGGGATATGGCATTTGAAGATACATTCATTGACTTTGACCACTCATGTGAGGTCATTGAACTTCTTGCGGCACTGCATCCAGGCCCTTGGGGCTTGACTCCTGGCATTGACCGCCACGGCTATCTGGTCTCAGTGCCTTATGAGAGTTTGTCTGGAGGGCCTCCTGGCTCCCTGTGGATAGAGCACATCTCTCCTCCTGTGGAGCCTGTTCTCTGCCATGTTGTGCCACTCTTTTTCCACTTCACAATGAGTTGCAAAATGTTTGCCACCACCTACTCCACTCACAATGCACCTCCCCTTTAAGAGGTGCAAGCCTCTCACAATTTTGGACCCTCTGCTGAGGCATGCAACCACTCAACAGCATAGTTAGCACTTGCTACACGTCGCATTCATGTAAATTAGCAGGCAGTACGAAGATAGCGTGCTGCCTGCATCGGAAGCAACGGACACTGGTTAATCCCGCATTGCGATCCCTGTGGCCATTTTTGGGCCCTGTCCAATTTAGCCCCCATTGTCTTTATTCCAGTCTATCTTGGAATAGTTAAAGTCACACAATTGCATTGCCTTCGCATCTCTTGGTGTCGTGGGCAGTATTTATCCCTCAATCAAAATCACTAAAACAGATTATTTGGTCAATTATCTCATTGTTGTTTGTGGGGCCTTACTGTGTGCAAATTGGCTGCTGCATTTCCTACATTACAGTCCCAGATGTTATGTGTGCACAGAGCATTCTCTACATGCAAATAACCTGAATATAGAAATATGGATGGAGTTGGAGCCAGATCACTGCCTGAGTCGCTTCTGGGCAGTAGATGGAGAAAAATCAGTCTTATTACCTATTCAGCAACTGGAAACACTTCCAGTTCTCAAAATGCAATATACTTTGTGTATCAATTTAAGTGCTGATATCATTATTCATCCGCCTGTATCTAGCTAAGAAACACAATTGCATGCATTAAGCATTGAAGTGGCATTGCCATGATACTGGGAAGGTTCAGGCAGGCATAGTTCCTTAGAAAAGCTAGTATGATATCGCATACCCTAGTTACAGAGTCTGCACTGTTACACTGGACTTAACTTGTTTCACTATAAAGTGTCAGAGGTTTGAATAAGTTACATTGGCTCCACAGAATTATATACAAAGTTATGAAAGGACCATCACCTAATAAATTAAGGGGCACACAATTCAGAACTCACACTGGTTTATAGTTACATTGCAGCTGTAGGCTAGTCAAACTAGACAGAAACCAACATATGCATTTGCTTTGTTTGTTCTGAGATTGGCTGGCTCCAAACTAGATCTTGATGCTCATGCTGCACCTTGAAAACCAGTTTTAAGACCATTTTAGGACTGTTCCAGTTCCCAAAATGCAAACTACTTTAGATATCGTTTTAAATGTAACCATGTGTGTTGGGGGATGTTTGAACTGAAACAACAGCTGTATCTGAAACAACTCTGACATGGGTTTCATGTTTTAATTCAGAGTAGTAAATAAAATAACATTTCATGTTTTGCTAATTTTAGTGAAAAGGTTGATATGATAAAAAATATATTCAAGTTAATAATCTCAAATAAGTTACTGCATAATTCCCTCTCGGTATCACTGGTAAATTAAATGGAGATTTTCTACATCTCAGCCTGGGATTTTTCACCATTAATTTTAATGTGTCAGGAGCACTGAAGGTAAAAATATCTCCCTTTAAGTCTAGTTTAGAGTCAGCAGTTTTATAGGGTCTGATTACTACATTTTACTCACGTTGCCTTTTTCACTAAAAGTTCTAGAAACAGGAATTGTAGCCCCAGACAACTTCCAATAAACTGCAGCTTGTAATCAGTCCAGATTTGGCAGGCTGCTTTGTTTGAACATTAACGTTTGTTCTGCATATTTCTAGATGTCACTTAAAACTGCTGATTTACGATTGGACACATTTGTTTAACCACAGCTAGTGCTTATAGCAGGGCTCAAAGACATCACAGCTCACAATTCAAAATGGTAATGTTGCATTGCGACTTACTTTGATGTCCATACCAACAGCTGTTACTTATGTCTTTCAATAAGCAAAAGATATTTCAACAGTGCTCACTGCAGAAAATGTCCCTGCATTTTACATGAGTTCTGCATTATATAAGAATGTTAATTATTCACAGTATGCATATATAGGGAATAAAAGGATATTTGTGCAAATAGTAAGATAAGAGTGTTGCATAACACCGTTTGGCATGTGTTCTGTGTAATCAGAGTGCATGGCCTTTTGTTATTTTGTCTTACATATGCCCATTCCTGTAACAGGGACAAGTTCACATAATAAAATGCTGGAAATATTCAGCAGGTCAGGCAGCAACTGTGGAAAGAGAAACAGAGTTAACGTTTCAGGCCGATGACCTTTTGTCAGAACTGGAAGAAGTTAGAGATTTCAATATTTTTAAGCAAGTGCAGAGACAGGGGGAGGGGGAGAGGGGAGGAAAGAACAAAAGGGAAGCTCTGTGATAGGGTAGAAGGTGGGAGTGATTAAATGACTAAAGGGATGATGGTGCAACAGAAAAATGGTGGTAATGGGACAAGTAAAGAAACAAAAGATGGGTCTAGCTGAGCTGTAAATGGCAACAGCAGAATCATTAATATCACCTGCTGTTTGAAAAAAATGGGAGCAGCGGTTATGATCTGAAGTTATTGAGCTCAATATTGAGTCCGGAAGGTTCTAAAGTGCCTAATTGAAAGATAAGGTGCTGTTCCTTGAGCTTCCATTGAGCTTAAATGGAATAGTGTAGGTTGCCAAGGATAGAGAGATCAGAGTGGGAGTGGGACAAAGAATTAAAATGGCAAGAAACCGGAAGCTCAGGGTCATGCTTGCGGACTGAATGGAGGTGTTCCACAAAGCGATCACCCTGGTGTTTGGTCTCCCCAACATAGAGGAGACCGCATCGTGAGCAGCGAATACTGTATATTTAATTGAAAGAAGTCCAAGTAATTGGCTGTTTCACCTGGAAGGAGTGTTTGGGGCCCTGGACGGTGGGGAGGTGAAAGGGCAGGTGTTGTATCTCCTGCGCTTGCATGGGAAGGTGCCGTGGGAAGGGGAATGGGTGTTGGGGGTGATGGAAGAGTGGACCAGGTTGTTGCAGAGGGAACAGTCCCTTCGGCATGCTGAAAGGGGGGATGAGGGCAAGATATGTTTGGTGGTGGCATCGCACAAATGGCTGAGGATGATCAGTTATATGTGGAGGCTGGTGGGGTGGAAGGCAACGTTGCCCCTAATTTATTTTGGGCACGTGGCCCGCAGCCCATTCAGTTTCGCACATGCGTGAAATTTAACGTTGAAAAAGCTGATCCCGGGCTGCGCGGGACCGGTAGAGAGCTGCGCAGCCGCTCAACTTAGAGGGAACATTGGTGGATGCTGAGGGCAAGGGGGACCCTATTATGGTTCTGGGAGGGAGGGGAAGAGTTAAGGGCAGAATTGTGGGAAATGGGATGGCCACGGTCGAGGGCCCTGTCAACCACGGTGGAGGGGAATCTTCGGTTGAGGAAAAAGGAAGACATATCAAAAGCACTGGTGTGGAAGGTGGCATCGTCAGAACAGATGCAATGGAGATGGAGAAACTTGGTGAATGGAATAGAGTGTCACATAATTTTACCTTTGCCAAAAAAGTGACCTGGTGTTAAATAATAGTTTGCTTTGAATGTAAACTGAGTTCAAGAACACTGTAGTTCAATTTCGGAAATAGGCATTGCTTAAAGTCCAGAAACAAGTCATGGTTTAATCTTCACTGTCAATAGCTCCACAAGTATTTCATCACAAGTTGGAGTTATGCTGCTGTTGCCATTTCAGTACCAGCACCAATTGAGCAAATATGTAAACAGCAAGTATAACAATTTTGCACTTCTGTGGAAGAAGGGTTGGTCAACTCAGCACCTTGGAAGAGTAGGTACTTTGCCAAATCCCACATATAACAGCCTGGTTAAGCAGTTTATGAACAGTATGCCTGATATGTAGCATTGGACTTGGACATCTAGAATATTGAAGTAGCTGCCATATCACAAGTTATCGTGTGTGGGTTCTTTCACCATCATTAAAGCTGATAGAAAGAAGAAAGAACATGTATTTATATAGCACCTTACATGACCTCACGACTTATCAAAGCACTTTACAGCCAATGAAGTGCCTTTGAACCGTAGTCCTGTTGTAATGTAGGAAACGGAAACGTGGCAGCCAATTTGTGCACAGCAAGCTCCCGCAAATAGCAACAAAATAAATGAACAGATCTTCTATTTTAATGATGTTGGTTGAAAGATAAACGTTGGTCAGGACAATGGGAGAACTCCTCTGCTCTTCTTTGAATAGTGCCATGGGATCATTTATGCCTGAGACGGCAGACAATATAACGTCTCATTCGAAATTTGGCACCTCTGACAGAGCAGCAACTGAAGTGTTAGTCTAAATTATGCGCTGAAGTCTCTGGAGTGGGACTTGAACCCACAACTCAGAGACGAGAGTGAGTCAAAGCTGACACCTAATATCTGTTCTTAGGCTGGAGAAAATGGTGGAGGCTTGGCAAAATAGCTGCTGGAAGCCGTTCCCTGGAGGCTGGGTACCTATGTACCAACCATCAGCATTTAACTCTTGCAGTCACCTTATTAGGACCTCAGTAAGCTCCCTGCTGGAGTGGAGCTAATCTACAGAACAAACGGGAAACTGGTCAACCTCCGTCGCCTCCAGTCCAGATCCAAGGTCGTCCCATCCTCTGTCATCGAATTACAGTATGCAGACGACGCTTGCGTCTGCGCACACTCTGAGGCTGAACTCCAAAACATCATCAACACCTTCACCGAAGCGTACCAGAGCATGGGCCTTACACTAAACATCCATAAGACAAAGGTCCTCTACCAACCTGCCCCCGCCACACAGTACTGCTCCCTGATTATCAAAATCCATGACGAGGCCTTGGACAACGTGGACCACTTTCCATACCTCGGGAGCCTACTGTCAACAAGGGCAGACGGCGATGACGAAGTCCAACACCGCCTTCAGTGTGCCAGTGCAGCTTTCGGTTGCCTGAGGAAGAAAGAGTTTGAAAACCAGGACCTCAAAACCAGCACCAAGCTCATGGTCTACAGAGCAGTAGTGATATCCGCCCTCCTGTATGCTTCAGAGACATGGACCATGTACAGCAGGCACCTCAAAGCACTGGAGAGGTACCACCAACGCTGCCTCCGCAAGATCCTGCAAATCCATTGGCAGGATAAATCCACCATCGTCAGTGTTCTCGCTCAGGCCAACATCCCCAGCATCGAAGCTTTGACCACGCTCGCTCAGCTCCAATGGACAGGCCATATCGTCTGCATGCCTGATACGAGACTCCCAAAACAAGCGCTCTACTCGGAGCTCCGACGCGGCAAGAGAGCCCCAGGTGAGCAGAGGAAACGCTTCAAGAACACCTTCAAAGCCTCCTTGAAAAAGTGCAACATCCCCACTGACACCTGGGAATCCCTGACCCAAGACCGCACAAAGTGGAGGAGAAGCATCCGGGAAGGCGCCGAACACCTTGAGTCTCTTCGGCGGGAGCAAGCGGAAGCCAAGCGCAAACAGCGGAAGGAGCGCACGTCAACCCAAGCACCCCACCCACCCGCCCCTTCAACCACCATCTGCCCCACCTGTGACAGAGACTGTAGGTCCCACATGGTGCATTGGACTCATCAGTCACCTGAGAACTCATTTTTAGTGTGGAAGCAAGTCATCCTCGGTTCCGAGGGACTGCCTAAGAAGAAGGGGACCCAGTTCATGTATCTTCAGACAAAAATCAATACAGACCAGGCCCCTATACTCTTAACGTGACTCCTACCTGCACCCTGCTGCTAATGGAAGCAAAAGAAAAAAAGGAAGACTTACATTTATATAGCATCTTTCACGACCTCAGGACGTCCCAAAGCACTTTACAGCCAATGAAGTACTTTTGAAGTGTAATCATATGTCGGAAACGTGGCAGCCAATTTGCGCACAGCAAGCTCCCACAAACAGCAATATGATAATGATCAGATAATCTGTTTTTGTTATATTGATTCAGGGATAAATATTGGTCAGGACACCAGAGATAACTCCCCTGCTCTTCTTCGAAATAGTGCCATGGGATCTTTTATGTCCACCTGAGAGAGCTCAGTTTAATGTCTCATCTGAAAACAGCACCTCTGACAATGCAGTACTCCCTCAGTATTGCACTGGAGTGTCAGCTAGATTTTTGTGCTCAAGTCTCTGGAGTGGGATTTGAACCCACAACCTTCTGACTTAGTGATCGTAGCTGCTGCATACTGTCAGCAGGAATTCTCGCACAAACAAGAATTCTCATGTACAGTATGCAGCAGTCGGAATCGCTTCCATTCGCAGTAGGAATGGTGGTGGGGGGAATGGAAAGTTGTGGGAGAAATAGATGGCAATGAAGGTGAGAGAAAAGGGGGAAGTGAATCACAATTAAGAGGAAAGGGATAGCAATGAAGAAGTGGATTATGCTGGCAAAGCTGCATTTATTGGCCATTATTAGTTCCCCTGAGAGGATGGTAGTGAGCCTTCTACTTGAACCACTGCAGTCCTTGTGGTGATGATTCTCCCACAATTAGGCAGGGAATTCTACAGTATTGGAGTGGCAGACCTATTACTGGGGGCTTTGTGTCTTCCAAATTAGCTTCAGATAACCCTGTAAGCCAATGCCATAAAGAAAAGGGTAGTCCTAGTTTGATAAGCTTTGAAAAGCCTACCGGTTCTCTGTACTGGTAAGCAGCACAGTTTCAGCTGGTTAAACTCCAGCAGTACTCTCAGCTATTGCCATTTGCACCAAAGCTCTCTGTTTTCTAGAATAATATTTCGAGGAACCAACTAGGGAACAGGCTATTTCAGATCTATTATTGCGTAATGAAACAGGGATAATTAGTAATTTTATAGTAAAGGATCCTCTGGGGAAGAGTGATCATAATATGAGTTTGAGAGTGATGCAGTTAAGCACAAAATTAAGGTCTTAAATTTAAACAAAGCCAATTACATAGGCATGAGGGTCAAGTTGGCTAAGGTAGATTGGGAAATTAGATGAAAAGATATGACTGTTGATAAGGAATGGCGAACATTTAAAGAAATAATTCCTAATTTTCAACGAATATACATTTCCTTGAGGAATAAAAACTTCACGGGAAAAGTGATCCACTGTGGCTAACTGGAGAGGTTAAGGATAGTATTAGATTAAAAGAAGAGGCTTACAATGTTGCCAAAAAGTGTAGTAAGCCTGAGGATCGGGAGGGTTTTAGAAATCAGCAAAGGATCACAAAGAAATTGATAAAGAGGGAGAAAATAGAATGAGAATAAACTAGCAAGAAATATAAAAACAGATTGTAAGAGCTTCTACAAGTATGTAAAAAGGAAGAAATTCGCGAAAGTAAACGTGAGGTGTAGATAAGAGAAATTATAATGAGGAATAAGGAAATGGCCTTGCCAGCGACACCCACATCCCATGAACGAATAAAAAAAAAATGTTAAACAAATATTTTGTATCTGTCTTCACAGTAGAAGACACAAAAAAACATACCGGAAATAGTGGGGAACCAAGGGTCTAATGAGAGTGAGGAAGTTAAAGTTACTAATATTAGTAAAGAAAAAGTACTGGAGAAATTAATGCGACTAAAAGCCAACAAATTCACTGGACCTGATGGCCTACATCCTAGGCTATTAAAAGAGGTGGCTGCAGCGGTAGTGGATGCATTGGTATTGATCTTCCAGAATTCCATAGATTCTAGAATGGTCCCCGTGGATTGGTAGGTAGCAAATGTAACCCCGCTGTTCAAGAAAAGAGGGAGAGAGAAAACAGGGTACTATAGACCAATGTTCCCTGTAAGCTGTGTGGCTGTGCAGCGCTCCAGGGAGCCTGCGCAGGCGGCTTGCTGGCTTTCAAATAGAAAAAACGGCATGCATGGTATTTTGAATGAGCCGCAATGCCCCCCCAAAAAATTACAGGGAACATTGCTGTAGACCAGTTAGCCTGACATCAGTTAGAAGTGAAAATGCTAGAATCTTTCTTTAGGGATGTGGTAACAGGGCACTTTGTTAGGTGACCTTGTTAGCTGTTAGAAGGTTCAAGTTAGACAGGGTGGAGCCTATCAGGATGTGTACAATACCTCATTACCTGTTAAATGGTCTTCGATGGATTTAACTTTGTTAACTGTTATCAACTTATCAATTACATGCTTTGACAATTGATTAGAGGGAAGTCACAGTTTATTCCAGGCAAACAAGGACACAAAGGCCAGAATCTTTACCTGAGTGTCGGGGCGAGAGTGTGCGGGCTGCGTAGCAGGTCGTCATCTGAAATTTTTAACAAAGCATTCTGCACTGCGCATTTAACTCCATTACATCAATTGAAACAGTCATGCGGGTTTCCCAGCCCAATTAAATGGAGCGGGTCTGCTAATGTCACAGATGATTTGTTTTCAGCTCAGATATTTAAAGCAGCCTTGCACACATCCCAGTTGAAGGTTGTTGGAGGAGAGATAAAGGTGTTTGGTTGAGGTTGGAACTGCTGGACATCACAGAGATTTGTGTGGGTCATGGAGTCACACCGACAGAAGGCTGCGCCCAGATTCACTGATGCCACCCTGGACGTCCTGGTCCAGGGAGTCAGAGCATGCAGGGAGGTTCTGTTCCCTGGGGATGAGCGCAAAAGAGCAGCCAGAGACCTCAAGAGGGCATGGCTGGAGATCGCAGAGGAGGCCAGCAGCAGGGATGTCGTAAGGCCTGAATCCAGTACCAGAAAAGATTTAGCAATCTCATGCAGTCAGGAAAGGTGAGTGCAATGCCACATTCAACTACATCCTGATGTGCGTGCCACCCGAACCCCATCACTCCCTTCCAAGCCTACTCCTGCACGTCAATCCTCACACCGGCCTATCTTGCAAGATTCACCCATCTCTCACTCGTTATGCACCTACTCACATCTGACTAACCACCACTGACACTCACCCTCATCCTAATGCAATCATAGGAAGTAACACCACAGACGAAGGCCATTTGGCAATGTCACCCCACTCCCTCATGGTCATCCTCTACAGATGTAGCCCATCCATTCCTTACACTCATTCCATCACTCTCACTCAACGTTCTCTTCTTTCCCTCCTTGCAGTAGAAGAGAGCCCAGAACAACAGGGAGAGGCAACGAACCAGAGGTGGCCCTCCAATGTTCACCAACTTGACTCCAGCAGAGGAGGAGGCGCTTGAAATCACTGGAGTTGCAGAGCTGCTGGCGTTGGGAGACAGAGAGAGGGGGACCTCCCAGCAACAGTCACTCATGGTGACTTGATGTCAGCAGCCAATTAAATGTCATCATGTGCATAATGGTAACGTTATACATTCTTATCATGAGACTTCTAATTCATCTCTTGACTCTCCCACAGGTCCATCAAGTGACCCCCCCCCCCCACACACTGTCCCACTGTCCAGCCAGAGGAGGAAGACGACTCCTCAGAGGAAGCTCCACTTTCTATGGGTGCACCATCACCAGACCCATGCGCACCCAGCACCAGCGCAGAAACATGCACCTCGGTGGATACAGCAAGACATAGAGTAATGTTGTCACCTGCTGTCTCACAGATCACAAGTGAGCAAGAGCAGATGGTGTTGACAGGGACAGCAGTGGAGACTCCTCGCTGGAGGGTGCAGGACGCTCCCAGCTCCGCTCAGCTGCATGCAGATGCTGAACCTCGGGGGCCATCCAGAAAGAGGGCGATCTTGGAGGGGGAGCAACAATTGCAGGAGGCCCTGGAAGGTTTTGCAGCTGCAATGTGTGCGACTGTGCAGAGAATGGACAAGTCCATCTCCAACATGAGCACCACCATCTCGCAGGCGATGGCGACGATGTGCTGTTCCATGGAAAGGATGGCCACCTGCATGGTGCAGCAAATGCGCCAGTCCAACGAGAACATGCTTGCTGGGGACAACAGATTGCAGACACTCATTGACCTTATCTCGAAGGGATACCAACGTAGGCTTTGGCGTTCATCGCCTGACTGTTGTGCAGCAGGGTGCTCTCCAGCTCCTTGCTAATAGGAAAGTGTGGGTGGGCCATGAGAGGGATGATGGTGAGAGGGGACATGGAAGTGGGGGTTCTTCTCAAAGCACTCCCACTTCTCCCCCGTTGCCTCCTCCTCAGTCAGAGCCCCACATGCTGCCTTGGACCCCGATGGCCGATACTGCCCCTGCACACTTGCAGGAGGAGCAGTCTTTGGCGGGGCCATCACAGGCTCCAAAACCCAGAGGACATCTCCCAAAAGTGTCTAAGCAGTCACAGCAGGGATTTGAGCAGCCTGCCTCTTCCTCTGTTGAAGCCACAGGGGTTGCACCTCGTAGAAACACGCTGAAATGAAGAGAGACACAATCATAGATGCACAAGGGTACGCACATGGGTGTTTGACAAAATGTTAATGTTAAGTTCCAGTTATATTTCTTTGCACTACTTTCCAGTCTTGTCCATTTTTGCCGGCTACCTGGGAAGTGGCTTTGTCACTTGGGGTAAATGGTGAGACATTACTTAACCTCGAGCAATGGGGGTTTGGGTGACAGGAATGGCTTGGTCATTGTAGGACTGCTTTGTGGTGTTGTTGTCGGGGGGTGGGGGGGGGGGCGTGGGTGGGTGCGGTGGGAGCGGAGGAGGGGCGAAGTTGGTACAGCATCTGAGAGCCGTATGGGTGTACTGGTGCAAGTTAAGTAAATCGGACCATTATTAGGCCATTCTGGGCCTCCCGGGCAGCAATGTGCGCTGCTGCTGGTGCCATCTCCACCTCAGGTACCTCTTCCTCCTCCTCCTCGTGTTTCACCTGTTCCTCCTCCTCTGAAGAGGCTGTGCGCTCTGTGCCTTGCTCCTCCTGCAACTTCAATCCTCATTGCTGCGCTATGTTGTGTAGCGCGCAGTATACGGCCATAATGCTGGTGCATACAGATCTGTCAAGGCATCTGAAGTGCATCTTCAGCATACCGATTGCTTGCTCTATCACACATCTGGTGGACATGTGGTTGTCATTATAGCGCTCCTCGGCCTCATTGCTTGGCCTCCTCAACAGTGTCATTAACCACGTCTTCAGTGGATAGCCCTTGTCTCCAAGCAGTGGAGGTGCCTTGATGGCCACATATGTGCAGTTGATGACGCCCTGCACCTGTGGGAAGCCAGCCAGACCCGCAAAGCCGAGTGGCCGCTCAGTAACACTGGTTTCAGCAGTGGCAAAGTTCACATAATTGGTTGACTTGTGAAACATGGCATTGGTCAACTGGGTGATGCATCTGTGGGCGGCCGACTGCGAGATCCTGCAAATGTCTGCTGCAGATCCCTGGAAGGAGCCTGAGGCGAAGAAGTTGAGGGCGGTGGTGACTTTGACAGCCACTGGTAAGGCGTGCCCACCAGGTCCTCTGGGCAGCAGGTCTTCTTCCAGCAAGCCACAAATATCTGCGACAACCTGGCGCGATAGCCTGAACCTCCTGAAGCACTGTTGTTCAGTCATGTCCAGTAAGCTCATCCTCTGCCTGTATACCTTATGTTGGGGGTATCGCCTTTGGCACAGTGTACCTCTGTGCTGGCTCCCTGAACTTGTGGAGCATCAGGTCGGTGAGGGGAAGGCTGCTGGTCTGGTTGCTCCTGCTGCTGCTGGTGCTGTTGCTCTTGTTGTTGTGTGGCTGGTGTCGTTTGATTCAGAGGTCCAAGGTGAGGTGGCGTAAACGGCACCCATGATGATCTAATATATGCCAGGTAAAGTGGAGATCAGAGGCATGATCCTCCAATGTACTGAGAATGACTAGCAATGTGGTGAGAGTGGCTTCAGATGTTGCAGAAATCACCAGCAAACTCCTGAAAGCTAATTGTCTGTACAAAATGGTGTCAGCAGGAGCCTTTTCCTTAGACAAGGTAGCAGGTGTAAGGTATGAGTATTTATGTGCTTTTTCCAGCTGTCACTTAATGAACTCGCAAAATGGCCACTGAGCTTCTGCCTCCCCTTCACAGGCGCGGTTCCCGAGGTGCGTGAATCCCGTGCGCAACCAGTGAAAGTCCAAACCAGACGTTAAAAAGGCAGTTAAGGGTCTGTAAACGAGCAGTTAAGTACCTCAATGAGGTCGCCCGCCTCTCCCGAGTGGATCCGTGGCACACCTCGAAACACGCCTGAGTTAAAGGTAGAAATTGGAAGGATAATGGCGGGTTCCTGACACGGTCAATTTCTGTGCTTTTAACCGCTGACCTGACCCCAAACCAGCAAGCTCTCCAATGTGAAAATTCCAGTCATAGTCTGTGTAAGAGAATGGCTGGTTAAAACTAGACAGGGTGAAGCCAATGATTTTCGGTTGATAATATTCATGCACCACAGAGGCTTAAGAAAAGGGGTATATGTGCAAGAGCACGAACAGAATAAAACACAGCAGATTTTTGAACAAGACCTTCCACGTTGCACTGTTGTCCAGAAGCTCAATTTAGAAGAATGAGAGGTGAACTCATCGAAAATTATAAAATTCTTAGAGGGCTTGCCAGGTTAGATGCTGAGAGGCTCTTTCCCATGGCTGGAGAGTCTAGAACTAGGAGGCACAGTCTCAGGATAAGGAGTCGGCCATTTAGGACTGAGATGAGAAGAAATGTCTTCACTCAGAGGGTTGTGAATCTTTGGAATTCCAGATGGCTGTGGATGCTCGGTCATTGAGTATATTCAAGGCAGAGATAGATGGATTTTTGAACACTAAGGAAATCAAGGGATATGGGGATAGGGCAGGAATGGAGTTGAGGTATAAGATCAGCCATGATCTTATTGAATGGTGGAGCAGGCTCGAGGGGTCGTATGGCCTACTCCTGCTCCTAATTCTTATATACTTATGTTCTCTGGACGTAGGTAAGTGGGAGGTATGAGGAGAGAAAGTGCACTCCAGATTGTTTAAATGGAAACTCTAATGGTGCGGAATTCTCATTTGTTTTATTTGGATACTCTTAAGCATGGCATTAGTTTTTGGCACCCAATTGGAAAATAAAATGGAAGAGGTAGCATATTTCAATGTATTCAATCCATGCATAGATCACAATTTAGCTGCCTGCTCCTATTGGTGGGGCATTTCTTACTGAGTTGAGTGCTGAAGTGGATTAGAAACGTATTCCGAGAGACACTGGCCAGCGATCCTAGCAATTACGACAGGATGGCGCCCAACAAGAACCTCTGCTGCTGACCCTGAAAGACTTTCTACGATCAGCGGGAGGTTCCCTCATATACATATCAGTGACAGATGCCTATGCCACTATGGGCACATCTTGGGCACCTGCTTGCCCCCAGAGGACGAAATATGTGACGCACTGTGCTTAATCTGGGGGGGGGGGGGGGGGGGGGGAGAGGAAACGGGTGTGCAGCCGTCCCCCGGAAAGACCGATGACCTGATCTCAGCTGCCCTCTTTGTAATAGGAAAGTAATTTGCCTGTATTTTCTTCAGGAATCTAGGCCATGATTTCAGCCTGGACCTCTAGGTGGGACCTATGTCTGCCCTTTGGTGGCCTAGTAGGCCTGGTCTCACCAGGCATACCATAACTGACCCTATGCCACGTCCCTCTGAGGATTGGAGAAGTGAAAACGCCTAACAATGGGAGTCCTTGCCCCCTCAAATATTACTGGCCTTGTAACAGGCAGACAGACGTTCCACCCTCACAAGACCTGTGGGTATTCCAAAATTATGCTAGTGCCCGGGTATATGGGACCCAGCTTAATTTCCAGCCCTTCTGGAATACAGTAGAACTGCAGCACTGGAAGGGTTGTTGATTTTCAGTTCTTGCTCTAGGAAAAGGGAACAGATTGGTAGACCAAGGTATATAAACATTCAACAGTATTTACAGCTAGTGTTTTGTCAGTAGATTGTGAACTAAAATTGTTCACTCCAAATCCCAACTCCCCTATACATGTCTCTTGACCTGCAATGTTACTGGTAGGTGTCTGTACAGTGCTTTGGGCAATAGGATTTTTTTTTAGCTGTGTAGTCAGCAAACTAACTGATTTTGCCAACTGCAGAGTCTTGCATGCGACTACTGCTTTTCAGAGTGGCACTGGTCAATATCAGCACATTGCGATTAAAACAGAGCAGTTGAGTTTTATGCTCCAATGTGACCTTGCATTTTGAGTCAGGCCTCCTCTGAAAAGCAGTTAGTATTTACATACCATTATACTATAAATGAGGAGGACTTGCCTCAGTGATTATGTTTTGCCAGCTTATGATCTTTTCAGTAGCCAGCTGCACTGGGAATCTGTTTTGTGTACATTTAATGAAACGCTTAATGGTGGCGTAAGCACTCCATGAAAGCTGATGTGGGGTTGCAGAATTGGTAAGATCAGTTTCACCCCATACAGGCGCATCTCCAGTTGTCCACATGAAGCAGAATCAGTGGAAAGAGTAGAGAAACCTGTGCCTGACTTCCTATATTCTCTAAAACAAAAGCAAAATCAGAAATAAAAACAGAAAATGCTGGAAACACTCAGCAGGTCAGGCAGCATCTGTGGAGAGAGAAACAGAAAAAGGTGAACAGGGTAAAAGAGACAAACGGAAATCCAATCGGAAAGAGCAGAACATCTTCAAGGTGGACATTCTTGGAAGAGAAGTGGCAGTGAATTAAACAAAAACAAAATACAATGGATGTTGGAAATCTGATATAAAAATGTCAGATTTCTTAAGAAAAGTGAGTTCTGATGAAAGGTCACCGACCTGAAATGGCTCAGATTTTGCAATCAGTGGTAAATGAACAGCAGCTGTCCACAGATTTTTCGTGGGCTTTTGCGCGGCAACTTTGTCATCGAGAGTCCGAAACAGCGCGGCGCCCTCTACAGGGAATCAGGGGCCTGTGTGAACAGAGCAAGCGCGTCTCTTCAGCCAATCAGATTAAAGAATCCTTACTGAGGCAGGTAAAGTCTAAACCAGGAAGTGTAAGTTGGAATATTTAATACAATGGGAAAGATAGGATTGAAAGAGAGAGAGATAAGAGACATAAAGAGAAAGTTAAAAAAAATTAACCGCATTTGCGGACGCCGGAAGTTGCTGTCTGATTTACTCCTTAATAATGGTGAGCATGGATAGCCTCACTGTTATTCCTACTGCAAAATCCGAGCCGTTAATTCTGTTTTTCTCTCTCCACAGATGCTGCCTGACCTGCTGAGTATTTCCAGCATTTTGTGTTTTTATTTCCTATATTCTCATTTGGTTCTGGGTGGCAAGGAAACTTCAGGATTGAGAGTATTATCTAAATTAGGCCCGGTTATTTATTCAGAAGTTTTTGTGAATTTTCTTGAAAAACTATAGCCTTCATTGATCTCATAGCTTGAACAAATGATTGTTATGCAGAACAATCTCTGCCCAACAAAGAACAAACACTATTACTGAGAAGATACAAAACAATGGAATGGGAGTCAGTTTGTACAATAACCTTATAGATGGCTAAACTCGTTTCTCAAGTAGAAAATACTGGGTTGTATCCTGGCTAAAACCTAGCTCACCCTGAGGATGATAAACTCTAGTCCCAGCTAGTATTCATTTTTTTTGTATTGAAATGCCAGGATCAGCAATCAGGACTGGGAAAGACGCCAATCCCTGGTCAACCATACCAAGAGCATATGTAATATAAGTAGGCCATTTCCAGCTGCGAGACGCAACATGTCATTTTCCATGTATATGAATGGTAGGGATTCAAGCTCGACAGATTCACTATTGTGTCCGACACTGCACCTGACCTGGAGCTGGGGCGACACAGGCAAGTTCAACTGGATTACTGTGTACCAGCACAACTAGACCATTTTAATATATGAGTAAAAATGGCTTGAAAATACTATTGGAGGAATTATGGGTCACTGCAATTACAATTAAAATATTTTGTTTTTAAATATGGCATAATGTGCTTTAATATGGGGCAAAAGTTCACCAGCATGAGTGAACTGAGTATTAAGAGGATGTGGTTAGATGTATGGCAGTGTGCCCAGAACACTTCAAACAATTGGAAGCAAAGACTAAAATTGCTAATGGAGCAATATTCTGCAAATTAAAACTGTATCTATCTAATCACGTCTTCTAGTACCACTGCTGTCTGACAAATATCAACAGTATCTATTAGCAACTCTAGCTGGTATAGAGATCAAACATCATACTTTATATTGATAGATAAGTGACAAGGTCGTGTCATTATTTAAAAAAAAATATTCTTGGAACTTTCCCCACATTTTGTTCCTCACCACAACCATGATGTCCTGCTTGGTAGGAAGTCCTTGATATGTCAATCCTTTGGACACCTTCAAAGATTCTGACAATACACCTCTTGATTGTCTCAGTAACCTTTTGGTCAGCCAGATGTCTGACACGCAGGGAAACCCATCACCATATTTAAGTTTCCAAATCAAGCTACTAAGAAATCCATACAGGCAGTTTCTGCTTGCCCAACATTGTGTGCACACTTAATGCCCAATGGGGACAAACCCCTTTTACACGTCCACAGAGCTGACATGCAGGATAACAGACTGCCAAGTGTGCACAGGGGGTTCTGTTAGAGTTTAACCAGTAAAAACCAAGCAGCCTCCCAGTACGGAGCACTGGTAAATGTCTCGCTGCTTGTCCAGTGAGGGCCGTTCTACCCTTAGGTCATTTGGTTTGCAGGGTTATCTGGAGCCAAGTGGAAAGAATCTCAGCCCTTTCAGGTTCTATTACTGAGCCACGCTGTCAATCATCAACAATAACTTGGTAGATTGTTGACCTGCATAGCTCAGGGATCGGATTACTCTCAGTGGACTTGATTCTGAACTTCCATAGTCAGGCATTAGGATCCGCCTTGGCCTCAGAGAGTGGTTACCTACTCCCACATAGGATGACAACACTTTGGCCATTTTATAAGCACAGGTTTGACAATTTACTGGTGGACACTATGCCCAATAAACTCCTCATAAGCAGCATCTGAGCAACATAAATTACCATAAAATGTGAGTGCATTGCTACCATCCTCAACACAGTATGGCCATGGTTACGCACGTTGGTGATGTGAAGCTTCAGCAGCATTTGCTTGCCTCTCTGCATTCCAATCCTGATGGGCACTGAATCCTGGATATAGAAGTACATAGACCTGGCCTCCAGTCTCCTCATTAATGAACATCTGGCTTCAGCATGGTGAAAGTATCGACATAAGGTTTACAATCTGCCAGCCATCTGGATATTCCAGATGTTCATATCCAGTGTCATGTACCATGTTTAAATGTCAGCAACTTAATCCAGATCCTTATTGTGTGCAATTTTGACAAAATGACATGCCTGCCACTGAGCTATCTCAGGGTACTCAATGACAGGCTACTATAGACTGCAGCCGTTCCTCCCTACAACAATTCCCACTTTTCCCTACAAATCCATGTCCCAACTCAGATCTGGGTCTCACACATAGACTAGAGAAAGCCCTTCATGCCGAAGTGTTTTGAACCATGCAAGAATAATAGAATTTTATTGCACAGAATGGGGTCATGAAAGAGTTACATACCCACACACACACACACCAACGATGGCTTTCAAAGTGCAATCTAATTTCAGGGTCGGATAACAGATAGAAATCAATCTAACTTTATTCTTAGTTTTTCATTTGAATTCCTTGCTTATATTACTGCCTCCCAGATATCTATCCATTATTTACTCTCTAACTTTGATAAATTTTCAAATTATATATATCTAGAAGGTACGTTACAATTCACTACTGCTCAATATTTAAAGCATGCAATTAAAGTCTGTATGAATAATATCAAAGAGTTCATAGAAATATGAAAAATCGTCCTGGTGTTGATTTAGAATGTGACTCCAAACACCGTACTGTATGTAGAAAAAAAAAGCATTGTGAGCCAAGTTAAAAGTGGGTGGGAAGCATTTTTCCTTCACCTGGATATGTTTCCATTAAAATGGAAGGTGCAGCAGTGAGGCTAAAAGTAAAAACTCTCAGTTCTGTGCAACAATTTTGTTTCTCAGGTCTATCCAGTGCCCTCGCATTAAGTGAGCCAGTGTATAGTTTGCATATGCACGACTTGAATTGTTCTGAACCTCTGTATTTCTAGGTTCAGCTTATTTGCATAATGTGAGCGAGCGCTAATCATGAATCCACTCCATGCTCATCCATAAGGGGCAGGAATTCACTTGCTGCTGCAGACTTTAAACCAATGATTTTTAATTTTGGGGCTGACATATTGTGCAGCACAAGAAAATGTTGGTGAACAGTTGTGGAAACAGCAGGGCAGGCACCATGAATTAGGAGTAGGTCATAGAAATCTTGCTGGAATGAATGCAGCAGGACTGAACTGATTACACAGAATCAAAAATCTATGTGATGCCTCTTTGCTTTAATAACCCCAAATATGTTTCAACAAACTGATTAACTAGACTTCTGGTATGTGCATCTGCCTTCAACATTTTACTAAATTTATAAATTTCAGCGGGTAACTGCCATTAAGACTGCTTTCCATTTGATGAAATCATCTCTAGCCCTTTAGATGGTTCTCCAGTACTTAAAAAGGGCGAGAAGAATTTGCCTTCCATGGAGTTATCTTTAGGCCAAGTTAACAACTGCGTTATAAACCTTAATCTGCATTTGTTTGCATACATCATTTCACAGACCAAAACTTTTTGCATTCATTAGCTATTAGCAATAGTACTTGTATAAAGTGGAATTGCAGATTTCTGATTCAAAGCAAAAAAATTTGCCTGTGGAAATCAGAAGGCAATCAAACAGTTGGAACCTGTTGAAGTGACAAGTAATTTGTTGCATGTGTTTAATAATATAAAGTGCAGCAACACCACAACCGAAACACTTGCTGATAAACTTTACAAGTCCTGGATGAAAACAAATTCACAAATATACAACTTTGCAGTAACATGTTCTTGTGGTATAGTTTTCACCTGACTGCTATAGGGAATTATTGATTTAGGTGTCAGTGGCTGAAACATATCTAAAATAACAGCTTTTCACACAAATTCTACCATCTACAGATTACTACGGATATTGTTTTAACAGATTTAATTTATTATTGGAATTAGCAATGCTCTTGAGGAATATGCCATTTTGTTTGCTGATGCAACAAAACAACCTCAGTATTAACCACTCTTCTAAATGTACCAATATTTCAATATTAATTACACTTGGGGGACTTTAATTACCCAAATTAATTGGGGGACTTTAATTACCCAAATATCGATTGGGATAATGCTAGGGTAAAGGGAAAGGAGGAGGAGGAATTTCTGAAATATGTTCAAGAGAATTTCCTTGACCAGTATGTTCTTGGCCCAACTAGGAAGGAGGCATTGCTGCATCTGGAGCTGGGGAATGAGGTGGGCCAGGTCGACATAGGGCTGGATTTTGATACTGGGGCGGGTTGGGGTCGTGTTATCCACCCGACTGCAATTGGATGTGGGAGATTGATGCAATTTTCACCTAATTGGGCAATTGAGTTCCAGCATGTGGAAACCCATGAACCAATTAGTGTTTTCAGTCTGAAAGTCGCCTCTGATGATATCATCATTGCTGCTGCATTGAAGGTCTTCAGAGACTGCTTGGCCTTTGCTGTGAGAGGACCTGGATGCAAAATGAGCACCATCAGCCCGAAGTCTGCTCCCAGATATTTTTACACCACCACTCAGAGAGAGAGAGAGAGAGAGAGAGATCCAACCATCCAAATGTGCTACCGCCAGGTTTCACAATTGTGGTTCAGAACAGGCGTGCTTCACGTAGAACAAGGGTTAAAATCACAAAGGCCTTTCAAAATGGCATTAGAGCCAATTTAGTGCTTGTTAAGGGCCTTAACAGCCTATCCCGTCTCTTAGAGGCGGGACAGAGTCGGGACCAGCAGACACGATTTAATGAAAATTGCGCAGAGGCGGGATGGAGGCGGACTTGTGCCCGCCCGCCAGTTTTCGCAATTTTAACCCCCCACACGCCTCCAAACCCGCCTCCACGGGTCAATGAAAATCCAGCCCCAAGTGTCTGTGGGAGAACACTTGGGTGCGAGTGATCATCGTATCATAAGATTTAGATTAGCAATGGAGGAGCAAGGAACAATCTAGAGTGGAACTTCTAAACTGGAATAAGACTAACTTCAATGGGATGCGAAAGGATCTAGCCAGGGTAAAATGGAACCAAAGACTGACAGGAAAAACTGTAATGGAACAATGAGTGATCTTTGAGGAGGAGATGTTCCAAGTACAGGCTAGGTACATTCCAACAAGAGGGAAAGGTAAGGGAACCAAAGCAAGGGCTCCTTGGATGACGAGGGAGATTGAGAAAATGATGAAACAAAAAAAGAGGGTGCATGATGAATGTCAGGTGACTTCTTCAAGGGAGGACCAGACCAAATAAGTTGCGAGGGGAAGTGAAGATGAAAATAAGATTGGCAAAGAGAGAATATGAGAGTAGAATGGCAGTTAACATAAAAGGGAACCCTAAAATCTTCTACCGGCATGTAAACAGTAAGCAAGTAGTAAGAGGCGGGGTGGGGCCTATTAGGGACAAAGGAGGTGATATATGCTTAGAGACGCAGGGCAAGGCTAGAATACTCAACGATTACTTTGTTTCGGTGTTTACTAAGGAGGTGGATGCTGACAAAATATCGGTAGAAGTGGAAAAGGTAGTAGCAATGGAAGGGGTGAAAATTGATAGACAGGATGTACTAGAAAGACTGGGTATGCTTAGAGTGGATAAGTCACCTGGTCCAGGTGGCTTGCATCCCAGGTTGCTAAGGGAATTGGGAGAGGAGATAGCCGAAGGGCTTGCCATAATTTTCCAATCTTCCCTAGATGCGGGGGACGTGCCCGAGGATTGGAAAGTGGCAAATGTGACACCATTGTACAAGAAAGGGTGCAAGGACAATCCTAGTAACATCAGTGGTGGGTAAAGTTTTAGAAACAATAATCAAGGAAAAAATTAACTGGCACTTGGAGAGGTTTAAGCTAATTAAGGAGAACCAACACAGATTTGTAAAAGGCAGTTTGTGCTTGACTAATCTAATTGAATTTTGTGATGAAGTAACGGAGAGGATTGATGAAGAGAATGCAATGGATGTTGTCTACATGGATTTTCAGAAGGCGTTTGACAAAGTACCACATAGAAGGCTGGTTAAAAATATTGAGGCTCATGGAATAGGTGGGTCAATGGCAACTTGGATAAGGAATTGGCTTAAGGACAGAAAACAGTGAGTTGTGGTAAATGGCTGTTTTTCAGACTGGACGATGGTAGACAGTGGTGTTCCCCCAGGGTCAGTGCTGGGGCCACTGCTTTTTTTGATTTATATATATATATATATATAAATGACCTGGATATTGGAATAAAAAGTAGAATTTCTAAATTTGCCGATGACACCAAACTTGGGGGTGTGGCAAACAGTGAGGATGATATCAATTGACTGCAACAGGACATAGAAAGGCTAGCAGAATGGGCAGACAAGTGGCAGATGGAATTTAATACAGAGAAGTGTGAGGTGATGCATTTTGGCAGAAGGAACAGGGAGAGGCAATATACACTTAATGGCACAGTTTTAAAGAGTGTGCATGGACAGAGGGACCTGGGAGCTAATGTGCATAGGTCCCTGAAGGTGGCGGGACATATTGAGAGAGTGGTTAGCAAAGCATATGGGATCTTGGGCTTCATAACTAGAGGTATTGAGTACAAAAGTAGAGAAGTTATGCTGAACCTTCATAAAGTGCTGGTTAGGCCACAACTGGAGTACTGCGTCCAGTTTTGGTCACCACACTTTAGGAAGGATGTGAAGGCCCTTGAGAGGGTGCAGAGGAGATTTACCAGAATGGTTCCGGGGATGGGGGGATCTTAGCTGCAAGGACAGGTTGGAGAAGCTGGATTTGTTTTCATTAGAGCAAAGGAGGTTGAGGGGTGATTTGATAGAGGTGTACAAGATTATGACGGGTTTGGATAGGCTAGACAGGGAAAGGCTGTTCCCATTAGTTGATGGTACAAGGACTAGGGGACACAGATTTAAGGTTTTGGGCAAGAGATACAGGGGGATGTGAGGAAAAACTTTTTTACACAGCGAGTGGTGAGGACCTGGAACTCACTGCTGACGGAAGTGGTGGAAGCGGAAACACTCAATGTTTTTAAGGGGAGACTGGATAGGCACTCGAGAGAAATAAACTTGCAGGGCTGCGGGGATAGAGCAAGGGAATGGGACTGACTGGATTGCTCTACAGAGAGCCGGCACAGACTTGATGGACGAATGGCCTCCTTCTGTACCGTTATGACTCTAGACTCACTAGTTGAATAAATTGCCCATCCTTATTCAGCCGAAGTGATGCCTATCTGTACAAATCTAGATAAAGACACAAAGAAATGCTACAGATTCCCCCAAAGCATTGATTTATTGAGACATTGATAGGCTTCAAAGTACAACAGATGTTGACATAAATTTCTGACTTTAATGAAAATTACTGAATTCCACAACCATAACTAATAAAAATCATTACTTAGAAAATTGCTCTGGAAGCCAACAGCAGAAAAGAAGTTTTCAACAATCGTGTGAAACAACTGAATTGAACTTGGTATATTAAATGTATCACTCAGTCACTACTGTTCATATTTGAATTGCAGAGGGATCAAGTTTGTTGCGGAGTCGTTTTCAACGCTTTCCCCACCACTTCATTGCAGTTCCACAGAATGTTCCATCCATGTTCTCTTCACTTAAAAGCTGCCAACTGAGATTTCCTAATTCTTTGCTATTTTATTTACTATTGTGGTTGCATTCCATAAACAAATCATCACCAGCTCTCCATTTCTACCTGTTCTCAAGACACTAGCACAATATTCTGGGTAGAAGTTTAATTTGAATAGTTCGTTCAACAGGATTAGATATATAGGGGGGAATCTTAACCCCAAAAAACAGGAATCCTGACCCCAACCCACCCATTTCCGGTTTTAACAGAGGTGGGATGGGTGGGGGGGGGGGAGGGGGGGCAGCTAACCCATTTCCAGGAGGCGGGTCATCCATTTAAATATTATAATGAGGCTGGCGTAACTCATAGTGATCCACCATTACAAATTTAACTCTGGCTGGTCGGGTTTCCTGGGCCTCGGGGAACCCGCCAGCTAAAGTAAGGCGAGGACTGCTGGATCCAGGAGGTAAGTGTCTTTCCACTTACCTGCTGGATCCAGCGTCCCTGCCTCACCCACCCCCAGCGATCGGACACCGCCCCCCCCCCCCAGGCCTCAGATCTCCCCCCCACCTGCCCTCCGATACCCCAATCGCCTTCCCGGCCTCCTGCCTCCCTTTTATACTGACCCTTGAATGGTGGCAGTGACACAGAAATATACCAGATGAATATGCAAATGATAATACATTATCAAATAAATTACTGTTTTGATACAATGCTACACAAAATCACTATTAGCATTTTATTTTCACAGCAATGCTGTCAAGTGATAATAAAGTTCTGCTCTTCATGTTTTTGAATTTAAAAAGAATTTTGTGCTACACATTCAGAATTTCAAGTTTATGCACAACATTCAAGTTCATTCAAGTTTAAGGAGAGAGGCCCCAAAAGCTTAAATCTATAGGGTCAAAGATTACTCAATATAACATGATTAACATTTTTACAAAGCTACATCAAAGGCACTATTGTGTTGAGGTAGGGTGCAAGTTACTGAAATTAATCTTTTAAGCATCATCATTCAAACAATGAATAAATATATGTCACATGACACTTTAGCGTAAACAATTGTTTCAAATTTATTCTGTGCCAGGAAAGGAGGGATTAATACAAAATGAAAAAGTAATATATGCACCCGTGTGAAAATATTGAATGCCCATTCTTGAATAATTGTGGAGAATATTTAATTCAAGGGATATAGACGTAGGCTGCAAGATTTACCTTATTCATTCATTGGTATGCTTTAAAAATAAAAATATGAATTCAAAAGAATTATGTAGCAGTAAATGCTCAATGTACAGAAATACACACTGTAGTGCTGTACATTATTCCTAAAAATACTATACTCAAAATCATACACATTATGGCTCTTAATTAGTATTTCTTGAAATCACTTCTGAACACAGGGCAGATAGAAAATACCGTAAGTTAGATGTTATGATATTTTTTGTTCCGTTCCACAGACTCCTTTTATCTGTGTCTTATTATTCCCCAGTGTATCGGGGCAGTCGTTTTTCTTTGAAAGCATTAAGTCCTTCAATCCTGTCTTTTGTTGGAATGACCTGCAATTTAAAAGAAAATGTTGTGATTCTGAATTCAGTCTCACTGGACTGCTCGGCAAGGTGAAACAGCATACTGAGAATGAAGTAAACTCTGGAGAATTGAAATACTGCTCAGTCCTGACCTTTGTACTGTTTATTTTCTGATTTACAAACACAACCACAAAAGATGTTTTTGCTTACAGTCTAACATAACATTAATGTCAAGTGCAATGTGTACAATGATTATCTTGTGAAAAAACTGAAATTCATTTCTATAAGCAGCTGCTGGAAATTGTGTTTCATCCTTTTCCTGTATTTTCATCTAGAGTACTGAGTCAGTGTTTGGCTTTCTGAACACCTCTTAGTACTTTCCATTAAATAATGGCCAAGAACAATTCCACTATGATGTGATCACTCCTGATGTAACTTCCTGTTGTAGGTGACTTTCTAGGAAAGAATGTGTCGGAAACACTAACCCAATGCTGCTTGCTTCAAAAGCAATCTGAATATGCCCAAACTGCTTCCTGCCCACAAAAATTAGTCTGAATATATGCTGCCACTCATACTTCATACTCTGTGCCCTGTTTGATGTCTGCTTTCTGCTTTGTCATTCTGTCAGCTCCATATAGATGCAGAAGGATAATGGGATTGTTCTTGGCCATATGCTTCAAAAGCTCTGGACAAACTTCACTACATTGACTTGTTGAGTAAGTTTATATCAGATTTCCAACATCCACAGTAATTTGCTTCACTCATCATGCTATTATGCACATCTCTATTTAGAAACTTCATAAAGTGGCTTCAACAAACACTGTAGGCTAATAACTCTGGTCCGCAGGGGATACAAATACAGCACAATTGGGGTGGAACCCAGATCTGCCAGATTTACACCCCATTTGAGAATGTAAGATCCCCCACAAATTGTGCTTCTCATGGCTCTCCTGTTATGTGCTGAACTGACCTTGGGGGTGTCTCTAGGGGCGTTCCCAGGCTACCCTGGGAATTCCGCCTAACTCACTCCTAATAGTTCTTGTTCTGAGCCTTAAGCAGGCCCCCAGATTAAAAATAAAATAGCTTGTAGTGGAGAAGAGAAGCCAGGGGTTATCTCTGCATTCCAGGATGACCCTGAAGTAGTGAGCATTTTTGATAGAGGAGAGCAGGAACAGATAGTGCTTTGTGTGGACCAGCCAGATCTGGCGATGAATGGATAAAACCAGATGTCTGCCATAATTGTTCAAGATGCGGAGATGCCGGTGTTGGACTGGGGTGGACAAAAATGAGAAGTCGCACAACACCAGGTTATAGTCCAACAGTT
This sequence comes from Squalus acanthias, assembly GCA_030390025.1. Classification (NCBI taxonomy): domain Eukaryota; kingdom Metazoa; phylum Chordata; class Chondrichthyes; order Squaliformes; family Squalidae; genus Squalus; species Squalus acanthias. The sequence continues at coordinate 207,523,553 of CM059425.1, forward strand.
TTATTTAAAATTACGAGCTTTCGGAGCTCCGCTCCTTCTTCAGGTACAGGTACAGTGAGGGAATCGATTACACAGTATATATACACAGAGAACAATGTGTCTGCAGAGATACAATCTGTTAGGGAGGCATTACATCAAAGACACACCAGAGTACAGCTAAGACAATGAGGTGGGTCACAGGGGGTCCAACGTGTCAAATGCTGCCGTCTGCAGTTAAGCTTTTAACTTTTTTATTTTTTTTTAAACTGGAAAAACAGACAACAATGTCGAGTCACGTTCTGTAGCGTGACATGAACCCGAGATCCCTGTTGAGGCCGTCCTCATGGGTGCGGAACTTGGCTATCAGTTTCTGCTCGATGATTTTGCGTTCTCGTGTGTCTCGAAGGCCGCCTTGGAGAACGCAAACCCGCAGATCCGAGGCTGAATGTCCTTGACTGCTGAAGTGTTCCCCGACTGGGAGGTAACAATCCTGCCTGGCGATTGTTGCGCGGTGTCCGTTCATACGTTGTCTCAGTGTCTGCATGGTCTCGCCGATGTACCATGCCGCGGTGCATTCTTTCCTGCAACGTATGAGGTAGACAACGTTGGCCGAGTCACATGAGTATGTACCATGTACCTGGTGGGTAGTGTCCTCACGTGTGATGATGGTATCTGTGTTGATGATCTGGCATGTCTTGCAGAGGTTGCCGTGGCAGGGTTGTGTGGTGTCGTGGTCGCTGTTCTCCTGACAGCTGGGTAATTTGCTGCGAACGATGGTACTTTTGAGGTTAGGCGGCTGCTTGAAGGCGAGTAGTGGAGGCGTGGGGATGGCCTTAGCAAGGTGTTCGTCGTCATCGATGACATGTTGAAGGCTGTGAAGAACATGGCGTAGTTTCTCCGCTCCGGGGAAGTACTGGACGACGTATGAACGGACACCGCGCAACAATCGCCAGGCAGGATTGTTACCTCCCAGTCGGGGAACACTTCAGCAGTCAAGGACATTCAGCCTCGGATCTGCGGGTTAGCGTTCTCCAAGGCGGCCTTCGAGACACACGACAACGCAAAATCATCGAGCAGAAACTGATAGCCAAGTTCCGCACCCATGAGGATGGCCTCAACAGGGATCTCGGGTTCATGTCACACTACAGAACGTGACTCGACATCGTTGTCTGTTTTTCCAGTTTAAAAAAAAATAAAAATAATAAATAAAAAAGTTAAAAGCTTAACTGCAGACGGCAGCATTTGACACGTTGGACCCCCTGTGACCCACCTCATTGTCTTAGCTGTACTCTGGTGTGTCTTTGATGTAATGCCTCCCTAACAGATTGTATCTCTGCAGACACATTGTTCTCTGTGTATATATACTGTGTAATCGATTCCCTCACTGTACCTGTACCTGAAGAAGGAGCGGAGCTCCGAAAGCTCGTAATTTTAAATAAAACTGTTGGATTATAACCTGGTGTTGTGCGACTTCTCATAATTGTTCAAGTCAGAGGATTGTGAATCTTTGGCAACACGGTGGCATAGTGGTTAGCACTGGTGCCTCACAGCGCCAGGGACCCGGGTTCGAATCTGGCCTCGGGTGACTGTCTGTGTGGAGTTTGCACATTCTCCCCGTGTCTGCGTGGGTTTCCTCCGGGTGCTCCGGTTTCCTCCCACAGTCCAAAAATGTGCGGGTTAGGTTGATTTGGCTATGATAAATTGACCCTTAGTGTTAGGGGAGGATTAAATATGTGGGGTTATGGGGATAGGATGGGATATGTTAGGGGGAATACGTGGGGTTACGGGGGTAGGGTGGGATATGTGTACTGTGGGGATTAAAGCAGGGACAGGGTACTGGATTTGGATGATCAGCCATGATCGTATTGAATGGTGGAGCAGGCTCGACGGGCCGAATGGCCTACTCCTGCTCCTAGATTCTATGTTTCTATGTTTCTACGAATTCTCTACCCCAGAGGGCTGTGGATGCTCAGTCGTTGAGTATATTCAAGACAGGGGAGAGACTAAGGTGTGATTTGGTGAGGCAGGTGGTGGAATGTATAGGCAGATGGTGGATGTATAGCCAGGTGGAGAAGTTTCAGTAAGGGTCAGGGTGTCACCACCCATAAGCCAAGTTTCAGTCAAAACCAGGATGTCAATGCAATCATCCACAACCTTTTCCTTTGTCCCCTCAGTTAGTTTCTGTCATGGACCATTCCTGGAAAGATAAGTGACCCGCTGTCAGTATTCTACCAATGCTGCTCTACAACTAAAATAGCAAAATACTGCGGATGCTGGAAATCTGAAATAACAACAGAAAGTGCTGGAAACACTCAGCAGGTCAGGCAGCATCGAGGAGAGGAGAAACAGAGTCAACGTTTCAGGTCGAACCCTTTTGGCCAGGAATGGTACATGACAAAAGACTAACTGAGGGGAAGAAAAAATTGCAAAAAATAATACTGTGAAACACAATAGTTCTGCATCTAGATGGGTTTCTGCATTTTAAGGATAAGTTGATTGTGGGAAAAAAAAGTCTATGAAGCTCCCAAATCAATGGTCTTTTGGGCTCCTATTATTTTCTGACAATCTGAAAATAACTGCTTTGTGTTTTTAGGACCAGAACTAGAGCTGCAAATTGCATGCACCACTCAAATGTCATCATGGGTGATGTTGGTATTGGAAACACAATGAACTGATTGTACTTCTCTATTATGTAATAACATATTATGGGAAAAATGCCATTGCTCCTATATTTAAGTTTTGTTTTCACTTAGTGGTGCACACAGCTAAAATATGGTAAAACATATTACATATACATACACAAACACAGATACACTCTTTAAACTTATACCTGAGCATAACATGCCTCTTCTATTGCTAAACCAGTTTTCAAATCGACCTGGAAAAGAAATAAGCAGTTGACAATAGTTCTTGAAAACAACACCAATATAACATTTGATTAACTTTATTAATATGTTAGTATCACCGGTTTTGTATATTTGAAGATAGATTCCACGTTCAGGGTACCAACAAAAATTATAAACACGCAAGTTAACTAAGTTACTGTCTTTTTTACTGAACACTTTTTGGTCTGTTAAATGTCTTAATGTACCTCACCTAGGAGCACCACATTTTAGTCAGTGCAAATTATAAAACATTTTGTGATTGGAAAAAAACACCTTCAATAAAATACTGTACCTACATGTCAACCATCAGCAGTTTTGGGGCCTGGTCAGCATGTCAACATTTGCTGACAAAAGACAGTGCATACTGGATGTCCACATGCATATGACACTCATAAGAAACCTATCAACCAGTGAAAAGCTCTGTATCCTGTCCACTTGATGCCTGCTTTCCACAGGGAGAGTAATGAAAATGTTGGCCCTTTCAGGCACAATGTCTGTCACATGCTTGATACAGGTGTGAAGCACCTTGGGACATTTTTCTATGGTAAAGGCACTATAAAAATTAAGTTGTTTTGATGTGGCACATGTCCCTGAAAGGATCCGGTAGCATAAAAACTCATGCTGGACCTACCTTAGATATTCGCTCAGATTCAGAGGTGCTGGTAACTTCCATAAGTGGTCTCCACATCTTACTTTCAGGAGTGCGCCTGTACTGCTTAATTTCTAATTATACAATAGCGTAATGTGGGATTGTAACAATAGTTCCCCCTTGTGATCTGAACTGGAGACCGTGCCTTTCTCATGTGTCCTCACATGCACTTTTCCAATTTTTAGTCGACGGCCTGAAAACACTTTAGCGAAATAAGGCCAGATATGAATAGTTAGCTGCTTTATTTTACAAACAGCAAGTGAAGACAAATAGTTAACAGTTATAATCAAAACTCATTAACCTTTACTTAACTTCAACCCCTCCCCCCTGTGGCCAACACTAGCCTTACAACATATTGCCTAGGCCTTTCTTTCAATACACTATCCTGAATGAGCACGAACATGGTATTTTTCTCTTCTATTGTTCCTTTGGACCATAGGAAGTGGATGGGCTGTCCCTCCAACTCCTTCTCTGTTGAGTGATTCACCAACAGGCCTGCCAACAACACCAGCTACCTTACCCCTCACCCCCATCCACAAGAGTGGATTCTCAGCAGACACCCCATACTGGGATCGAATGAATAGGTCATTCCAACGGTAATAATGTAACAGTAATAACAGTAGTAATGTTTGTAGTAATGTTCCTTAACCTGTCCCATTACCACCTCCTCTTGCCTTGAATATCGCTTAATGTCTCTTGGTCTCTCCTGCTTTCTATCCTATCACTAACCTTTTGTTCTTTCATCCCCTCCCCCTTTTCCCAGCCTCTAAACTTGCTTTAAAATCTATTCCATTTGCTGCTTTTTTCCAGTTCTGACGAAAGGTCTTCGACCTGAAACGTTAACTCTGTTTCTCTCTCCACGGATGCTGCCTGGTCTGCTGAGTTTTTCCAGCGTTTTCTGTTGTTATTTCGGATTTCCAGCATCCGCAGTATTTTGCTATTGTATTAATGTTTGTAGGATGCTTGAGATAACAAATTAACTATTGTCCCCAGTCAATGCCTGACTCATTAACATAGAAATTTTAAATTTTTATTTTTAATCTATGTGACTCCACTTTAATTTAAAACATACTACTTAAACCTAATGCATTACCAAATCCTTTTTGTGGGAAAATAGTAAAAAAAAATCCTGAAACATGACACTGTGGTGAACTTCCATTCCATAGAAAAAGCCATCCTCCTTGTTCCTGGAATTGTCATTCTGCAGCAGATCGTAGCAGATAGTTGCTGCAGCAACCTTGGTGTTATATTTGACCCGGAAATTAGCTTCCAACCACCTATCCACAACATTACAAAGACCGCCTATTCCCACCTCCATAACATCGCCCGTCTCCGCCCTTGCCTCAGCTCATCTGCTGCTGAAATTCTCATCCATGCCGTTGTTACCTCTATACTTGACTATTCCAACACACTCCTGGCTGGCCTCCCACAATCTACCCTATGTAAACTTGAGGTCATCCTGTTCGCCCATCACCCCATACTCGCTGACCTACATTGGCTCCTGGTTAAGCAGCGCCTCGATTTCAAAATTCTCATCCTTGTTTTCAAATCCCTCCATGGCCTTGCCCCTCCCTATCTCTGTAATCTCCTTTAGCCCCACAACTCCCCCGAGATATCGGCGCTCCTCTAATTCTGCCCTCTTGAGCATCCCTGATTATAATCGCTCAACCATTGGTGGCCATGCTTTCTGTTGCCTAGGCCCGAAGCTCTGGAATTCCCTGCCTAAATCTCTCCTTCCTCCTTTAAGACACTCCTTAAAACCTACCTCTTTGACCAAGCTTTTGATCACCTGCCCTAATTTATCCTTATGTGGCTCGGTGTCAAATTTTTTGTCTTAAAATACTCCTGTGCAGCGTCTTGGGACGTTTTACTACGTTAAAAGTGCTATATAAATACAAGTTGTTGTTGTTTTTCCAGCAGATAGTAGAACACTGTCTTGTGAAGCAGAGGCAGTGACGAGTAGTCTCCTCTGACATGTCTAGGTACAGGTGGAGGAGTTTATAATTGCAGTTCCTGGGGTAGTGGCGAGTTCAGACAGAACGCCTCAGGTAGCACCGCAGCTGCATTGGTGGTCCCTGATGAACTCTTCTTCCTCATCTGAAGCATGCAGTACATTTGGGACCTGACAAATAATCCCCAGGATCAGCACTTTGCATGGTGTCATTTAAACATCCACAGCAACTTCAAATATGTACTGTACTTAGATTTCCAGAAGGCATTTGATAAGGTGCCACATCAAAGGTTATTGCGGAAAATAAAAGCTCATGGTGTAGGGGGTAACATATTGGCATGGATAGAAGATTGGCTAGCTAACAGGAAACAGAGAGGCTGCCATTTCAAAACTGAGATGAGGAGAAACTTCTTCACTCAGAGGGTAGTAAATCTATGGAATTTACTACCTCAGAGAGCTGTGGAAGCTGCGACATTAAATAAATTTAAAATGGAGATAGACAGTTTCCTAGCTGATAAGGGAATTAAGGGTTATGGGGAGCGGGCAGGGAAGTGGACGTGAGTCTAGGTTCGGATCAGCCATGATCCTATTGAATGGCGGAGCAGGCCCGAGGGGCCATATGGCCTACTCCTACTCCTACTTCTTATGTTCTTATGTAGTAGGCATAAATGGGTCATTTTCTGATTGGCAAGATGCAACGAGTGGTGTGCCACAAGGATCAGTGCTGGGGCCTCAATTTTTTACAATTTATATAAATGACTTGGATGAAGGGACTGAAGGTATGGTTGTTAAATTTGCTGTTGACACAAAGATAGGTAGGAAAGTAAATTGTGAAGAGGACATAAGGAGGCTACAAAGGGATATAGATAGGTTAAGTGAGTGGGCAAAGATCTAGCAAATGGAGTATAATGTGGGAAAATGTGAAGTTGTCCATTTTGGCAGGAAGAATAAAAAGGAAGCATATTATCTAAATGGTGAGAGATTGCAGAGCTCTGAGATGTAGAGGGATCTGGGTGCCCTAGTGCATGAATCGCAAAAGGTTAGTATGCAGGTACAGCAAGGAATTAGGAAAGCTAATAGAATGTTATCGTTTATTGCGAGGGGAATTGAATACAAAAGTAGGGAGGTTATGCTTCAGTTATACAGGGCATTGGTGAGACCACATTTGGAGTGCTGTGTACAGTATTGATCTCCTTATTTAAGGAAGGATGTAAATGTGTTGGAAGCAGTTCAGAGAAGGTTTACTAGACTAATACCTGGAATGGGCGGGTTGTCTAATGAGGAAAGGTTGGACAGGCTAGGCTTGTATCCGATGGAGTTTAGAAGAGTAAGAGGTGACTTGATTGAAACATATAAGATCCTGAGGGGTCTGGACAGGGTGGATGTGGAGAAGATGCTTCCTCTTGTGGGAGAATCTAGAAGTAGGGGGTCACTGTTTAAAAATAAGGGGTCGCCCATTTAAGACAGAGATGAGGAGAATTTTTTTCTCAGAGGGTCGTGAGTCTTTGGAACTCTCTTCCTCAGAGGGCGGTGGAAGCAGAGTCTTTGAATATTTTTAAGGCAGAGGTAGATAGATTCTTGATAAGCAAGGGGGTGAAAGGTTATCGGGGGTAGGCGGGAATGTGGAGTAATCAGATCAGCCATGATCTTATTGAATGGTGGAGCAGGCTCGAGGGGCTGAGTGGCCTACTCCTGCTCCTAATTCGTATGAATACTAAAGGAAATCATTGGCAACAAAAAACCACAAAAATTCAAAAATGGCAGTACCCAGTAAAAAAACAAAAACAACTGATGCATAAGGCAAAATGCTGCAACACTGAATATAAAGCACAAGACAAAACTTCTCCTATGTACCTATCTTTAAGAGACCTGCTTAAGCAGGTTGGACTCCAGAATTAGTTTGCACCACACAGTGGGTGGTCCCTTGCTCACAGCTGGGAATTCTGCTTACTGACCTAATTTAAATAAAAATTCAATGCAAAATGAGGCCCACACATGCTGGCAGCACAGCCTCATTTTCCCACAGAATATCAACTTTCAGGAAATCGGGTGCAGCCAAAGCTGTTGGTTGCAGGCCACTCACTTTGTCAGCAAAGGTTCCACAGCACCGGCAGTGCCTCAGCAATCAGGGTTCTGGTGTTTACTTCCTTTTATGTTATAGCCCACAGGCTGTTAATCAGAAACCTGCATTTTATCTACTTGTTGAATAAATATTTAAACTGGTTCTGATAAAGGGTTATCAACCTGAAACGTTAACCCGATGTTTTTCTCTCCACAGATGCTGCCTGACCTGCTGAGTGTTTCCAGCATTTTCTGTTTTTATTTAAAATGGTGATTTTGTTTTAAACGTAATGCTATCAGGAATATTAATTGGTTCTTATATAATGAAAATGCATTCTTCAGACCATAAGATCCATTCAGTATGACAGGATTCAGGCATCAAAGCAATTCCCCAGATTCTAAGGTAATCAGTCACTACTACTAAGTACTGCTCTGTTTCTGTGCAAGTCAGCACAAACACAATTTTAAAAAGAATGAAGGAAAAAGTGGTTAAAATGACTACTATTCACTGCGTTTCATGGCATTTTTGCACCACTGGATCCAGAAAATATTCCCATTCCTGACCCGACTGTCACCTCCACCTGTGACTTTATCACTCTGGATAAGTACTGGAAATTCCATTCACCAAAGAGTTAATTTCAGCTTTGGCTGAGCTGAAAAACAAATTAACTGAAGTTTGCAAGTACCATTAGAGTGTTTTGCCCCGATATTAGCACAAAGATAGGTTCTGAGCGGGGGGGGGGCGGGGTGGGGGAGAAATTGCATGCACGAAACCTGGAAGAAAATTGATCAGGTCGAAATGTCAGATTTCAACTTGATTGTCGAATTAAATATTTCCTTCCAGGTTTTGCGTCTCCAAGCTGCGACGGTGGATGCGATGCGCACCCGCATGTCGCGATCTCAACTTGACTATATAAAGGGCCAATGCAAAAATGGAATTTGGAGGAGCTAGGGGGTTTTGGAAGGAGATGGTAAGAGTTAGTGAAGATGGATTCAGGACGAGCAAAGCCAGCACCCAGATTTAACGATGCTTCCCATGACTTACTGCTGGGTGCAGTCAGGAGCAGGAGGGAGATAATTTTCCCCAGTATTGGGAGGAAGAAACCTGCTGCTCTCACCAAGGCGGCTTGGTTGGAGATGGCTGAGGAGGTGAGCAACAGGAACATTGTGCCTGCAGTGCAGGAAGCAGTTTAATGAGTTAACCAGGTCAGAAGAAGTGGTTCCAATTGCTGATTCACCTACATCCTGTGGTGTAGAATCCCCACCCTCACTTTTTCTTGCTAAGTGTACTCCATCACATCACTCCTCACACACACTTAGGCCGCAAATTTAATTGTGCTGAGGGAGCAGGTCTGGAGGCTGTCAACCCACCTCCACGCGAGCCTCCCAGGTGCCGGATCTGTCATTGCAGAACTGACCCGACACCAAGCGGCAGGGGAGACAATTCAGCTACTTAAATGGCTTGTTAAGAGCCAATTTAAGAGTACGCTTACTTGTAATTTTACCTTCTACCCCACTGGTTACCCGCTGTTCGGGGAATACACCAGCTCAACCTGGTGTGTTGTAGAATCATATAAGATAGGAGCAGGAGTAGGCCATTCGGCCCCTCTAGCCTGCTCCGCCATTCAATGCGATCGTGGCTGATCATCCAAATTCAGTACCCTGTCCCTGCTTTCTCCCCATATCCCTTGATCCCTTTAGCCTTAAGAAATATATCCAACTCCTTCTTGAATCTATATAATGAATTGGCCTCTACTGCCTTCTGTGGTAGAGAATTCCACAGGTTCACCACTCTCTGGGTGAAGAAATTCCTCCTAATTTCTGTCCTAAATGGCTTACCCCTTATCCTTAGACTGTGACCCCTGGTTCTGGACTCCCCGACCATCGGGAACATCCTTCCTGCATCTAGTTTGTCCTGTCCTGTCAGAATTTTATAAGTTTCAATGAGATCCCCTCTCATTCTTCTAAACTCCAGCGAGTATAAGCCCAATCGACCCAATCTCTCTTCATACGTCATTCCTGCCATCCCAGGTATCAGCCTTGTGAATCTTCGCTGAACTCCTTCCATGGCAAGAACATCCTTCCTCAGATAAGGCAACCAAAACTGCACACACTACTCAAGGTGTGGTCTCACCAAGGCCCTGGACAACTGCAGCAAGACATCCTTGTTCCTGTACTCAAACCCTCTCGCTATGAAGGCCAACATACCATTTGCCTTCTTAACCGCCTGCTGCACCTGCATGCTTACCTTCAGCGACTGGTGCACAAGGACACCCAGGTCTCGTTGCACTTCCCCTTCTCCCAATCTATTGCCATTCAGATAATAATCTGCCTTTCTGTTTTTGACACCAAAGTGGATAACCTCGCATTTATCCACGTTATATTGCATCTGCCATGCTTCTGCCCAATCACCCAACCTGTCCAAATCATCCTGGAGTTTCTCGGCATCCTCCTCGCAGCACACACGCCCACCCAGTTTTGTGTCGTCTGCAAACTTGGAGATATTACATCTAGTTCCCTTGTCTAGATCATTAATATATATTGTGAATAGCTGGGGTCCAAGGACCGATCCCTGCGGTACCCCACTAGTCACTGCCTGCCACTCGGAAAAAGACCCGTTTATTCCAACTCTTTGCTTTCTGTCTGCCAACCAGTTCTCTATCCAAGTCAATACCTTGCCCCCAATCCCATGTGCCTTAACTTTACACGCTAATCTCTTATGCGGGACCTTATCAAAAGCCTTTTGGAAGTCCAAATACACCACATCCACTGGTTCTCCCTTATCTATTTTACCAGTTACATCCTCAAAAAATTCCAATAGATTAGTCAAGCATGATTTACCTTTTGTAAATCCATGTTGACTTTGTCCGATCCTGTCACTGTTTTTCAAGTGCTCAGCTATTACATCTTTTATAATGGACTCTAGCATTTTCCCCACTACCGATGTCAGGCTTACCGGTCTGTAATTCCCCGTTTTCTCTCTACCACCCTTTTTGAATAGTGGGGTAACATTAGCTACCCTCCAATCCATGGGTACTGTTCCAGATTCCATCGAATGTTGGAAGATGACCAGCAATGCATCTACTATTTCTAGGGCCACTTCCTTGTGAGTCTGGTCTGATGTTTGTGAAAAGATGAAAGCTGCAGAAGTGGTGTCAAGGATGCCATGTTGCAGATGGTGAGTTTCAGATCACAGAAAATGTTGGTTACTGCATTTTTAATACATATAGAGATTTCTTTAGCTTACAAGCTTTTAGATCCAACTGTATGTCCAGTGCCACCTTATTGGGAGATAAGGATAATTTTGTCCCTGATTACTGTTTCTAAAAGCTTCCCCACTACCGAGGTTAAACTGACTGGCCTATAGTTGTTGGGTTTATCTTTACGCCCTTTTTTGAACAATGTTGTAACATTTGCAATTCTCCAGTCCTCTGGCACCACCCCCGTATCTATGGAGGATTGGAATATTATGGCCAGTACCTCCGCGATTTCCGCCCTCAATTCCCTCAGCATCCTAGGATGCATCCTATCCGCTCCTGGTGATTTAACTACTTTAAGTACAGCCTTTCTAATACCTCTTCTTTATCAATTTTTATCCTATCAAGTGTCTCCACTACCTCCTCCTTCACTATGTCTATGGCAGCATCCTCTTCCTTGGTGAAGACAGATGCAAAGAGCTCGTTTAGTATCTCAGCCATACCCTCTGCCTCCATGCACAGGTCTCCTTTTTGGTCCCTAATCGGCCCCACTCCTCCTCTTGCTACCCTTTTACTATTTCTATGCCTAGAGAAGACTTTTGGATTACCTTTTATGTTGGCTGCCATTCTATTCTCATACCCTCTCTTTGCCCCTCTTATTTTCTTTTTCACTTCTCCTCTGACCTTTCTATATATAGCCTGATTCTCAGATGTATTTGCAACCTGATATCTGTCATACGCGCTCTTTTTCTGCTTCATCATATTCTCTATCTGTTTCGTCATCCAGGGAGCCCTGACTTTAGTTGCCCTGCCTTTCCCCCTAGTGGGAATATACCTCAACTGTACCTGAACTATTTCCTCTTTAAAGGCAGCCCATTGTTCCATTACAGTTTTGCCTGCCAATCTTTGATTCCAGTTTACCTGGGCCAGATTCGTTCTCATCCCACTGAAATTGGCCTTCCCCCAGTTAAACATTTTGGGGGAAAAATTCAGCTGCTTGCGCCTCCCGTTAGCGCCTTAAGAGGGCGCTAATGGGGCGTAAAGCAGCTAACGCCCGGGCGCAGCGCCGCCCACGCCTCCCGCAAAATTCAGCGGGAGGTTAGCGGCGGTGCCAGCCGGTAGCGCCCTGTGGCGCTGCGCCGCCGGCGATGACGTCATCGCCATGCACAGCACCCCGCTCGCGCTCCAGCCGCGATCTTCAGTCGCGCCCCCTGATTTACCGCCAGACGCTATGTCCGGGGCGGCGATATTTAAAGGGGAGGTGGCAGGCGGCCATTTTTGTTGCTGGCCGCCTGCCAGCACCTGCCCCCCGTTGCTGTCCCCGGCCCCCGTGAAGCCCCCCCACCATGAAGTGCCGGCTGCGCTCCAAGAGCCCGGCACTTCTCTTGAGTGCCGGGCTCTTTTGCCGGCACTCCCGATCCCTGGGGGCCCAGGTTCGCGCTGCGCAGGGTCCCTCCCCTTTAAGAAGGGGAGGAAGGCCTGCAATACCGCGGCGCGACGTGCCGCAGCGCCTGGCGCTGCGGCACGTAGCGCCAGGATATTCCCTCGCAGCGCCCCAAGAGGGATGCGGGGTGCTTCCAGTGGCGCCCCGCTTCCCTCTTGGGGCGCAACCACTGAAGTTCCGGCGCGGGGCCGCTAATTTTTTCGGGGCGCTAAAAGTAGCGCCCCGGCGAGGTTAGCGCCCCAAATGGGGCGCGACTCAATTTTTAGCCCCTATACTCTAGATTGCTCCCTGTCCTTTTCCATAGCTAATCTAAACCTTATGATACTATGATCACTGTTCCCTAAATGTTTACCTACTGACACTTGCTCCACTTGACCTACCTCATTCCCCAGAACCAGATCCAGCAATGCCTCCTCCCTCGTCAGGCCGGAAACATACTGATATAGAAAGTTCTCCTGAACACACTTCAGAAATTCTTGCTCTTCTCTGCCCTTTACACTATTACGATCCCAGTCTATATTAGGATAGTTGAAGTCCCCCATTATCACTACTCTATAGTTCTTGCACCTCTCTGTAATTTCTCTGCAAATTTGCTCCTCCATATCTTTCCCACTATTTGGTAGTCTATAGAATACACCTAGTTGTGTAATGGCACCTCTATTATTTCTTAACTCTAGCCATATAGATTCTGTCCTTGACCCCTCCAGGATATCCTCCCTCTCCAACACTGTAACATTCTCCTTAACCAATACTGCCCCACCACCTCCTATCTTTCCTTCCCTATCTTTCCTGAACACCTTATAACCAGGAATATTTAATACCCAATCCTGCCCTTTTTTGAGCCAGGTCTCTGTTATTGCCACAACATCATATTCCCATGTGGCTATTTGTGCCGGCAGCCCACTTAGCTTGTTTACTGCGCTTCGTGCGTTCACATACATACACAGTAAACCCATCTTAGACCACCCTGTATTCTCTCCTAGGTTGACCCCACCTAATGCCTTACCATTTCTTACTTTAGTGCTCTCTGCCTCTCCCAATCCTTTGAGCACTTTATTTCCCCTTTCTAATGTTACATCCTGGTGCCCATCCCCCTGCCAAATTAGTTTAAACCCTCCCCAACAGCATTAGCAAACCTCCGTGAGGATATTGGTTGAGGTGCCACCCGTCTGGCCTGTACTGGTCCCATCTCCCCAGAGCTGGCCCCAATGCCCCAGGAATCTGAAGCCCTCCCTCCTGCAGCATCTCTCCAGCCACGCATTCATCTGCTCTATCCTCCTATTTCTATACTCACTCGTGCGTGGAACCGGGAGTAACCCGGAGATTACTACCTTTGAGATCCTGTTTTTAATCTCTTTCCTAGCTCCCTAAAATCTGCCTGCAGGACCTCATCCCTCTTTCTACCTATGTCGTTGGTACCAATATGGACCACCCTCCCCCTCAGAATATTCTACAGCCGTTCAGAGACATCTTTAACCCTGGCACCAGGGAGGCAAGATACTATCCTGGAGTCACGTCTGCGGCCACAGAAACGCCTGTCTGCTCCCATAACTATTGAATCCCGTACCACTATTGCTCTCCCACTCTTCTTCCTCCCCCCCGTACAGCTGAGCCACCCGTGGTGCCACGGACTTGGCTCTGGCTGTACTCCCCAGAGGAACCATCGCCCTCACCAGTACACAGAACCGAATACTGGTTGGAGAGTGAGATCTATTCAGGGGACTCCTGCACTACCTGCCTGGTCCTCCTCTTCTGTCTGGTGGTCACCCATTCCCTCTCTGCCTGCACACTCCTTAGCTGTGGGGTGACCACCCCCTGAAACGTGCTATCCACGTAGCTCTCAGCCTCGTGGATGCACCGCAGTGACGCCAGCTGCTGCTCAAGCTCCGAAACCCAGAGCTCGAGCTCCTCCAGCTGACGACACCTCCTGCACACGTGGTTGTCCAGGACACGGGCAGCGTTCTGAATTTTCCACATGGCACAGGATGTGCATTCCATGGGACTGAGCTGCCCTGCCATGCCTCTATTTAATAGACTATTAGCTAACTTACAGAAATAAACTTAAGACTAAGGGGCAAAAATTGGGTCGCGCCCCCTTTGGTGCCCTGAAAAAGTTAGCGCCCCCGCACCCGAAATTCAATGGTAGCACCCCAAGCAGAAGGCAGGGCGTTACTGGAAGCGCTTCCCCTCCCTCTTGGGGCGCTCCAGCCCAATATCGCAGCGCTACCTGTTGCAGCGCCACGTCTCACCGCGGTACTGCAGGCACCGCTCCCCTGATTAAAGGGGAGGGGCCTTGTGCAGCGCGAACCGGGGCCCAGCTGGGCCACCAGGGAGCGGGGTGCCTGCAAAAGAGCCTGATCATGGCTGGCACCCTGCGGGAGGACGGCAGAGGGGGCAGGTGCTGGCAGGGGGCCAGAAAAAAAAATGGCCGCCTGACACCTCCCCTTTATATATCGCCACCGAAGTTTGCGGCTGGGGTGCGAGCGGGGTGCTGTGCACGGCACAGTGCCGCTACCGACTACTGCCACCACTAACCTCCCGCTGAATTTCACGGGAGGAGTTTGTGGCGCCGCACCCGGGCGCTAGTTGTGAGGTGCAAAGCAACCGAATTTTGCCCCCTAAGCGTCTTAAAAGTCGGACCTACCTTTATCTCCGGCTGCTTCTCTTGCTCTCTTAGTTAAAGTCTTTATTCACACGATTATTTATAGTTATATTAATTAGTTTATCTAGTTACATTAGAGAGAATCATTCTTGTAAATCTTTTCTGCACCCTCTCTAAGGCCTTCACATCCTTCCTAAAGTGCGGTGCCCAGAATTAGACACAAAACTCCAGTTGAGGCCGAACCAGTTCATCATAATTTCCATGCTTTTGTACTCTCTACCTCTATTCATGAAGCCCAAGATCCCATAAGCTTTTTTAACTGCTTTCTCGACCTGCCCTGCCACCTTCAACGATTTGTGCATATATACCCCTAGGTCTCTCTGTTCATGCACCCCCTTGAGGATTGTACCCTTTAGTTTATATTTCCTCTCCTCATTCTTTCTACCACAATGCATCACTTCGCAATTTTCTGTTTTAAATTTCATCTGCCACATGTCCGCCCATTCCGCCAGCCTGTCTATGTCCTCTTGAAGTCTATCACTATCTTCCTCACTGTTCACTATACTTCCAAATTTTGTGTCATCTGCAAATTTTGAAATTGTGCCTTCCACATCCAAGTCATTAATATATATCAAGAAAAAAAGTGGTCCTAGAACCGACCCCTGGGGAACACCACTGTATACCTTCCTCCAGTCCGAAAAACAACCGTTCACCACTACTCTGTTTCCTGTCACTTAGCCAATTTCGTATCCATGCAGCCACTGTCCCTTTTATTCCATGGGCTTCAACTTTGCCGGCAAGACTATCATGTGGCACTTTGTCGAACGCCTTTCAGAAATCAATGCACACCATGCCAACTGCATTGCCCTCATCAACCCTCTTTGTTACCTCATCAAAAAACCCGATCAAGTTGGTTAAACATGATTTGCCTTGAACAAATCCGTGTTGGCTTTCCTTAATTAATCCACACTTGTCCAAGTGACTGTTAATTTTGTACTTGATTATTGTTTCTAAAAGCTTCTCCACTACCGAGGTTAAACTGACTGGCCTATAGTTGCTGGGTTTATCTTTACACCCAGATTGTTCTAATGAATCTAAGGTATCTTGCTTTAATGAGATAAATGTGACAGTACACTAAAAGAAGGCCAAGACACTAGAAAGCAGGAAGTATGGACAAGCAAGTGGCATCATATCAGGACTTTTACAGGATATGGAATTTAATTTTGGCAATGGTTTTGTGGTCTTCCAAATCATTAAAAACATTCTGGGCTCGATTTTGCCAGTGTGGGCGGGCTGGGGCATGTCAGGTGGGATTCGTGTCAGGACCCCGACTCCAAAGTGAAGTGTTGAAAAATTGCGATTTTCCCCTAATTAGGCAATTGATTTCCCTGGCCCAATGAGTCTTTTCATACAGAAAGTCGCCTCCAATGACATCATCAATGCTGCTGGATTTAAGACCTACAGGCGAGATAGAGTAATGTTGGCACCTGGCGTATCACAGCTCACAAGTGAGCATCAGCAGATGGTGGAGACAGGGACAGCAGTGGAGAGTCCTCGTCGGAAGGCGCAGGACTCTGCCAGCTCGGCTCAGCTGCATGTCAACCCTGTGCCCCCGGGTCCATCCAGAAGGAGAGCGGTGCTGGAACTCCAGGAACAGGTGCAGGAGTCTCTGTCAGGTTTTGTCTCCAGGGTCGCAGCGAGTGTGGAGCGAATGGAGAAGTGCATCGCGAACATGAGCAGAGCCTTTGTGGAGGCATTGGCGCATGAACGTATCACCACGGAAAGGATGGCAACCTCCGTGAAAAGGATGGCTACAGTAGAGGAGAGGATGGCTACCGCCATGGAGGAGCTAAGTCGCCAGAGTGTTGAAAACATGGCCATTGTTCAGACTAGACTGACATCTCTGGAGGAGTGATGGTCAGCTATTGAGCATAGAAACCAGACCTTCAAGGAAGTCCTCTGGAGTAGGACTTCCAGTGCAGAAACGGGTCCTCATGGCCCCCCTGAAGTGCAGCAAGGTGCTGTCAAGCCACTTGCTAGCTCTGAAGGGGGCCTGACCCATGAGAGGGATGTTGGTGGCAGACAACAAGGAAGTGGGGGCTCCTCTCCAAGCGCTCACACGACCATGCCACTACAAAGCCCTCGGTCAGAGCCCCACCAGAGTCCTCACCCAACTGAGATGGGCGTCTCAGCCCCTGCACAGCCGCAGGAGCAGCAGACTGTTGCCGAGCCCTCACAGGTTTGCAACCCCAGAGGACGGCCGCCAAAGGCGTCGAGACAGGAGCAGCAAGAAAGTGAGCAAGGGGCCTCCACATCTGCTGAAGCCACAGGGGAAGCACCATGTAGGAGCACGTGTAAGAGGAAGATAATGCACAAGTAGTCACAAGGGTAGTCACTTGGGTGTTATGTTGTGTATATTTTTGAAATGCCATCAGTTGCTTGTTGTGATAAAAATTTCTGATGGCAATCTGTTGAAGTTGTGGCCTGTGTCATTTCGCAAATGGGACTTCCACATTGAGGGCTTAGAGCGACTTGCAATTGTCAGTATGGTGGTCAGAGTGATAGGAATCCGCAGGTTCTTGTCCATTGTCGATGCTCTGGTAAGAAGGTGCGAGGCCAAAGTGTTTGATTGTGCAGGCTAAGCAAATCTGGCCAACATGAGTGCGTCCCTTGCATCCCGGGCAGCAATGTGGTCGCACTCTGGCGCCTTCTGGCCTGTGCAGCTTCAGGTGGGTGAGCAGCAGCTTGGCACTCCTGTTGTTGCTCCTGCTGTTGGTGCTGCTGTTGTTCAGGGTTCTGCTGCTGCCGCGGGTGGTCTTCGTCCAAATGTGATGTCCAGGAGGAAAGGAAATAAATGGTTCCCATGCTTCTGCTATATACCTTAGTTGAGGAAGTGCTCAGTCAAGGTGGGGAGAGGGGTTTCCCAGGAGGTCACACTGGAGATGGGTCTCAGGCTCCAAACATGCACAACAATGAGTAGGCCTGCTAAAAGATCCCCCAGACCTGAGACAACAAAGTTCTGCCACCTGCAAATGATGATTGCCGAAAACTCCTTTTTAACGGTGGAGCTGCAGCTATTACTAAGCAGTCCACTTGTGAGGCCACCAGGATTACCTGGCGTGTTCCAGAGGAGGCGTGTAGGATGGGGGAAATGTCTAATAATCAGCAAGGCCTCTCAAAATTGGATTATAGAGGCAATTAAGTGGTTGTTAAAGGCCTTAAGGGCGGGATGGAAACGGGGGCTGAAACCCCGATTCTGGGAAAATTGCTCGGAGGCGGGAGGCGCCATTTTTTGCGATTTTATCACCTCACACGCCTCCAATCCCGCCTCCTCGGGCCTGGCAAAATCGAGCCCTCTGATTTAAATGTTCAGCCTGAGTATCCCCCCTCCATTCAGGGGGTCCTGTGCTGCTGCATGTTCTATGTAATGGTAAGGCTGGCACAGCTTGTAGGTTTATTTTGTTTCAGTGAAGTCCAAGTGACACATTTGGGAGAGTGTAAAGTTACTTTGAGTGAGCTGTTAAAGTCCTTCCTGATAAGCAGTGAGTAATTCTGAAACAATTTTTCCAGCACTATTTATTCAGTCAGCCTGGAGGGCTATTTTTCCTACTCAAGTGTTTTTTTTTATGCAGATCCTCGACAAATATTTAATTGGTTCGGTAACTACTTTCACTGCATGAATTCAGAAATAACAAGCACTAAATTAATAAAAATATGGCTAGTTATCAAGTATGAAAAAAATGGCTGTGATAGTAATTACTGAGCTCCTGCACCTGGTATGTATTAAACACAAGCATCACTGTAAAAGAAATCCACTATATAATTAAAAATCTTAACCATTCCCAAAGAAGTACCTTAAGTATTATGATGAAATATACATTACCCAGTCCTTTGGATCTATGGATTTTGCTTGTTAGTATAAGATGCTTTGTATGTGTCCCATTATGGTGAATAAAATGTAATATGAAAACTTGATGTTGTAAGGTGTGAATTCTCCACGGACCATGTTTTGGCAGCAGGAAAGAGGACAGTGGGCTTTGTAACTGCCCAATTTGCACATAAAAATATGAAAATTGCACATATAAATATAGGAGACTTTTGCTAACGCACAGAGTAAGTAGCACGGAGTCCAGTTCGGTGGAGTACTGCTTCTACAGAGTACTAAACTCGGAATTTGGTGAGTGAGGGAATTCGGTGCATTGAGGGAAGTGGTGCTGGTCTGGTATTTTAAAAAACAAGGAGCGATCCGAGAGAGTGAGCGTAAGACAGCGATACCTGAGAGCTGAGGTCTAGAGACATTAATTATAATTAATAGTTTAAACAAGATACTAATTAGCTTCTGAAAGAGGGAAGAGACATTTTTCAGATCATGAATGGGCAGCTGATACCTGTTGCTTGCAATTCCTGCGCCACGTGGGGACTTCAGGACACTTCATGTGTCTTGGGGGACCATGTGTGTAGGAAGTGTTTCCAGCTGCTTGAGCTCGAGCTCAGGGTTTCTGAGCTTGAGGGGCAGCTGGAGTCACTGCGGAACATCAGGGAGGCTGAGAGTTTCCTGGACCGTACGTTCCAGAAGGTGGCCACCCCACATCCGGAATAGTAGGACGAGGCAGGAAGTGCAGGAGTCTTCGGGATGTGTGTCACTCTCAAACCGGTCAGCAGTATTGGAGACTGCTGGGAGTGACGACACCTTGAAGGAGTGCAGTCCAGACCATGGCACCAATGGGCAAGGGACTGCACAGGAGGGGAACAGCAAAGCGTAGAAATGCAGTCGTTATCGGAGATTCCATAGTTAGGGGGACAGACAGGCGTTTCTGTGAGCATGAGTTCTGCATGGTGTGTTGCCTCCCTGGTGCCAGGGTAAAGGACATCACGGAGAGAGTGCAGAATATTCTGCAGGGGGAAGGGAGTGAGCCAGAAGTTGTGGTACACGTTGGTACCAACGACATAGAGAGGGCAGGTATTGAGGTCCTACAGTCAGACTTTCAGGAGCTAGGGAGGAAGTTAAAAAGTCGGACCTCAAAGGTAGTAATCTCTGGATTGCTCCCAGTGCCACGCGCCAACAAGAGTAGAAATGGAAGATAGGGAGGATCAATGCCTGGCTTGAGGCATGGTGCAGGAGGGAGGGCTTCAGATTCTTGGGGCATTGGGACCAGCTCTGGGGCAGGAGGCACCTATTCAAAAGGGACGGGTTGCACCTCAACAGGACTGGGACCAATGTCCTCGCGAGGAGGTTCATGAGCAAGGGCTAATCAATAATCTTGTGGTAAAGGGGCCTTTAGGGACAAGTGACCATAATATGATTGAATTTTACATTAAGTTTGAGAGTGATGTCGTCCAATCTGAAACTAAGGTCTTCAATCTAAACAGAGGAAACTACAAGGGTATGAGGGACAAGTTGGCCATGGTAGATTGGGAGACTACACTAAAAGGTATGAAGGTGGACATACAATGGCTAACATTCAAGGAAATAATGCATAATTTGCAACAAACATATATACTTCTCGGGCATAAAAACCCAAAAGGAAAAGTGATCCAACCATGGCTAACAAAATAAATTAAAGCTAGTATTAAGTCAAAGGAGGAAGCTTATAAAGTTGCCAGAAAAGGCGATCAGCCTGAGGATTGGGATCTTTTTAGAAATCAGCAAAGGGGGACCAAGAAATTGATAAAGAAAGGGAAAATGGAATATGAGCACAAATTAGCGAAAAATATAAAAACGGATTGTAAAAGCTTCTATAGGTATGTGAAAAGGAAAAGACTGGCGAAGGTAAATGTAGGTCCTTTATAGTCAGAGACGGGAGAATTTATAATAGGGAATGAGGAAATGGCAGAGAAATTAAATAAATACTTTGTTTCTGTCCTCACGGAGGAAGACACAAAAAACCTCCCAGAAATACGAGAAAACCAAGGGTGTGGCGAGAATGAGGAACTTAAAGAAATTATTATTCGTAAAAAAAACAGTACTAGCAAAATTAAATGGGACTAAAAGTCGATAAATCCCAAGGACCGGATGACCTACATCATAGGGTTTTGAAAGAGGTGGCCATTGGGATAGTGGACGCATTGGTTGTCATCTTCCAAAATTCTATAGATTCTGGAATAGTTCCTGCAGATTGGAGGATAGCAAATGTAACCCCGCTATTTAAGAAAGGAGGGAGAGAGAAAACGGGGAACTACAGACCTGTTAGCCTCACATCAGTAGTTGGGAAAATGCTGGAATCTATTATAAAGGATGCAATAACTGGGCACTTAGAAACTAATAGTAAGATTGGGCACAGTCAACATGGATTTATGAAAGGGAAATCCTGTTTGACAAACCTATTGTAGTTCTTTGAGGATATAACTGGTGGAGTAGACAAAGGGGAACCGGTAGATGTGGTGTATCTGGATTTTCAGAAGGCCTTCGATAAGGTCCCACACAAGAGGTTGGTGAACAAAATTAGGGCACATGGAATTGGGGGTAATATACTAGCATGGATTGAGAATTGGTTAACAGACAGAAAACAAAGAGTAGGGATAAACGGGTCTTTTTCAGGATGGCAGGCTGTGACTAGTGGGGTACCGCAAGGATCGGTTTGGGCCCCAGCTATTCACAATCTATATCAATGATTTGGATGAGGGGACTAAATGTAACATTTCCAAATTTGCTGATGACACAAATCTAGGTGGCAGTGTTAGTTGCGAAGAGGATGTGAAGAGGCTTCAAGGGGATCTCGACAGGCTCAGTGAGTGGGCGAGAACATGGCAGATGTATTATAATGTGGATAAATGTGAAGTTATCCACTTTGGTAGAAAAAACAGAAAGGCAGAGTATTTCCTAAATGGTGAAAGATTGGGGAATGCAGATGCTCAAAGGGTCCTGGGTGTCCTTGTACATGAGTCACTGAAACTGAATGTGCAGGTGCAGCAAGCCATTAGGAAGGCAAATGGTATGCTGGCCTTCATTACAAGAGGATTTGAGTACAGGAGTAAAGAAGTCTTACTCCAATTATATAGGGCCTTGGTGAGACCTCACCTGGAGTACTGTGTACAATTTTGGTCTCCTTACCTAAGGAAGGATATACTTGCCATAGAGGGAGTGCAACAAAGGTTCACGAGATTGATTCCTGGGATGGCGGGACTGTCGTATGAGAAGAGATTGAGTAAACTCTAGGCCTGTATTCTCTTGAATTCAGAAGAATGAGTGGGGATCTCATTGAAGCATACAAAATTATTACAGGGCTTGATAGGGTGGATGCTGGGAGAATGTTTCCCTTGGCTGGGGAGTCTAGAACCAGGGGCCACAGCCTCAGGATAAAGGGTAGGCCATTCAGGACTGAGATGAGAAGACATTTCTTCACACAAAGGGTGGTGAATCTTTGGAATTCTCTACCCCAGAGGGTTGTGGAGGCTCAGTCATTGGGTATATTCAAAACAGAAGTCGATAGATTTCTGACTAGTAAGGGCATCAAGGGATATGGCGATAGGGCCGGTGAATGGAGTTGAGGCAGAAGATCAGCCATGATCTCATTGAATGGCGGAGCAGGCTTGAAGGGCCGAATGGCTTACTCCTGCTCCTATTTCTTATGTTCTTATGTTCACTAGTGTGGTTGGGGAGGGTTTAAATAAATTGGCAGGGGGGTGGGCACCAGCATACAGAAGTAGAAAAGAGGAATAAGGTGCATAAAGGAGTAGAGAGTGTTGGATAGTACTAGAGAAGGAAGTAGTACCATATTAGATAGGAGCAGACTAAGAAGGACTATGAGGAATACAAAGACAGGTTTGGAATGCATGTATGTAAACACACAAAGCGTGGTGAATGAGGTTGGTGAGTCATAAAGTCATTACGGCATAGAAGGAGGCCATTCGGCCCATTGATTCCATGCCGGCTCTCTGTAGAGCAATCCAGTCAGTCCCATTCCCCCGCTCTATCTGCGTAGACCTGCAAGTTTATTTCCCTCAAGTGCCTATCCAATTTCCTTTTGAAATCATTGATCATCTCTGCTTCCATCAGCAGCGAGTTCCAGGTCATGGCCACTCACTGCATAAAAAAGTTCTTCCTCACATCCTCCATGTATATCTTGCCCAGAACCTTAAATCTGTGTCCCCTAGTCCTTGTACTATCAGCTAATGGGAACAGCCTTTCTCTCTCTACCTTATCCAAACCCGTCATAATCTTGTACACCTCTATCAAATCTCCCCTCAACCTCCTTTGCTCCAAGGAGAACAACCCCAGCTTCTCCAACCTAACCTTGTAGCTAAAATCCCTCATCCCTGGAACCATTCTGGTAAATCTCCTCTGCACCCTGTCAAGGACCTTCACAGCCTTCCTGAAGTGTGGTGACCAGAACTGGGCGCAATACTCTAGTTGTGGCCTAACCAGCGCTTTATTAAGGTTCAGCATAACTTCCCTGCTTTTGTACTCAATACCTCTATTTATGAAGCCCAAGATCCCCTATGCTTTGCTAACTACTCTCTCAATATGTCCTGCCACCTTCAAAGATCTATGCACATGAACCCCCAGGTCCCTCTGTCCCTGCACACTCTTTAGAACTGTGTCATTAAGTCTATATTGCCTCTCCCTATCCTTTCTGCCAAAATGCATCATCTCACACTTCTCTGTATTAAATTCCATCTGCCACTTGTCTGCCCATTCTGCTAGCCTATCTATGGGTCGATTGGTATCCTCCTCACTGTTTGCCACACCTCCAAGTTTGGTATCATCTGCAAATTTTGAAATTTTACTCTGTATTCCAATATCCAAGTCATTTATATACATCAAAAA
Source organism: Squalus acanthias (assembly GCA_030390025.1). Lineage (NCBI taxonomy): Eukaryota > Metazoa > Chordata > Chondrichthyes > Squaliformes > Squalidae > Squalus > Squalus acanthias. The sequence goes on from CM059425.1 coordinate 207,547,088, forward strand.
AGGCAGTGGTCCTAGCACTGACCCTTGGGGAACACCACTGTCTACCATCCTCCAGTCTGAAAAACAACCATTTAGCACGACTCACTGTTTTCTGTCCTTAAGCCAATTTCTTATCCAAGCTGACCCTCCTATTCAATGAGCCTCAATTTTGTTAACCAGCCTTTTATGTGGTACTTTGTCAAACGCTTATTAAAATCCATATAGACAACATCCACTGCATTCCTTTCATCAACCTTCTCTAAAATTCAATTAGATTAGTGAAACACGATCTGCCTTTTACAAATCCGTGCTGGCTCTCCTTAATTAACTTAAACCTCTCCAAGTGCCTGTTAATTTTTTCCTTGAGGGAAATAAACTTGCAGGGCTATGGGGACAGAGCGGGGGAATGGGACTGACTGGATTGCTCTACAGAGAGCCGGCATGGACTCGATGGGCCGAATGGTCTCCTTCTATGCTGTAATGACTCTATGGGGGGAATTTTGCCAGCCCTGGGGAGGCGGGTTTGGAGGCGGGACTGCCGGGTAAATGGCAGAAACTGGGAGCGGGTACCGAACCCGCTCCCAACCCGTCTCCGTGCCATCTTCCCGAGAGGCGGGTCCCCGACTCGCGCAGGTACCCGTCTCCTCGAGGCGGGAAGGGGATTACAGCCACTTAACTGTTAAGAGCCTTATCCCCATTTTAACAACACAAGTGTGGGCTTCCCGATGTCGGGAAACCTGGTCAGGGTTAGCGAGGCAAGCAGTGGGTCTGCGGGGGTGAGAGGGGTCGAAAAGTGCGCTGTGGAGGTGAGTGATGGGTGCAAGTGTGGAGAGGTAAGTATGGGAGGTGAGTGAATAGTGTTAGAAAAAGTTTCCTTACCTTTATTTCTTCCTGCAGGCTTCAACCCTTGGGGATCCGGAGGCTCCTCATCTCCATGGCAGAGATGACAGAATGGCTGCTGCATTCTCCGATGCAACAGCCATCTGATTTCTGCTCAGGAAAGAGGTTTGGTGAGTCTTGAGTACAAGAACTCACCAAAGAACAGAGATTGTCAGTGTTTGACAGCTTCTCAAAGCTGTCAAACGATGACAATTCATCTGTCAAAAATATTTGACAGGTGAAACGTCATATGCTGACGTTCTGTGTCACCGGCTTTCCCTTCATTGGCCTGCTAAGCCCGCAGGGCAGGCTTAACAAGGTCAATCAAAGGAAAATAGCGTGGGTTGGCCGGACGTCGTTGGGGGCGGGACTGAAACCAGACAACCAGCAGTCCCGCCCCCAATGCACCCCACAGATAAAAATCCCCCCAAGGACTTTATGACCCTTCTCGTGCTACTTCCAGGATCCTGCCCCATTACTCATTCAACAACAATTTGCATTTATATAGCGCTTTTAATTTAGAACAATGTCCCAAAGCAGTTCTCAGAGGTATAATAAGACAAAAATTGATGCTGAGCCAAAGGAGGAGATAACTAAAAGCTAGATTAAACAGTATGATAGTTTTAAGGAGGGTCTTAAAGGAGGACAGAGAAACATAGAAGTTTAGGAAGGAATTGAGAGAGCTTAGGGCCTAGATGACTGAAGACATGGCCACCACTGGTGGGACGAAGGGAGTGGAGAATACACAGGAGTGTCAAAGTTGGAGGAATGCAGAGGTCTTAGCGGGTTAGAGGACTGGAGAAGGTTACAGAGATAAAGAAGGGATTTGAACACGGGGATGAGAATTTTAAATCGGAGGCATTGGGAGACTGGCAGCCAATGTAGGCCAGCGAGCACTGACTGCTGTTCTTAGCAAAGTACTCAGACTACCGTATAGCTCTTTGAATGCTTACCATGCATGCTGTCATTATAGCAGGACACAAATTCTGGTTGCAACTCATTACTAAAATTGTTGGCATGTTGTCATCATAAAAGGGCTTTAACTCAAAAAATATTTCTGATAAAACTTTGATGTTTCATGCATGTTCATGTTCTCACACACAATAGACTGCAGCATGGCCACTTGCTTGTCATTGCATGTGCTACTCACACTTACAACATTTCAACAGTACTTTCTTACTTTCAGCAGAAGGCAACACATAAAAGGAGGAAGTTGATGAGAACTGCAGGTGGGCTTTAGGACTATAAATCCTCGAGTGCCTTCATGGAGACTACATTGGAAATCCTTGGGATTGAGAAGCTAGCAGGATAAAACTGAGGCTGAGAGCTATTACCATCTCATGTTCTTTTATCTCTACCAACTCATTTACAGACTCAATCACCCAGATTTACATGGCCACAATTTTATGACATTTATGAACCACAAGAGTCTACTCCAGCCACACTGTGCTGCTGAGTATGTCCTCAGTATACCCAGTGGTCTGCACTGGAACAGACCCTTGGGCAGCAACGAGGACTAGTGTAGGCTTCGCAAAATCCCCCAGAAACTCGAATAGAACCCTAAAGGGGGTGGTTTTTGGATCTTAACACGAATTTGGAATGGTGGGACCGCAATGAAGGAATTTGAGGTCAAAACCTCAGTTTTGGACATTTTGAAAGGATCAAGGAAGAAAAAGCCCTGAGGAAAATGACTTTGGATGATAAGATACCTTTTAAAAAAAGGGCCATTGGGTAAACCTGCAGTCACAGAAACACGGGCTGCGGGAAGGGGTGTGGTGAGGCAGTGGACAGCTTTTGGGTATTGGGACCAAATCAAGCTGTCTGGGAGATGTTTGCACTGCAATCCAACCAAGGAGGAAGAGCCTCATCCAAAACATCACAAACACATTCAAAAATGAATAAACCAAGACCCCTTTTTGAAATCCCCAGGTCCAGACAGAATGCTGGAAGTCTGAAAACAATTCCTAACAATAAAAACTGCCAGTACACAGTTTCATAGCCCATCATCCCATCAAAAACCGATTAGCCAAGTACCAACAGGAACAATTTAACAAGCCCGCCAAAACCTAAGACAAAAGAAGCGAGATTTGGCGCGTAGATAGAGGCCCTGTCTCAATGGAAGACATCAGTAGCCATCAGGACAAGTTAACACAAAGTTAAAGTCATCAGACTTAACGAGCCCGCCAAAACCTAAGACAAAAGAAGCGAGATTTGGCGCGAAGATAAGCAGGCCTCAACTGAAACCTAAATCACTTTAACGCGAAATCGATTCGTAAAACAGTTTTGGCGCGAAGAAGACAATAGACCTGAACAGTATAATTGAGGGCCTAATCCCCCAAGAAAGTTGGTTCAACACACACGACACGAGGGCGACACCAGAGCCAAGCAACAAGGAACGAGTCACAAGAACCACCTTCGGAAGGCAGGCAGGCCTAAAGCCATGGGCAAGAAGACACGAGGAACCCGAGAGACACTGTGGTGGTGTCTGTTCAAGCCGTGCGGTTTGTTACAACACTATACTAAAAGTTAGTTCAAGGCTGTCCAGAGAGGCAGTTTAAAGTTAGTAACAGTACCGAGGCACGCAAGGACAACACGCCACAGTAAGGGGGGTCATCGACGGACCCGACTTGGAAAAAGGTTCCCAATGCCTCGCAGCAACCAAGGCCCCACGAACCAACCAACACAACGCCACCGACCAACTAGGTGCGAACCAGGCCGTCGCGACCACCGAAAGACCAACACCAGGAAAAACCGAAGACATGCAAGTTTTCACACTACAAACTATTCCTGACTTACCCCTGGGTAAGATTTTTCCTTAAAAAACTCTAAACCCTACCTCTAACGAAGAAAAATTGGGTACTCACCTGATAGATCCACATACGCACCTCACCGCATCAGTGGACAGACCCAAACTGACCTGGAGTGCAGCTGAAGTTTTCTACCACGTCCGGGGTACGGCAGGCCCCAACAACCAAAAACCCCAGTGAACCCCGAAATCGCGAAATACCTCAACTGTCAAGAACTGTCATTTGGTGAGCATTATCCCTGGTCGTCTGGAATCAAACCTAGCTAGGCAGTGGGATTGGGAGGGATAAGGGGTTTTGTATACTGTAATTCTCCCTCGCCTGTACCGTGTGTTCCCCAACCTGTGTTTAAGTATTAAGTATGTTTTAAGATTGTTTGTGTTGTATTGACCTTTTCTTGAATAAAAAGTCAAAGTTCTTTCATCAAAACCTGTTGTCTACTGCACCTTTGTTCACAACCCCCAAATAAGTCCAAGGTCTAGAATCAAGGGAGTGGGAGCGATTCGAACCGCTCACTGAAGTCAGAGGTGAAGCTGACCCAACCACACCACCCCCTACACTATCTCCTGTGCAGGTAAACCTCCCAAGTATTTGTTCTTGTCCACTGAGTTCAACAATTTCAGACCATAACCTCTGACCCCATTTTTTCGGATGGGAGCTGTTGATGATTCTGTTATTCCCGTTTACACCTCTTCCAGTCCCATCTTTTGTTTCTTTACTTGTCCCATTATCATCTCCTTTTGCCTTGCACAATCATACCTTTTGTCATTTAATCTCCCCTGCCTTCCACCCTATCACAGACCTTCCCTTTCGTTCTTTCCTCCCCTCCCCACTTTCCCTACCGCTGCACTTGCTTAAAACCTGTTGGATCTCTAACTTTTTCCAGTTCTGACGAAAGGTCATCGACCTGAAACGTTAACTTTGTTTCTCTCTCCACAGATGCTGCCTGACATGCTGAGTATTTCCAGCATTTTCTGTTTTAGTTGTTCTTTTATTCTCTTCTGCTTTAAGAAACTACTTCCTGAATGTGACTGGCCCATGTTATATGGGTGAGATAATGGCACTTTGTGAATCAGATGTTAGCATTGCAACATTACACGAGTTCATTTGCCATCATATTGAATTTGTAAACAAAACTCTTGTGCCCTTTGTGCAATACAAAAGTGAAGTAACAAGTAGCAAAATTGGCCCTTGCACCAATTCCTGGCCCCCGCATCCCCAAAAGCCACAGTTGGGAGTTATCGCACTGGTTGGAAAATTTAGCTCTAGGGTAGCACTTGTACAGTGAGTGAGAATAATTGATTTTAAATAACACCTGCTGTTGAATAACACTAAAATAAACACAGTTTAGAGTACAAGTAACAGACAAACAAGGTAAAACAAGATTTACCTCTATCCCTCGGTTGATGGCTAGTTTTGCTAATCTCACTGCAATAGGCCCCTTGAAAATATAATGGTAAGAAATCATTAGCACAGGTTTACTTAACTCAAGAAACTTAGAACACACGTGATAAACTAGCATATAGCTAGACACGAACTAATAAAGAAATGTATAATATTATATATAAAAAACTGTAGCCTTTATCATTCTATACACTGTAACTAATGCAATTCATATAATACAAAGAGAACAGCTGTTTCTAGTTGGACTATATGTGTCAAACCACATTTGATCAGTAAAGTGCAAGTGTGTTGCACTTTTACAAATGAGTAGCAAGTTCCTTCTTTTTAAAATGTATTTCCTAACAAGTTAATTAAACTCCTTTCCCAAACACCACATGCAATTTCCCAGCACTATGCAATGTCAGTGCGTGATAGGATGGAGATTTATCTCTGTGAATTTCCCATATAGTGAGCCCTTGCTCTTTGTCCTGCCATTAGCTGATGAAACCAGAGAATCTCCGAAAGCAAAAGGGAAATTCAGAGAGTGAGTTGCCTAGAAGCATGTCAATGACAACAACCTGCATTTATATAGGACCTTTCACGTAGGAAAACATCCCAAGGTGCTTCACAGGAGTGTAATCAGACAAAAATTGGCAAATGGTAAAGAAGGAGATATTAGGACGGACGACAAAAAGTTTGGTCAAACAGGTCGGTTTTAAGGAGGGTCTTAAAGCTCATCATTTGGTCACATGGGTGTGTGCCTGTGTCCTAGAGAGAGAGCTTGGCCCCCATATTTACGGGGAGGTGGGGAGGGTGCAGGCGAGGCCAAAATGACCAAAACACCTGGCAAAGCCAGGGATGTGGAGGACCTGCCGAACTTAACGGCAGGACCTCATTAACATTTTGTAGCTCCATTTCCCGCCAAATGGACAGCCTGTCTGGTGGGCACAAGGGACCATCAGCTGCAGGAGGCTGCAGCCGGGGTCCCCTGGGGACGGTCCCCGGCAATCGGGTGGTCAGAGAGGCTCGCGATTGGGGCTGCGGGGAGAGGCCAATGATCAGGAGGGGTGAGGCCAAAGGCTTCCTTGAGGGGCTGGGGGGAGCACTCCTGCTCCTCCTGGCCCACCAGGAGTGCTGAAAGAGGTACTTACTTACCTTGTGGAGCTGGCAGGTCCCACTTCTATTTCACTGCTGAGTTTCCCGACCCCTGGGAAAACCTTGCAGAAACAGTAAATTTTAAATCGGGCTCCCAATTGCACTGTGGAAGCCTGATTTAAATATGTTAATTAATTAAGACACATGACTAAGGTCAAAGCTTGTGGAGATAGGGGACAAGTAGCAGAATGAATAGCAAGCTGGCTACAAAATAGAAAACAGAGAGGAGGGGGTTAAAGTTAGTTACTCAGACAGGCAAAAGGTGGGAAGCAGTATTCCACAAGGATCGGTGCTGGGACCACTGTTGTTCACCATTTACATAAACTATTTGGACTCGGGAATCGGAAGTACAATTTCAAAATTTTCAGATGACACCAAATTAGGGGTGTAGTTAATATAGACGAGAACTGCGACAAAATACAAGGAAGACATTATCAAACTTGCAGAATGGCGTGCAATTGGCAAATGAACTACAACATAGATAAGCGTGAGGTGCTACATTTTGGCGTGAGGTGCTACATTTTGGTAGGAAGAACAAGGAGGCCATATACTTCTTGGAAAATAAGTGTCTAAATGGGGTTGAGAAAGAGAGGGATCTGGGGGTATAGATAGATACACAAATCACTAAAAGTAGCAATGCAGGTTAATAAGGCCATAAAAAAAGCAAACAAAGCACTGGGGTTCATTTCTAGAGGGATAGAATTAAAAAGCAGAGAAGTTATGTTAAACTTGTATAGAACCTTAAGATTTATAGATTCACAGAAACTTTCAGCACAGAAGGAGGCCATCGTGATTGCTCTTTGAAAGAGCAGTCATGCTTAGTCCCACCTCCCTGCTTTTTGTCCGTAACCCTGTAAGTTGTTCATCCTCAAGTACCTGTCCAACTCGGTTTTAAAATTATTTATGGAATCAGCTTCCATCACCTTTTCAGGTAGAGCGTTCCAGATCCAGACAACTGAGTGAAAAAAATTCTTCTCATCTCCCCTCGAGATCTTTTTCCAATGATTTTGAATCTATGACCTCCAGTTATTGACCCACTCGCCAGAGAGAATGTTTTTTCCCTATTTACTCTATGAAAACCTCTAATCATCTTGAAACCTCTATTAGGCCTGTTCTAAGGAGAATAGTCTTAACTTTTCCAACCTCTCCTCTAACCTTGGTTAGACCATGCTTGGAGTACTGTGAACAGTTCTGATCTCCATATTATAAAAAGGATATAGAGGCACTGGAGAAGGTGCAAAAAAGATTTACGAGAATGATACCAAAACTGAGAGATTATACCTATCAGGAAAGATTGAACGGGCTGGCACTCTTTTCTCTAGAGAAGACTAAGAGATGACCTGATAGAGGTCTTCAAGATTATGAAAGGGTTTGACAGGGTAGAGGTAGAGAAGAAGTTTCCACTTGCAGGCAAGGCCAGAGCTAGGAGTCATTAATATACGATAGTTACTAATAAATCCAATAGGGAATTCAGGAGAAACTTCTTTACCAAGAGTAGTTAGAATATGGAACTCGCTACCACAGGGAATGGTTGAGGCGAATAGCATAGATGCATTCAAGCACGAGGGAGAAAGGAATAGAAGGATTTGTTGATGGGGTTAGATGACGAGGGGGTGGGAGGAGGCTCGTGTGATGCATAAACACCGGCATGGACCTATTGAGCCGAATAGCCAGTTTCTGTGCTGTAAATACTATGTAATACTATGCAAGTGTCCCACCTCTCCATGGCGGGACACCAGATGCCCCAATATCCGCCGGCGTAAAAAAGATGGCGGGGGCATTCACATTGGGGTGACATTCCCTGTAATTAACTCTTTAACCCTTTCTTGCCCATCGTGTGGGCGGGGGGGGGGCGTTTAATATCGAGGTCCTTGTATCTGTTTAGCACACTTCACACACTCAGGATACATGTCCCAAAGCACTTTAAAGCCAGTTAAATATTTTAAGTGCAGTCACTGTTATTTTGTAGGTAAACACAGCAACCATTTTGCACACAGCAAGTCCCACAACCAGTAATTATATAAATGACCAGTCAATCTGTTTTGGTTGAGGGGTACTATGGAATATTATGCATCCACCTGAACAGGCAGACAGGATCTTGTGTAACATCTCATCTGAAGGACGGCACCTTCAACAATACAGCACTACCTCAGTATTACACTGAAATGCCAGCCTAGATTATGTGCTCAAATCTTGAAGTGAGGCTTGCACCCATGACCTTCTGACTTAGTGATGGGAGTATTACCACCGTGAGTCACACCACCGTGAGTCACATACATGGGGATGAGCCCATGTCCTATCATGTGTGGGGTGAGCCATGTCCTATCAATCATGCATGCACAAACACAAAAATGTTGCTGGTATCACAATTTTGATAGGAATTATAAATCCTTCAAGAGGTACTGATAAGTTTATAAAATGTACAAAACTGAAAAATCTTCTAAAAATGAATTCCTGAAACCAAATATTAAAATATTGATGTACCTGAGGTATGAATTCTTTTGCGAGGGATAATGCCCTGCGATAGGCTGCATCTCCTGCTTCATTCTGCTCCACAACGTGACTAACCAGACCAATTGCTTTTGCTTCAATGCCATCAAGCACTCGTCCAGAAAAGATAAGTTCCTTTGCTAGGGATACTCCTACAATACGAGGGAGACGCTGTGTGCCACCTGTTTTGAAAATAGGACAAAACTGATTCAATAAACTGTTGTCAGGAAGCAATTTTCTATCTCTCAACAACCCTCAAAGATTTGTGAGGATACTGCCAGTCAAACTCTCTAAGGAAAATAACACATCCATGTTACAACCTAAAAGCAAGGCTGCAAAGAAAATATATTAAATGAATATGGCAAAAATGTAATAACTAAATATTTTATTTCCAACTGCAAAGAGCTATGTGCTAACTTGCGCTATGTCATATGTAATTGTCATTTTCTTTTAAGGGGAAGAAAAGTATCTTGGTAAGTACTTTTTGTTTAAAGTAATCCCTTTTCTTCAGAAGAAAATAATATACATACCAGAAATTATGCATGCTTTCCTGGGACAGGTGGTACTGGAGTGTCTCTCAGGCCCGTTTTAAGTCAAACCCACAGTTTTACTGTGGAGCTTCTCCAGAATCCACTGGGTTGATCACCTTCATGGATATTACCAAAGTGGCCTTGCAGAGAGGGACCCTATTAAAAGTCACGGTGACTTTTTAATGACCTCTAACCTATGTTGCTTTCCTCTTACCCAGCAATTGGCTGAAAAGGTTCTGAAGACTACCCAACAAGACAGAAAAACCAAACTCTCCCTTAGCCTTCCTCGAAGACAATAACATTTTCATTGGTGGATTATGATTGGTTAGAATAGCTTGGCAATGACAGCACATTTATATTTTGATTGGATCTTTTTGCCCTTCGTGTGAAAGGTGGATTTTCATCGTCAGGCACGAGAGTAAACAGGTCCCAGAGCATCTGCTGGTACTTATTGACTGTTGTACATCTGAGCATTGAGAAGTTGGATCTACGAGAAGCTAGAGCTTGAGGTTTGCTTTATTATTATATCTAAAGATTGTTTAAAAAGGGGTATTGGACACATGTGGATACAACATAAACTGCTTACTCAGTATTTGCTACAGAATTTCAGGTGCATGCGCGGAACATCTCGCTCCATTGGTTTGTAATTTTTCTCCTCCACAGCTCAAGCTAAGGCGCTGTCAGGGGGTCAGACTAAACACTCCTGTGCATTCCCTTTGCATTAGTCTGCGCATGTTCTGAAAGGTTTATAAACCAATACAACAATCCCAAAACAGTGGAGCAGGAATGATGTCTAATAGAGCTGTCCACACCTGCTCAGTGAGCAGGACAGGCCGGGCAGTAACATTTGTAAACTACAGGCAAACATCACATGATCAAACCTCCAGGAATACAAAGCAGCGGCAGCGGCGAGAGGATAAAGAGTGGCCCGAGAGCGGACCTGAATTAAAGCAGCGACAGTGGCGAGAGGATAAAGAGCAGCCCGAGAGTGGACCTGAATTAAAGCAGCGGCAGCGGCGAGAGGATAAAGAGCGGCCCGAGAGCGGACCTGAATTAAAGCAGCGGCAGCGGCGAGAGGATAAAGAGCGGCCCGAGAGCGGACCTGAATTAAAGCAGCGGCAGCGGCGAGAGGATAAAGAGTGGCCCGAGAGCGGACCTGAATTAAAGCAGCGGCAGCGGCGAGAGGATAAAGAGCAGCCCGAGAGCGGACCTGAATTAAAGCAGTGGCAGCGGCGAGAGGATAAAGAGCGGCCCGAGAGCGGACCTGAATTAAAGCAGCGGCAGCGGCGAGAGGATAAAGAGCGGCCCAAGAGCGGACCTGAATTAAAGCAGCGACAGTGGCGAGAAGATAAAGAGCGGCCCGAGAGCGGACCTGAATTAAAGCAGCGACAGTGGCGAGAGGATAAAGAGCGGCCCGAGAGTGGACTTGAATTAAAGCAGCGGCAGCGGCGAGAGGATAAAGAGCGGCCCAATAAAACTAAAATATTGATTGAATAAAAGCTTTAACTAATTAATTAATAAATAAAACGAGGTGTGTCGTAACTGCAGCATGTGGGACTTTGTGGTGAGCCTCACGATCCCGAGCAACCACATCTGCAGTAAGTGTCTGCAACTCAAGGAACTTTGGCTCAGAGTTGTTGAGCTGGAGTACGAGCTGCAGACATTGCGATGCATCAGGGAGGGGGAGAGTTACCTGGACACTTTGTTCCAGGAGGCAGTCACACCTTTTAGGTTAAGTAGTACTTTAGAGTTCATCAGTGCTCAGGGACAGGAGGATGTGATTGCGAGTCAGGCAGGTATGGGGACCCAGGATGTAGTGATGGAGGAGCCTCAGCCCTTGACCTTGTCCAACAGGTACGAGGTACTTGCTACCTGTATGGATGAGGAAAAGGACTGCAGGGAGGATGGGCAAACTGACCACGGCACCGTGGTACAGGGGGCCATCCAAGTGCGGGTGGGGGGGGGCGGGGGAGAAGGAAGGAATATTGTAGTGGTAGGGGACAGTATAGTCAGGGCGATAGATACTGATCTCTGCAGTCATGAGAGAGAGTCCCGAAAGCTGTGTTGGCTGCCCAGTGCAAGGGTTAAGGATATCTCCTCGCGGCTGGAGAAGAACTTGGAGCGGGAGGAGGAGGGTCCAGTTGTCGTGGTCCATGTAGGAACCAACGACATAGATAGAACTAAGAATGAGGTTCTGCTGAGGGAGCTTGAAGAGCTAGGGTCTAAATTAATAAGCAAAACCTCAAGGGTAATAATCTATGGATTACTACCTGAGCCACGTGCAAATTGGCATAGGGTCAAGCAGATCAGAGAGTTAAATGCATGGCTCAAAGGGTGGTGTGGGAAGAAGGGGTTTCAATTCATGGGGCACTGGCACCAGTACTGGGGAAAGAGGGAGCTGTTCCGTCGAGACAGGCTCCACTTAAACTGGGCTGGGACCAGTGTCCTGGCAAATTGAATAACGAAGGCTGTAGATAGGGCTTTAAACTAAAAAAAGGGGGGGGGGGGAGAAAGGGTCAGGCAAGGGGAAATTTAGAAATCTAAAGTGAAAGGTCAAGGCAATAGAGTAGTGTAGCGATTTGGATAAAAATAAGCAGAGTGTGACTGGAAGGGTCAGAGAGTTTAACGATAGCAGTGCAGCTGGGAATAAGGTCAAAGCAGGGAATAATGGTAAAAAAAAATAAATTAAAGGCTCTTTATCTGAATGCACGAAGCATTCGTAACAAGATAGACGAACTAGCGGCACAAATAGAGATAAATGGGTTTGATCTAATATGGAGACAGGGTTGCAAGGTGACCAAGCTTGGGAACTAAATGTTCCAGGGTACTTGACATTTCAAAAAGACAGGCAGAATGGAAAAGGAGGGAGGAGGTAGCCCTGATAATAAAGGATGACATAAGGACAGTAGAGAGAAAGGATCTCAGCTCAGAAGATCAGGAAGTAGAATCAGTATGGGTGGAGATAAGGAATAACAAGGGGCAGAAAACACAGGTGGGAGTAGTATATAGGCCCCCGAACAGTAGCTATACCGTTGGACAGAATATTAATCAAGAAATAGTAGGAGCTTTTAACAAAGGTAATGCAATAATTGGGGGGGACTTTAATCTTCATATAGACTGGACAAATCAAATTGGCAAAGGTAGTCTGGAGGATGAGTTCATGTAATGCATTCGGGACAGTTTCCTAGAACAATAGGTCATGGAACCAAACAGGGAACAGGCTATTTTAGATCTTGTATTGTGTAATGAGACAGGGTTAATTAGCAATCTCATAGTAAAAGATCCTCTGGGGCAGAGTGATCATAATATGATAGAATTTCCCATTAAGTTTGAGTGTGACTTGCCTAAGTCTGAAATTAGAGTCTTAAACTTAAATAAAGCCAATTACATAGGTATGAGGGGCGAGTTGGCTAAGGTAGATTGGAAAAATAGATTAAAAGGTATGGCGGTAGATAAACAGTGGCTAGCAATTAAAGAAATATTTCATAATTCTCAACAAAAATACATTCCATTGAGAAACAAAAACTCCACGGGAAAAGTGTTCCATCCGTGGCTAACTAAAGAAGTTAAGGATAGCATTAGATTGAAAGAAGAAGCTTATAATGTTCCAAAGAATAATAGTAAGCGTGAGGATTGGGAGAGTTTCAGAAACCAGCAAAGGATGACCAAAAGATTTATAAAAAGGGAAAAAATAGAATGAGAGAAAACTAGCAAGAAGTAAGAGCTTCTACAAGTATGTAAAAAGGAAGAGAGTAGCAAAATTAAACGTTGGTCCCTTAGAGGCTGAGACAGGAGAAATTATTATGGGGAATAAGGAAATGGCAGAAATGTTAAACAAATATTTTGTATCTGTCTTCACAGTAGAAGACACAAAAAGCATACCAAAAATGGTGCGGAACCAAGGGTCGAATGAGGGTGAAGAACTTAACATAATTAATTTAAGTAGAGAAAAAGTACTAGAGAATCTAATGGGACTAAAAGCCGACAAATCGCCTGGACCTGACGGCCAACATCCTAGGGTTTTAAAGAGGTGGCTGCAGAGATAGTGGATGCATTGGTTTAGATCTAGTCGGGTGCCACAAGGGGCCTCAGCTATTTGCAATCTATATTAATGACCTAGATGAAGGGACCGAGGGTAATGTATCCAAGTTTGCTGATGATACAAAGCTAGGTGGGACAGTAAGCTGTGAGGTGAACACAAAGGGCTCGATTTTGTCAATGAGGACGTGATGGAGGCGGGACTCCCACTTTTTGGGTTGTAATCCCGCCTCCATCGATTTGTGGCCAACCCACGCTACTTTCCCTTGATTGACCTTGTTAAGCCTGCCCAGCGGGCTCAGCAGGCCAATTAAGGGACACCTGGATACTGGTGACTTCAGCGGTTGACATTTCATCTGTAAAGAGCTTTTGACAGATGAAATATCAGCGTTTGACAGCTCTGTGAAGCTGTCAAACACTGACAATCTGTCTTCTAACTTGAGTCCTTCTACTCAGACTCAGTTAGAGAGCTCTCCAGACCAGAAAGCAGAGGCTGCAGATTTTGACAGTTCAGTGGCCATTCTGCTTTCTGTGCCGGTGAGCTGAGGGGCTCCCGAGAACTGAAGGGAGGAAGCCTGGAGGAGAAAGTAAAGGTAAGTAAAACTTATTAAAACACTTTAAACACACCAAACACACTTACCTCTGCACTCATGCACTCATCACTCACCTGTACACCGGACATCTCGACCCCTCCAAGCCCTGCAGACCGACGGTCCGCCTCGCTAACTTGGCGTGGTTTGGAGCCGTCGGGCAGCCCACACTTCAGGGCTAAAAATAGGGATGAGCCAAAAAACTGCCTGTTAACAGGCAGTTAATTGTCACTAATCCCCTTTCCGCCTCGGGGAGGCGGCTCCCAGCACAGGTCGGTTACCCGCCTCCTGGGACATTAGCATGGAGGCGGGTTGGGGGCGGGATGGGTACTTGCCCCCCGAATCTGCAATTTTCCCACCACTCCCGCCTCCACGGGGCTTGGAAATTCGAGCCCAAAGAGTCTGCAAAGGGATATAGATAGACTAAGTGAGTGGGCAATAAGGTGGCAGATGGAGTATAATGTAGGGAAATGTGAGGTTATTCACTTTGGTAGGAAGAACAGAAAAACAGAATATTTTTTAAATGGTGAGAAACTTTCAAATGTTGGTGTTCAGAGAGATTTGGGTGTCCTCGTGCAAGAAACACAGAAAGCTAGCATGCAGGTACAGCAAGCAACAAGGAAGGCAAATGGCATGTTGGCCTTTATTGCAAGGGGGTTGGAGTACAAGAGTAAGGAAGTCTTGCTATAATTGTACAGGGCCTTGGTGAGACCACACCTGGAGTACTGTGCACAGTTTTGGTCTCCTTATCTAAGGAAGGATATACTTGCCTTGGAGGCGGTGCAACAAAGGTTCACTAGATTGATTCCTGGGATGTGAGGGCTGTCCTATGATGAGAGATTGTGTAGAATGGGCCTATACTCTCTGGAGTTTAGTAGAATGAGAGGTGATCTCATGGAAACATACAAGATTCTGAAGGGGATTGACAGAGTAGATGCTGAGAGGTTGTTTCCCCTGGCTGGAATGTCTAGAACTAGGGGGCATAGTCTCAGGATAAGGGGTAGGCCATTTAAGACCGAAATGAGGAGGAATTTCTTCACTCAGAGGGTTGTGAATTTTTGGAATTCTCTGCCCCAGAGGGCTGTGGATGCTTAGTTTTTGAGTATATTCAAGTCTGAGTCAGATTTTTGGACTCTAGGGGAATCAAGGATATGGAGATCGGGCAGGAAAGTGGAGTTGAGGTCGATGATCAGCCATGATCTTATTGAATGGCGGAGCAGGCTCGAGGGGCCGTATGGCCTACTCCTGCTCCTATTTCTTACATTATGTTTAATGAACTAGATTTGGCAATGCTACATCTCCAGCAAACAGGAAGAGTCTTATTATTATAATTGGCAAAGGATACACTGAGAGTAGTGCAGAAACACTCCACTCTGTGCTGCACCTAAAGATCAAGCTGAGATTGGCAACTCTTTCATCCACAGAAACCCTAAGCAAAAGGCTGGGATATGAATTCATATCTACTAACACATGACACTGTCCATTAGTGCCCTGGCTATACTAGTAGACAGAGGTAAGATTGCCTCTGAAATCTGCTGCAATCAATCTCTGCCATCCACTAAAACTGAATCATAGCTGCTGGTGTAAAACAGACACACCTCTGGGGTTGACTTCATGCCAGCTTTGATTCCGATCCATGCAGTATAAAAGTGGTTTCAACACTTAATCAGACTGGTATTGAGCACTGCATCCCCCATACCATACATCACAACATTCTGCGTGCTGTCTGTTGTGCTTCTGCTGCAATTTATAACTTTTTAAATATAAAGCAATCCAACCAGAGCACCTGCCCTAATTTCATATACAGAGCCCATGCTACATTATGTTTCAATATAACTGAGGTATAACATCCTTTTTCCCAAACTGCCAGCCAACCTCCTTTCAACATCTGAATAATGGATGTATTGGTCTATGTCCATAACCTTAAAGTATGAGATAATATACTACAGTATTACAGAAAATAGAGCTGCAAGTTTCAAAAGTCTTAAAAGGTTTTTCTTTTGTTCTTTTCAAAATTTAATGGTTAAATATCTATGTTTTGAAGGAAATAGTGAATGCAAATGAAGTTGGCGATATTGTACCATTTTCCAACTAATGCATGCAATTTGAATCTGTTAGCATCATAGGTTGAAAGTTGGCTATTCAGATGTGACCTGAATAATACTCCGTTATCACTTCTCAATCACATGCAAAGTATTGAGAAATGAAGAGAATTTGTCATTAGTGCATGGGTGTTAAGCATCGCTTGGGTGGAGCAGAGAGGAAAATTAGGCAGGTAGGACCATATGGCAGTCAGATTTTACTATGATCCACCTGCCTTGCTTTACACAACATGACACCGAAGTCTTGATTGCCAATATTATTCAAAAAATATATATATTTTGGTATGGGAATGTCAGTCTAAGAAAATGTTCTAGATTTGGAAAGCATGGCAATGTTTCAACAAATGGGCTATTTGAGGTCAGCCAGTTGAAAGACCTGGGAAGGAGTTTTATGATTTGACAAAGAGCAGTGAGGTAAATAATAAACATGACCCTGCTTTAACAAGGTTGTCAAGGACATAAATAGAACATGTTTTGAAGTGTTACTTTTTAAAGCAATGAATGAAAGAAAGCAAATGCTCATACAGTCACATTGATGAATGTATTGCCAGGTGGCTCTTGAGGCTGTCCTAATTAAATCACACTACTCATGTTTAAAGGCCAAAATGCAGTGAACAGGGGCAGAAGTGGGACAGGTGGTGGGCCCTTCCAGTAATAGGCATTGACAGTGTATAAGCAGCCCATCCACCAATTTATCAAGAGGGAAATTCTGGAAGGCGCTGATCCTAGGGAGATTGGAAGGCTGCATTACATCTGATATGTAGTATATTTATTATGTTACATCATTTATAATGGCCTGGAGTTTCCGCTCAATTGCACTGTTTTTTTCGGCGCAATTCCCTCAATATCGGCGTAACCGGCGCAAAAGATTGCGGAATTTGAAGCGCAAATTGCGTTCAACACAACTCGAGTTTCCACGATCTTTTGTGTTAGTTTTTTAAAAATTGCGCTAGAAGCAGGCCTCCAAAACTGGCCGCGCCCCCAGGGTGAATTAATCACCATTGGGAGTTTCCACTAATTGCACTCGTTTGCAGGCCTTCGAGGAGACTCCAAAAATTAAGCTGATCTTTTGGGTGCAAGGACACTAATATGTACGTTTTAAAAGGTTTTGAATGATTTTTGTTTTTAAATTTACTAGGGAACTGACTACTATACCCCACTCTAACTAGAAAATAGTTTTGTATATTTTTTAAAAGTCATTTTCGGGTTACTCACAAGTGGTAGATTGACACTGTGATTTAAATTGATTAGTTTTTAGCTGCATTAATTTATCTTTACCAAGTTACCACTCTTAAATATATCAAGGAATATTTTTAAAGCAAATTTAAAAAAAAATTACATTTAAAAAAGTTGCTCGATTGTTCATGGCAGATTTTGCGTTCGACCATATGCAACTGAGTTTGAGTGGAAACTCGCGGGGGAAAAAACCATTTTTAAAAATGGGCCCAATTTTGGGTGCAATTTGCGCCGAAATTGCCGATAGTGCCGAAAGCGGAAACTCTACCCCAACATATTTTACAACAACATTTACACACACAGATTGTGTGCAAGTGCTTCAGACTTTATGTAATGTAAACACAATACCCAAATAGTATGCCTACATACTAATTATGTCCCATCTGTTCTCCTCACAGGGCATAGAGAAGGCAATGGGGTTCCGTAAGTATTTCAACAGGAGCATTTGCTGCAGCACTATGCTTCATGACCCATACTTGAATCAATTATCAGTTCAGATAGACATTTTGGGGGGTATTTCAACCCCAAAAAACGGGTGTGTTGGGGTCGGGTGGCAAGTTAAAGTGTTAAAAATCTGAATCCCGACCAGAACCCACCTCCAACCCGCCCACTTCCTGTTTTAATGGAGGTGGGATGGGGAGCAGGCAGCCAAACCGCTCCCAGTAGGCGGGTCGCCCATTTAAATATTATAATGAGGCTGGCGTGCCATAGATTTATCCACCATTTTAAATTTAACAGTGGCTGGTCGGGTTTTGCAGGCCTCGTGAAACCCACCAGCTAAAGTAAGGCGAGGACTGCTGGAATTAGGAGGTTAGTGCCTTTACGCTTACCTCCTGGATCCAGCGTCCCTGCGATCAGAGACCCCCCCACAAGGCCTCCGATCGCCTTACCTGCCTCCTCCCACCCCCAGGCTCCTCCGGCCCCCTGATGTCGTCTGCCTCCCATGCCCATGTTCCTCCGGCCCTCCAATGTACTCCAGGCCCCCATGCAATGCTCCTCTGGCCCTCAGATGTGCTCCCGGCCACCCACCCAGTGCTCCTGTGGCCCCCCGATGTGCTCCCGGACCCTGGTCATGCTCTTCAATACCGACCCCCCCCACCCCCCACCCCGGTGCTCCTCCAGCCCCCGATGTGCTCACGGCCCCCATGCAATGCTCCTCCAGCCCTCCGATGTGCTCCCAGCCACCCACCCCGTGCTCCTGTGGCCCCCCAATGTACTCCCGGATCCCGATCGTGCTCTTCAGCCGCCCGCCCCCCGCCCACCACCACCCCCCCCACCAGTGTTCCTCTAGCCCCTCAAAGTGCTCCCGTACCCGACCCCCCCGTGCTCCTTGCCCCCTGATCACGGTCCTCCAGCCTCCTCCCACCCCCGTGCTCCTCCGGCCTCTCAATGTGCTCCTGGCCACCTGCCCACCCCCACTACAAAAAAGGTGCATGAAAAGAAACTTGCAAGGGATATAAAAATGAATACGAAGGATTTTAAAATTATAGGAAAAAGAGGGTATTCAGGAGCAATGTTGGCCCCTTAAAAACTGAAAGCGGTGATATTGTCAATGATAATAAGGAAATGGCGGACATGTTGAATAATTACTTTGCGTCAGTATTTACAGTAGAATGTCGGAAATCCCAAGGAAACTAATATTGAATCGGGGACAGGGACTCAATAAAATGAACGTAAGTAAAATAACAGTAATGAAGAAAATAATGGCACTAAAGAATGACAAATCCCCAGGACCAGATGGTTTCCATCCCAGGATTTTAAAGGAAGTAGGTGAGCACATTGCAGATGCCATAACTATAATCTTCCAAAGTTCTCGAGGTTCAGGAACCGTTCCTTTAGATTAGAAAATTGCGCATGTCACTCCACTATTTAAGAATGGTGAGAGAGGGAAACTAGGGAATTATAGACCAGTTAGCCTAACATCTGTTGTCAGGAAATTGCTAGAGTCTATAATTAAGGATAGGGTGACTGAACACCTCGAAAATTTTCAGTTGATCATAGAGAGAGCCAGCATGGATTTGTGAAAGGTAGGTCATGCCTGACAAACCTGATTGAATTTTTTGAAGAGGTGACTAAAGTAGTGGACAGGAGAATGTCTATGGATGTTATTAATATAGACTTCCAGAAGGCATTTGATAAAGTCCCACTGTTAACTAAGGTAGAAGCCCACGGAATTGAGGGCAAATTATTGACCTTGTTAGGAAATTGGCTGAGCGGCAGGAGACAGAGAGTAGGGATAATGGGCAGGTACTCAAATTGGCAGGATGTGACTAGTGGCGTCCTGTTGGGATCTGTGTTGGGGCCTCAACTATTCACCATATTTATTAACGACTTAGATGATGGCATAGAAAGTCATATATCCAAATTTGCCAATGACACAAAGATAGGCGGCATTGTAGGCAGTGTAGATGAAAGCATAAAATTACAAAGGGATATTAAAAGATTAAGTGAATGGGCAAAACTATGGCAATGTAAGCAAATGTGAGGTCATCCACTTTCGACCTAAAAAGGATAGAACAGGGTACTTTCTAAATGGTGAAAAGCTAAAAACAGTGGCGGTCCAAAGAGACTTGGGGGTCCAGGTACATAGATCATTAAAATGTCATGAACAGGTACAGAAAATAATCAAAAAGGCTAATGGAATGCTGGCCTTTATAGCTAGAGGACTAGAATACAAGGGGGTAGAAGTTATGCTGCAGCTAAACAAAACCCTGGTTAGACCACACCTGGAGTACTGTGAGCAGTTCTGGGCACCACACCTTAAGAAGGATATATTGGCCTTGGAGAGAGTACAGCGTAGGTTTACCAGAATGGTACACGGACTTCAAGGGTTAAATTACAAGGAGAAATTACACAAATTAGGGTTGTATTCCCTAGAATTTAGAAGGTTAAGGGGCGATCTGATCAAAGTTTTCAGGATACTAAGGGGAACAGATAGGGTAGATAGAGAGAAACTATTTCCGCTGGTTGGGGAGTCTTGGATTAAGGGGCATAGTCTAAAAATTAGAGGAGTGAAATTAGGAAACACTTCTACACACAAAGGGTGATAGAAGTTTGGAACTCTCTTCCGCAAACGGCAATTGATGCTAGATCAATTGTTAATTTTAAATCTGAGATTGATAGATGTTTGTTAACCAAAGATATTAAGGGATATGGGCCAAAGTCAGGTATATAGAGTGAGATCACAGATCAGCCACAATCTCATTGAATGGTGGAACAGGCTTGAGGGGCTGAATGGCCTACTGCTGTTCCTATGCAGGCTTACCCGCTTGCAGCAAACCAGACTCTCCATCTGGCTGGCTGCAGGTGGGAAACTGAAGTTTCAAATGCAAATTAGGCCCTGCTGTTAAATTTGGCAGGGCCTGCGGGAAACCTGTTCTCCCGGGTTTCCCGACCGCTTCCGAGCCCCCGTCGTTCCCAATCCGCCAAAGTATTAAAATTCAGGCCTTTGTGGCCATAATTCCGTGATGTGATGAAGGGAGCACAGTGCGAGACCAGTCACAGATGATGTAGGGAGAGATGGTTAATGAAGTAGCAGGTGATCTAAGCAATGAATGTCCCAAGAGGCCTATTGATATATCTCTTAGTCGGCCTCCTTACTGACATAGAATATTACAACACATGTACCATGATGAATATGCGCTTGACTCCATGGCCAATACAATGGATGAAAGGTTGCTTGCACTGCATTTGGCCATTCAGCAGAGACCAACACCAGTGGTAATTACTGTCAAATTGTAGATAGCAGACCTTAGACACACCAGCAGGTTCAGAGCGCTGCTTTTAATGCTTTGGGGTTCAAAAACCAACAAGCAGTCAAGGCTGGCTGCAACTTACTTAGATAATGCTTAAAGAAAACTATCAGGGGATAAAGGCCTCATAATAGCACACTATTCTCTGGCTCAGACAGACCACTGGGCCTCATGAGTTCTCCCCTCCCTTCAGAAGAAGGCTGATGGGTATACACAACAAAATGCTTGGTGTATTCGGAAGTCTGCCATAAAGCCTGTGTTCAATGTAAAGGAGCATGAAGAAGTCCGGCACCAATGTGGCATAGGGCTTTGCGCAGAGCTCGGAGTCCATCCTTTCCAGCACAGAAGTGGTGTCCAACTCCACTAGCACACTTTAGACCCACCCAAGCTGCAACGTCTGATAGCTAATGTCTCGGCTTCCATTGCAGAACAAGCAGCTTCCACCAAAAGTCTAAGTGCTGCAGTGGAAGCTCAGGCTAAAGTTATGCAAGGTCAGCTTGCTGCCATGCAAGCTCAGACTGATGGCACCATGGCTGCAAATACCGATGTTCAAAGGGGCATGCAGGGTGTCCTAGCAGTCCAGCAATCTGTCCTCCAACAGATTACTAAGATTGCTGAGGCACTGCCCCGGGGGAGTGGCAGTGGTTCCATGGAGCAGAAGTCTGCTGTCCTCTGTCAGGATGATAGCATTCGTCCTCCCATCACTGCCACTCTGCCAGTGCCCTTGCTGTTGCTTGTCAGCCAGGCTGCCCAGACTACTGCCGTCCATGGCAAGATGGTGCAGTCTGAAGCCGCACCTTCTAGGCCCAGAGCTGCTCGAGGTCATCCTCCAAGGCCATCTGCAGTCTCCTCCACTAGAAGTCAGCAGCCATGCTGCAGCCACTGGGGTAGCACTGCGCAGGAGCACTAGGACAGGCAAAGGCACACAGAAGACAGACACTAAGGGAATGTACAAGGGTGATTAGTTTACGTTTGTATGCAATAAGGCATGCTTTCATTTATAAATTTGGTTTGGAATGTTTATTTTGTGGTGGCTTTTATTTCTGCATTGTGGCCCAGAGGACGATGCGATAGTCAGCGACAGAGGAAAGTTAAGCAGTGTGGGACTGTTGTTTAATGGGGAATTGTGGTTGCGTTTACTGGTATTGCAGTCGAATGTGTTCTTTACGTAAAACCCGGGCAGAAAGGGGTTGTCTAAGTTGCCGGCTCCCTTCCTCTTCCTCCTTTGCCACCTCCTTCCTCTTTGTGCTCCTGCTCCTCAGTTTCTCGCCTGATAGCTGGTAGCAAGCGCTGTGCCCTCATGATAGCAAGGTTGAGCATTTTGCTTTTTGTGGACTGGATATACCTGGGCAATTTTCCACATTGCTGGGCAGATGCCAGTGTTGTAGCTGTGCTGGAACAGCTTGGCTAGAGGCCCGGCTAGTTTTGGAGCACAAGTCTTCAGCACGACAGCTGGGATATTGTTAGGGCCCTCAGCCGTTTCTTGATATCATGTGGAGTGAATCGAATTGGCTGAAGACTGGCTTCTGTGATGGTGGGGACCTCAGGAGGAGGCAGAGATAGATTATCCACTTGGCACTTCTGGCTAAAGATAGTTGCGAGTGCTTCAGCCTTGGCTTTTGCACGTGCTGGGCTCCGCCAGCATTGAGGATGGGGACGTTCATGGAGCATCCTCCTCCTCCCATTAGTTGTTTAATTGTCCACCACCATTCACGACTGGATGTGGCAGGACTGCAGAGCTTTGATCTGGTCCATTGCTTTTGGGATTGCTCAGCTCTGTCAATAGCATGCTGTTTCCGTTGTTTAGCATGTATGTAGTCCTGTTTTGTAGCTTCACCAGGTTAGCACTTCATTTTTAGGTATGCCTGGTGCTGCTCCTGGCATGCTCTTCTACACTCCTCATTGAACCAAGGTTGGTCCCTTGGCTGGATGGTAATGGTAGAGTGAGGGATATGCTGGGCCATGAGGTTACAGATTGTGGTGGATTCTGCTGCTGCTTATGGCCCATTGCGCCTCATGGATGCCCAGTTTTGAGCTGCTAGATCTGTTCTGAATCTATCCCATTTAGCACGGTGGTAGTCCCACACACCACGATGGAGAGTATCCTCAGTGTGAAAACGGGACTTTGTCTCCACAATGATTCTGCGGTGGTCATTCCTATCAATACTGTCATGGACAGATGCATCTGTGACAGGTAGATTGGTGAGGACAAGGTCAAGTAGGTTTTTCCCTCGTGTTGGTTCTCTCACCACCTGCCGCAGGCCCAGTCTGGCAGCTATGCCCTTCAGGACTCAGCCAGCTCGGTCAGTAGTGGTGCTACCGAGCCATTCTTGGTGATGGACATTGAAGTCCCCCACCAACAGTATGTTCTGTGCCCTTGGTACCCCCAGTGCTTCTTCCAAGTGGTGTTCAACATGGAGGAGTACTGATTCATCAGCTAAGGGAGGGTGGTAGGTGGTAATCAGCAGGAAGTTTCCTTGCTCATGTTTGACTTGATGCAGTGAGACTTCATGGGGTGCAAACTCAATGTTGAGGCCTTCCAGGGCCACTCCCTCCCGACTGTATACCACTGTGTCGCCACTTCTGGTGGGTTTGTACTGCCGGTGGGACAGGACATACCTAGGGATGGTGATGGAGGAGTCTGGGGCGTTGGCTGAAAGATAAGATTCTGTGAGTATGACTATGTCAGGCTGTTGCTTGACTAGTCTGTGGGACAGCTCTCCCATTTTTAGCACAAGTCTCCAGATGTTAGTGTGGAGGAATTTGCAGGGTCGACTGGGCTGGGTGTGCCTTTGTCGTGTCTGGTGCCTAGCTCGATGCTGGGTGGTCCATCCGGATATATTCTTTGTATAGTTCTTTGTAATGGTTTGGTACAACTGAGTGGCTTGCTAGGCCATTTCAGAGGTGAGTTAAGAGTCAACCTCACCGCTGTGGTCTGGAGTCACATTTAGGCCAGACCAGGTAAGGACGGCAGATTTCCTTCCCTAAAGGATATTAGTGAACCAGATGGGTTTTTACAACAATCCAGTAGTTTCATGGTCACCATTATTGATACTAGCTTTTTATTCCAGGTTTATTAATTAACCGAATTTAAAGTCCCCAGCTGCTGTGGTGGGATTTGAACTCATGTCTCCTAATCTCATCTAATGATCTTATTAGTCCAGGCTCTGGATTACTAGTCCAGTAACATAACCACTGTGCTACTGTACCTCTAAATGGCTCAAATGCAGATGGCACAGCAGACTGCTGCAGAATGAAGGCATCATGACTGCTGCCAGGATACTGGGCATTGACCTGCATTATGCACTGCTATGGTCACAGACCAGCTGGACGTTGAGGGAGTGGAATCTCTTTCGGTTCTGGTACATGGCAGAGTTGACGTGCGCCACCCGCAAGGCAACGCGCATGCAGTCAATGGCACCCTGCACCATGGGCAAGCCTGCAATCCTAGCAAACCCTCGCGCTTGCTCCGCCTGCTTGTCTCTGGCAAGAATGAAATGAAGTTAGCTCTCTTTGAATAGAGAGCCTCAGTGACCTCACTTATGCAACAGTGAACCGCAAACTGCGAGATGTTGCTAATATCTCAAGCTCCAGCCTGGAAGGAGCCAGAAGCATAAAAATTCATCACCACGGTCATCTTCACAGCCACTGGCAATGCGGTCCTTGCCTGGCTCTGAGGTTGCAGCTGTGGCTGCAGCAATTGGCAGATTTCAGTGAGGACCTCCTTAGTGACGCGGAAACGTCGCACACACTGTTCCTCTCTGAGGTTCATGTAGGAGAATTGCTTCCTGAACACCCTGGGCGGATATGGCCTCCTGCTGAGAGCCCTTCTCCCCCTCCTTCCTCTTCTAGCAGCTTATCCTGCTCTGCGTGGCCTCTGCTCATTCTCCCAGTCATGCTCTATTCCAAGAGGAAGGCCTACTAGTGCGCCCATGTCTGGGAGCAACTGGTTTGTGCAGAAGCCTTGAAGTCAACAAAGAGTACTTCAGCACCTGCCAGACCACTCCCTGTAGACTTTTCAAACTTGAAACAACTATGAAAAGCACCCAAAACTTGTAGAATTGTAGCAACAGTCAGACAAAATCAACCAGCAACTAACCTGTGAGTAGTTGATGATCCCTTCAATTAGCGCTGGTGGCAGGTCCTTCCTGCTGCTTAATGCATGTTCAGCTGTGCGAGCTTAAGAGAGGGCATCGGCTGGAGCGTGGAGCTCAAGCGGCAGCGCTGGTGATAAATCAGCATTGCACGCTGATTGATGTCATGATCTGCCTGCTCTGCATACTTCTAGCGGATGTTAACTGCATGCGTGCCAACGCCCTCAACAAGAGGGTGTCCGGTGCAATTCGCATCAGAAGTGTGTGCATGCACCACGAACGTCATTTTGGATCTCTAACGGCACTCTGAGCGCCTAAAAAACGGGTGCTACCGACCCCAATTTCTCACCCTAACTATCGGCGCACGCCGCAAGATGCCCCACTCCAGTAAATTCTGGGCCATTATGTTACCCGAAATATATCTTTTATTACTTAGGAAAGGAAGATTTTTTTTCAATAAGATAAAGAACACAATCAATTCTAAGCCACAACTAAATAGGTAAAGCAACTAGTCATTGCAAAGCTTCCTCAAAGCGATGGGTAATATTTTTGTCCCACATCTGCCTTCCTGGCAACAGCAGCTCGTCTTCTTCTGATAGGTCTTGAACATCACTGCCCTCTTTGTTCTTCACACCTTCCTGCTGTTCCTCATCCAAATACATGGTAACATGGTGCAGAACTCAACATAGTTATAATTTTGCTACTTCCTCTGACCAATCCAAAAATCTGAATTGTTGCTTTAGCACCCCAAATATTTGCTATTCTTAATTAATGTGTGCATGCTATTGTATCGGATCTCTCCTACGGTAGGGATATTAGGCAGAGGTGTCATTGACCATGGTTGCATTGTGTAGCCTAAATCTCTGAGGAGGCAGCCCTCCATCTTTTTTTTTCAATTTCGAAGAGCTGTGTGGCATTTCACTGACTCAGAATGAAAACATTGTAAGAAATCGTTAGCTTACGGGGCACACTTGTGCGCTGCCCAGTTAAATAGGGAAACTAAAGAGTTAAAAGGTTTAGTAAGCCAGATGTGGAGAGAAAGAAGTGAATGGCGAGAGAACTTTTCTGCCCTCTGCAACCAGTTGCACTGGGAGCAAAGGATTCATGACAAAATGCAGTATACACAGAAGAAACTAAATCAAATATTCGAACAGAATGTTGAACTACAGGCAGAAAACACCAGACTGTGTGAGGAGTTAGATGATGCAAGGGGAATGTTAAGGGAATTAAACCGGTGCCAAACCACTGCCTCCCCCGAAGCAGACCATGGCCAACAGCTGCAGGCACAAATCGACCAACAACGGGCAGTGGTGGCTGCTGTCTCCAAAATCAAACCGAAAGATCCCGGCCTTTGCTGGGACACCATAGTTGGGGACCCTACTCCCTCAGCTCCCTCTGCTCTGCCCCTACCATACAAGGATAGCGAGGCGTGGGAGACGATACCAGTAAATGTGGTCACCCAAGCAAAGGCAGCATGCGAGCCCAAGCACCAGGCTGACCGAGACCTGGAAGGCAAGGCAGCCTCCTCGACCACCACTAGTAGTGAGGCAGAAACCATTGCAACAACCACGCATCGGTCCCTTACCACGGTTGAAGTGGTGGCGCTAAAGACTAACCTGGGGGCGGTGAATATGAACACCAGCCCCCTCGACTTCAGGCAGCAGTGGAGGATTTTTATAATCACCCACCCAGAACTAGAAGGGGATGACCTCAAATAGGTCCTCCTGGGTGCATGTTCCTCAGGACTAAAACAAGAAATGGACCAGGACATACTGAGGGGGGGGGGGGCGGCATAATAGATGAGATTGAGTTAGAACTATGCCAAGCACTAGGAGAGGAGGGTATCGACTTCCACCAGGTCCTAACTAGCACCAAACAGGGCCCTACCGAAAGCCCGAATGCCTTCGCGCATGGTAGAGGGGGCTACTTTAACTCACCGGCCTTCAAAACCCTCTTTTTGAACGGCCTCCAACCATTGGTCTGTAACGCGCTGGGTGTTTACGTCTCCAAAGACACCCCATGGGAACAAGTACGCACCCATGCCAAAACTGCTTGGGATCAGACCCGTGCCAATATCCCTAGGACACCTGCTAAAGCTACAGTAGTGGCCGTCGAAGGCCCGCTGCCTAACCCAAAGTCAGGGCCGTCCAAAACTCCCATGCCAGGAAAAGGTGCCTCGGTGCATTGCTACATCTGCCACCGTCTAGGCCACTATGCCCATCAATGCAACAACAACCCCCCAAGGCAAGCAGACCCCGACCTGGTCGAACAGCAACCATAGTGGCTTTGACCATCGGACTGGGAGCCCGACCGGTTGCTGCGGCGCATCAGCAACACGAGTCGACAAATTTGTTTCCACCTCCCCTGTGACTCCCACAGGCCTCTCAGGTGGAGGTAACTTCCCCTCTCCGATACACTGGTGGTGGGAGACCAGTAATACGCACGGTTGATTCTGGAGGCTGTCAACAATTAATGTTAGTCGACTCCGACTCCTCCACCACCATCATTCACGATCCCCACCCCGATCCTACAAAGGGCGTGCCCCAAGTTTTATCGGGCTTTGACAATTCAACCCAGACAACTATACAAGGATCCCTTCCCTTGGAGCTAAAGCAGGGTGTTGTTCGCAAAGGCACATTCACGGCCAGCTCCCCAGTTTGGCTGGTTAGAAAACCGGATGACTATTGACTATCGCAAACTCAACTCAGTCACCCCTGCGTGTGCCCCGGTGGTTCGGGAGACACCCACCCTACTCTCCCAGATTCCCAGTGGCAGTAATCAGTACAGAATGAGATTCAGTAGAAAACAGCAGAAATTGAAAATTGGCTTATGGGAAAAAGGATAAGATTAGTCTATGATGAAATAAAGAAAGGAGAAAAGGAGAGATTCTGTCCCTTTTCTACTTTCAGTGTAGTGTCCCTTTTTAAAAAAAAAAGCCTGTATGAATGTTTCGAAGCTAAAAGCTGAGGAAAACAAAAAAGGTTTGTTTAACAAAAGATTAAGTTTCAGTCTAAGATTTAACCTTGGAGATGTGGTTGCTATCGTGAATTTTCCAAGGCAGTTTGATTTGTTTTGTTTAAATGTGAAAACCAAACTGTCTTTTTCGATCGGGAAAGTTTTTTTAAATTTACGTGAAGTGACGCAATTGCTTGCATCTGACAATATTTGCTCCGCCTTCTTATAAACCTGCAAAGGAGTTAACACTTTCCACTGGCAGCTGTTTTCTATCTTTAATATTGTATTGGTCAGTAAAGTTTCTCCAGACGCTCATGAATGAGATAGAATCTGGTATTAATGGAAATTTTCATTCTAGTGAAAGTCAGGAAAGTGTAGTTACGAGTAGTAAATTGATAGCTTTCTCTTGGAGACATTTGTGTCCTTGCCTATGTACCTTTTAAGAAAACTGCATTGATAGCCTGGCCACTACCCAAGACATTGGGACTATGCAGAGGGAGATGAGCAAAGCTCTCCAGATGACTACAATCTTTTGATAGGATCACCTGAAAGCTTGTATTGGATGGCACGTGTGGCATGATATTGAGATACCGATATGAGTGTGCAAATGTGATTTGTTACATATGAAGCAATTACCATCCAGAAATGCATGGTGAATTTGCACTGAAGGCCCGGATGAAATGTATCCCAGGCTGTTAAGCGAAGCAAAAGAGGAAATAGCAGAGGCCCTGACCATCATTTTTCAATCCTCTCTGGCTTCAGGTGTGGTGCCGGAGGACTGGAGGACTGCTAATGTGGTACCCTTGTTTAAAAAGGGAGAAAAGGATAGACCGAGTAATTACAGGCCAGTCAGCCTAACCTTGGTGGTGGGAAAGTTATTGGAAAAAATTCTGAAGGACAGGTTAAACCTTCATTTAGAAAGACACGGATTAATCAAGGATAGTCAGCACGGATTTGTTAAGGGAAGGTCGAGTCTGACAAACTTGATTGAATTTTTTGAGGAGGTAACAAGGAGGGTAGATGAGGGTAGTGCGCTTGATGTAGTGTATATGGACTTTAGCAAGGCTTTTGATAAGGTTCCACATGGCAGACTGGTCACGAAGTTAAAAGCCCATGGGATCCAGGGCAAAGTGTCAAGTTGGATTCAAAACTGGCTTGGAGACAGGAAGCAGAGGGTAATGGTTGATGGGTGTTTTTGTGACTGGAAGGCTGTTTCCAGTGGAGTTCCGCAGGGCTCAGTACTAGGTCCCTTGCTTTTTGTGGTATATATCAATGATCTTGACTTGAATATAGGGGGTATGATTAAGAAGTTTGCAGATGATACTAAAATCGGCTGTGTGGTTGAAGAAGGAAGCTGTAGACTGCAGGAAGATATCAATAAATTGGTCAGGTGGGCAGAACAGTGGCAAATGGAATTCAATCCGGAGAAGTGTGAGGTAATGCATTTGGGGAGGGCTAACAAGGAAAGAGAATACACATTAAATGGCAGGACACTGAGTAGTGTAGAGGAACAAAGGGACCTTGGAGTGCATGCCCACAGATCCCTGAAGTTGGCAGGCCAAGTAGATAAAGTGGTTAAGAAGGCATACGGAATGCTTGCCTTTATTAGCCATGGCATAGAATACAAGAGCAGGGGGATTATGCTTCAACTGTATAAAACACTAGTTAGGCCTCAGCTAGAGTACTGCATGCAGTTCTGGTCACCACATTACAGAAAAGATGTGATTGCACTAGAGAGGGTACAGAAGAGATTTACAAGGATGTTGCCGGGAGTAGAAAATCTTAGCTATGAGGAAAGACTGGATAGGCTGGGTCTGTTTTCCTTGGAACAAAGGAGGCTGAGGGGAGACCTTATTGAGGTGTATAAAATTATGAGGGGCATAGATAAAGTGGATAGAAAGGACCTATTTCCCTTAGCAGAGGGGTCAAAAACCAGGGGGCACAGATTTAAAGTAATTGGGAGAAGGTTTAGAGGGGATTTGAGGGGAAATTTCTTCACCCAGAGGGTTGTGGGGGTCTGGAACTCACTGCCTGAAAGGGTGGTAGAGGCAGGAACCCTAACCACATTTAAAAAGTACTTGGATGTGCACTTGGGATGCTCTAACCTGCAGGGCTACGGACCAAGAGCTGGGAAGTGGGATTTGGCTGGATAGCTCTTTGTTGGCCGGCGCGGACACAATGGGCCGAAATGGCCTCCTTCAGTGCTGTAACTTTCTATGATTCTATGAAGAACGGGTCTCAGACATGCTCAGTTACTTGACAACAGTAAGACATGAAATGGTTAATGTGGCTCAGGAGAGTGAGACAACTTTTAAAGCATTGACACATACTCCATCGAGAAACTATCTAATTAATGAAACAATCAGAATAGAGTTCAACACACTGATACCTGTTAGAGGGATTGAAATTGAAGTTGAAGTGGAGAGTTACATGGAATTTGGATTGGGACAATTGAGGCTAGGGAGAAATCATGTTTAGCAAGAATTATCCACAAGATGGATACGAGTAAAAGAGATCTGGAGAATCTTTTAAGTCCATGACTTGTTGATTAGATGTTAAACTGTAATGTCGCTTGAAATGACTGTAAGACTGAATTTAACTGTGACTGTAATAATTGTTTTGTAGATAACAGAGCGTGGGAAAAATCAGTGCAAATCCAGTATGAGGTGGTTTTGGTGGTGCCTCCTGTGTCACTACTACCGCAACTACCATGCTTTACGGGTCTAACAGGACCTGTCCCATCAATCAACACGTTTTACTCAATATCAAAACTGATGCTCAAGTGACTCTGCCAGTAAATGAGATACTTAAGTATGAGCTCCACTATTATGTGGCACAATTTGGGTAATACAGTCCCCTGTTCCCCTGAATTAGCAGGTTAAATCAGAGGCTTCCAGCCTCACTAGAATATTTAAAGGGCTTCAGTGAGCTCGTGATGCGACTGAACTCCTCCCTAAAGCACATTTATGTTTTGGAGCAAGACAACTCGAGAATAGATATTGAAATTGACAGCATAGGGGACTACTCACACTGGTGGGATATTGGGCTTAATACATCAGCACACTCTTTGGTTCATATTATTTCAACACTCTGGTAGTTCTCCAACTTGTAACCCATGTAGTAAGACTTTGATACATAAGCCAATTGTGTACTCATGCCTATGACTAACCAGCACTAAAATTAATTGAGCACACCGAAAGAGAAGATCCGAAGCAATGTAAAGGAGACCCCAGGTGGGGTAAGATCAGGAAAGATAGAAGAAACAGAGGATTAGAGCAGAGAAGGCTGAGGGGGGACCTGATTGAGGTGTACAAAATTATGAGGGGCATAGATAGGGTAGATAGAAAGGAACTTTTCCCCTTAGTAGAGGGGTCAATAACCAGGGGGCATAGTTTCAAGGTAAGGGGCAGGAGGTTTAGAGGGGATTTGAGGAAAAACTTTTTCACCCAGAGGGTGGTTGGAATCTGGAACTCCCTGCCTGAAAGGGTGGTAGAGGCAGGAACCCTCAACATTCAAGAAGCATTTAGATGAGCACCTGAAACGCCATAGCATACAAGGCTACGGACCAAGTGCTGGAAAATGGGATTAAAATAGACAGGGCTTGATGGCCGGCGCGGACATGATGGGCCAAAGGGCCTCTTTCTGTGCTGTATAACTCTATGATACCCCAGGCGGGGCAGAATTGGAACACCGGAACAGTGAACTGAACCTGTGTGAAGGGTCGGAGGTTGCTCCTCCCCCTCAAAAGAATGGACTGTAAGGAAGGGTGCAATCTTCTATTCTGAGTCACCCTACTAACTAACGCCCAAGTTGAGAAAGCAATAAGCTAATTAGGGGACTACGAGTGGTGGAAAGTAGCTTATAATGCCAGCCAGCATCCCTGGGCACGAATGGTATCAGCGGGCCGATAACTTAGAACTAGCTAGATTAGTCAAAAGAGGATTGTGAGAAGTCAATAAGGATATTTCCTTCTCAAGGTGGGGAGTTGTAAGAAATCGTGAATTGAAAGAAATAACTTGAGACAAAAGTCTCTTCAGACTGGTGTTAGAATAACTGGTTAGACGCTTAGAATTTGCTGATGTTCTTGGTTCCCTGTGGATGTTATAACATTCTGCACCGTGGCGGTGACCTTGTTTCCAGACTAGCTGTCTGCTGTTTGTGTGCTAGAAAGGTTGTTGACTGTATCTTTGATAATCTACCCTGGGCCCACCAGTAAAAAGAGAGTAAAAGAGATATCTAAAGAGCTTTTAGCACAGACAGAAGGGAAGAGCTGTTCGCGCACGTCAGCCGTCTGTCCGATCGGGACCGATACCAGCTGCTTGTCACGGTCGTATGTCTGCTATGTCTATCTTGATTGCGTGTTGTACTTAACGTAAACTGCCGCTCCTTAATAAAATGCCTTACAACTCCTAAGTCACACACAGATTACCCAAAGGGTCTTGCGATCCAAATCTTACAACATCATGCATACTCCATAGGACGCATGCATTGATGTTGCTGGTTATATGCAAATTTGCATACTGATGGAATGATAACCCTTCCTATTTATTTATGTCAATTGGTTATTGGTAAATGCATAAATGACCACTTAGCATCGACAATGCCCTTGATCTTGGGGAAAGTTTTTAAGTTGGAAAATCTGTAGCTGACTCTGACTATTGCTGGATGTTCAACTGAAATGTATGTAAATTGGTTGTGTTTTAGTTATTTACTTATTGCAGCAGTGGTCAGCACAGTGACAGACTCCTGTGATGTGGGTGTCTGGGAGAACGCTGCAGCATAAAAATTGAGGGTAGTGATGAAGTTGACTGTCACAAGTAGTGCAGTGTAGATGTTTGGCTGTCCTGCATGTTATTGTGGACCAGGCAGCACAGTAAAGTAACAGCTTCCTTGCTAGCCTTCAGTCTCCTCATGCACTGGTCACCCATAAGGTTCAGATAGCCGAGTCTCTTATGATAGACCCATTGGGGTAGTATATTCCATGAGCAATGTGCCTTTTCTGCCCTTTGTGTTTCTGAGCAACCCTTTCTGAGTTCTTGCAGCACTATGCAATAATTGATTATATTTGCACCCAAGCTGTGGAGATGGAAACTGTGCAGCACTGCTTACCACCGTTAATGCTACGGTGAGCCTTTGAAATCTTTCTCTTTCATTTGCAAAACTAACTCACAGGTATTACTGTGAGTTATGAACCCGACCTTCATATTTATCTCACGAAGAGGAAAATGCTAAAATTTGTATTCATAACCCTTTAACAATCACTTAACAATCCTAAAAGAGTATTTTCTTTCTGTGGGCTAACTCTCAAATATATTTTGGCATGGTAGCAATACTCTTGAGTGGAAAAGTAAAGGAAGAAAACAATGTCAGTCCTAACTGTCAACATTGGTCTCCTGTCTAACTCACATCTACTTTAGTGTTAAACTTGACACACAGAAAGAAATGTACCCAGAATTTTAAACATTCCAAGCGAGTCAGTTTCTCAATCTAACCTCCAAATGTTCTCTACGCACCAATTAACTGCATCATATGCAAAAAGCATAATATTTACAGACGACTATAATTATGAAACTATAATTTCCCATCACACATATGTATTGAACTCTGTTCAACAAAATACAGTTCTTCTTTCACTCTCATGGGCAGAATTGAACACTGAAAATATACCAGAGTCAGCTGAACTAATTATAGGTCAGGCGCGAGCCGTCACACTGGCACCAAGAAAAGTAAAAGCTGAATTATCATTTTTTTTCATTTTTAAACTTTTAAAAACAGAAATGAGAATCATCGTCATGGCAACAAACAATCCTAATATAGGGTGACCTACTTTCATCCTTGAATACTAACTCTTTGGCAGGAAATTCAATTGAAATCAATACCCATGAAATTCCCAGCTTTGTTGCAACTTTTAATTTTGAAATAAGCACATCAAGAAATGTTAATGTGCAAATTGAATCAGCTGATGAAGATGTTGCAATGAGTCATGAGGCAACATTATTAAGCAACTTCTGAGAAGCAGCATAATTCTCACTCCAGAAAATTTTGAAACTCCTTCGTTGCAAAATGGTGCCTAACCTTTGATTACATTTGAATTTGTTAAACATTTACTTTATTCTCAATCCTCTTTCCTGAATATAGCCATTTATACTGACAAACGGTCCCACAGGCAGCATCCCAATCCTGTCCTCAACTGGTGATAGCCCCTACCAAAAAGTGTATGTCCTATTACTGCTGCGTTGGCTGAGATCAGTTAATTCAATACAGGCCAAAGTTCGAACTTGGAAATGTATGGTTTGTATGGCTCAACACTTCACAACATGGTTAATTTGTCCACTGAACTGTCAGTGGTGTCTGTTAAACATCTTTTATACAAGAAATTTAAAATTTAAAAATGAACATAATTTTAGGGCGGTGGGTGGTATTACTCAGATTCAAAGGCACCTGGAGCATCCATTATCATCAGGGACACACAAGCAGTGGCTACCAACCAGCCATATTGTTCAAATGGAATTGAAGAGATGGGCTTGCTTCAGTAGCTAAGTAACAGCACTGATGTACACATGATGCTCAAAGGTTCAGAAGCATTGGCCGGAATTTAAGTTTTTGACCCACCTGGAGCAGGGGGGGGGTGTGCCCGGTAGAAGTCCGGGTTTCTCCGCACGCTGTGGAATTTTAACTCCACAGCGTGCGTGTGACGTCACGGACAGGTTCCCCGCCCGGAAGTCAGCCTGATTGACAGGCTGGCTTCCAGTCGGATGGGGTACGCTGGACAGGAGGCCGCAGCCATTGGTAGGTGCGAGCTCTGACCCTGGGGGAGGCTCTGAACCTGCGGGGGTGTTCCGATTCCCTATCCCGAGGGCAGCCCTCCTGCTGCTCCCAACCCACAAGGATTGCTCCCCGAGGCTGTCGTTGCCTTGCAGCAGCTGCCGGGCATTAGCAGGTTAAATCAGAGGCTTCTAGCCTCACTAGAATATTTAAAGTGCCAACCTGCCTCCGTTAAACCCGGAAGTGGGCAGGTTGGAGACGGGTTGAGGTCAAGATTCACGTTTTTAATACTTTAAACTCCCACCCGACCTCAACCCACCGTTTTTTGGGGTTAAAATTCCCCCCCTTTGTGTTGCACCCAGCCAGCTTTTGAAGCTGGCTTAGGTACATAGGAATAGGAGCAGGGCATTCAGCCCCTTGAGCCTATTCTATTATTCAATTAGATCATGGTTGATCTGTACCTCAACTCTATTTATCTGCCTTTGTTCCATATCCCCTGAACCCTCACCTAACAAAAATCAATCAATCTCAGTCTTGAAAATTTCAATTGACCCAACATCCACAGCCTTTTGGGGGAGTGAGTTCCAGATTTCTACTGGCCTTTGTGTGGAAAGAGTGCTTCCTGATTTCATTCCTAAATGGCCTAGCTTGCCCTCTTGTTCTGGATTCCCCCAACAGAGGAATTAGTTTCTCTGTATCTACCATATCAAATCCCTTTATCTTTTAAACACCTCGATTAGATCACTCTTCAAACTTCTAAACTCAAGGGAATAAAAGTCAAGTTTATGCAACATGCCCTCATAATTTAACCCATAAACCACTATTTTAAATAATATGCACCTAGCAAAGACATTAGAGAAAGTTATGCATGTAAAAAGATTTTAACAACTTCAGAAGCAATTCAACAGTTTTTGTAACAAAAAAACATAACTGGAGGCAAAACTAAATTGGAGCACCCAAAATTTATCTACTAGCTACTACTAACATTGTTGAAGCTGGTGGCCATTGAGTACTCTACAAAAATTAAGAGAGATTATAATTCCACTGATTCTCTGCAGCAGTTGCCGTACCTCCTCTCATCACACCAGTTTGTGTTAGATACAGAGACTACTTCAGGCTGGCACTGACTTTTTAGGTCACTGATTTTTTAGGTCAATGAATGTAAGAAGACAAGAAAGGGCAGAAGGAGAAAAAGCTATGTATAACATGCACTGCCATTAACTCTGACGCAATCACCATAAAGAGGTGAACAACTGCAAGTAAATACACTCTTGTGGAATTGCTTCTTGACTGTTGAAGCAATTAAGCAAAATGTCACCTTGGTCAGTTTAATGTCACAATATAGCGTTCAACCTTGATTGGTGTCATTCCATATTTGGCCCTTGTATAAAACCACATCTACAGTATAATATCTGCAATATTATTCTGGCTAATGCTTATTGCAGCAACCTATTAAATCACAACATTAATTTATGAATAAACTCAAGAATCACAGTTGCATATTTTGGTAAAGAAATGCTGCAGTACAGTCCAAGAATATTTGTATGGTTACTGTAAAAATGGATATTATCTAGTGAAATTTGTTTTTGCACTGTTTATGTTAAGATGCTTCATTCCACAAAATGTAATTGCACACAGCACACAGTATGCATCATCAGGCCAGCTTAGAAATTATTAGAGCTATCTTCCCTTTATCTCCTATACACAACAGGTTTTAGATTCATAGGGCTGGATTTTGATACTGGGGCGGGTTGGGGTTGTGTCATCCGCATTTCGTGTTATCCACCCGACTGAAAGTGGATGTGGGAGATTGATGCAATTTTCACTTAATTGGGCAATTGAGTTCCAGCATGTGGGAACCCATGAACCAATTAGTGGTTTCAGTCTGAAAGTCGCCTCTGATGATGTCATCATTGCTGCTGCATTGCAGGTCAGAGACTGCCTGGCCTTTGCTGTGAGAGGACCTGGATGCAAAATGAGCAGCATCTGAGAGAGAGAGAGAGAATTTTTTTTGCATCCAGGTCCTCTCACAGCAAAAGGCCAGGCAGTCTCTGAAATCATTCAATGCAGCAGCATCAGAGGCGACTTTCAGACCTAATACTACTACTACCTTCATCACATCTCCGTTGTAATAGTGGACCTGCAGCTGATAGTCAGCTATCCACTTGTGCTCCCGCCAGGTTTCACTGGCGTGTTTCACATCAGGCGTGCTTCACGTCGGAAAAGGGTTAAACTAGCTAAAACGTTTCAAAATGGCATTACAGAGCCAATTTAGGGCTTTAATAGCCTCTCCTGCCTCTTGGAGGCGGGACGAGTCGGGAACACCGCACACAATTTTTTCAAAATTGCGTGGAGGCGGAATGGAGGCGGGATCAGGTCCGCCCGCCACTTTTCGCTATTTTAACTCCCCACACATCTCCAAACCCGCCTCCACGACCCTATGAAAATCCAGCCCATAGAATTTTACAACACAGAGACTATTCAGCCCATTGTGTGTGGGCTGGCCCTTCTTAATGAAATTAATGAACCATTGCTATTGTGAGATGAATTGGATCTTGTGTTACATACTCAATGCCACTTTTTAGTCAACATAACATTATATTGTTTTGTTTTGAAGCTTTTAACAGCAGGAAGTACCTGCGATTAACAACACTGCATGCTGTTATGTGGCAACACAAATGTAATTTTTTTTTACTTTAAATGTGCTCAGCAATTTGGCACAGATCTGCTATGGTAATTTGAGGGTCCAGGTACACAGATCATTAAAATGTCATGAATAGGTACAGAAAATAATCAAAAAGGCTAATAGGAATGCTGGCCTTTATATCTAGGAGGACTAGAATACAAGGCGGTAGAAGTTATGCTGCAGCTGTACAAAACCCTGGTTAGACCACACCTGGGGTACTGTGAGCAGCTATGGGCACCACACCTTAGGAAGGATATATTGGCCTTGGAGGGAGTGCAGCGAAGGTTTACCAGAATGATACCCGGGCTTCAAGGGTTAAGTTACAAGGAGAGATTACACAGATTAGGGTTGTGTTCCCTAGAATTTAGAAGGTTAAAGGGTGATCTGATCGAAGATATTAAGGGGAACAGATAGGGTAGATAGAGAGAAACTATTTCCGCTGGTTCCAATGATCTAGGAATTTACCCTCGCAGACTTGAATCCAGCCTAGGGAAACAAGATATATTACTTAGAATAGAGTCATAGAGGCACAGAAGGAGGCCATTCGGCCCATCGAGTCCGTGCCGGCTCTGTAGAGCAATCCAGTCAATCCCATTCCCTTGCTCTATCCCCATAGCTCTGCAAGTTTATTTCCCACAAGTGCCTATCCAGTCTCCCCTTGAAAACATTGAGTGTCTCCGCTTCCACCACTTCCGTCGGCAGCGAGTTCCAGGTCCTCACCACTCGCTGCGTAAAAAAGTTTCTCCTCACATCCCCCCTGTACCTCTTGCCCAAAACCTTAAATCTGTGTCCCCTAGTCCTTGTACCATCAACTAATGGGAACAGCTTTCCCCCGTCTAGCCTATCCAAACCCGTCATAATCTTGTACACCTCTATCAAATCACCCCTCATCCTCCTTTGCTCTAATGAAAACAAATCCAGCTTCTCCAACCTGTCCTTCCGGGTCCCCATCCCCGGAACCATTCTGGTAAATCTCCTTTGCACCCTCTCAAGGGCCTTCACATCCTTCCTAAAGTGTGGTGACCAGAACAGAACTTCTCTCAATAGCAGTTGTTATGTGCTCAAATAAATATGAATATTAGTTTTGACCATGCTAAATACATAATTGCAGAGGAATTCATTGTTACCATTTCCATAATTGTCAAACTGGGATCCAGGGACCCTCAACATGAGGGGATCCCAAAGGATCTGCGAGGTCATTGAATTTCTGGCCATCTAGAGCCTGGCTTAAACAGTGTTAACTTAGTACATATTCTGTTGCCAATACTAATAAAGGACATTTTCTGCAAAGGTTTTTGAAAGTCAGAACAGGGATCTCCAAGTGTCTGTCAGTATTTGTAAAGAGTCCCTTATACAATAAACAATGGCTATTTCAACTGTCTCTACTCTATGAGGTCAAGTGCAGTCAGCGATGCTCATACGAGTGGTGTGTTATCAGGAAAGAAAATAGAGGAACATTGCTTATATATAAAAATAATGGCACGAATAAATGTATTTTTTTTTAAAGCTCCATAGGCTAATTCTTACAAAAACCAGGGCAATAAAGTCTGTTGGTTTAAGTATGTATGACTGCAGCAGGGTTTTTTCCAATATGTATACCACCTCTCCCACCCCAAAAAGACTTGTAATACAAGGAGAAGCCAATAGCTTCTGAAAAGAAAAACAGTACATATCCAATAAAATTGATTTTTAACAAATTATTAAAATTAGTGTAAGAAATGGTATAGAATTGATGAGATTATCAGCTGGACCACAAAAAAGGAGAAAGGAAAACATATTTGTTTAAGCAATTCATCATATACTCTCCTCTGTGCTACCAAAGGAAAGTGCTAAGAATGAAGGAAACGGTGTCCTGGAAATTCTTGCACATGTCTCGTCAGCCACCTCAAGAGTAGCAATGACATAGGCCAGAGAGCAAGCTTCCAGCTCATTTTCTCTTCAGGAAATGCATGTGACACAGGACATTTTAAATGAGTCAAAATAAATCCATAAATACAAAGAACAAACAACACATATGTTTCATTGCAATTTAACTAAGATTATATTGTTCCATTTTCTGTTCAATATTTATGTTTCTGACATTCTTCTTAAATGTAATGAGGTTCAGCATGTTTACAGGAGGTCAAAATACCTACACAATCTTCATGCAATCCATTTCATCAGATTTAGTCATGTTTTTTTCATTTGAAAAAAAGCAAGTTATTAGTTCAAGTTCCGTTCAGGAATTCCTACTGGTTAAATTCAATTCCTCAGTTTGGTCAGTTCTGAACCAGGTTATTCAATGGAGCACTAAGCAACAGCAAAGTGTTGCACTGGAGAAGGGGTGGGGAGGGCAAGGAGAAAACATTCTTGAGTTGCATTTATGACTGAACAGCATTGATGGTAGCCATGAAAACATTTGCAGGCACATTATTCTGCCCTCCTACTGAAGGATGTGTGGTAGGAAATGGCCTGCAGCAGAAGTAACAAAAAGGCAAATAACAGGAAAAAAAAGCATTCCAGAAATTAAGTAGGTCACGAGCCCCATAACAACTTTCATCATTTAATTAAGTACATCTTAATGCCAAATATTGAAAATGTCACAAATATTTTGTTTTGGCAATTTAATACTGTCATAAAGTAGACTGAAATCTAATAATATTCAGTACTTTTTATATATGTACCTACTAAATTTGCTGATTTTAAATACGAGTAACAACTTCAGATTTAACAAGTAAAAAGCTGTCTTAAGATCTTTACCAATATTTCTAAAAGAACTTGGGAAATACAGGATTTACAGATTGTGTTGACTTTTGCCTTCATACAAAGCCATTGTTCATGCACTCCTCACTTGAAGAGAATATAGATCAGTATTGTAACCCAATTTCCGACTAGCACTCTGAGCATAGCATAGCAACAACTCTTCTCCCACACGGAATATAAGGGTGAATTTACCCATAGGAACAGGTGTAGGCCATTCAGACCCTTGAGCCTGTTCTGCCATTCAATTAGATCATGGCTGATCTGTACTCCAACTCCATTTACCCACTTTTGATTCATATCCCTTGATACCCTTACCTAACAAAAATCTATTGCTCTCAGTCTCGAAAATTACAACTGACCCAGCACCTCTGCCTTTTTTGGGGGGGGGGGGGGGGGGGGGGGAGGGGAGTGAGTTCCAGATTTCCACTACCCTCTACATGGAAAAAGTGCTTCTTGATTTTGCCGCTAAATGGTCTAGCTCTAATTTTAAGATGTGTCCTCTTGTTCTGGATTCCCCCACCAGCGGAAATAGTTTCTCTGTATCAATCCTATGCTTTTTAAACTTCAATTAGATCAATCTTCAACTTTCTAAAATGAAGTGAATACCAGCCAACTTTATGCAACCTATCCACATAACTTAACCCTTTAAACTCCAGTATTATTCTGATTAATCTGTGTTGTACCCCTTCCAAAGCCAATGCATCATTCCTGACGTTTGGTGCCCAAAAATAGATATTATACTTTTAATATATAACATAACATATATATTAAAGCTTTTGAAAAAAAACCTATAGAAATGCTTCCAAGAAGTTAGCCGTAGATCAGTGGTTGCACTCTCGCTCCGGAGTCAGAAGGTTGTTGATTCAACTCCCACTCTAGAGACTTGAGCACATAATCTAAGCCAACACTCCTGTGCAGTGCTGAGGGAGTGCTGCACTGTCGGAAGTGTCGTCTTTTGGATGAGGCATTAAACCAAAGTCCTCTCAGGTGCCATAAAAGAGCACATCACACTATTTTGCAGAGGAGATGGGGAGTTGTGGACAATAACAAGCAAGTCGCTGGCGAAGCAGCATTGAAGATCGGGCCATTGTGGCCCTCAGCTAAGTGATGAAGGGGGGGCGATCGGGAAGGGAGGCGATGAAGTTGGGGTCCGAATATTAACCTGCTCTTTTGAGCAGGCGAACAGGACATCTGTCCCAAGCTAGAGGTCTTCTTTAACTATGCAGATTGTGGCCCGCTGATGTCATCGGGCACCGATCTGCTATTTTAGTCTGTAGCCTGAGCGGGCTAGACCTGTTGGGAGGTGGATTGTGGGCAAGAAGAGGCCCAGGCAGGTAAGTTTTAAAACATTTTTTAAGGTTTCCTCATAAGCTAGGAGGAATAAGAGTTCTCCTCTTGTTCTCACAAGGAAGCCAAATGGCCTCCCTTACTTACTTCTTCGCCCACCCCACCATTTATCTGACCGGGACCAATCCTGCGGGTCCCTGGCTGTGACCTCCTGCCTGCGATCTTATGTTCCCGTCCACCGGCCAGATAATGGCCTCCATGTCCCCGGAGATCCTCGCTTACTCCAGGGCTCGCACGCAATGTACCCACCCACCTTCTTTAAAATCAGGGCCAAAGTGTCAGCTTAGTTCAGTCGGTCACACACTCATCCCTAAGGCAGAAGGTTGTAGGTTCAAGCCTCACCCCAGGATTTCAGCATATAAATCAGTGCATGCTACACAGTCAGGTAGCTGTCCTTTGAATGAAATGTTAATCAAAGCACCTGTCGTCCTGTTTCAGATGAATAATGTTAATATTCTCATGGCACTACCTGAAGCGGAGTAGGAAGTTCTCCCTATATTCTAGCCAACATTTTAGCTCAACCAACACATTTCAGTTATTTGTCAAACATTGCTGTATGAAAAACGGCTTCCGTGTCTATGTAACAACAGTAATTGCACCTCAAAGTAATTTAAGGTGTGTGAAGCACTTTGGAACATTTCTGAGAAATGTGAAAAGATATTATATAAATGCAAAATAACAACAGAAAACGCTGGAAAAACTCAGCAGGCCAGGCAGCATCCGTGGAGAGAGAAACAGAGTTAACGTTTCAGGTCAAAGACCTTTCGTCAGAACTGGAAATAGCAGGAAATGAAATAGATTTAAGGCAAGGATAAAGCTGGGAAAAGGGGGAGTGGATGAAAGAACAAAAGGAGAGATTAAGAGACATTGAGAGATGATCAAGGCAAGAGGAGGTGTTAATGTGACAGGTTGAGGCTAAAATAAGTGTGAAATGCACTGGCAGAATGAAGGACTGCTGCCAGCTTCTAGGAGGGAAAAAAAAGGGGGGGGGGGGGCCAAACAAAAGGGTGGATGAAAAAATAAAATCTAAATGTGATAGGGGCTAGGTTATGATCTAAAATTGTTGAACTCGATGTTGAGTCCAGAGGGCTGTAGCGTGCCTAAACGAAAGATGAGGTTTTCGTTTAGGCACTCTACAGCTCTCTGGACTCAACATCGAGTTCAACAATTTTAGATCATAAACCTAGCCCCTATCACATTTAGATTTTATTTTTTCATCCACCCTTTTGTTTGGCCCCCCCCCCTTTTTTTTCCCTCCTAGAAGCTGGCAGCTGTCCTTCATTCTGCCAGTGCATTTCACACTTCTTTTAGCCTCAACCTGTCACATTAACACCTCCTCTTGCCTTGATCATCTCTTAATGTCTCTCAATCTCTCCTTTTGTTCTTTCATCCCCTCCCCCTTTTCCCAGCTTTATCCTTGCCTTAAATCTATTTCATTTCCTGCTATTTCCAGTTCTGACGAAAGGTCTTCGACCTGAAACGTTAACTCTGTTTCTCTCGCCACGGATGCTGCCTGGCCTGCTGAGTTTTTCCAGCGTTTTCTGTTGTTATTTCGGATTTCCAGCATCCGCAGTATTTTGCTATTACCTGTATATAAATGCAAGTTCTTTCCTTCAAAAGTAGCTGTTGGAATCATAAGATAACATTCGTAAAACTAAAAATGTTTTCAGGATATAATCAACAATAAAGTTCTGTGAAGAAACAACATGAATATTGTGCCTATGGATTGGAAAACTGCAAATGTTATTCCACTTATCACGAACGCACTTATTTAAGAAGGGAGCCATGGAGAAACCTGATAACTACAGACCTGTACATTTAACATCAGTTGAAGTTACTGGAATCCATCATCAGGGACAGAGTGACTGAGCACATGGACAAGTACGAGCTGATCAAAGAGAGTCAGCATGAATTTGTGATTTGTGTAGATCATGTCTGACTAATCTAGTTGAATTTCTTGGAGATCACTGACATGTTCTCTATATGGATTTCAGCAGACATTTGATAAGGTTCCACACAAGAGATTATTAGCAAAAATGAAAGCGTACAAATTGGAGGTAACCTTGTGACATGAGCTGGCAATTGGTTGGGAAGTAGGAGACAGAAAAAAGGAATAAAATGATCATTCTCTAGTGGGATGTGATAAGTGCTATTACCAGGGATCTATATTGGGGCCTCAGCTTTATATTATATATATTAATGACTTGCATTAAAGAATAGAGAGTTATATCTCTAAGTTTCTAGATGACACTAAGTTAGAATCATAGAAATTTACGGTACAGAAGGCCATTCGGCCCATCGTGTCTGCGCCGGTTGAAAAAGAGCTATCCAGCCTAATCCCACTTTCCAGCTCTTGGTCATAGCCTTGCAGGTTAAGGCATTTCAAGTGCATAGCCAAGTACTTTTTAAATGCGATGAGGGTTTCTGCCTCTACCACCCTTTCAGGCAGTGCGTTCACCCTCAGGGTGAAAACATTTCTCCTCAACTCCCCTCTAATCCTTCTACCAATTACTTTTAAATCTGTGCCCCCTAGTTATTGACCTCTCTGCGAAGGGAAATAGGTGC
Source organism: Squalus acanthias (assembly GCA_030390025.1). Lineage (NCBI taxonomy): Eukaryota > Metazoa > Chordata > Chondrichthyes > Squaliformes > Squalidae > Squalus > Squalus acanthias. Next base: position 207,591,180 of record CM059425.1, read on the forward strand.
TTCCTATGCACTCTATCTAGGCCCCTCATAATTTTATACATCTCAATTATGTCTCCCCTCAGCCTCTTCCATTCCAAAGAAAACAACTCCAGCCTATCCAAACTTTCTTCAAAGCTAAAATTCTCCAGTCCTGGCAACATCTGCGTAAATCGTCTCTTTACGCTCTCTAGTGCAATCACATCTTTCCCATTATGTGGTGGCCAGAACTGTACACAATACTCTAGCCGTGGCCTGTCTAGTGTTTTATACAGTTCCAGCATAACCTCTCTGCACTTATATTCTATACCTTAGCTAATAAAAGGAAAGTATCCCGTATGCCTTCTTAACCACCTTATCTATCTGTCCTGCTATCTTCAGGGATCTGTGGATATGCACTACAAGATCCCTATGTTCCTCTACATTTCTCAGCATAATACCACTTATTATGTATTCCCTTGCTTTGTTTGCCCTTCCCAAATGCATTACTTCACACTTCTCCAGATTGAATTCCATTTGCCACTTTTCTGCCCACTTGACCAGTCCAGCATTTATTTCCCATCCCTAACTGTCCTTAAGAAGGTGGTGGTGAGATGCCTTCTTGAACCACTGCAGTCCATGTGGTGAAGGTACTCCTAAAGTGCTGTTAGGCAGGGAGTTCCAGGATTTTGACCCAGCAATGATGAAGGAACGGCGATATATTTCCAAGTCAGGATGGAGTGTGACTTGGAAGGGAACTTGGGAGGTGGTGGTGTGCCCATGCACCTGCTGCCCTTGTCCTTCTAGGTGGTAGAGGTCATTGGTTTGGGAGGTGCAGTTGAACAAGCCTTGGAGAGTTGCTGCAATGCATCTTGTAAATGGTATACACTGCAGCCACGGTGCGCCGTTGGTGCAGGGAGTGAATGGGGTGCCAATCAAGCGGGCTGCTTTATTCTGGATGGTGTTGAACTTCTTGAGTGTTGTTGGAGCTGCACTCATCCAGGCAAGTGGAGAGTATTCCATCACACTCCTTACTTGTGTCTTGTAGATGGTGGAAAGACTTTGGGGACTCAGGAGATGAGTCACTCACCGCAGGACACCCAGCCTCTGACCTGCTCTTGTAGCCACAGTATTTATGTGGCTTGTCCAGTTACGTTTCTGGTCAATGGTGACCCCCCCAGGATGTTGATGGTGGGGGATTCAATGATGACAATGCCATTGAATGTCAAGGGGAGGTGGTTAGACTTACTCTCGTTGGAGATGGTCATTGCCTGGCACTTGTGTGGCGCGAATGTTACTTGCCACTTATCAGCCCAAGCTTCGCTGCATGCGGGCATGGACTACTTCATTATCTGGATTTGCGAATGGAACTGAACACTGAGCAATCATCAGCGAACATCTCCATTTCTGACCTTATAATGGAGGTAAGGTCATTGATGAAGCAGCTGTTTAACAGTTGATAACACTCAGAAGTCTCACATATGAAGAGCTGATCCACACCCCATCTATGATACTGTATGCTACGTTAAAAGAAAATATTCTCAGGATGTTGGCGTTTCCCACCCTAGTGGCCCTGAGAATGTGGTGGTGGGCCTCCTTGAACCACTGCAATAACGGTTTGATAAAACTGAGTGGCTTGCTCGGCCACCTCCTAAGAGCAGTTGTAAGGCAACTCCGTTGGTACTGGAGTCAAATATAGGCCAGACTAGGTAAGGATGGCAGGTTGCCTTCCCTAAAGGATACTAGTGAACTTGTTGGGTTTTTACGACAAACCAAAAGCTTCAGTGGACTCCCAGTCCAGTTACAGAGGGAGTGCACTGAAAGGGCAGTGGATTTTCAAGGTCCTAGTTCCTACAAGCGATCACAATAGCAAGCAAACACTATCTATCCATAACTAAAAAGGTAGCAAAATCTGACGAAGGCAATTACAAGCATATTATTTGAACAACAGCAACAGGTTAAAATAATGGAATCTATTCGAAGAGGTAGGCTTGAGGAGTCCTTGTACAGAAATAATTTAAGAAACAGCCAGCATAGATTTTGAGGTGGAACATTCTGATCAAGAAATCTACCCGACTTCTTTGAGAACATTAGGGATAAAAGTAAATAGTGGCACTCTATGATATAAGCTGGACTTCCAGAATCTTTTAAAAGTTATAGGAATTCATGGGAGAGCTTTGGACCGGATAAGAAACCTGTCAAAAAATAGAAACCAGAAGGCACTTGTGAAGAGGTCATGCGACACCAAAGAGAGTTGTTGAGTGGAATCCCACAGGTATCAGTGCTTGGATTTCTGTCATTTCTAGTATACATAAATGACCTGGATACCAAACTAACTGTAAACTTGTCAAATTTGCCAATGGAACTAAGAGAGAGCAGTGAGGGTGTATTTCAAGATTTTTGTAAGTATTTGGATTGAACAGACAAATTATAAATTAAACTTTAACACTGAAATATTGCACATAGGTCAAAGAAAACGTGCTGCATAAGTGTACAATTAATTGAATTGAATTGAATTAAATTGAAAAAGATATTTAGAAAAAGACCTGGGAGTAATAGCAGACACTTCACTTTCAATGTTCAGATATTGATAACAGAACAGAAGAATGATAAAAGTTAATAGAATAGTATGAAGTTATACCATTGCACTGGTCGGATGAGTACAGTGTTCAAGTTTTTCACCACACCACAAAAAGACGTATGTATCGAAAAAAGGTACAGAAAAGAATAACAAGACCCATCTCAAGTGTGTGTGGCGGAGGATAACCTAAAGGGAAAGATCAAGAACAAACTTCTATTGATATAGAAAAAAACAGAAAGTGCTGGAACACTCAGCAGGTCAGTCAACATCTGTAGAAAGAATAGACAAGTCAATGTTTCAGGTGTAACCCTTCAGCAGAACTTGAAAAACTTAAAGATGAACAGCACTCAACAGTAGCAAAACAAGTGGAAGGGGAAAACGCACAAGAGAAAAGTCAGAATGATTTGTAAAGTGCTTAAAAAGAATTTATGTTTTTATATAGGCCATTTGGGCATTGAAATTGAAGTCGATGGGAATCAGGGGGAAAACTCTCCACTGGCTGGAGTCATACCTAGCACAAAGTTGTTGGAGGACAATCATCTCAGCCCCAGGACATCGCTGCAGAAGTTCCTCAGGGCAGTGTCCTAGGCCCAACCATCTTCAGCTGCTTCATCAATGACCTTCCTTCCATCATACAGTCAGAAGTGGGGATGTTCACTGATAATTGCTCAGTTCCATTCGCAACTCCTCAGATAATGAAGCAGTCCATGCCCAAATGCAGCAAGACCTGGATGACATTCAGGCTTGGGCTGATAAGTGGCAAGTAACATTCCACACAAGTGCCAGGCAACGACTATCTCCAACAAGTGAGAGTCTAACCACTGCCCCTTGACATTCAACGGCATTACCATCGCCGAATCCCCCACCTTCAACAACCTGGGAGGGTCACCATTGACCAGAAACTTAACTGGACCAGCCACATAAATACGGTGGCAACAAGAGCAGGTCAGAGGCTGGGTATTCTGCGGCGAGTGTCTCACCTCCTGACTCCCCAAAGCCTTTCCACCATCTACAAGGCACAAGTCAGGAGTGTGATGGAATAATCTCCACTTGCCTGGATGAGTGCAGCTCCAACAGCACTCAAGAAGCTCGACACCATCCAGGACAAATCAGCCCGATTGATTGATCTACCACCTTAAACATTCACTCCCTCCACAACCAGCGTACCGTGGTTGTAGTGTGTACCATCGACAAGATGCACTAAAGCAACTCACCAAAGCTTCTTCGGCAGCACCTCCCAAACCCACGACCTCTACCACCTAGAAGGACAAGGGCAGCTGGTGCACGGGAACACCATTACCTGCAAGTTTCCCTCCAAGTTACACATCATCCTGACTTGGAAATATATCGCCGTTCCTTCGTTGTCGCTGGGTCAAAATCCTGGAACTCCCTCCCTAACAGCACTGTGGGAGTACCTTCACCACAAGGACTGCAGCGTTACAAGAAGGTGGCGCACCACCACCTTCTCAAGGGAAATTAGGGATGGGCAATAAATGCTGACCTTGCCAGCGAAGCCCACATCCCAGGAACGAATAAAAACAATCAAGGTCCTACATATAGCAAATGAGATAAATGACCAGTTGATCAGTTTTGGTAGCAAATGTTAATCAGGACTTTGAAGCTTTGCCTTTGCAGACTGGAAAGAAGGGAGTTAAAGAAAGCATATAAAAGGAAAACAGAAGACTGTTAAATGGCTGACATGATATTTATATGAAACAATAGGAAAAACAATAAAAGAAAAATAATTCTTAGAGACACAGAATGCGTGAATAGCTGAGATGGTGGGGATAAGGCAGATCAGTAGTGAGGAAGGACCTTGGCTTGGAAGATCAGGAAGTAGAATCAGTATGGGTGGAGTTAAGAAATAACAAGGGGCAGAAAACACTGGTGGGAGTAGTTTATAGACCCCCTAACAGTAGTTATACTGTTGGACAGCGTATTAATCAAGAAATAAGAGGAGCTTGTAACAAAGGTGATGCAATAATCATGGGGGACTTTAATTTTCATAGTTTGGAGGACGAGGACGAGGGCAGTTTCCTAGAACAATACGTCATGAAACCAACCAGGGAACAGGTTATTTTAGATCTTGTCTTGTGTAACGAGACAGGGTTAATTAGTAATCTCATAGTAAAGGATCCTCGGGGAAGAGTGATCATAATATTTCACATCAAATTTGAGAGCGGCGTACGTAAGTCTGAAACTAGAGTCTTAAACTTAAATAAAGCCAATTACATAGGTATGCGGGGCAAGTTGGCTAAGGTAGATTGAGAAATTAGATTAAAAGATATGATGGTAGAGAAGGAATGGCGAACTTTTAAAGAAATATTTCATAATTCTCAACGAATATACATTCCATTGAGAAATAAAAACTCCACGGGAAATGTGATCCATCCGTGGCTAACTAAAGAAGGGAAGGATAGTATTAGATTAAAAGAGGCTTATAATGTTGGCGAGAAGAGTAGTAAGCCTGAGAATTGGGAGAGTTTTAGAAACCAGCAAGGATGACCAAAAAATTGATAAAGAGGGAGAAAATAGAATACGAGAGTAAACTAGCAAGAAATATAAAAACAGATCCTAAGCGCTTCTACAAGCATGTAAAAAGGAACAGACTAGTGAAAGTAAACGTGGGTCCCTTAGAGGCTAAAACAGGAGAAATTATAATGGGAATAAGGAAATGGCAGAGACGTTAAACAAATATTTTGTATCTGTCTTTACAGTAGAAGATACAAAAAACATACCAGAAATAGTGGGGAACCAAGGGTCTAATGAGAGTGAGTAACTTAAAGTAATTAATATTAGTAATGAATAAGTACTGGAGAAATTAAAAGCCGACAAATCCCCAGGACTTGATGGCCTACATCCTAGGGTTCTAAAAAAAGTGGCCGCAGAGATAGTGGATGCATTGGTTGTGATCTTCCAAAATTCCCTAGATTCTGGAATGGTCCGAGTGGATTGGAAGGTAGCAAAAGTAACACTGCTATTCAAGAAAGGAGGGAGAGAGAAAACAGGGAACTACAGGCCAGTTAGTCTGACATCACTAGTCGGGAAAATGCTGGAATCCATTATTAAGGGAGTGGTAACAGGGCACTTTGAAAATCATAATATGATTAGGCAGAGTCAACATGATTTTATGAAAGGAAAATCGTGTTTGACAAATTTATTAGAGTTTTTTGAGGATGTAACTAGCAGGGTAGATAAAGGGGAACCAGTGGATGTAGTATATTTGGATTTTCAAAAGGCCTTCGATAAGGTGCCACACAATCGGTTGTTACACAAGGGCTCATGGAGTTGGGGGAAATATATTAGCATAGATAGAGAATTGGTTAAAGGACAGAAAACAGAGCAAGAATAAACGGGTCATTTTCAGGTTGGCAGGCTCTTACTAGTGGGGTGCCACAAGGATCAATGCTGGTGCCTCAGCTATTTTACAATCTATATTAATGACTTAGATGAATGGACCGAGTGTAATGTATCCAAGTTTGCTGACAATATAAAGGTAGGTGGGAAAGTAAGCTGTGAGGAGGACACAAAGAGTCGGCAAAGGGATATAGACAGGTTAAGTGAGTGGGCAAGAAGGTAGCAGATAGAGTATAATGTGGGGAAATATGAGGTTATTCACTTTGGTAGCAAGAATAGAAAAACAGAATATTTTTTAAATGGTGAGAAGCTATTAAATGTTGGTGTTCAGAGGGATTTGTGTGTCTTTACACACTAAACACAAAGTTAACATGCAGGTACAGCAAGCAATTAGGAGGCAAATGGTATGTTGGCCTTTATTACAAGGGGGTTGGAGTACAAGAGTAAGGACGTCTTGCTGCAATTGTACAGGGCTTTGGTGGGACCACAGCTGGAGTACGGTGTACAGTTTTGGCCTCTGTACCTAAGGAAGGATATACTTGCCTTGGAAGTGGTGCCATGAAGGTTCACTGCATAGATTCCTGGAATGAGAGGGTTGTCCTATGAGGAGAAATTGAGTAGAATGGGCCTATACTCTCTGGAGTTTAGAAGAATGAGAGGTGATCTCATTGAAACATACAAGATTCCGAGAGCACTTGACAGGGTAGTTGCTGAGGGGCTGTTTCACCTGGCTGGAGGGTCCAGAACTAGGAGGCATAGTCTCGGTATAATGGGTTAGCCATTTAGGACTGAAATGAGGACTCATTTCTTCACTCAAAGGGTTGCAAATCTTTGGAATTCTCTACCCCAGAGGGCTGTTGAGTATATTCAAGGCTGAGATCGATAGATTTTTGGAATCAAGGGATATGGGGATCAGGCAGGAAAGTGGAGTTGAGATCAGCGGAACAGGCCCGAGAGGCCATATGGCCTACTCCTGCTCATATTTCTTAAGTTTTTAAAGGAAAACAGCAGCGGCTGGCAGAGTAGAATAGAATCCAGCACTTAAGAAAAAAGCAGGCCAACAGCAAGGGTTCAGAGTGGCCTGCCTATTATTAAGGTCATCACTGCAAAGTGCCTAACAGAAAGATAAGGTGCTTTTCCTTTAGCTTGTGCTGAGTTTTAATGAAACAGTACAAATGGCCAAAGGTGAAGAGACCAGAGTAGGAGTGGTACAGGAAATTGAAGTGGTCAGCGACAGGGAGCTCCTCTCTCATATGTGTATGCATTTTTTTACTCTCCTTCCATTTGTTTGGTTCCTTTTTAAGTGCCGTTTTTCCAACTCAGATGAAGTGTTACACCTGAGATGTTAACTTATCTATTCTCTCTGCAGATGCTGATTTGCAGCAATATTGTTTCTCAGATTTCCAGCAATGGCAGTATGTTTTACTATCAATTTAGATTGCACCTTTTATGTCCTCAGGGCATCCGAAGTGTTTCACAGCTAAATAATTACTTTTGAAGTGTATTACGTGGGCAAATGAGGCAGGCAATTTATGCACATGAAGATCCTACATATAGCAAATGGGACAAATGACCAGTTGATCTGTTTTGGTGGTTTTGGTTGAGAGACAAATGTTGGTCAGGCCTTTGAAGTTTTAGCTCTGCAGTCTGGAATGAAGAGAGTTAAGGAAAGCATAATAAAAAAAAAATAGCATGAATAAAGAAAACCCAGATTATTTCAAAATAAACCAGGGTAGTAGGATCAAAGAATGAATGGTATGCCAGGCAGGGTTAGAGGCAAAAAATATTGGGGTTATTCAAGATATAATTGGATGCTATTATGGGGGTGTTGTGGTATTAGATGAGCTCTGATGAGAAAAACGGCACTTCCTTGTCTCTGACTTTTCTGATACTTTTATAATTCTGGCAACGGTCTGCTTATAGCAATTTGAATGGTACAGCTGCAATCTTGCTGATAATGATTTCATTTTTATGGCAACCAGCAGCAGTTTGACAACTAATATGACGACTGAAGTTGTTTCACCAACTTGCAATTAAATTTATGAAGTTGCAAGAAGCCCATTAACTGTTTACAAAATCATTCACAAAGCGCGGAGTGTTATATATTACTTTGAAAGGTCCTGGTGGACATGTAGACATTTATTTCTATTTTTTAAATCATTTCAGAATTAATTTATCAAAGTCAGAATGATTTGATGTATTTTTTGATCTGTTTTTTTCTGTGTATGTCATTGAGGATAACAGTGATATAGTGACTTGTCACATGGATAGGATGATGCTATGGTCTCATAAAGGTCAGGTGTGCTGAAAATATATCTTCTTTGTAATTTTGTACTATCCTCTATTCACTACAGAATAAGTAGATAAATTAAATGGGGAATCTAATGGGATGACCTCCAAAATAATCTGAAATATTGCATGCTGATTAAAGGATAGATGAAAACGACACTCTGCTTAAAGCTTCTTCATAACTGTGCACTGTAGCTTGCTTCTCATTTTACTACAATTTAAATGTAAAACTTTAATATGACACATTCAAAAGATTAGACAGTGTGTCTTGTGAAACTCATTTCTTCTGTGCTATCCATGACATATCCTATTTTTCTGCTCAAAATACAGAAATAGTATATCTCAACATTACTTACTTACATATGCCTGTAATAGTATGATGCGTGTTCAGAATTCCTTATTGTGTTTGTGTTGTCTCTGACAGGAGTCCTGACGAAAGGTCACATCAAACCAGAAAAATGAACGTGATGTGATTTTCTGATTACGTGTAAGTAGTAAGCTTCAAGAAGTGTTAAGTTACAATAGAAAAAAAATATTTGTGGAACAAATAAATGCACCTAAGAGATCCCTATTCTAAACTAGCCCATTTCACAACCTAATACTGCAAATAAATGCTGCATTCAAGTGCGCATCATATTATTTTTCATTAATTGTATTTTATTAGATGATAAATAGTATTGAGAGTCCATCACCCCCTATACCATTACTCCAGAAAGGCTAAATACAGTAACAGACCAGCATTGAAGAATGGGTAGGTTAATAAACCTAATAAAAGCCATAAACATTGGAATAACTTGCTTGTTGTGTGGATAAATAGTTTACCTTTCAAGAATACAGGGTTTGTGCATAACTGAAAGATCTTATAAATAGGAATTTAGCCAAATAAAGGATAATTAATAGGATGGTAACTTAAAAAAACACATCAAGGATAACAGCAGTTGAATATAACAGAAAAATCTATAGTAAATAATTGTGGGGGGGATAGTGAAAAATAAAAGATTTTCCAAAAAATACAGTAATGATAGCTTGATAATTGCTTTTTCTGATATGAAATTATTCTTATGACCCTACTAATAAATTGCATTTCTTTATTTAAAACACAAGAGGAACAGCAGCATTCTGGCATGTTGGAGTATCAATGTTTACATAAGAACATAAGAAATAGGAGCAGGAGTAGGCCATTTGGCCCTTCGATCCTGCTCCGCCATTCAATAAGATCATGGCTGATCTCCTACCTCAACTCCACTTTCCTGAACTATCCCCATATCACGTGATTCCCTTAATATTCAAAAATCTATCGCTCTCTGTCTTGAATATACTCAACGACTGAGCCTCCACAGCCCTCTGGGGTAGAGAATTCCAAAGATTCACCACCCTCTGAATGAAGAAATTTCTCCTCATCTCAGTCCTAAATGGCCGACCCCTTATTCTGCGACTGTGACCCCTGGTTCTAGACTCCCCAGCCAGGGGGAAACATCCTCCCTGCATCTACCCTGCCAAGCCCTGTAAGAATTTTGTATGTTTCAATGAGATCACCCCTCATTCTTCTAAACTCCAGAGAATATAGGCCTAGTCTACTCAATCTCTCCTCATAGGACAATCCCCCCATCCCAGGAACCAGTCTGGTGAACCTTCGTTGCACTCCCTCTATGGCAAGTATATCCTTCCTTAGGTAAGGAGACCAAAACTGTACACAATACTCCAGGTGTGGTCTCACCAGGGCCCTATATAATTGCAGTAAGACGTCTTTACTCTTATACTCAAATCCTCTTGTAATAAAGGCCAACATATCATTTGCTTTCCTAATTGCTTGCTGTACCTGCATGTTAACTTTCAGTGATTCGTGTACAAGGACACCCAGGTCCCTCTGAACACCAACATTTCCCAATCTCTCATCATTTAAAAAATATTCTGCTTTTCTATTTTTCCTACCAAAGTGGATAACTTCACATTTCTCTACATTATATTCCATTTGCCATGTTCTTGCCCACTCACTTAGCCTGTCTATATCCCCTTGAAGCCTCCTTGCATCCTCCTCACAACTTACATTCCCACCCAGCTTTGTATCATCAGCAAACTTGGATATATTACATTTGGTCCCCTCATCCAAATCATTGATGTAGATTGTGAATAGCTGAGGCCCAAGCATCGATTCTTGCGGTACCCCACTAGTTACAGCCTGCCAACACGAAAATGATCCGTTTATTCCTACTCTCTGTTTTCTGTCCGTTAACCAATCCTCAATCCATGCTAGTATATTACCCGCAATCCCATGCGCCCTAATTTTGTTTAATAACCTCTTGTGTGGCACCTTATCGAATGCCTTCTGAAAATCCAAATACACTACATCCACTGGTTCCCCCTTATCTATTCTGTTAGTTACAACCTCAAAAAACTCTAACAAATTCGTCAAACATAATTTCCCTTTCATAAATCCGTGTTGACTCTGCCCAATCCTATTATTATTTTCTAAGTGCCCTGGTTATCACTTCCTTAATAATAGATTCTAACAATTTCCCTACTAGTGATGTCAGGCTAACTGGTCTGTAGTTCCCTTGTTTTCTCTCTCCCTCCTTTCTTAAATAGTGGGGTTACATTTGCTACCTTCCAATCCGCGGGAACTGTTCTAGAATCTAAGGAATTTTGGAAAATGACAACCAATGCATCCACTATCTCTATAGCCAACTCTTAAAAACCCTAGGATGTAGGCTATCAGGTCCAGGGGATTTATCGGCTTTCAGTCCCATTAATTTCTCCAGTACTACCTTTTTTTTTACTAATACTAATATCTTTTAGTTCCTCATTCTTGCTAGACCCTTGGTTGTCCACTATTTCCGGGAAGTTTTTTTGTGACTTCTTCCGTGAAGACAGACACAAAGGGGGGAATTTTGCCTGCGCTCAGGGGGCGGGTTTGGAGGCGGGACTGCTGGCAAAATTGCAAAGATTGACAGCGGATCCCAAACCCGCTGTCAACCCGCCTCCATACAACAGTCCCACGTGTCGGGTCCCCGATTTGCGCAGGGACCCGACACCTAGCGGCGGGAAGAGGATTATAGGCACTTAACTGCCTGTTAACAGGCAGTTAAGAGGCTTTTTTTCAATTTTGACAGGTCGACTGCAGGCTTCCCGACGTCCGGACACTATGCCAGGGTAAGTGTGGTGTGCTGTGGGTCTACTGTAAGGTTTGTGCATTGATGACAGCTGCAGAAGTGGTGTGAAGGATCCAATGGTACACTGCTGAGTTTCAGAGGTAAGAAAATGTTGGGAAAATCATTTTTAATGTATTTAGACTTTTCTGTAGGCAACAAGGTTGGACGTGTTTGTGTAGGCCCACCTCATTGGGAGAACCTCTCTCACCAGTGACAGATCGCTTCTGTAACCTCACCTGCAGCTGCCATCTGTTTTATCCTAAGGAGAGAGTCACTGGAGAGCCTGGGTCCAAGGACTCACCTTTGTACAGTGTTTGTAGCACCTCAATGCTGTCAAACACTGAAAAATCATCTGTCAAAAAAAAATGTGCATGTCCCCTTTAAGAAAACCGGCAGATGACGCGTCATCAACTGACGTCATCTGACACCGGCTTTCTCTTAATTGGCCGGCAAGCCCGCAATGCTGGCTTAACAAGGCCAATTGACGTAAAATTACGTCTGTGTGTCGTTGGGGGCGGGATCGGAACCCGGAAGGCAGATGACCCGCTCCCAACTCGCACCGAAAGGTAAGATCGTGCCAAAGTATTTGTTTCATTTCTCTGCCATTTCCTTATTCCCCATTATAATTTCTCCTGTCTCAGCCTGTAAGGGACCCACATTTACTTTCGCTAATCTTTTCCTTTTGACATACCTATAGAAGCTTTTACAGTCTGTTTTTATGTCTCTCGCTAGTTTACTCTCATTCTATTTTCCCTTTCTTTATCAATTTCTTGGTCCTCCTTTACTGAATTCTAAAATCCTCCCAATCCTCAGGCTTACTGCTCTTTTTGGCAGCATTATAAGCCTCTTCCTTTGATCTAATACGATCTTTAACTTCTCTTGTTAGCCACGGTTGGACCACTTTTCCTGTGGGGTTTTTGTGCCTTAAAGGAATGTATATTTGTTGTAAATGATGTATTAATTCTTTAAATGCTAGCCATTGCTCGTCCACTGTCATACCTTTTAATGTAGTTTCCCAATCTACTTTAGCCAACTCGCCCCTCATACCTACGTTGTTTGCTTAAGTCAACAGAATTGGGAAACTTGGAGATGATTGTTTAAATCCACCCTTGACACTTATTTCCAAACTGGTTAGCTTTTGCCAATACTTTTCTTTCTTTTCCATTTTTGAGAGAGTATACACATTTTTCTTTCAAGAAAAAAATCTGACGGTCTTTTGCTATTGCCTCATGCCCATACTGCCAACTTGGAAGGTGTGGGTGTGGGGGGGGGGGGGGGGGGGGGGGGGGCAGATGTGGGAGAGGAAACCTGTTGTTAGGCCCCAGCCAATGTAATTTTAACCTGCTTCCAGGAGATAGACAAGAATGGTCCAATGGTGATTTGCCTTCTGATTTCCTTCCTCCCTGGTGAATGAGACTTGACCTTTGCTTGATGCCCCCCCGCCCATCAAGAAGGGGTTAAAATTACCTCCATTATAACCATATCAGATGATTTTGAATCAAAGAAAGAACTTGCATTCATATAGTGCCATATTATGTCTCTCAGAATGTCCTAAGAAGCTTCATATATAATGAATTACTTTGAAGTGCAGTCATTGTTGCTGTGTGGGGAACTGAGAGGGCATCCACTTTGGAACGCAGAAAGACAAATCGGAGTATTTTCTTAATGGTGAGTAATGAGGAGCAAAGGGATTTAGGTATCCATGTATACAAATCACCAGAAGCAAATGCACAAGTACAAAAAGGCTAATGAAATAGAATCATAGAATGATGCAGCACAGAAGGAGACCATTCGGCCTATCATGCCTGTGGCAGCTCTTTGGTAGAGCTATCCAATTAATCCCACTCCCCTGCTCTTTCCCCATAGCCCCTTAAATTTCTTCCCTTCAAGTTGTTATCCAATTCCCTTTTGAATGTTAATATTGAATCTGCTTCCACAACCCTTCCAGGCAGTGCATTCCAGATCACAACAATTCGAGCGAGAGGAGCGGGAGCAGTGGCGCAATAAAGAGCGCGAGAGGAGCGGCGCTATAAAGAACGCGAGAGGAGCGGAGAGAGGAGCGGCGCTATAAAGAGCGGCGCTATAAAGAGCGTGAGAGGAGCAGCGAGAGCAGCGAGAGGAGCGGCGCTATAAAGAGCGCGAGAGGAGCAGCGAGAGGAGCGGCGCTATAAAGAGCGTGAGAGGAGCAGCGAGAGGAGCGGCGCTGTAAAGAGCGCGAGGGGAAGTGGAGGCAGTGGACCTGGGTGAGACCAGAGCGGGAGCAGCGAAAGAGGCAGCAACTCAACAGAGGCAGTATTCAAAAGAGTGACGTCAGAGTAGAAAAATTGACATCGACACAAGGGAAGGAGCTGATTGGTGAGTAGCTGGTGAGAGTTCATTTTTAAGTTTTAAGTTTATTTCTGCTTAGTTAGTTCTTAGTCTATTAAATAGAGGCATGGCAGGGAAGCTCAGTCCCGTGGAGTGCACATCCTGTGCCATGTGGGATGTCCTGGACGCTTCGCGTAGCCTGGACGGCCACATGTGCAGGAAGTGTCACCAGCTACGGCAGCTCGAGATTCGTGTTTCAGAGCTTGAGCGGCAGCTGGAGTCACTGCGGTGCATCCGCAAATCTGAGAGTTACGTGGATAGCACATTTCTAGAGGTGGTCACCCCGCAGCTTAAGTGTATGCAGGCAGAGGGGGAATGGGTGACCGCCAGACAGAAGAGGAGGACCAGGCAGGTAGTGCAGGAGTCCCTGGAGTGCATCTCGCTCTCTAATCAGTATTCTGTTCTGAGTACTGGTGGGGACGATGGGTCCTCTGGGAAGTGCAGCCAGAGACAAGTCCACGGCACCACGGGTGTACAGCAGGGGAGGAAAAAGAGTGGAAGAGCAATAGTGGTAGGGGATTCGATAGTTAGGGGAGCAGACAGACGTTTCTGCGGCTGCAGACGTGACTCCAGGATGGTATGTTGACTCCCTGGTGCCAAGATCAAGGATGTCACTGAGCGGCTGCAGGACACTCTGAGGAGAGAGGGTGAACAGTCAGCGGTCGTTGCCCATATCGGTAACAACGACATAGGCAGAGAGAGGGATGAGGTCCTGTCGGCAGAGTTTAGGGAGCTAGGAGAGAGATTAAAAAGCAGGACCTCAAAAGGTAGTAATCTCCCAAAAATCTTCTACCGGCATGTAAACAATAAGCGGGTAGTAAGAGGCGGGGTGGGACCTATTAGAGACAAAGAAGGTGTTATATGCTGAGAGGCACAGGGCAAGGCTAGAATACTCAATGAGTACTTTGTATCGGTGCTTACTAAGGAGGTAGATGCTGACAAAATATCGGTAGAAGTTGAAAAGGTAGAAGCAATGGAAGGGGTGAAAATTGATAGACAGGATGTACTGGAAAGGCTGGGTATGCTTAGAGTGGATAAGTTGCCTGGTCCAGATGGCTTGCATCCCAGATTGCTAAGGGAACTGGGGGAGGAGATAGCGGAAGGGCTTGCCATAATTTTCCAATCTTCCCTAGATGCGGGGGAGGTGCCTGAGGATTGAAAAGTGGCAAATGTGACACCATTGTTCAAGTAACGGTGTAAGGACAATCCTAGTAACTACAGGCCGGTCAGTTTCACATCTGCAGTGGGTAAAGTTTTAGAAACAATAATCAAGAAAAAAATTAACGGGCACTTGGAGAGGTTTAAGCTAATTAAAGAGCGCCAACACGGATTTGTAAAAGGCAGATCATGTTTGACTAATCTAATTGAATTTTTTAATGAAGTAACAGGGAGGACCGAAGAAGGGAATGCAATGGATGTTGTCTACATGGATTTTAGGAAGGTGTTTGACAAAGTACCACATAGAAGGCTGGTTAACAAAATTGAGGCTCATGGAATAGGTGGGTCAGTGGCAGCTTGGATAAGGGATTGGCTTAAGGACAGAAAACAGCGAGTTGTGGTAAATGGCTGTTTTTCAGACTGGAGGATGGTAGACAGTGGTGTTCCCCAAGTGTCAGTGCTGGGGCCACTGCTTTTTTTGATATATATAAATGACCTGGATATTGGAATAAAAAGTAGAATTTCTAAATTTGCTGATGACACCAAACTTGGGGGTATGGCAAACAGTAAGGATGATACCAATCGGCTGCAACAGGACATAGAAAGGCTAGCAGAATGGGCAGACAAGTGGCAGATGGAATTTAATACAGAGAAGTGTGAGGTGATGCATTTTGGCAGAAGGAACAGGGAGAGGCAATATACACTTAATGGCACAGTTTTAAAGAGTGTGCAGGGACAGAGGGACCTGGGAGTTAATGTGCACAGGTCCCTGAACGTGGCTGGACATATTGAGAGAGTGGTTAGCAAAGCATATGGGATCTTGGGTTTTATAAATAGAGGTATTGAGTACAAAAGTAGAGAAATTATGCTGAACCTTTATAAAGCGCTGGTTAGGCCACAACTGGAGTATTGCGTCCAGTTCTGGTCACCACACTTTAGGAAGGATGTGAAGGCCCTTGAGAGGGTGCAGAGAAGATTTACCAGAATGGTTCTGAGGATGGGGGATCTTAGCTACAAGGACAGGTTGGAGAAGCTGGATTTGTTTTCAGTAGAGCAAAGGAGGTTGAGGGGTGATTTGATAGAGGTGTACAAGATTCCCGATGTTTCTCCTCCACTTCGTGCAGGTCTTGGGCCAGGGATTCCCAGGTGTCGGTGGGAAGGCGCCGAACACCTCGAGTCTCTTCGCCGGGAGCAAGCGGAAGCCAAGCACAAACAGCAGAAGGAGCGCACGTCAACCCAAGCACCCCACCCACCCGCCCCTTCAACCACCGTCTGCCCCACCTGTGACAGAGACTGTAGGTCCCACATTGGACTCATCAGTCACCTGAGAACTCATTTTTAGTGTGGAAGCAAGTCATCCTCGGTTCCGAGGGACTGCCTAAGAAGAAGTACAAGATTATGACGGGTTGGGATAGGCTAGCCGGGGAAAGGCTGTTCCCACTAGTTGATGGTACAAGGACTAGGGGACACAGATTTAAGATTTTGGGCAAGAGATACAGGGGGAATGTGAGGAAAAACTTTTTTACGCAGCGAGTGGTGAGGACCTGGAACTCGCTGCCGACAGAAGTGGTGGAAGCGGACACACTCAATGTTTTCAAGGGGAGACTGGACAGGCACTTGAGGGAAATAAACTTGCAGGGCTACGGGGATAGAGCGAGGGAATGGGACTGACTCGATTGCTCTGCAGAGAGCTGGCATGGACTCGATGGGCTGAATGGCCTCCTTCTGTGCCGTGATAACTCTAAGGGGGAAAAATTAGGTCGCGCCCCATTTGGGGCGCAAATATCGTCTGGACGCAAATATTAGTGCCTGGCGCTAATTATCGGCACTGACTGGAAACTTCACTTTTACCGCCCCGGGAGGTGAGTGGAGCGCTAAATCAGGCGCTGCACACCTGTCTTAAGGCGCAAAGGCCAAGGAGTGAGGCGCTACCTCAGAGCGCTGGCGAAGCTCATGTAATGTCAGTCAGCAATGGAACACACACACAATGGCACGGGCCAGTTCTTAAAGGGGATGGTTAATCTTGCTTTCCATCCACATCCTGTTCATTGCAGCCTTGAATCTCGGCCTGGAGAGACTTGCACATCAAATGTGCTGGAAAGAACAATGGAGAGTACCAGGCAAAGAGCTCAGAGTGCAGCTCCCACAGTCTCTGCTAAATCGATACAAGGAATGGCAAATCAAAATGAACCTGCAAAGTGCTGCTCAGTACCCAAAACTCCTTCACACAACGTTGAATCTCTCCAGAAGTCTCTCCCTCTCTCTCTCAGAATGCGTAGTTCAAAAATGCCACCAACAATAAAAGACAGGAAGAGGCCCCCTTTAAATAGCGCCCCCCCCCAGCCCCACAGCGATTGATAGCGTTCCAGTCTTCTGGTCGTTGGATGCGACAGGCGGTAAGGCAGGGGGCGCCACTCAATTTCCGCTCTGGGGCGCCACAAGGGCGTTGCACCATGGAATGACGTCACAATCTGCGCGCGCAGGTGGTCGCAGCGGTAAAGTTTAGCGCCGCCGCACAATCTCTAGTTAAGTTCCCGAGCGGCGCAAACATCGCTGCGCCCGGGCGTTAGCGGCTTTGCGCCCCATTAGCGCCCTCTTAAGGCGCTAACGGGAGGCGCAACCAACTGAATTTTTACCCCTAAGACTCTATGGCCGCGATTTTGCCTGCGCTGAGAGAGGCGGGTCAGGGGTTAAAGTCCTATTGATTGATGGCGGGTCCCGAACCCGCTGTCAACCCGCCTCCAAACAGCCTTCCCAAGTGTCGGGTCCCCAATCTGCAAATGGACCCAACACCTAGTGGCGGGAAACGGATTAAAGGCAATTACCTGCCTTTTAACAGGTACTTGTCAGTAGTGTTCAGCCTGTTTTTCGATTTTCCCGCTTCTGGGTCGGGTTTCATGAAAATCCGGACATCACGCCAGGTGAGTGTGGCGTGTTGTGAGTCTGCTGTAGTGTTTCTGAAAAGATGACAGCTGTAGAAGTGGTGTGAAGGATGCAATGTTGCACATGGTGAGTTTCAGAGCAAAGTAAATGTTGGTTACTGCATATTTAAAACATATATAGATTTCTTTAGCTTACAAGTTTTTAAATCCAACTGTATGTCCAGTGCCACCTCATTGGGAGAACCTCTCTCACCAGTGACAGATCGTTTCTGTCATCTCACCTGCAGCTGCCACCTATTCCAGCATATGGAGGGCGTCATTGGAGAGCCTCATTGGAGAGCCTGGGTACAAGAGTTCACCTTTGTGCAGTGATTGTCAGTGTTTTCAGCACCTCAATGCTGTCAAACACTGAGAAATCAACCGTCAAAATAAAATTGTGCATGGTCCCTTTAAGGAAACCGTCAGATGACGCGTCATCAAATGACGTCATCAGACCCGCTTCCTGCAGGGCGGGCTTAACAAAGTCAATCAAGGGAAAATCACGTCTGTGGAGCGGAGGCAGCTAGGGGCGGGACTGGAACCCGGAAACCAGCTGACCCGCACCAATCCCGACACGGAACGCAAAATCGTGGCCTATGACTCTATAACTCGCTGTATAAAAAAAAAAGTTTCCTCATGTCGCCTCTGGTTCTTTTGCCAATCACCTTAAATCTGTGTCCTCTGATTACTGACCTTTATGCCACTGGAAAACAGTTTCTCCTTATTTACTCTATCAGAACCATTTATAATTTTAAACACCTCTATCAAATCTCCCCTTAACCTTCTCTGCTCTAAAGAGAACAACCCCAACTTCTCCAGTCTCTCCACAACAGAATCCCTCACCCTGGTACCATTCTAGTGAATCTCTTTTGCACTTGCTCCAAGGCCTTGACATCCTTCGTAAATTGTGGTGTCCAAATGTTGGCCTTTATCTCAAGGAGGTTGGAATACAAAAGTGAAGTGATGCTTCAGTTGCACAGAACCTTGGTCAAACCATATCTGGAGTACTGCGTTACTCATATACTGTATCCAAAAATGTTATTTTCTGAAAGAAATCTATCAATACTAACTCCTTCCATCATTTCCTATGGAACCTCTAAAGAAAAATTATAAAGGGGTCTATTTTTAAATGAAATTGAAATGCTGATCAGGTGAAACTAATACTAACTGTACTTGGAATGTTAATGCCGCTCTTAGAAATTTTTCATTCCCAAATTCAGTATTGTAAATCTAATAGACTCAAGATAGTCATCACTCTTGCTGCTTCTTAAGAAATTTGACACGACTAACATAACTATTTACCTTTTATTGGGGAGATTTAAACTCTTTCTGTCCCATGGAAACAGGGGTGGTGGATTTACTACAAAAGCAAAATACTGTGGATGCTGGAAATCTGAAATAAAAACAGAAAATGCTGGAAATACTCAGCAGGTCAGGCAGCTTCTGTGGAGAGAGAAACAGAGTTAACGTTCCAAGTCAATGACGCTTCGACAGTGGATTTACTGTCTTGCTCCCACTCCACCACCATTTTTCTCAGGCCTTCTGTTGGGCAGCCGAGTCATCCACCTGAATCAGGTGATAGTCTCATTAATCTATGCAAATCAGGGTCCTATGTCATAGGACTACAATGCCATTTTAAGTGCCTACTGTGCACAGCAACTACCATGGATGCTCCGCTCAGTAAAACCAGACAGTATAGCAGAAGAGGCCCTTTGAGGTAACCACAACAACCTGCAATTATGTAGCACCTTTAACGAAGCAAAACACCGCTTAACAAGAGCGTCATCAAATTTTATTTTGACTCCGAGCCACATAAGGAGATATCAGGACAGATGACCAAAAGCTTGGTCAAAGAGGTAGGCTTTTAGGAATGTCTTAAAGGACGAGAGAGAGGTAGAGAGGCGGAGAGGTTTAGGGAGGGAATTCCAGAGCTTAGGGCCAAGGTGGTTGAAAGCATGGCGCCAATGGTAGGGCGATTAAAATCGGGGATGCACAAGAAGCCAGAATTGGAGTAGCGCAGAGACCTTGAAGGCTTGTAGGCAACTTTCTCCTAAGCTGCGCGGGCGCGCATCGATCGGGAGGTCCTGCGCAGGCCGCTCACCAGCAGCTGCCGCTGAAAAAGATACAGCAAATTTAAAGGGGCCATACACGGAAAAAAAGTTAGAGGGAACATTGCTTGTAGGGCTGGAGTGCTCTTGCCCCACAAAAATATTTTAGCGTTTACCACAAGAATAATGTGAGCTGTTGCCACCCCAAGCTCCCAGCACCTGTGATCACAATGTTCCCGTCCTCCGATCTACCTTTTTCGTAGCTGGGTCGGCCTCTGGGCTGCCTGATATTGTGACGGGCCAGAGCTGGTGAGCTACATCAGGACACCCGATTGTGCCGTGCTGCTCACTACTTTTATACTATTCACGCCCAGCCCACAAAAAGGGCAGAAACCTTCCACCAGCACCATCAGGTAGCTGGCTGCTGTGCTCCTCCAGTCAGATAGTTAAAATCGACCCCATGATGTCTAAAAGGAATACTTTCAATCACAACTGATGACTGTGAGGCTAAAGCAGCAAAACCTAAACCAGAGCCGTCACCATTATTTATATTAGATGCTGCAGGTTGTTGAATAATTTTGTTAACAAATGTAATTAAGAATGAAAGTAGAGTGACTGAGTTACTTGCACTACTTCTTACATCTCTTGGGGCATACAAAGTTAGACAAATTCTACAGCTCCAAACTTAAGCAAAAAACATTATGCATAAACTGAACATTGGATTCATCTCAATTTCTCAGAAGCCACATAATTACCCTTCATGAAATAAGCATAGTTCATTGAAGGCCACTTGAATTAAAGTAATTCATACAAGACTTTCTAAAGTTACAAGAACTTCTAAGAATCTGGTGATAGTTTGGCCACTATAATCATGCCTTTGGAGACCCATAAATCTAATCCAGTTTATATGACAAGCTGGAATCTTTAGAAAAAAATAATTAAAGTTTTAATTTCTTCTAATAAATCAGAAACAAAACAAGCCACTTTTGCATATTTACATAACAGCAATCACCCTGGTACTGTGAGACATGATAAGTTACAGCTGCTGAAAAATACTTTGGGGCTGGAACAATTTTTATAGATATTCTCCCCTTTTCAAAAGTGATAGGGTCTTGAATTGGAATTCATGTACTTCAAACCAGCAACATAACCCTGCAAATTAGTCCTCTTCAAGTACATGTCCAATTGTCTTTTGAAAGTTCCTATGAAATTGGGTTCTACCATCCTTTCTGGTAGTGCGTTCCAGATCTTAATAACCCTCTGTGTGAAGAAATGTTTCCTTATTTCCCCTCTAGTTCTTTTGCCAATTATTTTAAATCTATGACCTCTGGTTACCGACCCATTTGCCAGAGGAAATAGTTTCTCCTTACTTGTTCTTCCCTTAACCTTCTCCGCTCTAAGGAGAACAATCCCAGCTTCTCCAATCTCTCCACATAACTGAAGTCCCTCATTTCTGGTATCCTAGTAAACAAACAGGGAAATACACTCATCTCATGAGCAATGTTCCCCGTAATTTTTTTTGGCCCTGCGCGGCACCTTTAAGGGGCTGCGAGGCCATTCAAAATACCATGCATGCACGGTTTTTACACTGAAAGCCGGCTGCGTGGGTTCCCTGGAGCGCTGCTTTACAGGGAACATTGCTCACTGAGTGTTAAGCCACCATTTCGAAGAAATGGTTTCAAATCTCTTTAATGCATCCAGTAATAGGCAGGTCATTTATCAAGTTAACCTAAACTTGAGCAAGGGCTGTTCTTTCTTGTAATTTTATTCTCAGTGCTCTGTATATTTCTGTTTCATTACAATTTCCTTTTATCTTGTTTCCTTGTAGTAAAATGGACCCTGGAAGCACTGAACACTATGTACTTGTGACAAGGATACAAAGAAAATAGGAGAATGACCCCGATATTTACTTGGAGCCAGGAAGCGAGTGGGGGGAAGGGGGGGGGGTGGAGATTTTCGGACAGGAAACCTAGAAGTAAGGGTTTACCACATTTCCTGTCAAATTTAATGGCAAGACATCTTTTAAATTTTTTGAATCGGTTTCCTGCCCGACAGCCAGCCAGATTGACAGGCAGGCTGTCTATTGGACTGGAAAGAGATTCCGACATCGCGGGGGCCTTCCTCATGCACTTATCTAGCTTCGCCTTAAATGCATCCATATCTATTTTCCTCAACTACTCCATCTGCTAGAAAGTTACACATTCTAACCACTCTGGGTAAAAAGAAGTTTCTCCTGAATTCCTTATCTTATAATCATAGAATGGTTACAGCACGGAAGGCGGCCATTCGGCCCTTCGAGCCCATGCCAGCTCTCTGCAAGAGCACTTCAGCTAGTCCCACTCCCCCGCCCTTTCCCCGTAGCCCTGCAAATATTTTTCCTTCAGGTACTTAGCCAACTCCCTTTTGAAAGCAGTGATCGAGTCTGCCTCCACCACTCTGTCAGGCATTGCATAGAAACATAGAAAAATAGGAGCAGGAGTAGGCCATTTATGAACTTCCCCACAAGGGAACAGTAGCATAGTGGTAATGTTACTGGGCTAGTAATCCAGAGGCCTGGACTAATGATCCAGAGACGTGAGTTCAAATCCCGCCACGGCAGCTGGGAAATTTAAATTCAGTTAATTAAATAAATCTGGAATAAAAAGCTAGTATCAGTAATGGCAACCATGAAACTATTGGATTGTCGTAAAAACCCATCTCGTTCACGAACGTTCTTTAAGGAAGGAAATCTGCTGTCTTTACCTGGTCTGGACTATATGTGACTCAATAATGGTGGAGCCCAGCACGTGAGTACAAAAGACAAGGCTGAAGCATTTGCAACCAACTTCAGCCAGAAGTGCCAAGTGGATGATCCATATCGGCCTACTCCCGAGGTCCCCACCATCACAGAAGCCATTCTTCAGCCAATTCGATTCACTCCACGTGATATCAAGAAACGGCTGAGCACACTGGATACAGCAAAGGCTATGGGCCCCGACAACATCCCGGCTATCGTGCTGAAGACTTGTGCTCCAGAACTAGCCGCGCCTCTAACCAAGCTGTTCCAGTACAGCTACAACACTGGCATCTATCCGACAATGTGGAAAACTGCCCAGGTGTGTCCTGTCCACAAAAAGCAGGACAAATCCAACCCGGCCAATTACCACCCCATCAGTCAACTCTCAATCATCAGCAAAGTGATGGAAGGTGTCATCAACAGTGCTATCAAGCGGCACTTACTCACCAATAACCTGCTCACTGATGCCCAGTTTGAGTTCCGCCAAGACCACTCGGCTCCCGACCTCATTACAGCCTTGGTCCAAACATGGACAAAGGAGCTGAATTCCAGAGGTGAGGTGAGAGTGACTGCCCTTGACACCAAGGCAGCATTTGACCGAGTCTGGCATCAAGGAGAAGTAGTAAAACTGAAGTCAATGGGAATCAGGGGGAAAACGCTCCACTGGTTGGAGTCATACCTAGCACAAAGGAAGGTGGTTGTGGTGGTTGAAGGTCAATCATCACAGCCCCAGGACATCGCTGCAGGAGTTCTTCAGGGCAGTGTCCTAGGCCCAACCATCTTCAGCTGCTTCATCAATGACCTTCCCTCCAACATAAGGTCAGAAATGGCGATGTTCGCTGATGACTGCACAGTGTTCAGCGCCATTCGCAACTCCACAGATAATGAAGCAGTCCATGCCCGCATGCAACAAGACCTGGACGAAGTTCAGGCTTGGGCTGATAAGTGGCAGGTAACATTCACGCCACAGAAGTGCCAGGCAATGACTATCTCCAACAAGCGAGAGTCTAACCACCTTCCCTTGACATTCAATGGTATTACCATCGCCAAATCCCCCACCATCAACATCCTGGGGGTCACCATTGACCAGAAACTTAATTGGACCAGGCACATAAATACTGTGGCAACAAGAGCAGGTCAGATGCTAGGTAGTCTGCGGCGAGTGTCTCACCTCCTGACTCCCCACGGTCTTTCCACCATATACAAGGCACAAGTAAGGAGTGTGATGGAATACTCTCCACTTGCCTGGATGAGTGCAGCTCTAACAACACTCAAGAAGCTCAACACTATCCAGGACAAAGCAGCCCGCTTGATTGGCACCCCATCCACCACTTTAAACATTCACTCCCTCCACCACCGGCGTACTGTGGCTGCAGTGTGTACCATCTACAAGATGCACTGCAGCAGCTCGCCAAGGCTTCTTCTGCATTACTTCCCAAACCCGCAACTTCTTCCACCTAGAAGGACAAGGGCAGCAGGCGCATGGGAACACCACCCCCTCCAAGTCACACACCATCCTGACTTGGAAATATAGCAGCATTCCTTCATCGTTGCTGGGTCAAAATCCTGGAACTCCCTCCCTAACAGCACTGTGGGAGTACCATCACCACACGGACTGCAGCGGTTCAAGAAGGCTCACCAACACCTTCTCAAGGGCAATTAGGGATGGGCAATAAATGCTGGTCTTGCCAGCGACGCCCACATCCCATAAACAAATTTTTTTAAAAAGTGGAAATATCTTCTTCATGTCTACTCTATCAAACCCTTTCATAATTTTACGTCATCCCTCAGCCTCCTCTTTTCTAGAGAAAAGAGTCCAGCCTGTTCAGTCTTTCCTGATAGTTATAACCTCTCAGTTCTGGTATCATCCTTGTAAATCTTTTTTGCACGTCCTCCAGTGCTTCTATATCCTTCTTGTAATATGGAGACCAGAACTGTGCACAATACTCTAAGTGTGGTTTAAGCAAGGTACTATATAAACTTAACAAAACTTCACTGCTTTTCAATTCTATTCCTCTAGAAATAAGCCCCAGTGCCTTGTTTTCATTTTTTATGGCCATGTTAACCTGCGTTGCTATTATTAATCAAGATAATCTGAGATGAAGCGCAGGTGTCAGAGTGATATGAAGACATAGAAAAAGGGAAGCAGGTGGTGTATAAAGGAGGTACTAAGAGAAGCAGTGTGCCTGTGGTTGAAAAGAGATGACAAGGAAATCAGAGAGTTTAATACTTTACTTGTGGCAAATCAAACCTAAACTCTCACAAAATGTTATGATTCAGCCACTAAAAACTTAAATCTTTGTTATGGTGTTCCTCTATCCATAAAAGGACATAGTGATCCTGAAACTAATAGTAGAAGTATTAGATAACAAGATAAACTGTCCTAAATTTTATCCCTGAATTCTAGCCTTCCATTGTGCATTCTGCAGAAACCAGATCTCCTGAGCACATTTGCTTCTTAGTGCATTCTCTGGCATGAGCTTCGAATTCCGCACTAAACTGGCACTCCCACTCAGAAACATAGGCACTGATTTTTGAAGTTGGTTCTGGTAGGCACAAAAGCTCGTGGATCATCAGGGCCCAAGTGTTGGTAAATTCTAAAGGAAATTAGATAGTTCATAGAATCATAGAATGGTTACAGCACAGAAGGGGGCCATTTGGTCCGTCTAGCCCGTGCCGGTTCTTTGCAAGAGCACTTCAGCTTGTCCCACTCCCCCGTCCTTTCCCCATAGCCCTGCAATTTTTTTTCCTTCAGGTACTTATCCAATTCCCTTTTGAAAGCCACGATTGAATCTGTCTCCACCACCCTCTCAGGCAGTGCATTCCAGATCCTAACCACTCGCTGTGTAAACAAGTTTTTCCTCATGTAGCCTTTGGTTCTTCTGCCAATCGACTTAAATCTGTGTCCTCTGGTTCTCGACCCTTCCGCCAATGGGAACAGTTTCTCTCTATCTACTCTGTCTAGACCCCTCATGATTATGAACACCTCTATAAATCTCCTCTCAACCTTCTCTGCTCTAAGGAGAACAACCCCAGCTTCTCCAGTCTACCCATGTAACTGAAGTCCCTCATCCCTGGAACCATTCTTGTAAATCTTTTCTGCACCCTCTCTAAGGACTTCACATCCTTCCTAAAGTGTGGTGCCCAGAATTGGACACAATACTCTAGTTGAGGCCGGACCAGTGTTTTATAAAGGTTCATCATAACTTCTTTGCTTTTGTACTCTATGCCTCTATTTATGAAGTCCAGGATCCCGTATGCTTTTTTTTTTACTGCTTTCTGAACATGCCCTGCCACCTTCAACGATTTGTGCACAAATACCCCTAGGTCTCTCTGTTCATGGACCCACTTTAGAATTGTACCCTTTAGTTTATATTGCCTCTCCTAGTTCTTCCTACCAAAATGTATCACTTCGCACTTTTCTGGGTTAAATTTCATCTGCCACGTGCCCGCCCATTCCACGAGCCTATGTCCTCTTGAAGTCTATCACTATCCTCCTCACTGTTCACTATACTTCCAAGTTTTGTGTCATCTGCAAACTTTGAAATTGTGCTCTGTACACCCAAGTCTAAGTCATTGATATATATCAAGAAAAGCAGTGGTCCTAGTACCGACCCCTGGGGAACACCACTGTGTACCTTCCTCCAGTCCAAAAAACAACCGTTCGCCACAACACTCTGTTTCCAGTCACTTACCCAATTTCGTATCCATGCTGCCACTGTCCCTTTTATGCCATGGGCTTCAACTTTTCTGGCAAGCCTATTATGTGGCACTTTATCAAATGCCTTTTGGAAGTCCATGTACACCTCATCAACCGCATTGCCCTCATCAACCCTCTGTGTTACCTCATCAAAAAACTCAATCAAGTTAGTTAAACACGATTTGCCTTTAACAAATCCGTGCTGGCTTTCCTCAATTAATCCACACTTGTCCAAGTGACTTTTAATTTTGTCCCGGATTATCATTTCTAAAAGCTTCCCCACTACCGAGGTTAAACTGACTGGCCTGTAGTTGCTGGGTTTATCCTTACACCCTATTTTGAACAAGGGTGTAACATTTGCAATTCTCCAGTCCTCTGGCACCAGCCCCAGATCTAAGGAGGATTGGAATATATGGTCAGTACCTTCGCAAGGTACTTAGTTATCTGATTGAGAAAGCAAATAAGTGGTACGTGAGATACTAGAGTATTTTTCAATCTTTGGAATTGCCCAAATGGACTGCAATGGTCTCTTCTGGCCCTGTACATTCTTACGCTCCTGTGATGTTTCAGAACACAGGAAGGCAACAAATCATGATAGAGACCTTCTTTATTAACTACTTGGTGATACTTATGTGCTAAAACAACAGTTTTTGTTGTATTCTATTCTTCAAATAATAATCATCCAGTGAGTAGTGCTGTACTTAAAAAAAAGTATAATAAAGGGAAAATAAAATGAGAAAATAACAAGAAAATGGTGGTATTAAAAGTAATCACTGAAAAGAAGCTCAAGAAATGAATAAAAAGTTAACTGAAGACTTAAACAAGAAAAATTAACATATATAAAAAAATCAAAAGGAAAACGTAGGGAAAAAGCAAAAAGAGATAAGAAAACAAACAAGGAAACAAAAATAAATGAAGTAAAGAAAAATAAGGTAGACAATGGATAAAGTGAAAATTAAACAGTCAATGTGACACAACAAAGCAGAAAGTAAATATTTTATCCAAAGGAAGAAGGAAATAAGAGAGGGAAAGTTACAGAATAAAAAAGCAAGAGAGAGAAATGGAACAGAATATTTTTAAATCCTACCATCTGATACCTGACCTCTTTACCCATATGCAGGCATAGACATCACAAGATGTGCATCACAAGATTTTATTTTTTGTCAGCCACCTCTCACGTACATTCTGCTTTCTAGTTTCCAATGCATTTATTTTTATTTTCCTTTTTTGTTCGGTGCCTTGAGGGGCACATTTGAACCACATGACCAAGTGGAGCCATCCCTCTTTGAATCACACAGGAATTGTTATCACACCATATCTGTATAACGATAAAGTAGCAAACCAAACAGTGTGGAATTATCATAAAAAGTTGCTTCTGGTCAATCCATATAGAATTTCATATTACATAGAATGCACAGCACAGAAACAGGCCATTCAGCCCAACTAGTCCATGCCAGTGTTTATGCTCCACACGAGCCTCCTCCCACCCCTTTTCATCTAACTCTATTAGCATAACCTTCTATTCCGTTCTCCCTCATATATTTATCTAGCATCTCCTTAAATGTATCAATGCTATTCGCCTCAACTACTTGTGGTAACAAGTTCCACATTCTAACCAGTATCTGGGTAATAGTTCTGTATAAAAAATACAATAAATGACTACAGGTCTGGAGCATAGAAAACAGTGGGAAATTAAGCAGCGCAGCAAATTTGTACAGCTCAGTTCACTGACATGCCAGTTTCAAATTTTAAAAGACCAATTTATAAATCTACAAAATTTTAGATTAAATACTGCAGTTGTCAAAATACCACAGGTAAAACCTCTGTTTAAAGCAGCTCAGATATATTGTATAAACAGTTGATTAAACCATCTTCCTCAGACATTTGCTTCTAGCTCACATATCTTTTGCACTCATGTTGCCAAATTGATTGCAACTGTCATAATATGGGACAGAATATATCCAACAATGCTACAAGTACAAAAGGTGAATTTCCAATGAGCACAATTTCTTTCAAAAGCAAGTTTTTGTTGGAAATTCTTTCTTGCTCATAAGTGGAATTAACTGTAATTGCACAGCACATTGATTCATTTTAATAGTAATTTAAAATCTTGTGTCCTACAGTACAAATCCATATACAGCATGTGTGCTGTATTTATTTTTACAAATGAGTAAAGGTGGAGCTGAAAGTTTTTTTTAAGAAATTACCATTTTTCTACCACAATATCATTGTGGGTAATGTTTAATGCTCGTAGAAACCAAATGAAGAATCTCCCCATTTTTGTTTACTTTAACAACAGGAAATAGAAATGCTAATAAATTCAGTTTTACATAGGGTGAGTTTGTTCTATATGATTTTGTTAGCTTTACTAGCAGAAATGTACCTATCTGCAATAATGCACATTTCATGCCCTTTAGGTGGCTTAACAGACACTTGAAGGAACCGGTTGAATGTGGAGGCTGGTGGGGTGGGAAGTGTGGACAAGTAACATAGAAACATAGAATCTAGGAGCAGGAGTAGGCCATTCGGCCCGTCGAGCCTGTTCCACCATTCAATACGATCATGGCTGATCATCCAAATCCAGTACCCTGTCCCTGCTTTAATCCCCACAGTACACATATCCCACACTACCCCTGTAACCCCACATATTTAATCCCCCCCTAACACTAAGGGTCAATTTATCATAGCCAAATCAACCTAACCCGCACATTTGTGGACTGTGGGAGGAAACCGGAGCACCCGGAGGAAACCCACGCAGACACGGGGAGAATGTGCAAACTCCACAGAGACAGTCACCCGAGGTCAGATTCGAACCCGGGTCCCTGGCGCTGTGATGCACCAGTGCTAACCACTATGCCACCGTGTTGCCCTTGAATGGTGGCAATTTAAACAGCCCCAAAATGCATTGTTCCCTGACCGGGAATCGAACCCGGGCCGCGGCGGTGAAAGCGCCGAATCCTAACCACGAAGCTACAGCAAGCGACCTGGAAGCTTATCGTGATTCTGAGAAGGAGGGGAGGGGGTGAGAGCAGAAGTGCAGGAAATGGTCGAGGGTCCTATCAACCACGGTGGAGGGGCATCCTCGGTCGAGGAAAATGGAAGACATATCGGAAGCACTGGCATGGAAGGTGGCAAACTCAGAACAGATGCAATGGAGATGGAGAAACTGTGAGAATGGAATAGAGTTCTTACAGGAAGCGGTCGCTTGCCATTTTAATTCTCCGTCCCACTCTCACTCTGACCTCGGCCTCCTTCACTGTTCCAATTAAGCTAAAAGGAAGCTCGAGGAACAGCACCTCATCTTTCTATTAGTCACTTTACAGCCTTCTGGACTCAACATTGAGTTCAACAATTTCAGATCATATCCACTATTCCCATTTTTTCAGGCACCAGCTGCCGGTAATGATTCTGCTGTTGCCATTTACAGCTTCTCTAGACCATTCTTTTGTTTCTTTACTTGTCCCATTACCACCTCCTTTAGCCTCGCCCCATCATTCCTTTTGTCATTTAATTACTCCTGCCTTCCACAGACCTTCCCTTTTGTTCCTCCCTCCTCTCCAGCTTTTCCCTGTCTGTGTTCTTGCTTAAAACCTGTTACATCTCTAACTTTTGCTAGTTCTGATGAAAGGTCAACGACCTGAAACGTTAACTCTGTTTCTCTCTCCACAGATGCTGCCTGACCTGCTGAGTATTTCCAGCATTTTCTATTTAAATTAAGCTTTCTTTGTACTTCCAATGATTAACTTAAGCAAAGTTAGATTTTCAATTTCCCGTGAGGGAGACAGTAACATACAGCTGAGCAGTGCATCGGCATTGTTTAACTGTTTGCTTCTCATCTGTTTAAAGTGCTCCTGAGCTAACTACTGTTTAGCCGATTAAAGTGCTCGAGTGCTGTGCAGTTGAAAAGCTTGATGATAGTTGGTGCTTAATTTCTGGTAAAGCATGCATTCCTGAACAACCTTCTCCCATCAATAGTAACACTGAAACAGTTAAGATAACTATTGCAGCATGGTCCATCCTGTAAAAATACTCTGTCATAGAGTTTAACTAATCCATTACTGAATTAACTCCAGCTCAACAGTTGAACTAACTGCTATCCGGTCATTTTAATTTCTCCAGGCAGTAAACTACTGCATCTTTCTCTGAAAGCTATATAAGAAAATAACTGGTCTTAAAAACAACTGGAATTTTTTCTTGTCAGAAGATGGCACAGAAAAGTAATAAATTGCCAGTTTCAATTTATCGCCCAGGTTTCTACCAGTTTTAACAGCCATTTCTGCCATTGTTGCCATTGAGCAAGGGCAGAAAACATTCCCCTTATGAGTAAAAAGACATTTTTATGGGTTGCCTAGTTAATACAGAAAACTTTAAAATAATTTTAGACATAACAATATGCCCCTGCCTCAGCTTACCTGCTGCTGTAACCCTCATTCATGCATTTGTTACATGCGGACTCAATTATTCCAAAATTATCCTGGCCGGCCTCCATCTTCCACCCTCCATAAAGTTCCGCCAGGACGACTTGACTCCAGACTTCATTACAGCCTTGGTCCAAACATGGAAAAAGGAGCTGAATTCCAGAGGTGAGGCAAGAGTGACTGCCCTCAACATCAAGGCAGCATTTGACAGAGTGTGGCCTCAAGGAACCCTAGTAAAATTGAAGTCAATGGGAATCAGGAGAAAAACTCTCCACTGGCTGGAGTTATACCAAGCATAAAGGAGGATTATTGTGGTTGTTGGAGGTCAATCATCTCAGCCCCAGGACATTGCTGCAGGAGATCCTCAGGGCAGTGTCCTAGGCCCAACCATCTTCAGCTGCTTCATCAATGACCTTCCCTCCATCATAAGGTCAGAGGTGGGGATGTTCGCTGATGATTGCTCAGTGTTCAGTTCCATTCGCAACTCCTCAGATAATGAAGCAGTCCATGCCCGCATGCAGCAAGCCCTGGACAACATCCAGGCTTGGGCTGATAAGTGGCAAGCAACATTCGCGCCACACAAGTGCCAGGCAATGACTATCTCCAACAAGACTCTAACTACCTCCCCTTGACATTCAATGGCATTACCATCATTGAATCCCCCACCATCAACCTGGGGGGTCACTTTTGACAAAAAATTGGACCAGCCACATAAATACTGTGGCAACAAAAGCGGGTCAGAGGCTGGGTATTCTGCGGCGAGTGTCTCACCTCCTGACTCCCCAAAGCCTTTCCACCATCTACAAGGCACAAGTAAGGAGTGTGATGGAATATGATCCACTTGCCTAGATGAGTGCAGCTCCAACAACACTCAAGAAGCTCGACACCATCCAGGACAAATCAGCCTGCGTGATTGGCACCCTATCCACCACCTTAAACATTCAATCCCTCCACCACTGGTGCACCATGGCTGCAGTGTGCATCGTCTACAGGTTCACTGCAGCAACTTGCCAAGGCTTCTTCAGCAGCACCTCCCAAACCCACGACCTCCAGGTCAAGGACAAGGGCAGTGGGCGCATGGGAACACCGTCACCTGCAATTTCCTCTCCAAGTTACAGTCTCGCTGGGTAAAAATCCTGGAATTCCCTCCCTAACATCACTTTGCGAGTACCTTCACCACAAGGACTGCAGCGGTTCAAGAAGGTGGCTCACCTTCTCAAGGGCAATTAGGGATGGGCAATAAATGCTGGCCTTGCCAGTGACTGCTCAAATCTCAGGACTGAATAGAAAAAAACCCAGAAGTATTTCCATTTGCTGAAAAGCATTTTTTTTACTAATACCATTAACAATAACTAATTTGCTTGAAGAATTAGCCTATTTCAAAGGGATAACAAATATTCACATGACACAGTTCTAGATGCCCCCTCCCCCTCACTGCGCCAAGTAGTGACTGCAGTTTTTAACAGGTCAATGAATGAATTGATTCCAGGACATTGAAATAAGTATGCTCCTGAAATGATGAGGCTTTGCTGACATCACAGCACTATTTCTGAGCACTGTTTGCTCACTAAATCTCCACAAACTGGAAACAGCACAAAAGCCAGTGACCCAATTTCAGCCATTACTTTAGTACTGTTTATTATCAAAACTAGAGTTTAGTTGCAATACAGTCTCCAGATAATATACAGCCTAACAGTGCTGAAAATACTATAAATATGGGGGTGGGCAGGGTGGTAGAGGGAAGCTACTACAGTTATTCTTGTCAAAAGATGGACTCCTAAATTATTTGTTTTTTAGCGACAAAATTAAAACCATGAAAATAGGCTGTAAAGGGAAAGTTAATATTTTGTTGAAACATTTTATTTCCTAAATTCTAAATCTTACAGACAATGGCCAATGAAAAAGACAATTATTTTACTCATGGCTATAGAGTTAGAACACTGGACTCTTGAAGTTGGGTGGGCAGATGTCAGCCAGCTTTTAGTCTCAAATTTTCCCAAAATTTAGCCAGGGGAAAGAAGGAAAATCAGTCTAGCCAGAATCAGTATTCCCTTCTCTTCCTGTATAAACATGCCTTCTAATTTCTCAACCAAAGACATAAATCCTGATTTTCCTCTATGGGTGTCCACTAGGACCTTAACAGGCACAGTGTACCTGACATGCTCTGCTCTGGTCATAAGAGAAGATCCCATGATTTTCCTCTCCCAAACCATTTGCATAGCCCATGCACGCACTCAGCAACAACAACAACAACATGTATGTATGTAGCGCCTTTAACATAC
This sequence comes from Squalus acanthias, assembly GCA_030390025.1. Lineage (NCBI taxonomy): Eukaryota > Metazoa > Chordata > Chondrichthyes > Squaliformes > Squalidae > Squalus > Squalus acanthias. The sequence goes on from CM059425.1 coordinate 207,624,181, forward strand.
TAAAACATCCCAAGGCGCTTCACCAGAGTATTAAAAAGACAAAAAATTTGACAACGAACCACAGAAGGAGAAATTAGGGCAGATGACCAAAAGCTTGGTCAAAGAGGTAGGTTTTAAAGAGCGTCTTAAAGGAGGAAAGAGAGGTAGAGAGGCGGAGAGGTTTAGGGAGGGAATTCTAGAGCTTAGGACCTTGGCAACAGAAGGCACGGCCACCAAAGGTTGAGCGATTATAATCAGGGATTCTCAAGAGGGCAGAATTAGAGGAGCGCAGATATCTTGGGGGGCTGTGGGGCTGGAGATTACAGAGATAGGGAGGGGCGAGGCCATGGAGGGATTTGAAAACAAGGATAAGAATTTTGTAATCGAGGCGTTGCTTAACCGGGAGTCAATGTAGGTCAGCGAGCACAGGAGTGATGGGTGAATGGGAATTAGTGCGAGATGGGTGAATGGGACTTGGGCAACCACGTTTTGGATCACCTCAAGATTACGTAGGGTAGAACGTGAGAGGCCAGCCTGGAGTGTGTTGGAATAGTCACGTCTAGAGGCAACAAAGGCATGGATGAGGGTTTCAGCAGTGGATGAGCTGAGGCAAGGGCAGAGACTCAGCACAGGCTTACCCGCTGGCTGGGCTTGCAACTACTACAGGTAAGAAAACGGGTGTGCAGCTGCTGACCTCAGAGGCAGCAACTGGAGAGCAGCAGTCTTTGGGCTCGGAGGCCTAAAGATCATCCTGGAGGGAAAGAAAAGTACTGTATTCTAGACAAGTTTCTCAAATGGCCCTTTTTGAGACTCTCCAACCTACAGGGATCCCAGTGCGGACCCTTGAGCCAAGTTCCTTCTCAAGCCCCACCAGAGGGCGCCCAATGGATGCAGGAAGAGCAAAATAAGGTCGGAGGTGCACAATGCCCACTCTTGCCTCATTCACATCCTAACGCTGGGCCTGCAACTACTACAAGCATAGCCCCAAGCGTAAACCTTGGTGGAGCCCATGAATTCTTGGGGAAGCACTATGGGGGTGGAGACCATACATAATTGGTCTCGGTCCCCTTTTTCCTCTTTACCGTGCCTGAAAAACACCGATTTCCCAGGCGCAGTGAAGAGGAAAAGTCACTTTATGTTGCTTGCAGAGATGGCAATGGATTGGACATTCCATCCTCCTAACCAAGCAAAACAACAAAGGGCCTGAAAACTAATATTTTGCCTCTCATTTCCAAATGTGTTGTTAATATTTCATCCCGAATAAGGGGAATGTAACCCATGTCTCAGGTTTCTACTAGTGCTAGGCCCCCACCGCCTCTAACCTACTTGGCACTTCTCTGACAACCAAGCTGATATGAGAATCTCGCTATGTGAGGGACTGGGTTAGCATCCCATCCTTTTGTTTTGGTGATCTGTGTTCCAACACAGACCAGGTGGATGAAATAAAAGACTCTTATCAGCCATGTGTATAGAAAATGAATTTGAGCACTTTCAATCATGTTTCTATTGGGTATTGGTCAAGAGTACAAACCTGCACATCATTTGGCACAAATAGGCAGTGTCACACAAGGCCATAAAAACAGCTGGAGTAGGGAATATAATATAAAGCAATCTCCTGAGGTTGGAGTTAAAGTACGTCATTAGGACTAACTAGAAGGAGCTTTACTTTGCATCTGGATCAACTATAACTGACCTAGAAATGCATGAAATAAAAACAAAAAATGCTGGAAATATTCAGCAGGCCAGGCAGCATTTGTAGAGAGAGAAACAGAGTTTTCAGGCTGGATTTTAGCACCCAAAAATGGGTGGGTTGGGGTCGGTTCAGAAGTTAAAATTTAAAAATCTCAACCCCGACCCCAACCCGACCACTTCCGGGTTTAACGGAGGCGGAGCAATGGGCAGGCAGCCAACCGCTCCCAAGAGGCGAGTTTGCAATGTCATTATTTCAATGAGGCTGGCAGCCTCTGATTTAACCTGTTTTTACAGGTTTAACTGTGGCCTGCCAGGTTTCCCTGGCCTCAAGAAACCTAGCAGCTAAAGGGAGGCGAGGACAGCTTTGGGGAGAAGGCAAGTACCTTCACAGCACTGCTTGTGGGTCAGGAGGAGCAGGAGTGCTTCCTCCCGACCCCTCAAGCGCACCCCCCATCAGAATACTCCCATACAAAGACCCCCTGGATCAGGGATCAGACACCCACCGGAATCGGACACCCCGCCAGGGGATGTGGATCAGACTTACCTGGTGTCAATCAAGCTGACTTCCAGGCGGGGAACCTGTAAAGAACAAAAAATGCATGCTGTGGAGTTAAAATTTCACAGCATGTGGGGAAACCCGGACTTTGGGGTGCTCCGTCGGAAACGCCGCTCCCCCACCTACATAAACTGCCCTCGTTAATATCCAGGCCAACGTTTCAGGTTGATAACCTTTCGCCAGAACTGGAAGAAGTTAGAGATGTAACAGTTTTTAAGCAAGTACAGAGGCAGGGAAGGGGGGTGGAAGAAAAAAGGGGGAAGGTCTGTGATAGGGTCAAAGGCAGGACTGATTAAATGACAAAAGGGATGATGGTGGAAGGCAAAGGGGGTTGATAATGGGATGAGTAAAGAAACAAAAGATGGGTCCAGAGGAGCAACAGGAGAACCATTACCAGCACCTGTTGTCCTAACAAGTGGTTAATGATGTTCCTCAGGGCAGTGTCCTAGGCCCAACCATCTTCAGCTGCTTCATCAATGACCTTCCCTCCATAAGGTCTGAAGTGCAATGTTCGTTGATGATTGCACAGTGTTCAGTTCCATTCACAATTCCTCAGATAATGAAGCAGTCCATGCCCGCATGCAGTAAGACCTGGACAACATCCAGGCTTGGGCTGATAAGTGGCAAGTAACATTCGCGACACACAAGTGCCAGGCAATGACTATCTCCAACAAGAGTCTAACCACCTCCCCTTGACATTCAATGGCATTACCATGATTGAATCTCCCACCATCAACATCCTGGGGGTCACCATTGACCAGAAACTTAACAGGGCCAGCCACATAAATACTGTGGCTACAACAGCAGGTCAGATACTGGGTATTCTGTGGTGAGCGACTCACCTCCTGACTACCCAAAGCCTTTCCACTATCTACAAGGCACAAGTCAGGAATGTGATGGAATACTCGCCACTTGCCTGGATGAGTACAGCTCCAACAACACTCAAGAAGCTCGACACCATCCAGGACAAAGCAGCCTGTTTGATCGGCACCCCATCCACCACCTTAAACACTCATGCCCCCCACCACAGGCACAACGTTGTTGCAGTCTGTACCACTTACAAGATGCACTGCAGCAACTTGCCAAAGCTTCTTTGTCAGCACCTCCGAAACCAGCGACTTCTACCACCTATAAGGACAGGGCAGCAGGCACATGGGAACACCACCACCTCCAAGTTCCCCTCCAAGTCACACACCATCCTGACTTGGAAATATAGCAGCATTCCTTCATTGTCACTGGGTCAAAATCCTGGAACTCCTTACCTAACAGCACTGTGGGAGTACCTTCACCACACGGACTGCAGCGGTTCAAGGCGGCGGCTCACCACCATTTTTCAAGGGCAACTAGGGATGGGCAATAAATGTTTGCCTTGCCAGCGGCGCCCACATCCCGTGAATGAATAAAAATTAATAAATATTGTTGAACTCAATGTTGAGTTCGGTAGGTTGTAAAGTGCTGTTCCTCGAGCTTCATTGGAACAGAGGAGGCAGAGGACAGAGAGGTCAGAGTGGAATTAGGACAGAGAATAAAAGTGGCAATCGATCGGAAGCTCAAGGTCCTGCTTGCAGACTGAATGGAGATGTTCAGCAAAGCGATCACCCAATCTGCGTTTGGTCTCCCCAATGTAGAAGAGACCGCATTGTGAACAGCTAATACAGTCTACTAAATTGAAAGTAGTACAAGTAAATCGCTGTTTCTCCTGGAAGGAGTGTTTGGGGCTCTGGACGATGGGAAGGGATATGAAAGAGCAGGTGTTGCATCTCCTGTGCTTGTACGGGAAGGTGCCTTGGGAAGGCGAGTGGGTGTTGGGGGTGATTGAAGAGTGGATCAGGGTGTTGCGAAGGGACAGCCATTTTAATTCTCTGTCCCACTCTGACCTCTGTGTCTTCGGCCTCCTATACTGTTCCAATGAAGCTCAATGGAAGCTCGAGGAACAGCACCTCATCTTTTGATTAGGCACTTTACAACCTCAACATTGAGTTCAACAATTTCAGATCATAACCACTGCTCCCATTTTTTCCCCGACAGCTGTCTGACCTGCTGAGTATTTCCAGCATTTCCTGCTTTTATTTCAGATTTCCAGCATCCGCAGTATTTTTCTTTTGTTTTACTAGAAATGCATGATGTTGACATTAAGCACCCAAAGTGGAAAATGTTTCCATTCTCCAACACTAGCACCCATTGATTTAATGGACACAAAAGCTCACCAAAAAATATGAATTAAAGGAACTTGCCACAGTGACGACATTTGGCATAAATTGGGGGCTTAACACTCCACAGAGTTAGTTCTGCAATTGCTGTATCTGTAACCCACTTAAGAAATGTATTTTTGAAACACTTTTACTGACCTATTATAAACAAAAGTATATATTTTTTAAAATTCTACATCCAACTAAATTGCTGTGGAATTCCTCACGGGGATAGGAAAAACTAAAAATAAACTGACCAGAATTACACTTTGTGAAAAGCTTCGCCACTTCAGTCAACTATCATTTTACCAAGTGCTCAAACAAAAAGAACATCTGCTGACCTATTTTTTTTGCTTACCGAAATAAAACAGTATTTCTTGGGGAAGGGGGTGGGGTGGCTTATCAGAGGACATAATGTACTTGAATAGCCACAATTTAATTAGATGAAATCAGAGTTTTATTTACTGGACTTATTTTGTTTGCTTGATATATTCTCATCCAGTGGAAGAAATTCAAAAGGGCATCACTGTTCTAAAAATCTGTACTTAATTTAGGATAAATTTTATGCAGTTACTATTAAGGGCTTGTATTTTCAGAAGTAAATATGGTGAAAATTGATAGTTACATAAACTTAAACAGATGCATTTGTAACATTGTAAATGTAGATTAATGGGTGCTCCACGATGAGTTAGTTAATTTGTGGACCTCTGTAGCGTTCTGTACTTGCAAACCAACAGGCTAGTCACTAGACTCGATGCCTTCAGAATTATCCCTAAACATTTGACAATGCCCGCAGCCGGAATTTTCTGTACCTGGGCGGGTCAGGTGTGGGCGGTCACCGTGGCAGGTTGCGACCCCGTTTCTTCATTCCATCCCACTCCTGAGATCGACTTTCTATTAATGGCGCCTATTAAGGCAGCCCTGCGCGTTACCCGGCCCTATTAAATGGTGCGGGTCTGATAACGTCATCAATAATGCGTTTTCAGCCAGGATATTTAAAGGAGCCATGGTCACATTGCATTTGAAGGTTCATCTAGGATAGTGCAGGCACTGCACCATTGGAGTGTTGCAAAGAGTGGCAAATATGACTGCACAGAGACAGAGGGTTGCACCCAGGTTCTCGGATGACTCCCTCCATATGCTTGTGGAGGGAGTGAGAGCACCGATGGGTGGAAGAGACCTCCCCAGCAGACCAAAGGAGCCTGGCTCCAAATAGCAGAAGAGGTCAACACCAGGGATGTTGCCAAGAGGACCTGGGTGCAGTGCCGCAAACATTTCAATGATCTCATTAGATCAGGAATGATGAGTACAAAGCCACACTCAACTTCATCCTGCTGTGCCTCTCGTCACATCCTTACTCACACCAACATACCTTGCACGTCCACCCATCCCTCTCTCTCGATCTACATTATCACATCCCCATCTGACTAACTAACCCTCACACTCACTCGCATCCTAATGCCAACTAACAACACACAAGGTGGCCACTTGTCACTGCCACCCCACTCCATCATAGTCACGCTCTAAAGATGTAACCCATCCATTCCTTACACTCATTCCATCACTCTCACTCAACCTTTTCTTTCCCTCCTTGCAGAAAAAGAGCACCCACAATAAGAGGGAGAGAACTGGAGGTGGCCCTCCGTCATTGGCCACCTTAACAGCAGCAGAGGAGGTTGCCTTGGAAGTGTCAGGAGTCGCAGAGCAGCTGGAGATGGGGAGACGGAGAGAGGGGACATCTCAGCAACCTGGTGACAGAATTACATCTCACAGCCATATGGCATACAGCAGTCACTCATATGGGAACTGATGTCAGCAGCCAGTGAATGTTCATCATGTGCATAATGGTATCTGTAACCCATTCTTGATATGACATATCTAACTCATCTCTTTACTCTCCCACAGGCCATCAAGGGCCCCCCCCCCCCCCCACCCCCGCCGATTGTCCAAGAGAAAGAGGGAGACAACTCCTCAGAGGAGTCTCCAGCCTCTGAGGGCGCACCATGACCAGACATAAGCGCACCCAGCACCAGCACAGATACGCACACCTCGGTGGGTGCCACGCGAGATAGAGTAGTGTTGTCACCTGGTGTGTCACAAGTCACAAGTGAGCAAGTGGATACCGGGACAGCAGTGGAGACTCCTCGTCGGAGGGCACAGGACACTCCCAGCTCTACTGCATGCAGATGCTGAGCCTCGGGTGCCATCCAGAAAGAGGGCGATCCTGGAGATGCAGGAAGAAGTGCAGGAGGCTCTGACAGGTTTTGCGACTGCGATGCCTGCAAATGTGCAGAGAATGGAGGAGTCCATCTCCAACATGAGCACCACCGTGTCATAGGTGGTGGCGACTGTAAGCTCTTCCATTGATAGGATGGCATGGAGCAGCTAATGCACCACTCACAGGAGCACATGGTCTCTATGGAGAATAGATGGCTATCTATGGATAATAGGTGGCAGACGCTCATAGACCTCTCTAGGAGGGATGCCAACATAGACGTGGGTCCTCATGGCCCCACTGATGTGCAGCAAGGTGCTCTCCAGCTCCTTGCTAGCAGGGAAGTGTGGGTGGCCCATGAGAGGGATGATGGTGAGAGGGGACACAGAAGTGGGGGCTCCTCTCAAAGCGCTCACACTTCTCCCCCATTGCCCCACCCTCAGTCAGAGCCCCAGATGCCTCCTCGTATCGTATGGCTGAGTTTGCCCCTGCACAGTCGCAGGAGGAGTAGACTTTGGCAGGGCCATCACAGGCTCCAAAACCCAGAGGACATCCACCAAAAGTGTCTATGCAGTCGTAGCAGGCTGTCTCTACCTCTGCTGAAGCAACAGGGATAGCGCTTCATAGAAGCACGTATAAGAGAAAGATGAAACACAAGTAGATGCACAAGAGTAGCCACTTGGGTGTTTTAATAAATGTTTCTGTAAAGTTTCCGTTGCTGTGATGTCACAGATAAAAATATTTATTTCCAACACATGGACAAATTTGTGTGGAACTTTGGAAATGGCTTAGTGAGTTGGAGTGAATGGTGAGACATAAAGTTACTTCCAGCAATGGTGGTCAGTGTGAAAGGAATGGCTTGGTCATTGTAGGGATGACTTTGCTGTGGGGTGGTGCGAACCTGGCGCAGCATGCGGCAGCCATATGGGTGTAATGCATAAAAAGTTAAGTAAATCTGGCCATGATGAGTCCTTCCCGGGCAGCAATGTGCTGGTGGGATCTGGACGGCAGGTTCCTCCTGCTCCTCCTCCTCCTCGTCTTCTAGCTGATGCTCCTCCTGCTCCTTCTCCTCCTCTAAAGAGGCTGTGTGCTCAGAACCTAGCTCCTCATGCAGCGCTAATCCGCTCTGCTGCGCTATGTTGTGCAGCGCACAGCAGACCATGACGAGTCTGGAGACCCTGGCTGTTGTGTATTGAAGGGCTCCTCCAGATCTGTCAAGGCATCTGAAGCGCATTTTCAGCATACCTATTGCCTGCTCTATGACATGTCTGGTGGAAATGTGGTGTGCATTATATCTCTCCTCGGCCTCAGTACTTGGCCTCCTCAAGGGTGGCATGAGCCACGTCTTCAGTGGATAGCCCTCGTCTCCAAGTAGCCAGCCGGAAAGTCTGTTTGGAGGAGTAAAGAGCTGAGTGAGGGTGGACTGACGCAGGACAAAAGAGTCATGACAGCTGCCAGGGAATTTTGCGCGCACATGCATGATGATCTTACTATGGTTGCAGACAAGTTGCACATTGAGGGAGTGGAAGCCATGGTGGTTGACAAAGACTGCTGGGTGATGATGGGGTGCCCTGATGGCCACATGTGCGCAGTCAATGATGCCCTGCACCCGTGGGAAGCCAGCCAGAACGGCAAAGGCCAGCGCCCGCTCAGTAACAATGGCTTCATCAGTAGCAAAGTTGATATAATTGGCTGACTTGTCAAAGAGGGCATCGGTGACCTGTGTGATGCATCTGTGGGCAGCCAACTGAAAGCTGCCGCAAATGGCTGCTGCAGATCCCTAGAGGGTGCCTAAGGCGAAGAAGTTGAGGGGCTGGTGACTTTAACAGCCACTGGTAAGGTGTGTCCACCCGCTCCTCTGGGCTGCAGGTCTTGCTCCAGCAATCTGCAAATGTCTGCGACGACCTGGTGTGATAGTTTGAGCCTCCTTTGGCAATACTGCTCCATCATGTTGAGGAAGCTCATCCTCTGCCTGTAAACCCTGTGTTGGGGGTATCGCCTCTGGCACAGTGCAGCCCTGCGCTGATGCCTCTGTCCTGTGCAGCATCAGGTAGTTGAGGAGAAGATTGGTGGTGGTGTTGTTGGTGCTGCTAGTGTTGGGGCTCATCGTGGTCCGATTTCACTGGAAAAAGCCCCAACATTTCAAGCCTTCCTTCATAACTATAACCTCTTATTCCTGGTAGCATTTTGTTGAAATCCTGCTGCATCCTTTCCATTCCTCCCTTGCTTTTATATTCAATGTTTATGTATAAAACCTAGGATCTTACTTGCCTTTACATGGCCTTTTCTACTTTCATTCCAATGTTTAAAGATGCATGTGTTTGCACCTCTAGATTTCTTTATTCCTCCACGCTGTTAAGAACCTTGCCATTTAGAATATATTTCCTTTCACTGTTCTTTTGCCCACAATGTACATTCACATTTCTTCACACTAAATTTGATCTGTCACCCATCTGCCCACTCTGCTAACTTGTCTGTGAAATCTTCCTCACAATTTGCCATTACCCTTAATTTGGTATCATCAACAAGCTTTAATATTATTCCCCCTGTGCCAATATCCAATCATTTATACAAATGGAAAATAAAAGTTCCATCAAAAATTCTTAAGCACATCATAATCCATAGCCCAACCCAAAGAAAAACATGCATTTTCCCCTACTCTTTGCATTCTATCCCCAGCCATCTTTCTATCCATTCAGCAACATTCCTTTTAACACTACGGGGGAGAAATTGTCTAACCCCCGAAAACGATGCATGGGGATCGTGGTACACGATTAATCTACGCCTGTTCATTGCGTTGCAGACAGCATGTTAAATTGGTGTTGTCTGCTCTTTTAAACGATTGTTGCATGCAGCCAGCGCGCCCCGTGCTGTTTGTTGGCTGCTTGCAACAGCAAGGGACCCAATATCGTGAGTGGCTAGTGCTACTTAAAAGCAGCCTGCACCTTTTAAAGAGGTGCATTGTGGCTGAAAGAAGTGGTGGGAGTTTTTTCAAAAGTTAATCTCGGCTGTGATACTTTGAGCAATGGCTGAACTTGTGAGAGAACGAGCACCAAGGTTTTCAGACAATGGAGGTCTTGGTGGAAGAGGTGGAAAGAAGGAGAGACATCCTGTATCTGCAGGGGGGCAGGAGGCCATCCAGACATATGCTCAGGAGGCAGTGGGAACAAATAGCGGTGGAGGTCAATGCCAGGAGTGTTGCTCCAAGAACATGGATGCAGTCAGGAAGAAGTTTAACGATCTGACACGAGTTGTCAAGGTGAGTGAGTTCATCTTCAAATGGCATATGCTACTAACTACATCACTAGCCTCATCCACTGTTCAACACCCTCATCACCCACCAACAATCTGCATCAATCAGTACTCAATCCTTTGCTTCACCTCACCCTCACACACTGAGCACTGTGGCAAGCCTCGCAGCTACAACTAATAGCTCGCACACACTGGCAGCTATTCAACCATGACAGCCACACCACTCAAACATATTGCACAATAGTCACTGATACACTTACCTCTTTCTTGTAGGAGAAGGTGGCACCTAACAGCAGGCAGCATGAAAGAAATGGAGGCGGAAAAGCGCAACTCATGTTTTAACCCCTGTGGAGAAGACAGTGCTGGCCATCATGGGAAGGGACATCACTGATGCTGTGGCCACTGACGGGGCTGAAGGGATCGATGAGAGTATCTGCATACCTAATCCTCCTTCTCTCATCCCAGTTCTTCCTCATCCCGTAATCTCTTCTGACTCACAAGCTGCAGGTGGTGTAAGCACACACAAACTTGTTTTCTCCTCTCCCCTCACCGCAACCCAACCCTTGTGCCTTTTTAATTTCAGATACCCAAGAACTGGGACCTTCCCACTCAGTGGAGGAAGAGAAAGAAAACAGTGAAGATGAAGAGAAACCGTCACTCAATCTTACACTTTCAGCCACCAGTTCAGACACTGACACTGCACATTATTTTAGAGACTGGGAGAGAGGAGGGATTGGCACATGGTGAGACACAAGGCATAAATGCGCAGAAGCCAGGGCGGCCGAAAGGATAGCGCAGGTCTCAGCTTACTGGAGGGCAAGATTTTGCTTATAGCTCCAGCAGCAGCCTGGAAGGAGCTAGACGCATAAAAGTGCAGAGCCACAGTCACCTTGACAGCCACAGGCAATGCTATCCATGCCCTACTTTGAGGTTGCAGCTGTGGCTGCAGCAGTTGGCAGTTTTTAGTTACGACCTCTTTTGTGAAGCAATGACATCTCAAGCATTGGTCTCCCTAAAGACCCTCAGCTGATATGGCCTCCTCCCTCTTCTAGCAGATTGTCCTGCTCTGCGTGGCCTCTCTTCATTCTTCCAGTTATGCTCAATTCCCACAGGAAGCCCTGCCAGCCTACCCATGTCTGGAAGCAACATGTTTCAACAAACTTTTAAATCGACAAAAAAGTACTTCAGCACCAGCCAGACCACTCCCTGTACACTATCAAACTAGTGTAAGAAAGCCCCAAAAACGCACACAATTGCACCAGCAGCCAGAAAAAATAATCCAGCAACTAACCTCATGAGCCCTTTAAATACCGCTGCTGTGGGGTCCTTCATGCTGTTTAACGTCGTGTTCAGATGTGCAAGGTTCAAGACAGGCGGTAGGCTGGAGTGTGGAGTTTCAAAATGGCAGCGCCAGCGTCAAATCAGCGTCGTACACTGATTGACGTCATAATCTGTCTGCTCTGCATGCTGCTGGCGGTCCTTAGGTGTGCACACACAAACCCCTTTACCAAGATGGCACCCAGCACACTTCCCATTGGAACAGTGCGTGCGCATCTTGGACCCTATTTTCGAGCATTAGATGGTCGCGTAGCGCCTAAAAAATGAGCTAAATTTCTCCCCCTACAAGTCCTAATTTTTGTAATAACTCTCTTATGTGGCGCTTTATCAAACATTGTCTGAAAAGCCATATATGTAATCCACTACATTCTTTTTAACTGCATAATCTGTGATTTCTCAGAAGAAATTCAATAAAATTAGTCAAGCATAACCTGTCCACAAATCTATACTGACTGTTCCCGATTAGTCCATGCTTTTCTAAGAGTTCGCTAATTTCAACCCATATTATAGAAGGGTAATATTATGAATCCATGCTGCCAGTATATTGGCAATTCAGGCATGCGCTGCCCATCATTTTCTGTGATGTGGAGATGCCGGCGTTGGACTGGGGTGGACAAATGTGAGAAGTCGCACAACACCAGGTTATAGTCATACAGCTTTATTTGAAATCACAAGCTTTCGGAGCTGTTGGACTATAACCTGGTGTTGTGCGACTTCTCACATTCATCATTTTCTGACCATTAATTTAAGACTAACTGGCCTCTAACTTTCTGGCTTATCCCTTTGTTGAACAGCCATGTAAGATATGCGAACCCCAGTCCTTTGGCTCAATTCCTGTTTCCAAAGATTTTGCAAGTTATGATTTATGCCTCCTCTCCAAACTCCTTTAATATGCTATGATGCATACCATATGTGTTTGATGACTTTTCTACTTTTAGCCCCATGAACTTTTTAAATACAGTTTCCTTTTCAATATTTATCTCCAATAGTAGATAAATATTTGAAGCACATGAAGATACAGTGCTATCAGGAGAGAGCAGGGCAGTGGAATTGGTTTTGGATTGCATCTAGAAAAGAACCAGCACATACATGATGGGCTGAATGGCCTCCTTCTGTACTTTAAATTTTATAGTTCTATGGTGGCTCTTCCATATCCTTCTCAGGTACTCCTACAGTCCCACTTTCACTGCCATCTATGCCAAGTAAGCTTTTCAAGGACGAGAAAGAAATAGCAACAAGGAGATGTTTAGGCAGAGAGTTGAGAATGGCCAAGAGAGCACAAGGGTGTGTCACCTATGGTGCAACAAAAGGAAGGAGGATGTACAGGAAGCCAGAGTTGGAGGACCAAAAGACACTGGCTGGGATGTAGGAATGGAGAAGGCTGCAACAGCATGACGCACTGAGGCCAAGGAGGGATTTGTAATCAAGGATGAGAATTTTGAATTTAATGCATTGGGGTCAGCAAGGACATGGGGTTATGGGTGAGCAGGACTTAGTGCAGGATTGGTTGTGTGGTGGAGTTTTGGATAAGTTGGAGTTTGTGTAGGGTGGAGCTAAGGAAGCTGATGTGGAGTGCGCTGAAGAAGTCAAATCTGAAGGTAACAAAAGCATGTGTAAGGCTTTTCAGTGGCTGTGCAGTTACAGAGAATGTCACTGGTGACTTTGATGATGATGATGATGATAATGGTGCTGTAGACAGGGTACAAGGTGGGCTGAAGAGATACAAATAGGGAATTTTAGGATGGTTGAGCAGTGAGCTGAGTAACAATGAAGCATATGAGAATCTTAGAAAAGCGGTTAGTTACCGGGTGGAGGATGGAAGGATCAATGGTGGGCTTTTTGAGGAGGGGATCACGGATTTGAAGCAGAGGGGAGTGGTGTCTGTTCAAAGGGGGCCATTAATGATATCGTCAAACATTACGTAGAATTACATAGAATTTACAGCACAGAAACAGGCCATTTGGCCCAACTGGTCTATGCCGGTGCTTATGCTCCACACGAACTTCCCCCCACCCTATTTAATCTCACCCTATCAACGTATCCTTCTATTCCTTTCTCCCTCATGTACTTATCTAGCTTCCCCTTAAATGCACCAGTTTAGCTTTTAATTAAACTGTAAAAGAAAGCGAAAATACTACTCCTGCAAAAAGATAGCCTGATTTTGAAACTCGCAGTACCTTTTTACTTGGTGCCCGACTTACACGTAGCGGCAAATATCCTTCCTGGCAGAGCCTTGCTGATTGGGGCAAAGCAAGATAAATTGAGTATACGTATATTATATAGGCTCACACATAAGAAAAAGGAAGCTGTCTTCTTGTCAGATCCAGCTTACAGTTATGCAAAATTATTACAGAAAGCAAACAAACTTCTGGCCCCATCTCCCCAAATAAAAGTAAATATGTTACTCTTGAAAATTGCTTGGTAATTTTCCCAAATGGTTATCGAGATAGTCTCTAAATAATGATAGTTGATTTTTAAAAATCATTACTTTCATTGGTATTCATCAGGGGTAATGTGTTGTATCTAATAGGATTAAGAGGCTTTACTAATTTAATCACATGTCTCAGTGTTAATATTTATTAAAATGTATGTAAATAGTAGCTCAGCGGTTTGCTGTTATGTGAGTGAGAGCACAATGAAAAAGATGGACCAACCTTTAGTCAATCGAGCTGAAAATAGTGGTTGCTGAACTTTCTATTCACATAATTTTTGTCTGACTCATTTGGAGTCACTATTAAATTGCAGAACTAATTCCTGTTTTCGCAGAAACCAATGTGTACCTGAGTAATCGGTTTCACTTGTAGTAAGTTTCCCTTCAGGATTGACAGGACTGCAGTGCAGTGATTCAGAAGGGAAGGCATGCAACTTTAATCTTTTGGATGTGTGAAACCATGGGTTTTACAAATGGGTAGCACATATCTTCTCTCATCTTTCTCATTCTAATTCACCTCCCTTTTCTATATACTTGCAGTAGATGCTGCACATAATAGACACCAGCAACTGTAACAGAAGGGGGCACAGCAAGCATAAGACTCTTAACCCCCATGAAGAAAGAGCCCTGCACATTCAAGGAAGTGGGGTTTTTGGGAGGTTGGTGGCCTCGCCTCAATTCACGGCTAGTACTATGCTTTGATTTTTTTTTCCTTCCCCTACTTACTCACTCATTTATTGAAATACAGTGGTCCACAGCAGTACAACACACAACATCTTGCCACGTGAGCTATGCTTGAAGCGGTGTCCTATTGGTAGCATTGTAACATATATTCTTATGATCCTATAGATTTGCCATGACAAAGCGACCTCAAATAGCAATGTGCATCAGTTACTGTGGCAAGCACATCCACTCCAGGTAATTCAATTAGTGATTGCAGGGAACACTTAGTGAAGCATGGTGCATGAAGTGAAGCTTGCTACTCGGAAAGTCAGCTCAAAGCCTCCCTTAGCTGCTAAGCACAGGAATTTGGAACTCTCAGTGCCTATAAAAGAGTTTGGTATCTCACCATTAAGTATTTCATGCAGTCATTTGAGAGTGTTTCCAAGAAGCTCGAGAGTAACTATAGAGGAGTCCATAACCCACAGCTGAGTACTGCTGTATGACCATCTGACCAAGTGCAAATCACCTTGAAGAGCATGGCCATTGCATGGCCCTCTATAATAGAGATCTTTTTGGCTAATATTCCAAGTGCAACCATAGCTTCCTTAAAAAACACTACAACTGGGGCTCTAGAAACCTCGGACTCTAATCTACAGCAGTCCATCTTCTCTGCATTCAACATGTTGGGCAACCAGATAATGCAAGTCTTCAACAACCTCATTTCGGGCAAGCAATTTCCTCCCACACACATCTTTGGTCACATTAAGGGGGTGCCCAGCACCAGAGGAACAGCAGAAGCTGGCATGGATGACAGAGATGTCTCTTAGGGCAAAATCACATCCATATCACCCAATCGCCCCACGTATATAACTACAGATGTATTTTTGAGCCAACAGGCTCAGGAAGCCACCACATCAATATCAATGACACTTGTAGTTGTAGGGCCATCTAAAAGGAGGTACTGGGACACCTTCATCTGTAAAAGGCATACACTGACACCCAGCAAGCACCAACTTCATTTCCTCCTCCAATTGGAGAAACACTTAGAAGGAACACACAGTTAGGAAGTGGAAGACATATACCACATATTATTAATAAGAGGTAGCACCAGGTCAAAACACACTGAACATACCTGTGCCAAAGTTAGAGTGACTGATACAGGAATGTATTCTGAGGGTTCCTTTGTTATGGGACAGATTAAGGTTCCTGAGGAGAAATAATGTTGAATTCTGGGATTTTGATGTATGGCTGGGCCCAGTGGAGGCAATGCTTTACTTGGCAAGGGTATTGAGCACATGTGTAGATGACTTTTGTGCATTGGATGTAGCAGGCACTTAACTTAATGTTCTTTATTAGACCTTTCCTTATGACTCTTGCTGAGCAGCCACTTCCTTGTGCAGGCACGTCTTCTGTCTCCTGGTTGCTGCTGCCTATTTTCTCCTACCTACTCCATGGCAAGGCTCTTTTAAGGGGCAAAATTATGTAACAAGCAACAATAAATTGACAACTTGGTCAGGCTGTACTGCAAGATTCCCGTCAGTCAAGGCATTTAAACTTTTACTTCAAGATGACGACTGTCTGATCCACCAAAATGGTGGGAGCAGTGTGCACCTCATTCTGTAACTCTTCAGGTATTGTCCTTTGGTGTTTCAATGGGGTAAACAGTCAAGGCTCCAGTGACCAGCCTTGGTTTCCCAAACCAGGTTTCCTGGCACTTGAAGTAATGGCGACACCGTGGATTGGCATAAAATGAATGAATCATGGCAATTGCTAGGTAGTGAGCATTCACATACATTATTCAATGCCAAGGTCACAAACCAGCTACACATGGGAGTGGAACCTCTTTCTGTTCATGAAGGGGGTGGTAATGGAGTTGGGCAGAGTCCAGTTGGCCTGCATTTTAAGGAAGCCAGTCAGGCTGGAAGACTGCAGGGCTCTCTCGTGTTGTATGTTTTGCATTATGAAATATATGAATTGAGTGGCTAAGGCAAACAAAACATGTGTGACCTACATGATGCAACTATGCATTGTAAGCTGGGAGATTTGGCAGATATCTCCTGCTGCTGCTTGGAAAGACCTTCAAGGCAGCAGGTATCTTTACTTGATTGAGTTTTTTGATGAGTTAACAGAGATTTGGTTGAGAGGAGATTTGATAGAGGTGTTCAAAATCATGAGGGGTCTAGACAGAGTAGATAGAGAGAAACTGTTTCCATTGGCGGAAGGGTCGAGAACCAGAGGACACAGATTATGATGACTGGCAGAAGAACCAAAGGCGACAGGAGGAAAAACATTTTTACGTAGAGAGTGGTTAGGATCTGGAATGCACTGCCTGAAAGGGTGGTGGAGGCAGATTCAATCGTGGCTTTCAAAAGGGAATTGGATAAGTACCTGAAGGAAAAAAAATTGCAGGACTATGGGGAAAGGCCTCCTTCTGTGCTGTAACCATTCTATGATACAGCCAACAAAGCCAGTATGAGCTTGTAATACCTTAAACTGTCTGTATGCTTAAAATTTTATTATTTGTATATTGGAAAATTGTCGTAAAATTGCTGGGATGTTCCCTCATTTCTTGCAGAATAATTGTAGGCTACTGTGGTTAGGTATTGATACTCTCTGTTGCTAAATACGAACATACGAAATTGACGGCCATAGAAAAACCCAGGGCCAGTAAGGGAAAAAAATACACTGGAAAATTCCTCTCCGACCCCTCAGGCGATCAAAACTAGTCTAGAAGATCACATGGGCCATGTGTTATCCATAAAGCCACTTGCCAAATTAGTTTAAAATTGTTTATAAGGTTGTCATAGTGACATGGCAGCACACTTCTCCCTCCTCACCACACAGGCCAAACTGGCACTTATTGCTTGACCCTCCCAATTTCTTACTGGCACTCTTCCTTTCTCCCCCCTACCTACTCAGTTCATGCTGGCACTCTTCTCCTGTTTACACCAGTTCAAACTGGTGCTCTCTCCCTATCCCCTAGCTCCAGTTCAAGCTGGCATTCTTCTTCCATGCCCCCTTTTTAATGCTAGTGCTACTCGTTCCGCCTCAGATCATGTGGCACACTTCTCCCACTTCACCATTTCAATTCACCTTCCTCATTCAGTTAATAGAGTTATTCCGTCCCGCTCCTCAGGTCATGCTGGCTTCCTCTTGCTCTCTAAGTGCTGGTCCCTGCTCCTATTTGTTGCTTCTGCTCCAGTGACTTAAACACCGCTGCATGCTGTGGTGGAAATTCCTAATCCCACAAATACTGAGAAACATTAAATTTAATCTGCTGGACCAACAGCAGCAGGAAGGACCTGCCATCGGCACTCGGGGGCAGAGCTGCGAGTAGTGCTAACTTTCATTCAAGAAAGCAGAGAAGTAGACATTGAACCTGAACGCACTGATTTTCTGTATGAAATTTGGACAGTTGGCAAGCATGGAGTTAAATTCCACCTGGCAGAACAGGCATTACAGCAACTAAAGAATCAAACACATTTACTTTATTGGTCAAATGTATTGATTTAGAATATAATCCAATAAATAAGGTCTACTGTATGAGTCCATACCTGCACCTGGAATGATTGCCAACTTGGTTTCAACAAGTCCCATTTTTGCAGAGGCAGCTGTAGAAAAAGAGAGCAGAAATACACATTGCTTCAGATACATGTTTTCATTAAATATGGTACATACTAAGTTTTCCTTACTGTTTAAAAATTAACCACCTCATAGGGCCTTCATTGTTCAAATTGTTGGATTCTCCAACAACCATAATAGTATAGCCTAAATTAATAGGTTCTGGAAAACCATGTGCCAAGCATTAACACAAGAAATATGGGCATGATTTATGGATAGACAGTGCTGTGCATAGTCTACTCCCGCATTGCATAAAACTGCAGTACCTGCGTCACTGAGCCACTTCGAATTGACATGAAGGTAAACTGACACTAACTACCACTCAAATAAAATTATACCGTTGTTGGGACGGATGGGTGGGATGATAGTACGTGGAGAATCCATATCATTTGAAGAATGAGGAAGACTTTGCTACACTTCAATCCAGATAATAATGTGTAATAGATAACAAGATTTAATATAGATTTTTAAAAGTGTGAAGAGTTTTGATGGGATGAATAACAAAAGACTAAATAGGGGGCATTAATTTAAGATTATCACTAAGAGAGTGAGGAGCGAGGTTGAGAGAAATGTCTTTACAGATGGCTGTTGGAGCCTGGAATTGCCACAGTGAGCGGTTGAAGCAGAAACTATTGCATCTTTTAACAGAAAATAGAATAAATATTTGAAGTAGTGGAAAATACAAGACTCTAAGGAGAAAGCAGGGCAGTAGGATTAGTTTTGGATTGCTCGAGCAAAGAGCCAGCACAAACACAATGGCGTCTTTCCACGCTGCAAACTACCATGGTTCTACAATGAAAACAAAAAGATAGAAGCAAGTAGGATAATTTGCAATTCTGATAAACAGAAAGGTGGAGTTACTGGGACAAGATCCAAAAAATTAAACTTATAACTAGTTCTGAGGGAGTGAACATTTATGGAAATACTATGAAAGTACCTGAAGTCAAGGTACGAACTTGCTGCAAGTTCATGTCCAAGTATTGTACCCAGAAGTCAACTCACTGTGGCGGGTCTGTAGTTCGGAATCCCTCCCTGTCTTTTCAAAATGTCAAGTACCCTGGAACATTTAGTTCCCAACCTTGGTCACCTTGCCCAAGGTTGGGAACTAAATGTTCCAGGGTACTTGACATTTCAAAAAGATAGGCAGAATGGAAAAGGAGGGGGGGTAGCCCTGATAATAAAGGATGACATAAGGACAGTAGAGAGAAAGGATCTCGGCTCGGAAGATCAGGAAGTAGAATCAGTATGGGTGGAGATAATGAATAACAAGGGGCAGAAAACACAGGTGGGAGTAGTATATAGGCCCCCTAACAGTAGCTATACCATTGGACAGAATATTAATCAAAAAATAGTAGGAGCTTGCAACAAAGGTAATTCAACAATCGTGGGGGACTTTAATCTTCATAAAGACTGGACAAATCAAATTGGCAAATGTAGTCTGGAGGACGAATTCATGGAATGCATTCGGGACAGTTTCCTGCAACAATATGTCACGGAACCAACCAGGGAACAGGCTATTTTAAATCTTGTATTGTGTAATGAGACATAGTAAAGGATCCTCTGGGGTAGAGTGATCATAATATGATAGGAAAGTCACTCTCAAACTTAACGTGAAATTCTAAGTCCGAAACTAGAGTCTTAAACTTAAATAAAGCCAATTACATAGGTATGAGGGGCAGGTTGGCTAAGGTAGATTGGATAAATAGATTAAAAGGTATGGTGGTAGATAAGCAGTGACTAGCATTTTAAAAAACATTTCATAATTCTCAACAAATATACATTCCATTGAGAAACAAAAATTCCACGGGGAAAAGTGATCCATCCGTGACGAACTAAAGAAGTTAAGGATAGCATTAGATTGAAAGAAGAGGTTTATAATGTTGCGAAGAATAGTAGTAAGCCTGAGGATTGGGAGAGTTTCAGGAACCAACAAAGGATGACCAAAAAATTGATAAAAAGGGAAAAAATAGAATGAGAGAAAACTAGCAAAAAATATAAAAACAGATTGCAAGAATTTCGACAAGTATGTAAAAAGGAAGAGAGTAGCAAAAGTAAACGTTGGTCCCTTAGAGGCTGAGACAGGAGAAATTATTATGGGGAATAGGATATGGCAGAAACATTAAATAAATATTTTGTATCTGTCTTCACAGTAGAAGACACAAAAAGCATACCAAAAATGGTGAAGAACCAAGGATCGAACGAGGGTGAGGAACTTAACATAATTAATATAAATAGAGAAAAAGTACTAGAGAAACTAATGGGACTAAAAGCCGACAAATCTCCTGGACCTGACAGCCTATATCCTAGGGTTCTAAAAAGAGGTGGCTGCAGAGATAGTGGATGCATTGGTTTTGATCTTCCAAAATTCTCTAGATTCTAGAACGGACCCAGCAGATTGGAAGGTAGCAAATGTAACACCGCTATTCAAGAAAGGAGGGAGAGAGAAAACAGGGAACTACAGGCCAGTTAGCCTGACATCAGTAGTAGGGAAAATGCTAGAATCCATTGTTAAGGAAGTGGTATCAGGGCACTTAGAAAATCATAACATGATTAGGCAGAGTCAACATGGTTTTATGAAAGGGAAATCATGTTTGACAAATTTATTAGAGTTTTTTGAGGATGTAACTAGCAGGGTAGATAAAGGGGAACCAGTGGATGTAGTATATTTCGATTTCCAAAAGGCATTCGAGAAGGTGCCACATAAAAGGTTATTACACAAGATAAGGGCTCAAGGGGTTGGGGGTAATATCGTCACATGGATAGATGATTGGTTAAAGGACAGAAAATAGAGTAGGGATAAACATGTATTTTTCAGATTGGCAGGCTGTAACTAGTTGGGTGCCTCAGCTATTTACAATCTATATTAATGATCTAGATGAAGGGGCCGAGTGTAATGTATCCAAGTTTGCTGATGATACAAAGCTAGGTGGGACAATAAGCTGCGAGGAGAACACAAAGAGCCTGCAAAGGGATATAGATAGATTAAGTGAGTGGGCAATAAGGTGGCAGATGGAGTATAATGTAGGCAAATGTGAGGTTATTCACTTTGGTAGGAACAGAAAAACAGAATATTTTTTAAATGGTGAGAAACTTTCAAATGTTGGTGTTCAGAGAGATTTGGGTGTCCTCGTGCAAGAAACACAGAAAGCTAGCATGCAGGTACAGCAAGCAATAAGGAAGGCAAATGGCATGTTGGCCTTTATTGGAAGGGGGTTGGAGTATAAGAATAAGGAAGTCTTGCTACAATTGTACAGGGCCTTGGTGAGACCACACCTGGAGTACTGTGCACAGTTTTGGTCTCCTTATCTAAGGAAGGATATACTTGCCTTGGAGACAGTGCAACAAAGGTTCACTAGATTGATTCCTGGGTTAAGAGGGCTGTCCCATGATGAGAGATTATGTAGAATGGGCCTATATTCTCTGGGGTTTAGAAGAATGAGAGGTGATCTCATTGAAACATACAAGATTCTGAAGGGGATTGACAGGGTAGATGCTGAGAGGTTGTTTCCCCTGGCTGGAGTGTCTAGAACTAGGGGGCATAGTCTCAGGATAAGGGGTAGGCCATTTAAGACCAAGAGGAGGAAGAATTGCTTCACTCAGAGGTTTGTGAATCTTCGGAATTCTCTGCCCCAGAGGGCTGTGGATGCTGAGGAGTCTGAGTATATGCAAGGCTGAGATAGATAGATTTTTGGACTCTAGGGGAATCAAGGGATATGGAGATCGGGCAGGAAAGTGGAGATGAGGTGGATGATCAGCCATGATCTTAATGAATGGCAGAGCAGGCTTGAGGCCTACTCCTGTTCCTATTTCTTTTGTTTATGTTTCTTAAATGTGTGCCACTTTGGTATGTTTCTATGGTATTTTCTGCAAGATTGAAGTCTTTGGTATTAGTGATAATATATTGAGCCGGATTGAGAACTGGCTGGAAGGTCGTCGACAAAGTAATTATGGATGGATTTGGATCTGTTTGGAGACCAATCACCAGTGGTATCCTGCAGGGATTGGTGTTGGGATCATTGCTCTTTACTATTTTATTACTGATCTAGATGTAGGTGTTGTGGGCACGATCTGCAAATTTACAGATGATACTAAGATCTGTGCGAGTGTTAGGACTGTAGATAATGCTTGATTGCTTCACACAGATCTTGGTGTGTGGGGGATTGGGCTTGTGACTGGCAAATGATGTTAAACTTGGAAAAATGCTGTGTTATGTATGTGGGCATGGTGAATGGTGGCGGGCAGCAGCGAGGAATTTCCCAGATTTTTGTCCCCCAAAGTGGCCTGGGTTTTTATCTGTTTTTTCACCTCTCTCAGGAGTTAACATGGTTTTGGGTGGGGTGGAGAGTATATATATTGTGATAAACAAGGTATCACAATTGTATGGGACAGGCTGGGTGGACCAGAGGGTCTTTTCCTGTCCGTCATTGTTCGTATGATGTACTTAAGCAGATGACCAGTCAATAGAGTTTCATTCATCCCGTGTTTTATCAACAACTTAATCAAAACAAAGCATAGCATATGGGATCTTGGGCTTCGTAAATAGAGGTATTGAGTACAAAAGTAGAGAAGTTATGCTGAACCTTTATAAAGCGCTGGTTAGGCCACAACTGGAGTATTGCGTCCAGTTCTGGTCACCACACTTTAGGAAGGATGTGAAGGCACTTGAGAGGGTTCAGAGGAGATTTACCAGAATGGTTCCGGGGATGGGGGATCTTAGCTACAAGGACAGGTTGGAGAAGCTGGATTTGTTTTCATTAGTGCAAAGGAGGTTGAAGGGTGATTTGATAGAGGTGTACAAGATTATGACGGGTTTGGATAGGCTAGACGGGGAAAGGCCGTTCCCACTAGTTGATGGTACAAGGACTAGGGGACACAGATTTAAGGTACAAGGACTAGGGGACACAGATTTAAGGTTTTGGGCAAGAGATACAGGGAAAACTTTTTTACGCAGCAAGTGGTGAGGACCTGGAACTCGCTGCCGACGGAAGTGGTGGAAGTGGAAACACTCAATGTTTTCAAGGGGAGACTGATAGGCACTTGAGGGAAATAAACTTGCAGGGCTATGGGGATAGAGCGGGGGAATGGGACTGACTGGATTGCTCTACAGAGAGCCGGCACGGACTCGATGGGCCGAATGGCCTCCTTCTGTGCCGTTATGACTCTATAACAGTAGAACAATGGGTTTTATCTAATAACACTATGAGGTATGCTTT
This sequence comes from Squalus acanthias, assembly GCA_030390025.1. Taxonomy (NCBI): domain Eukaryota; kingdom Metazoa; phylum Chordata; class Chondrichthyes; order Squaliformes; family Squalidae; genus Squalus; species Squalus acanthias. The sequence continues at coordinate 207,647,330 of CM059425.1, forward strand.
CACAATTGTTTAAGTATGATGCATTGATATTTTGATATTTCAAAGAAAAATAATAAAGAACTGGCTTATTCAGCACACCATTTCCATTAGGATGTCACTTGCAACAACCCATGTACATTATTCATCACTGCAACAATGGAACCTACTGGCTTCTACCAGAACCAGAACTTACATGAGTCCTCCACTAAAATTACCTTTTAGTGCTGAACAACAAACAAAGTTCTAAAACAGATCAGGACCAAGTAACTGTTTAGTTCCAGTGAGGAAATATGAATCAATCTTGTGGCAAGAGGTCCTGTTCAGCTAGGAACTAAATTAAAAAACAGGACCTTCAAGGGTTATAATCTCTGGATTATTACTCGAGCCACGTGCAAATTGGCATAGGGATAAACAGATTAGAGAGGTGAACACATGGCTGAAGGAGTGATGTGGAAAAGAGGGGTTCCATTTCATGGGACACTGGTACCAGTACTGGGACAGGAAGGAACTGTAGCGTTGGGACAGGCCCCACCTGAACCAGGCTGAGCCCAGGATCCTAACGGAAAGGATGAATACGGCAGTCACAAGGACTTTAAACTAGTAAATGGGGAGGGGATGGGGAAGGGCTCAAGTGGAAAAGGTTGCATAAATAACAATTCTAAAACAAAAAGGGAAGAGAGTAGAGTAATAATCAGAAATTGTGCTTTAGGCACTAAAGGTAAAGAGAAAACTAAAAGATGTAAAGTAATTAAATCAGGAGAGAGAAATAAGAAATATATGGCCCAAATAAGGGTTCTTTATACAAACGCACAGAGTATAAGGAACATATTGAATGAACTGCAGGCGCAAATTCAACTTTTCTCTCTATTCGTTTATGGGATCTGGGCGTCGCTGGCAAGGCCAGCATTTATTCCTATCCCTAATTGTCGTCGACAAGGTAGTAGTGAGCCACTTTCTTGAACCCCTGCAGTCCGTGTGGTGAAGGTACTCCCACAGTGCTGTTAGGGAGGGAGTTCCAGGATTTTGACCCAGCAACGATGAAGGATGGGCGATATACTTCCAAGTCAGGATGGTGTGTGACTTGGAAGGGAACTTGGAGGTGGTGGTGTTCCCATGCACCTGCTGCCCTTGTTCTTCTAGGTGGAAGAGGTCGTGGGTTTGGGAGGTGCTGCTGAAGAAGCCTTGGCGAGTTGCTGCAGTGCATCTGGTACACACTGCAGCGACGGTACGCCGGTGGTGGAGGGAGTGAATGTTTAACGTGGTGGATGGGGTGCCAATCAAGCAGGCTGCTTTGTCCTGGATGGTGTCGAGCTTCTTGAGTGTTGTTCAAGCTGCACTCATCCACGCAAGTGGAGAGTATTCCATCACACTCCTTATTTGTGCCATGTAGATGGTAGAAAGGCTTTGGGGAGTCAGGAGGTGAGACACTCGCTGCAGAATACCTAGCCTCTGACCTGCTCTTGTTGCCACAGTATTTATGTGGCTGGTCCAGTTAAGTTTCTGGTCAATGGTGACCCCCAGGATGTTGATGGTGGGGGATTTGGCGATGGTAATGCCGTTAAATGGTATCGGGCGGTGGTTAGACTCTCGCTTGTTGGAGATAGTCATTGCCTGGCACTTCTGTGGCGTGAATGTTGCCTGCCACTTATCAGCCCAAGCCTGAACGTCGTCCAGGTCTTGTTGCATGCGGGCATGGACTGCTTCATTATCTGAGGAGTAGTGAAAGGCGCTGAAGACTGTGCAGTCTTCAGCAAACATCTCTATTTCTGACCTTATGTTGGAGGGAAGGTCATTGATGAAGCAGCTGAAGATGGTTGGGCCTAGGACACTGCCCTGAGGAACTCCTGCAGCAATGTCCTGGGGCTGTGATGATTGACTTTTAACCACCACAACCATCTTCCTTTGTGCTAGGTATGACTCCAGCCAGTGGAGCGTTTCCCCCCGCCCCCCCCACCGATTCCCATTGACTTCAGTTTTACTAGGGCTTCTTGATGCCACACGCGGTCAAATGCTGCCTTGATGTCAAGGGCAGTCACCCCCACCTCACCTCTGGAATTCAGCTCCTTTTTCCATGTTTGGACCAAGGCTGTAATGAGGTCGGGAGCCGAGTGGTCTTGGCGGAACCCAAACTGGGCATCAGTGAGCAGGTTATTGGTGAGTAAGGGCCGCTTGAAAACACTGTCGATGACACCTTCCATCACTTTGCTGATGATTGAGAGTGAACTGATGGGGCGGTAATTGGTCGGGTTGGTTTTATCCTGCTTTCTGTGGGCAGAACATACCTGGGCAGTTTTCCACATTGTCGGATAGATGCCAGTGTTGTAGCTGTACTGGAACAGCTTGGCTAGAGGCGAGGCTAGTTCTGGAGCACAAGTCTTCAGCACGATAGCCGAGATGTTGTCAGAGCCCATAGCCTTTGCTGTAACCAGTGCGCTCAGCCATTTCTTGATATCACGTGGAGTGAATCGAATTGGCTGAAGACTGGCTTCTGTGATGGTGGGGACCTCAGGAGTAGGCTGATATGGATCATCCACTCGGCACTTCTGGCTGAAGATGGTTGCAAATGCTTCAGCCTTTTCTTTTGCACTCGTGTGCTGGGCTCCGCCATCATAGAGGATGGGGATATTCATGGAGCCTCCTCCCGTTAGTTGTTTAATGGTCCACCACCATTCACGACTGGATGTGGCAGGACTGCAGAGCTTTGATCTGATCCATTGATTGTGGGATCGCTTAGCCCTATCTATAGCATGCTGCTTTCACTTTTTAGCATGCATGTAGTCCTGTGTTGCAGCTTCCCCAGGTTGGCACCTCATTTTTTTTAGGTACGCCTGGTGTTGCTCCTGTCATGCTCTTCTACACTCCTTATTGAACTAGGGCTGGTCCCCTGGCTTGAGGGTAATGGTAGAGTGAGGGATATGCCAGGCCATGAGGTTACAGATTGTGGTAGAATACAATTCTGCTGCTACTGATGGCCCACAGCGCCTCATGGATGCCCAGTTTTGAGCTACTAGATCTGTTCGGAATCTATCCCCTTTCGCACGGTGGTAATGCCACACAACAGGATGGCGGGTGTCCTCAGTGTGAAGACGGGACTTCGTCTCCACAAGGACTGTGCGGTGGTTACTGCTACCAATACTGTCATGGACAGATGCATCTGCGACAGGTAGATTGGTGAGGACGAGGTCAAGTAGGTTTTTCCCTCGTGTTGGTTCTGTCACCACCTATCGCAGGCCCAGACTGGCAGTTATGTCCTTCAGGACTCGGCCAGCTCGGTCACTAGTGGTGCTACTGAGCCACTCTTGGTGATGGACATTGAAGTCCCCCACCCAGAGTACATTCTGTGCCCTTGCTACTTTCAGTGCTTCTTCCAAGTGGTGTTCAACATGGAGGAGTACTGATTCATCAGCTGAGGTAGGGCGGTAGGTGGCAATCAGCAGGAGGTATCCTTGCCCATGCTTGACCTGAAGCCATGAGCCATGGGGTCCGGAGTCAATGTTGAGGACTCCCAGGGCCTGTATACCACTGTGCCGCCACCCCTGGTGGGTCTGTCCTGCCGGTGGGTCTGTCCTGCCGGTGGGGCAGGGCATACCTAGGGTTTGCGATGGAGGAGTTTGGGACATTGGCTGAAAGGTATGATTCTGTGAGTATGACTATGTCAGGCTGTTGCTTGACTAGTCTGTGGGACAGCTCTCCCAATTTTGGCACAAGTCCCCAGATGTTGGTGAGGAGGACTTTGCAGGGTCGACTGGGCTGGGTGTGCCGTTACCGTGTCCGTAGCCAGTGCCGAGGTCGATGCCGGGTGGTCCGTCCGGTTTCATTTTTATTATTGTGTTTCGTAGCAGTTTGTTACAACTGAGTGGCTTGCTAGGCCATATCAGAGGGCAGTTAAGAGTCAACCACATTGCTGTGGGTCTGGAGTCACATATCGGCCAGACTAGGTAAGGACGGCAGATTTCCTTCCCTAAAGGACATTAGTGAACCAGATGAGTTTTTACGACAATCTGATAGTTTCATGGTTACCATTACTGATACTAGCTTTTTTATTCCAGATTTATTTAATTGAATTTGAACTCACGTCTCTGGATCATTAGTCCAGGCCTCTGGATTACTAGCCCAGTGACATTACCACTACGCTACCGTTCCCATGTTATTTATATGGACTTCCAGAAAGCATTCGACAAAGTCCTTCATAAGAGACTATTAGCTAAAGTTGAAGCTCATGGAATTGAAGGCAAATTATTGACCTGGTTAGGAAATTGGCTGAGCGACAGGAGACAGAGAGTAGGGAAAATGGGAAGGTACTCTAATTGGCAGGATGTGACCAGTGGTATCCCACAGGGATGTGTGTTGAGGCTTCAACTATTCACCGTATTTATTAACAACTTTGATGATGGGATAAAGAGCCACATATCCAAGTTTGCCAATGACACAAAGATAGGTGGCATTGTAAGCAGTGTAGATGGAAGCATAAAATTACTAAGAGATAGTAATGGAGTAAGCGAATGGGCAAAACTGTGGCAAATGGATTTCAATATAGGCAAGTGTGAGGTCATCCACTTTGGATCTAAAAAGGATAGATCAGACTACTTTCTAAATGGTGAAAAGCTAAAAACAGTGGCAGTCCAAAGAGACTTGGGGGGTCCATGTACATAGATCGTTAAAATTTCATGGACATATACAGAAAATAATTAAAAATAAGGAATATGGAATGAGCCCCAATGTCACCTAAAATATAGTGAAAAATAACATTTAGCCCTTAAAGGATTTAGCTTGACATTTATTCTGGTCATCTATGAATTTTGACTAATGGATTAGTCCCCAGAGTTTAAGAGAAAGTCGTACAACTACCTCAATATATATCTATATATTTATTTATTAATAACCAGGTTTTCAATAATTTTAGACAGACTGTACATTCATTCTTTAAGATATTTAGGTTGAATTTTATGTTCCTTCTTTTTACTGTTATTCAATCCAGTTCTGGATTTTTCCAACTAATACCAAACGCTAAAAGCAACCTGGCATTACATTCAGTCTTCTGTACTTGTTATTTCTGATTTTATTTTTATGTCCATGATTATTATTTATAAATGTGTCTGCCCGAGTGGCTTATTAGTGTAATCCCATGTTATACTCAACCTCAGATCATGTGTGGGCAGAAAGTGGCTGTTAAATGATGGGATTAGATCTGCATTAGTAACTGCATCTATTGCTTCAGCACTGAATTTTGGTCTAATTTTTTTTAATTAAAGAAAACAAAAGAAGCACAGAAAGAGAAAGGACATTCCACTCATTAAATCTTTCTTTCCATATATCATGTACAATTCAATTGTCTCTAATCAATCCATTTCATTTGCTGACAAAAGGTTATGCAACTTTTCTCCCTCGAGTCTGTTTCACATATCCTCTACCAACACAAAGGCCGTGATTTTGCGTTCGGTGTCGGGATGGGTGCGTGTCACTGGTTTCCGGGTTCCGGTCCCACCCCCAGTTGCCTCCGCTCCACAGACGTAATTTTCCCTTGATTGACCTTCGGGCTTAATGGCCAATTAACAGGAAGCAGGTCTGATGACGCGTCATCTGCCAGTTTCCTTAAAGGGACCATGCACAATTTTATTTTGACAGTTGATTTCTCAGTGTTTGACAGCATTGAGGTGCTGAAAACACGGACAATCACTGCACAAAGGCAAACTCTTGCACCCAGGCTCTCCAATGACTCCCTCCATATGCTGGAATAGATGGCAGCTGCAGGTGAGATGACAGAAGCAATGTCACTGGTGAGAGAGGTTCTCCCAATGAGGTGGCACTGGACATATAGTTGGATTTAAAAACTTGTAAGCTAAAGAAATCTGTATATGTTTTAAAAATGCAGTAACCAACATTTTCTTTGCTCTCAAACTCACTGACGTAAGAAAACTACTAGGCACTTGGTCTGAGCATTAAACAAAGCTTTAATCAACTGTTTTTCAACATGGAGATCTAGTTGTGGCCTTAACTAGTTCCTGTTGAGGAATGTCCTAAGCAAGCTGGGCCCATGCCCGAGTATTTATACTCTCCCTGGACAGCGCCACCAGCAGGCCGCCCAGTATTACTTCATACATGAATGACAAGATTCATGTCACTCACCATGTGCAACATTGCATCCTTCACACCACTTCTGCAGCTGTCATCTTTTCACAAACATTACACCAGACTCACAACACGCCACACTTACCTGGCGTGGTGTCTGGACTTCGGGAAACCCGACCCAGAAGCGTGAAAATCGAAAAACAGGCTGAACACTACTGACAAGTACCTGTTAATAGGCAGGTAATTGCCTTTAATCCGTTTCCCGCCCTTAGGTGTTGGGTCCATTCCCAAATCGGGGACCCGACACTTGGGAAGGCTGTTTGGAGGCGTGTTCGGGACCCGCCGTCAATCAATAGGACTTTAACCGCTGAACAGCCTCTCTGAGCGCCGGCAAAATCGCGGCCAAAGTGTCAGCTTGACTCAATTGGTAGCACTTTCACCTGTGAATCAGAAGATTGTGGGTTCAAGCCTCACTTCACAGCTTGAGGACATAATCTAGACTGACATTTCAGTACAGTACTGAAGGAGTGCTGCATTCTCGGAGGCATTTTCCTATGGACAAAATGCTAAAACCAATGTCTGCCTGTTTGAGTGGTTCAAGTGGATAACAAAAATCTGACGGAAGAACTCTGACTTCTTCAGATTAATCCAACAATCTTATGGCTTGATCAATATTCTTCCCTCAAAAACCAATATATTAAACAGAACAACTGGCCAATCTCATTGATTTTTGTGGGATTTTGCAAAAGGTATTCATTGCATTTGAAGCATTTCTGAAAGATGTAATAAAGCACTAAACAAATGCAAGTCTTTCCTTTTTTACTTGACAAAACAAAACTTCTAAGTTTAGTTTCAAGTCTTGTTTAAAGCTCATTAATTCTGTATTCTAGTCTGCTCATTCCACGCTCTAAATGTATTAAAATATCGTTTGCATATTGCACATAAAAATCTGTATCAACATTGTCTATTAATTTCAGCATTTTAAAAACCTGCATCATATCTCATCACAATCTCTTTTCTTTAATGTAAACAAGTTTAGTTCTGTAAGCCTTTTGTCATAACTAAAATGTCTTGATTTTCAGATCAATCCTTTTTCCTCTTCTCTATGTAAAGCTGGCATTGTACAAGGACAACCTATGCCTTCCCTGCAAGACTACTGAAAGGTATTTTCACTTTTCCACAGAGATCTCCCTAGGTGTTAAAAGTCTGTTATATTAATATTCAAACAGGGAATTGTATGTGACTCTTGTCATTGCTCAATATCACTGCCATCTGAGATTTGGAAGACATCATACAAACTGCAGCTTTCTGAAAGTGGAGTAGTTATTTCTAAAAAAAACTTTTCCATAACTTTGAACTGCCCCATATGACCAAATAAGTACTATGTGGACCTACAGTCAAATCTGTATTTAGCCCAAGGTATAAACATTATGTGAGCTCATAAATCCCACAAAAAGGACCTCTGTGCCTTTCATTTTTTTTTTAATTTGATTTGGCCAATTTCTGTTTTTTTAAGGCAATGCTGTTTCTCCTAACACTTGAAGGTTGAAGGTAAATCATCATGACAGAGTTCTATCACTGGGTCATAGATGATCATTTAATTATTCAAAAGAAAAATTATTTTTAATAAGAGCTTCTTGACTGTGAAACATGATGGTACAACATTCTGGAGTTAAGTCATACTCATTTCCGCTGTGCTTCTGTGAGGAGGCTGCTAAAGAGAAGCTATCAGAACGATTATCAAAAGTAATCAAGAATTAGGATTAATTTTAACATTTTGGGCGAGAAATTTGGTGGCGCCCCCTTTGGGGTACTAACTTCACCGGGGCGCTACTTTTAGTGCCCCGAAAAAGTTAGCACCCTTGCGCCGTAATTTCAGTGGTAGCACCCCAAGCAGGTGACGGGGCGCTACTGGAAGCGGTCCCCCTCCTTCCTGGGGCGCTACAAGTGAATATCGCGGCGCTACGTGCAACAGCGTGCACCAGGGCCCTGCTGATCCACCGGTGTGCGGGGTGTTGGGAAAGCAGCCCGGCACTCAAGAGGAGTGCCGGGCTGAGCGATCGCGACCGGCACCCCGAATAAAAAAGGGGAAGGGGCCAAGTGCTGACAGGCGGCCTAAAAAAAATGGCCGCCCGACACCTGCCCTCTAACTTGTTTTTGCAGCCATGGCAACACATCACCCTGACCCTGTCGGACATATCGTCCGGTGATAGGTCAGGGGGCGTAACCGAAGTTTGTGGCCGGGGCGCTGTGCACGGCGATGACGTCATCACCGGCGGCGCAGCGCCACAGGGCACTACCAGCTGAATTTCAGCGCAAAGCAACCCAATTTTTCCCCCTTTGTGTGGTATTCCAATCTCCTGCTGCATGTTATGTGCTAGAGGAGGATTTCTCCATTATTCCCCTGGGGAAACATAAATATTGGAGAAATCATCGAGTGGCACACAACATGCACAGATGCTAAAGTTAATCTTAATTGTTCATAATTACAGTATTTCACAATGGTTCTGATGGTGAAACTTCATAATATACAAACAGAAATAAAACACATCATTTTTCCCCCCTGAAAATGATGCCTTGCTGGAACATTTCTTATTTTTCCTAATTTTCTTAAATTAGTGAAGGCATGGCTGGAGTATATTTCTATGGCATCGGCAGCCTTCCAGTACCTTGCAAAAGTAGCATTCTTCAAATGTCAGCCTAGATCATGTCACCAAACTATCTGACTTTGCAGGACATCACAACTGAGCTAATCTTGCCCTCACCTAATGTTCATTCCAACAACACTGGGCAATAGGATGGTGAAGTTGTGACTCCTCCTATCACTGGTGAATGGCAAAACTGATTAGGTTCTGTGGCGAAAGAGTCCCCCACACGCACACAGAAGGCAAAGTATTGGCTTGTATCATTTTAACATTTCTATATACGTAACTGTTTCTGGAGCTTTGTCTGGAAGAAGGTTAAGACCCTTTTAACTGGAGTTTACATGGGTCTTCACAATTGGCACTCAAATAAAAATATTAAATGGGGAGAGTGGCTAGTTTTCTACTGCTAAGTTGGGTCCCGCAAAGGGGACTTTTGACACACAAAGAAGTAGTGGACAGAAAACTGTCTTTTTACTGGAACCGAGGAGTCAAGGAATGAACGCTTTATCGTTTTTTTAAGATGTAAAGACTGTTTTCTTCAATTTATCTCTGTATATTTGAACTATTACATTTTCTCAGAGTGGCAGTTTTGGAAGTTTAGTATGCATTGCTTTTTCCCTGTTTAGAAAAAGGACACATTTCTCTTAAATTAGTAAGTCTTTGCTTTACATGGCAATTGGCTCTATAGATGTTGTACCTTTTAAGGTATGGGCTGTATCAATTTTTTTGGTACAATCTAGTACCAGCTACCTAAAGTACAATGGCAGTAAATACACTCCATTGACGGGTTGTTTTGAATCTTAGTTCTTTTGATTTAAATTTGAACTGTCATTGTGGGAGCGGTTGCAGACGGTACTGAAACTTAATCTTTGAGATATATTTGGGATTATATAATGACTGGATGCTCCCACCAAGGAGCAATGCTTGCAGGGAGTGCAAGTCAGGAAATTGCAGGTCTGCAATTTTCTGACCTCCACTTACTGGGATTGCCTGATTCTGGTACGGTAGCATAGTGGTTATGTTATTGGACTAGTAATCCAGAGGTCTGGACTAATGATCGGAGACATGAGTTCAAATCTCACCAGGGCAGCTGGGGAAATTAAATTCATTTGAATTTAAATACATCTGGAATAAAAAGCTAGTATCAGCAATGGTGACTATGAAACTATCGGATTGTCAAAAAAACTCATCTGGTTCACTAATGTCCTTTAGGGAAAGAAATCTGCCACCCTTACCTGGTCTGGCCTATATATGTGACTCCAGACCCCTAGCAATGTGGTTGACTCTTAACTGCCCTCTGAAATGGCCTAGCAAGCCATTCAGTTATCAAGAACGCAGCTCACCACCAGCTTCACAAGGGCAATTAGGGATGAGCAATCCCACAATTTTGTCAGCGAAACCCACATCTCAGGAACAAATAAAAAAAATAATTGTGTGTGTAAAATTGAGCCGAAGTAGACATATTTCATCTCTGTTCATTTTGCTGTAATCCTGGTGATCGATATGGTGGGAAGCAGATATAAATATCATCAAGGAGCAGCTAGGAGGGGTTTGAAACATTCGAGGGGTAGGGGAAATGTAAATCTCTGCAATCAGGTTCTGGCAGCTCTACAAGGAGAAGTTAAATCAATGACAGGAGTCAGGAGGAGCCCTTTCAATAGACAGGCCCAGTTTAATACAAGGAACCAGACATATTTGCCAGTATCAAACCTTGCTGAAACTCATGTAAAGCACACAAAAGTTCAAAGCAGGTTTAACAGTTTAACCTTCTAAATCTAACTCCGTAAGAATACAATACACATGGTGTTATAAAGGGCCGTATAAGCATAATGATCATGAAATGGTTCAAATGCAACTCATTGTTATCCAGGATGATCTGGTGTCTAAATGGCACAATGATGCGTACTGAAATGATTTAAGCCATCAGTTTGAGTGTTTGTACACAAATTTTAAAAAATGGAAAACATATTTTTCTTGAAGATGGCATCCTTTAAAACAATTATATACTTTTATTTTACATTTAGGAGAGCAAAAGATTGTAAGGAAACTTTTAGATTATTTTCCTTTACACTTGATTTAACCAAGTATTTAATGGAATCGTCTCTTACCAGCCACACGAATGTCACAGGCTAGAGCCATTTCTAGACCTCCTCCTAAGGCAGCTCCATCAAATGCAGCAATTGTGGGCATTGGAAGGTTACCTGTTACATATATTAAAAACAATTCTGTAACATGAAAATTGTAAAAGTAAAAATAACATTCCCTTCAGAAGCAGATCACCTTTATTTCAATTTTACAACGCTGCAAAGTGAAAACCACTAAAGTTGCAGTATAGACAAACCACTACATGAATGTACACTTTTATTATAAAGAAATCAAAGGCACCTAAGCTAAAACATTTTACTGAATAACTTCAATTCACATACACTAAAGCCATTATATATTCTTGATTATTAAATAAACATTTTTGGATGTTGTTACATGCATAAGTCCATCTACATGCCAAAAGTTTGGCTTTATCTTTTCTGGAAGAAAAGCTGATCACTCACTTTATTGATTGACTCGCACATAATCATCTCAAAGAGACCGTCATGTTTCAGGATTATTTTTGACCATTTTTCCACAGAAAGGATTTGGACAAAAACTTATATTTAAGGGTTCTGTTTTAAATGTTTAAAAAAGGCATGGAGATTAAAAGTGGTTAAAATGCTAATGAGTTAGGCTTTGAAGCTGTTTCCCCAATAGATTTTAAATAATTAACAATTTGTTGGCCTGAATTGGTCATTCATAAACATGTCAAACCCATTTTGTTGGGAAGTCTCTGGTCCCAGGCACTCAGCAGGGATTTTCTGGGATCGGCCTTCCCCTCCGCTTGTGAATGCAGGGAGATAAAGGTTAAGAACAGAGACACAGGACGTCAGTCAACTTTAAAAACAGCTGGCTGCAAGGGCAAGGTTTGGTCAAGTTCAGCATGCAGGAGAGTAGTTAGAAGTTACCATATTTTGTTTCAGTCAAGTAAGAAAACCCACTGAGGGTGGGAAGCATAGAGTGTGCATTATTTTCTATTATTATAGATTAAGGTCAATCTTTTTGATTCATTCTTGGGATATGGGCATCGCTAGCAATGCAGCATTTATTGCCCATCGCTGGTTGCCCTTGAGAAATTGGTATTGAGCCTTCTTCTTGAACCGCTGCAATCCATATGGTGAAGGTACTTCCACAGAACTGTTAGGGAGGGAGTTCCAGGATTTTGACCCAGCAACGATGATAGCAAAAAAAAGATGTGAGGGTACTGTAGTGGTTATAGTGCTAGACTAGCAACCCAGTGGTCATGAGTTCAAATCCCACTATGACAAGCTGCAGAAATAAATTCAATAAATCTGGTAATTTGTGTGCTGGCACCAGGAAAGTAACCGGTGGGAAAGAAGCACAAATCAGACATCATATTTCCAGGATTGGCAAAGGAATAGCTAGAAGCAAACACTGACAGATATATGAGACACTCTTAAAATCCCCAGGGCCTGATAACATGCATCCTAGGGTACTGAAGGAGGTGGCCCTAGAGATAGCGGATGCACTAAGTATGATTTTTCAGAATTCATTAGACTCGGGAACAGTGCCCATGGATTGGAGGGTAGCTAACGTTACCCCACTATTCAAAAAGGGGGGTAGGGAAAAAGCAGGTAATTACAGACCTGTAAGCCTTACATCAGTTGTGGGCAAAATGCTGGAGTCCATCATTAAGGATGAAATAGCGGAGCACTTAGCAAATGGGGACAGGATAGGACAGAGTCAACATGGATTTACAAAGGGTAAATCGTGCTTGACTAATCTATTGGAATTTTTTGAGGGAGTAACTGGTAAAATAGATGGGGGAGAGCCAGTAGATGTGGTGTACCTGGACTTCCAAAAGGCCTTCGACAAGGTCCCACATAAAAGATTAGCATGGAAAATTGAAGCTCATGGGATAAAGGGGAAAGTATTGACGTGGATAGAGAACTGGCTGTCAGATAGAAAACAGAGAGTTGGAATAAACGGCTCATTTTCTGAATGGCAGGCAGTAACAAGTGGGGTACCACAGGGATCTGTCCTGGGTCCCCAGCTGTTCACAATTTACATTAATGACCTGGATCAGGGAGTCGGATGCAGCATTTCCAAATTTGCAGACGACACTAAACTAGGAGGGGGGGTGGGCTCAGAGGAGGAGACCAGGAAGCTCCAGAGCGATTTGGACAGACTGGGTGATTGGGCGGATAAATGGCAGATGCACTATAATGTGGACAAGTGCAAAGTTATCCACCTTGGGTGCAGGAACGGGAGGGCAAATTATTATTTAAATGGCAATAAATTGGGAGAGGGGGAAGTACAAAGAGACCTGGGTGTTCTTGTACACCAGTCACTGAAGGCGAGCATGCAGGTGCAACAGGCGGTCAAGAAGGCAAACGGTATGCTGGCCTTCATAGCAAAAGGGTTGGAATACAGGAACAGGGATACCTTGCTGCAGCTGTACAGGGCACTGGTGAGACCACACCTCGAGTACTGTGTACAGTTTTGGTCGCCTCATCTGAGGAAAGATGTTCTTGCCATGGAGGGGGTGCAGCGGCGATTCACCAGGCTGATACCAGGAATGGCGGGATTGACCTATGAGGAGAGACTATGTAGTTTAGGGATGTACACACTGGAGTTTAGAAGATTGAGAGGGGACCTCATAGAAGTGTATAAAATTCTGACAGGTCTAGACAGACTAGATGCAGAAGGAATGTTTCCCTTGGCGGGTGAGAACAGAACTAGAGGACATAATTTAAGGATAAGGGCTAAACCATTTAGGACAGAAATGAGGGGGAATTTCTTCACTCAGAGGGTGGTGAACCTGTGGAACTCATTGCCACAGAGGGCAGTGTACGCCAGCTCATTAAATATATTTAAGAGGGAATTAGATATATTTCTACAGGCAAAAGGGGTTAAGGGTTACGGAGAGAAGGCGGGGACGGGATACTGAATTGGAGGATCAGCCATGATCTCATTAAATGGCGGAGCAGGCTCGAAGGGCCGGATGGCCTACTCCTGCTCCTATCTTCTATGTATCTATGTATCTATGTAAAAGAAAGATAAGCTCCTGATTCAGACAACTTGCGCTCAGGAGTATTAAGCAAGGTTGAATATACACCCTATCACACCACATCTCAGGCTATAAACCAACAGGCACATTTATTTAGCATGAAACAGGTAAGTGAACAGAATTCAGTACAAACACCATATTTATACTAGTTACAACCTTTACTATTCTCAAAATTTCAACATAACGAGGACACTTTTTTGCACTGCCTCTCAACAGAACACTGATCTTTGAAATAAAAACAGAAAATGCTGGAAGTACTCAGCAGGTCAGGCAGCATCTGTGGTGAGAGAAACAGAGTTAACGTTTCAGGTCAATGACCTTTCATCAGAACTGGAAAATGTTAGAGAAATAACAGATTTTAAGCAAGTGCAGGGGCAGGGAAAGGGGGGAGAGGAGGAAAGAACAAAAGGGAAGGTCTGTGATAGGGTAGAAGGCAGGAGCGATTAAATGACAAAAGGTATGATAGTACAAAGCAAAGCCTTTTGGTAATCGACCTGAAACGTTAAGGTGTGCGGGCGCGCAGCAGCGCATCCACCAGGAGATCCTTCGCAATTGGCTCACAAGCTGGAAAAGATACTGCGCATGCGCGGCTGCCCAGCAAATTTAAAGGGACCGCTCACGGGAAAAAAAAATTAGAAGGAACATTGCTTCCATCAGTTTGCTGATGATTGAGAGTAGACTGATGCGGCGGTAATTGGCCAGTTTGGATTTGTCCTGCTTTTTGTGGACAGGACATATCTTAGCAATTTTTCAATTTTTCGGGTTGATGCCAGTGTTGTAGCTGTACTGGAACAACTTGGCTAGCGGCGCTGCTAGTTCTGAAGCCAGGATGTTGTCCGGGCCCATAGTCTTTGCTGCAGCCAGTGCGCTCAGCCGTTTCTTAATATCACATGGAGTGAATCGAATTGGCTGAAACATAGAAACATAGAATCTAGGAGCAGGAGTAGGCCATTCGGCCCGTCGAGCCTGCTCCGCCATTCAATACGATCATGGCTGATCATCCAAATCCAGTACCCTGTCCCTGCTTTAATCCCCACAGTACACATATCCCACCCTACCCCCGTAACCCCACGTATTTAATTCCCCCTAACATATCCCATCCTATCCCCATAACCCCACATATTTAATCCCCCCTAACACTAAGGGTCAATTTATCATAGCCAAATCAACCTAACCCACACATTTTTGGACTGTGGGAGGAAACCGGAGCACCCGGAGGAAACCCACGCAGACACGGGGAGAATGTGCAAACTCCACACAGACAGTCACCCGAGGTCAGATTCGAACCCGGGTCTCTGGCGCTGTGAGGCACCAGTGCTAACCACTATGCCACCGTGTTGCCCACGACTGGCTTCCACTCGGCACTTCTGGCTGAAGATGGTTGCAAATGCCTTGTCTTTTGCACTCACATGCTGGGCCCCGCCATCATTGAGGATGGGGATCTTCATGGAGCCTCCTCCTCCCGTTTCTTGTTTAATTGTCCACAACCATTCAGGACTAGATGTGGCAGGACTGCAGAGCTTTGATTTGATCCGTTGATAGCTCTGTCTATAGCATGCTGCTTCCGCTGTTTAGCATGCATGCAGTCTTGTGTTGTAGCTTCACCAGGTGTGCATCTCATTTTTAGGTACGCCTGGTACTGCTCCTGGCATGCTCTTCTACACTCTTCATTGAACCAGGGTTGGTCCGCTGGCTTGATGGTAATGGTAGAGTGAGGTAGCTATGCCGGGAAATGAGGTTACAGATTGTTGTGGAATACAATTCTGCTGCTGCTGATAGTCCACAGCGCCTAATGGATGCTCAGTTTTGAGCTGCTAGATCTGTTCTGAATCTATCCCATTTAACACGATGGAGGGTGTCCTCAATGTGAAGACAGGACTTCGACTGTGTGGTGGTCACTCCTACCAATACTGTCATGTCAATACTAACAATCCAAAACTTTCATGTTTTCATTCCAGATTTGTTTAATTAAATTCCCTAGCTGTCATGGTAGGATTTGAACTCCCGTCTCCAGATCATTAGTCCAGGCCTAGTGCAGTAACATAATCACTAGCCTGCCTATAGAACTGTTCATCACAGAGATTACAAAGAATTATTGGACTTCCCTTCTCAGGCTTGATCCAGGCTTTCACCCCAACCAAAACCACTACACCAGGTTGCCAATCACCTAGAATGATTGAAATTGAGTTGGAAGATTTGATTCACTATCAAATATTGGATAGACTTTAATGTAACTTCCCAACCGTCTGCAGAAAACAGCTAGCAACTGATCTTAAGCCTGTGTGTACTGTGGCCAGTGTTAAAGCATTCAATAGATAATCTAACAAAGACAAAAATGCTTAATTAATTAAGTGTAATTGACAATTTTCAGCAAAATTGATAGTTCCTTAGGATGGGAAAATGGCTATCATATCATTATTCAGAAAAGAGTCATGATACTGTTTAAAAAAAAGCATATGGGATCTTTGGCTTTATTAATAGAGGTATAGAGTACAATAGCAAGGAAGTTATGCTAAGCCTTTATAAAACACTGGTTAGGCCTCAGTTGGAGCATTGTGTTCAATTCTGGGCACCACACTTTAGGAAGGATATCAAGGCCTTAGAGAGGGTGCAGAAGAGATTTACTAGAATGGTACCAGGGATGAGGGACTCAGTTATGTGGAAAGACTGGAGAAGCTGGAGTTGCTCTCCTTAGAGCAGAGAAGGTTGAGGAGATTTGATAGAGGTGTTCAAAATCATGAGCGGTTTTAATAGAGTAAATCAGGAGAGACTGTTTCCAGTGGCAGAAGGGTCAGTAACCAGAGGACATAGATTTAAGGTGATTCTCGAAAGAACCAGAGGTGACATGAAGAAAAAGAAATTACGCAGCCAGTTGTGATCTGGAATGCACTGCCTGGAATGGTAATATAAGTAGATTCTATGGTAACTTTCAAACTGGAATTGGATAAATATTTGAAGGGAAAAAATTTACAGGGCTATGGGGAAGAGCAGGGGAGTGGAACTAATTGGATAGCTCTACCAAAGAGTCGGCACAGGCTCGATGGGCTGAATGGCCTCCTTCTGTGCTGTATCATTCTATGATTCTATGAATACATTCCTGGGAAAAATTTACCAGTAATTTTGAAATTAATTTTAGGAAAAATATAAACTCAACTACCCATATTCACAGCCACCCCCTTGACTGCCCCATTACCCATGGCCTCTCTGCCCCCATGATCTTAATCACTGATAAGGACATCTCCGACAATAGCCTTGTATCCCTGAGCACCAACATCTCCCTACCCCTTTCTAATTCCACTTCCTTCTATCCCCGCTACTGGAAAAAAACTCTCCCCAAGTCACTTACATCTGCTCTTTCAAAATCCCAACTGTCTAGCCTTTGGCATTTCACTTGCCATGATACCTCTAAAGCTGCTGATAAGTTCAACCACTCCTCACCTCATCTTTTGATACCTTTGCCTCCAGCAGAATTTTCACTGTCTCCATTGCAATTGTTATCTCGGGTATGGCCCCCATTTTTACTCCCTCAAGTCCAAGGGTACAGATTTGAGCATATCTGGGGCACGTGTCTTAGCCATCAATCACCAGATCTGCCGAGATTACATCAAGCTTCAATGGGCATAACTCACCTAGAACCATAGAATGGTTACAGCACAGAAAGAGGCCATTCAGCCCATCGAGCCCGTGCTGAATCTCTGCAAGAGCACTTCAGCTAGTCCCACTCCATCGCCCTTTCCCCGTAGCCCTGCAAATATTTTTACCTTGAGGTATTTATCCAAATCCCTTTTGAAAGCCACAATCGAGTCTGCCTCCACCACCCTTTCAGGCAGTGCAGTCCAGATCCTAACCACTCGCTGCATAAAAAAGTTTTTCCTCATGTCACCTTTGGTTCTTTTGCCAATCACCTTAAATCTGTGTCCTCTGGTTCTCGACCCTTCCGCCAATGGGAACAGTTTCTCTCTATCTACTCTGTCTAGACCCCTCATGATTTTGAATACCTCTATCAAATGTCCTCACAACCTTCTCTGCTCCAAGGAGAACAACTCCAGCTTCTCTAGTCTATTCACGTAACTGAAGCCCCTCATCCCTGGAATCATTCTCATGAATCGTTTCTGCGCCCTCTCTAAGGCCTTCACATCCTTCCTAAAGTGTGGCACCCAGAATTGGACATAATACTCCAGTTGAGGCTGAACCAGTGTTTCATAAAGGTTCATCATAACTTCCTTGCTTTTGTACTCTATGCCTCTATTTATGAAGCCCAGTATCCCATATTCTTTTTTAACCGCTTTCTCAACCTGCCCTGCCACCTTCAATGATTTGTGCACGGATACCCCCAGGTCTCTCTGTTCATGCACCCCCTTTAGGATTGTACCCTTTAGTTTATATTGCCTCTCCTCGTTCTTCCTACCAAAATGTAGCACACTGCACTTGTCTGCGTTAAGTTTCATCTGCCATGTGTCTGCCCATTTCACCAGCCTGTTTTTTAAAATTTGTTTATGGGATGTGGGCGTCGCTGGCAAGGCCAGCATTTATTGCCCATCCCTAATTGCCCTCGAGAAGGTGGTGGTGAGCCGCCTTCTTGAACCGCTGTTTTCTTGAAGTCTATTACTATTCTCCTCACTGTTCACTATATTTCCAAGTTTTGTGTCCTCTGCAAATTTTGAAATTGTGCCCTGTTCTCCCAAGTCCAAGTCATTAATATATATCAAGAAAAGCAGTGGTCCTAGTACCGACCCCTGGGGAACACCACTGTATATCTTCCTCCAGTCCGACAAACAACTGTTCACCTCTCTGTTCACTACTCTTTGTTTCCTGTCACTTAGCCAATTTCATATCCATGCTGCCACTGTCCCTTTTATTCCATGCGCTTCAACAAGCTGGCAAGCCAATTATGTGGCACTTTATCAAACGCCTTTTGGAAATCCATATACACCAAGTCAACCGCATTGCCCTCATCAACCATCTCTGTTACCTCATCAAAAAACTCGATCAAGTTAGTTAAACATGATTTGCCTTTAACAAATCCTTAATGAATCCACATTTGTCCATGTGACTTAACTTTGTCCCTGATTATCGTTTCTAAAAGCTTCCCTACTACCGAGGTTAAACTGACTGGCTTGTAGTTGCTGGGTTTATCCTTACACCCTTTTTTGAACAAGGGTGTAACATTTGCAATTCTTCAGTCCTCTGGCACCACCCCCGTATCTAAGGAGGATTGGAAGATTATGGCCAGTACCTCCGCAATTTCCTCCTTAACCTCCCTCAGCATCCTAGGATGCATCCCATCTGGTCCTGGTGACTTATCAAATTTAAGTACAGACAGCCTTTCTAGTACCTCCTCTATCAATTTTTATCTCATCTAGTATCTCCACTACCTCCTCTTTCACTATGACTTTGGCAGCATCTTCTTCCTTGGTGAAGACAGATGCAAAGTACTCATTTAGTACCTTAGCCATGCCCTCTGCCTCCATGCGTAGGTCTCCTTTCTGGTCCCTAATCGGCCCCACTCCTCCTCTTACTACCTGTTTATTATTTATATGCCTATAGAAGACTTTTGAATTCCCTTTTATGTTAGCTGCCTCTGCCAAAACCACCCAATATTCTAGGATCATACTGGACAGAGAAGCTAACCCCCACTTCTTCTCCACTATCAACCATCTCCTTAAACATATGACCATCCGACTTCCCTTCCTGGTCGCCACGCTAGCTGACATTATTAATAGGTGCTATCTCCCTCCCTTTCAAAACTGCCATCGTCACCGCTACCTCCAACTCTCAAGTCCTTGAAGGTGTTGTTATCCTCTCAAATCCATACTCATCTCTTCCCCATCTCCCCATTTCAATCGTTCCAACGAAGTGCCCGGCCCTCGCACAACATCAAAATGGCTCTAAACAAGGTCATAAACAACATTCTCTGTAATTGTGAATGTAGCGCATTATCCCACCTTAACTTCTCTGCAGCCTCTGACCTAGTTGACCACACTATCCTCCTCCAAAGCTCTCCTCTGCTGTCCAGGTTGGTGGGCTGCCCTTGTTTGGTTTCATTCTTACATATCTGATTGTAGCCAGAGCATCTACAGCAGACTTGGGGTGGGGCCCAAATCCAAAAGGTGTCATAATGCGTTAAGTATGGTTGTGGATAAAAAATTTCTTTAGAAATAGAAAATAAAGGGTAACCACAAATGGGAACTTTCAAACTGGAAAGAAATCTTGTGTAGAGTATTACACTGTGATTCTTGGGACCCTTCCTACTTTAAAATATATATTAATGATCTGAATGAGAGAAATTTAAGTTTTATCACCAAGCTTGCAAAGGAGACAGAGCATATAATGAAGAACAATGCAACCAGATTCATAAGAACTTTTCAAAACTGCCATCGTCACCGATGTAGAAGAACTTAGATCTTGTACGAACTGTGTTAACAGATGTATTTCAATGCAGATCAATGGAAAGATAGTCAATATGGAAACAAGGAAATAAAAGCAGAAGGTTAAATTAAATGGAATATTCATACTGTCTGTTCATCAAGGAAGAGACCTAGTAGTCAGTCTGGATAAATATATGTAACAAACAATAGAGTTCTTGGCTGAAGTGAAAAGGACAAATAAGGTACCTGGTTGCATTAGTGTAGGGATAAAATATAAATCAGAAAGGTTAAATATTTACTGCATAAGGCATTGATCAGATCCCATCTGGTAACAGGAATTAAATTATGATGAAAGATCAGGTTGGGTTTGTTTTCTTTGGAAACAATATTTCAAGATTGTGAGGGGATTGACAAATTTGATCGAGAAAAATGATTTACTATGGTGAAGGATTCAAATACCAAGGAGCACAAGTTCAAACTTTAAAAAATTGGATGCCGGTAGAATGTTTTTACAAAAAAGATGGATGTTTGAAATAAATTACATGGGAAGACAACTGAAGTAGACTATATAAATGGGTTCAAGAGGCAATTAGATGAGTTTCTGTAAAGCGTACAATTGTGCTATATGATGAATAAGTAGGTAGATGAAATTGAGATCAAAATGAAACAACTTATTGGACCTAATGGCTCTTATCCATCTCTAGAAATTCTTATATCCTTATTTTTGACAGGTTATCTGCTAACTGTCTAAACTATGGATAATGCGTAACATGTGTAACAACTAAAAATTTTGAAAATATATAAAATATAAAATTCAGAGCCCAGTTGAGACAGATTTAACATGATATTGCAGTTTTATAGCCTATAACGTGTGTAACCCAGCATTAGCTGCTTTAAAATCGAATCTATTGATTGGGTAATTTAGATTTGTATTTGTAACCAAATAGTCACAATCAAAAAAAAATTGTTTAATTGCATATTTACAACTAAAAAGGAGGGGTCTTCAGTACCATGTTAAGGTATTATAAGGGAAACATAATCTATAACCCTACGAGGAAGCCTTTCCAATTTTTCTGAGAATCAACAAGATTGAAATTCAATTAACTAGAGATAATCCAGTCCACATCCTCAAGCAAGCCCTGCTTCCTAAGAGTCTATAGATGTCTGTCTCTTATGACAATTACATTGTAATACAATTATTGCAACATGTTCTATGAAACATGTGTGTTTAATATCCACCAAGTCTAAGAGTGGTTGGGAGTGAAGCACAAGAATGCATTTAATGAAGTGAGCAGATATTTCAAGTGGAATAATTGTTAATCCTCAGGGTTTGCACAGCTGCTAAAGGCAGATTATCAAAAAATAAATTAAAAAGGAAACATTGCAAATGTTAGAAATCTAAAATAAAAACAGAAAAACTAGAAGTACACAGCAGGTCAGTCAGCATCTGAAAAAGGAAAACAAGTTATGACATATGGTTGCGTACCTATCACATTTTTAGGTTATTACATATTCTGTTGGGTTCAGCATCACTAGTCACTCCTTTAAGCAGACATTGGACCTCTACAATTTGAAGTGCATCTTTTCTGCTCAATATCTAGGTTACTGATCCAGGGATCTTAACACAGAATCCTTACTCTGTACATTGACTGCTGGAATGTATCACATGCCACCTTTGAATTCATAGAATCATAGAAAAGTACAGCACAGGAGGCCATTCGACCCATCGAGTCTGTGTTGGCTCTTTCGAAGAGCAACCCAGTTAATCCCATTCCCCCGTTCTTTCCCCATATCCCTGTAATTTTTTCTCCTTCCCTTTTGAAGGCCACTATTGCATCTGTATCCATCACCCTATAAGGCAGCGCATTCCAAATCCAAATCACTCATTGCGTAAAAAAAGTTTCCCCTCATGTTGCCTCTGGTTCTTTAGCCAATCACCTTAAATCTGTGCCCTCTCGTTATCGACACTTCAGCCATTGGAAACAGTTTCTATTTATTAACTCTATCTAAACCGTTCATGATTTTAAACACCTCTATCAAATCTCCTCTTAGCCTTCTCTTGCTCTAAGGAGAGAATTCTCCTCTCTCTCCAAATGATGGACTGGACAAACACTTTTACCAAATTCAAGACACAGACTTTGAACCAATAAGTGTTTTTATTCACATAAGAAATATTTATTAGAAGTACACAGTTTAACACTTTGAGGTATATAGTTCCGTCCTCAATATATAAAATATGTAAAGTATGAATTGTGTAGTGGTTAATTTACTGGACTAGTAATCCAGAGAATCAGAGTTCAAATCCCACCATAGCATGATGAGAATTTGAATTCAATTTTTTTTTTAATTAGTAAATTTTAAAAAGCTAGTATCAGTAAAGAGTGACTGTGGATTGTTGTAAAAACCCAACTGATTCACCAATGTGCTTTAGGGAAGGAAACCTGCCATCCTTACCCAGTCTGGCCTATATGTGACTCCAGTCCCGCACCAACATGGTTGACTCTTAACTGTCCTCTGAAGTACCCTAGCAAGTCACTCAGTTGTATCAAACCACTACCAGTGGTTAAAGGCGGCGGCCCACCTCCATCTTCTCAGGGCAACTGGAGATGGGCAATAAATGCTGGCCTTGCCTGAGAAGTCCAAATCCTGAGAATGAATAAAGACAAAAAAAAAACAAAGACTACCACAGAGGGTCTGCCCAATTAAGGACTCAAACAACTGCAAAAGTCAGTACCCCAGGTTGTTTTTCATAGTCTGACTAGCTGTGTGCCATACTGGGTAATCTGAAAAGATCACCTTAAACAGCAAGTGTCCCAAAAATATATCTGTGGAACGACGTGGGCCACCTTTGTCAATAACATAAGATGTTTGCAACTGCATATCATTTCCTCACTCCGGTTGATTAACCAATTAATATTTCAGATCATTATTGTGTAGACCAAAGCAACCTTATATCTTGAGGAAGATCTTATCTGTTGAAAAGCAGCTTTCAAGACTGAGATCAGTATTTTTTTTGTTCGGTAAGTGTATCAAGGGAGCAAAGGCGGGTAAATGGAATTGATGTGTAAATCAGCCATTAACAGTTTGAATGACAGAGCAGGCTCGAGTTGCTGAATGGCCTACTCCTGTTCCTAATGTTCCTAGGATACTTTGTGAGATCTTGGGTGTTAAACCCACGTAAACTGTTTCCAGCAGTACAAAATCCAAAAATTAAAAAAAATAATAAAAATACATTTTTCTTATAACTTGTTCTGATGAAGGATGCTGTAAGTGACCAACTGCATATTTCCAGCATTTTCTGTTCAGATTACTAAAGGTACAGCTCCTGGATTATAGTGTCTGTTTATAGCAACTACCATTAAACTATTGAGAGAGTTAAAATAGTTCTACAAATATTAAAAAATGTAGTATTAATATATTACGCAAGTTAAATTACACAAAAAAATATCAAAGGATGTTCAGCACAGCATTTCAAATGCAGCATACTGTTCTGCTGTTATGCATGCAAGCACTTATTTAGAAATTAGCAGACAGGGGATTTCCTCTGATGTAAACTATCAATAGAATTTCAATTTTAAATAAAGCCCGGTTAAAATATATCAGGGAAATTCTGAAAGAATTCCAAAAGTACTGGTAATAGATGTGTGAATTCAAAAGTCAACTGGCATTCTGTTAAGTGGGCTGTTTGTTCCACAGTTTTTGGAGATCATCATTTACCAAAATATCCCAACCCACACATATCAGCGTTAGTCATCCATACGGAAGTGGGTGGAAGCGAGGCGGCCACCATTTTTTCTTCAAAACCGGCCTTAATGGCCTGCACTAAAGGTTCCAATTTCTAGGCCATAGTACTCTGGTCAGGCCACTCCTTGAAAACTGCATTCAGTTCGGGCCACTAAGGCAGAAGTGAAACACCTGAGCTCTGGAAGTGGTAGAGAGAAGGCCCAAAAGTTTGATTCCTTGTGTCAGAGGACTGAGTTATGAAGAAAGATAAGAAAAATTTCAACTCCAGCTTTGAAAGGGGGCCAATGAGAGTGGGCATTACAGAAGTTTTGAAAATACTAAGTGGAATAGCAAACATTAATCCTGAGCACTATTTCAAGTTAAACTATTGCTGAGGGACAAAGGGACATAGGTACAAACGGGTAAAATGCAAGTTCAGTACTAATGCCAGGAAGCCCTTCTTGACACAAAAGTGTTCAATACCTGTAACTGTCCTCCCGGTATGGTAATGGAGGCAAAAACTCTGGAATTATTCAAAGGCAGGTAGACACTGTGATGGGGAGACCATTGCTTTCTATTGAAGGATGAGCTAGATGGGCCAAATGGCATCCCCACATGTGTACTTATCGTTGCGATCTTTGTGATACAGTATACAAATAGCACAGGTTGGAATGTTTTATAAGAGTGAAATACATCTCTAGGTTGATAAACAGCTAAAGTTTCACTCTTCTGGTTTAGGATATCACCACAACTGCCTGATAACACACAACACACTGTAGCATATATATAATATATATATTATCCTCTTTGTATACTGTATATGTAATTACTATAGTACAATATAAATTATATAAATATAAATCTTTGTCATTCATTAGCTTAACTTTTGATGTGAAATCTACTTCATTAGTAATAAATTAACATTTTAATCAAATTAGTCTGGGGGGGCAAATTTCCCCCCCCCCCACCCCCACTGAGTCTTTAATTCAGCTACAAATAGTTGCACATTCAAGAAAGTGGCAAGAAAAAAGTCTAAATATTCAGATTCTCCAGAAATCAGATTCCTCTAAACAAGATAGTGAACTAGACTATTCAAACTAACGCATTATTGCATTGTATATGGTTGACTGCTTCCAAGCAGGACCTGTTAAGTCATGTTAAAATACAGAACAAATCTACTATATGAAATGATGTAATGTTTGTCTTGTGTCTTCTAAATGCAACACATATTTTACTTTTGCATATCCCTAATTGTAAATACAGTTTAACAGATTATTTCCACTCCAGAGATTAGTCCCACTCCAGAGACTTGAGCACAAAAATCTAGGCTGACACTCCAGTGCAGTGCTGAGGGAGTGCTGCACTGTTGGAGGTGCTGTCTTTTGGATGAGACGTTAAACTGAAACCCCGTCTGCTCTCTCAGGTGGACATAAAAGATCCCATGGCACTATTTCAAAGAAGAGCAGGGGAGTTATCTCCGGTGTCCTGGCCAATATTTATCCCTCAATCAACAAAACAAAAACTGATTATCTGGTCATTATCACATCGCTGTTTGAGGGAGCTTGCTGTGTGCAAATTGGCTGCTGTGTTTCCTACATTACAACAGTAATTACACTTCAAAAGTACTTCATTGGCTGTAAAGCACATTGGGACATCCTGAGGTCGTGAACATCAACAACAACTTGTATTTCCCAAGGCGCTTCACAGGAGTATTAAAAGACAAAAAATTTGACACCAAGCCACACAAGGAGAAATTAGGGCAGGTCAAAGCGATAGGTTTTAAGGAGCGTTTTAAAGGAGGAAAGAGAGGCGGCGAGGCGGAGAGGTTTAGGGAGGGAATTCCAGAGCTTAGGGCCTAGGCAACAGAAGGCATGGCCACCAATGGTTGTGCGATTATAATCAGGGATGCTCAAGAGGGCAGAATTAGAGGAGCGCAGATATCTCGGGGGGGTTGTGGGGCTGAAGGAGATTACAGAGATAGGGAGGGGAGAGACCATGGAGGGATATGAAAACAAGGATGAGAATTTTTAAATCGAGGCGTTGCTTAACCGGGAGCCAATGTAGGTCAGTGAGCACAGGGGTGATGGGTGAACGGGACTTGGTGCGAGTTAGGACACGGGCAGCCGAGTTTTGGATGACCTCAAGTTTACGTAGGGTAGAATGTGGGAGGCCAGCCAGGAGTGCGTTGGAATAGTCAAGTCTAGAGGTAACAAAGGCATGGATGAGGGTTTCAGCAGTGGATGAGCTGAGGCAAGGGCGGAGACGGGCGATGTTACGGAGGTGGAAATAGGCGTTCTTAGTTATGCTGCGGATATGTGGTCGGAAGCTCATTTCAGAGTCAAATATGACACCAAGGTTGCAAACAGTGTGGTTCAGCCTCAGACAGATGTTAAAGAGAGGGATGGAGTCAGTGGCTAGGGAACGGAGTTTGAGGCGGGGACCGAAAACAATGGCTTCGGTCTTCCTAATATTTAATTGGAGAAAATTTCTGCTCATCCAGAACTGGATGTCGGACAAGCAGTCTGACAATTTAGAGACCGTGGAGGGGTTGAGAGAAGTGGTAGTGAGGTAGAGGTGGGTGTCGTCAGCGTACATGTGGAAACGGACTGTGTTTTCAGATGATGTCGTCAAGGGGCAACATGTAGATGAGAAATAGGAGGGGGCCAAGGATAGATCCTTGGGGGACACCAGAGGTAACGATGTGGGAGCGGGAAGAGAAGCCGTTACAAGTGATTCTCTGGCTATGATTAGATAGATAAGAATGGAACCAGGCGAGTGCAGTCCCACCCAGCTGGATGACGGTGGAGAGGTATTGGAGAAGGATGGAGTGGTCAACAGTGTCAAAGGCTGCAGACAAGTCAAGAAGGACGAGGAGGGATAGTTTACCTTTGTCACAGTCACAAAAGATGTAATTTGTGACGTTGATGAGAGCTGTTTCGGTACTGTGGCAAGGGCGGAAACCTGATTGGTGGGAGTCAAACATGGAATTGTGGGAAAGATGGGCACTGATTTGGGAGGCGACAACACGTTCAAGGACTTTGGAGAGGAAAAGGTAGTTGGAGATGGGGCGGTAGTTTGCAAGGATGGAGGGGTCAAGGGTTGTTCTTTTTGAGGAGAGGGGCAAATTTGAGGGAGATGGGGGACAGTACCTGAGGAGAGAGAAAGGCGCTGTATAAATGCAAGTCTTTCTTTTTCTTTTATTCCAGTTTTTCATTTGTATACTATATATTTTATCTGTTTATGATCCTCCTCAACTTCACTGCAGCTTTTGACATGGTCGACTACACCATCCTCCTCCAATCTTCAGTTGTCCAAGTTAAGACTGCCTTAACTTGATTCCACTCTTGCCTATCTGAGCATAGCCAGATCATCCCTACCAATGACTTCTCTTCCCACCCCTGCAACATTGCCTCAGGAGTTCCCCCATCTGTGGCCCACCTCCTTGTCCTCATTTACAAGGTGCTCCTTGGTGACATCATCGAGATAAGCAAGGTCAGCTTCCACCTGCTGATGACATCCAGTTCTACCTTTCTCAATCCCTATGCTTCTGGGCTGTCTGACTGTTTGTCCAACATTCAGTCTTGGATGATCCTTAAATACCTCCAGCTAAAAATTTGCTAGCTTTGGCATCAATTCCATTCCCCCTCCCAAGCTACTGCCTCAGGCTGAACCAGCCTATTCACAACCTCGGCATCCTATTCAACCCCAAGTTGAGCTCCTGACCCCATATCCTCTCTGTCACAAAGATTACCAACTTCCACCTCCCTAACATCATCCAACTCAGCCCATCTGCCACTGAAACGCTCATTTATGCCTTTATCATCTCCAGCTTCCCATCCTCCATCTTCTGTGAGCTTCAGCTCATCCAAAACTCTACTGCCATTATCCTATCCCGCACCAAGTTCCACTCACCCAACACCCTTAACCTCGCTGAACTTCATTAGCTTCACAATGCCTCAAATTTGAAAATCTCATCCACATTTAAATCCCTCCATGGCCTTGCCCCTCTCTATCTCTGTAACCTCTTCCAGCGCTACACAACCTCCCCTCAATATTTTCTGTTCTTCTGACTCCCACCAATTGCGCATCTCCTCTCCCTTTGCCCCACTATTGGCAGCCATGCATTCAGCCGCCTAGAACCCACCCTCTGGAATTCTCTTCTAAACCCCTCTGCCTCTCCACCTCCCTCTATTTCATTAAGTTCCTCCTTAGATGGAGGAAACGCAGTGGATGTAGTGTACATGGACTTTAGAAAAGCATTTGACAGAGGGGACCACTAGAGAAGATTAAGGGACATAGAATTATGGGGAGGATAGCAAACTAGATTAAAAATTGGTTAGAAGGGAGAAAACAGAGAATAGCAGTTAAGGGAAGTCCTTCAGAATGGTTGGAAGTGGGTAGTGGTGTCCCACAGGATTCAGTTCTGGAACAATTTCTCTTCATTGTATATAATGGGCCGTAATTTGCGAGCCCTACGGGTGCATACGAGGTGTGTACGCATGCGAAGCGCATACGCAAAAACCCGGAACTTGCAAACTGTCAAGATCCGCATCCCCGGGAGAAGGGCCTCTGCGGGCGGAGAGTTGCGCTATTCTGCCCAGCGAATGCCCTTGAAATTCTTACACCTGGTAAAAGCAGGCGTAAGGTCTGCTTTTACCAGCGTAAGAGTTTTAAAAAATAGAAAAATAAAATGTTATCACTCATTTATACATTAAAAAGCCTGTCCAATAAGGTAAGTTTATTTTTAGCCCCATTAAAACATATACATTTTTTTTTTCAAAAAATTAAATTTTTGTTTAAAATATTTAATTTTAAATGTAATTTTTTAAAAAAATACACGAACACACAAAATAAATTAAGTGATTCCCATTCATACTTATGGGAGTTCTGTAGGTACGGAATCCCCATAATTATGAATGGGGATTCCCCTTCTTTCATTGATTGGGCCGACCCACATGATCCCAGGGGCACTTGCGAACCGCCTGCGCCCCCAAGATACGTGGGCCTCTACCCGCGGGTACCCGGAGAGGCCCAGGAGCGCAAATCTACAAAACTCCCGGACCACCAAGTAAATTCGCAGATTGTTTGCAGGTCGGAGGCATCCGCCTGTGGGAAGCCTTCGACCGCAAATTTTGGCCAATAATGATTTGGATCTCAGCCAAAATTTGCAGATGAAACCAAAATAGGAAGTAGTTAATTCCTTAGAATACCAAAGGAAGCTGCAAAGGGATATTGAGAAGATGGGGGAATGGGATCAAAAGTGGCAGATGGTAATCAATGTCAGTAGGTGGGAAGTGATGTATTTTGGTAAAAAAAAACAGCAGTATTATACTCTGAATGGAGGAAGGCTTGGTGCTGTGGAACAACAGAGTGATTTGGGGGTACAGGTTCACAGGACATTAAATGTAGCACCTCAGGTTAATAAAGCTGTAAAAAAAAATAGAATTCTTGATTTTAGCATAAGAGGTATAGAATATAAAAGCCAAGAGATAATAATGAGCCTATATAAAAACCTTAATAAGACCTCAGAGTACGGTTTGCAGTATTGGGTTCCACACTATAGGAAAAATATTGAGGCTTTTGAAAGGGTACAACGCAGATTCACTATGATATTGCCTAGTATCAGAAAAGACTTGAAAAATTAGGGCCTTTCTCATTAGAACAATACAGATTGTAGGGTAAAATGATAGAAATGTTTTAAATTATGCAAGGATGGAATAGAGAATAGAAGCAGACTGATTCCAGTAGTTGAAGGATCAAGAACGAGGGGCCATAGGTACAAGATTAAATGTAAGAGATTTAGAACAGAGATCAGGAGAAACCTCTTTACACAGAGTTTTGAGGCTGTGAAATTCACTAACAGAGGGTTAGCGGTTGAGGGAGAAACTATGTAAACATTCAAGATTACATTGGTAGCTGGATGAAGGAAAAGGACTTGAAGGGATATGGGAACAGGGTTGGTAAATGTGATTAGAACTATTTGCTTGCGTGAAGGGCAAATGGCAACACGATCACGTTGTGTCAAATGGCCTATTTTCGTGTTGTAACTTCTATGTATTAAAACTACTTCTTTGACCCTGCTTTTGGTCACCCCTCCTAATATCTCCTGTGGCTTGTCCATTTTTTCCCATTTTCTGAATTGCCTTGGGACATTTTTCTAGATTAAAGGCATTATATAAATGCAAATTGTTGTTGTTTTCCACAAAGAATGATAAATAATTCTATACCAGAAAAAACAGTATTAGTCTAGTTGGTAAAATGAATTGTATTAAGCTCATAAACTGCCATCTAGCAAAGATATCAGCTGCTCCAGTACAGTGTTAATGAATGCTCTTCTTCACTGATGTTGATGCACTGAAATGTCCACTTTGTAACTGCAATACTGACTGTATTCAGTCGATTTAAATTTTATCTTATATCCATGCTGACTCACTGACTATCAAAATATAGTCTAATGTTTGCACTTGATGGTTAATAAACATTCTTTTAAGTAAGTACCATGTGGTCCCGATCACTCAGCAGAACAGCCAAAGTGAGGTGCAAGCTGCCCCTTGGGACAGCAGGTTCCTGCCCCTCCTCAGCCACCACCACCACCATCTGCTTCAACTTGCCTGTATGTGTCTCACTCAGTGCACTCCCTCTAGATCCCTCAGGAGTAACGTATCCGAGTTGGTGCTTGGGAGGGAGAGGGTGTGATGGAGTATGCGGCTGTGAAGGGCCGGTATGTAGCTTTATTGGAGCCTAACGCTGCTTCCTGTGGCACATTTAGAGAAAGAGAAGAGGAAGATGGGTTACAAATCAGGTTCTTAGGAGTAAAATCTGTTACTTCTCCAACTTTTTCCAGTTCTGACGAAGGGTCATCGACCTGAAATGTTAACTCGGTTTCTCTCTCCACGATGCTGCCTGACCTGCTGAGTGTTCCCAGCATTTTCTGTTGTTTCAGATTTCCAGCATCCACAGTATTTCACTATTGCCTTAGGAGTAGCTTTCACTTATACCTTTCATCAGGAGTGACACAGTTAAAGGCTTAGGTATGTGCTATGGTTGCATTACATTAATTAGAGAATAGGACAAAAAGGAAAAGTAGAAATTTGTAAAAAAAAAAACAAGCTAGCAACATGTCTTCTACACCCCAATATCCTCTATAGCTTCCCTTTTAAGGACGTCGTCATACTATATATGATAATACACAAATGCCAGCACACAACCCATAGTCAATTTGATGACATGTACCTGCAACATAAAACTACATTAAATGGGAGAATTGTTCCAAGCTAAATACCAGGGACAGAGGCCCTTACATGGGAATATTCAGTGCCAGGTTCAGGAAAGCATGAAAATTATAGCAAGGCCAGAAGAAAACCTACATGAGCATGGCTGAGACGAAAGGCCAGAGGTGGGGAAGGGAGCATGAAATGAGAATGGTTTGGATCAGATGCCTGAGGGAGCAATATCAGAACAATTTATACAGATAGCAAATGTAGAAATAGTGAACTCTTCAGTTTTAGTTTACAGGGAATTTGCTATGCATAGGAGAGACAGAAACTACAGCAGGACCAAGGAATTTACAGCTGTGGCCAAAAGGGGAAGCAGTTGGGAGACTAAAACAAGTGGCGCTAGAGCGTAACCTACTGGACGGAGGCCTGGAATGACACTGTGATAAGCTATTGTTTACATAGGAAAATAGGCATTTAAATATTTACAGGCCATTTTAACATTGTAAATGTTAACGTAAAAATGTAAAAATTGTGATAATAATTCAAAGTTTCTGGGACAGGAAGTACAGAACATATGCAAACTTTCAATATAAAGATACAAAGGTACACCCTTGACACCAGTACTAGACTAGAACGATTTGGAACATACCTAAACAAACATGTACATTATCGACGCAAAACAGCAAAAACTCATTGGGCGGGATTTTTCTCTCAGTGGTGAACGAAGAGTGACAGCCGTTCATTACACTTGCGCACAGACATTATATGGGATTTTGCATTGGAACTTACTGTAAATTAGAAAGTCAAAACGGCACGGCACCCTCTACAGGGCATCTGGGACCTATGTGAACAGGGCTAGCAACTGTGTATCATCTTAACCAATCAAACTGAAGAATCGTTAATGAGCAGCGCAGAGTCTGAACCAAGTAGTATCAGTTGGAATATTTAATTCAATGTCAAATCAGGTACAGAAAGCAAAATAGAGAGAGAGAGAAAGAAAAGAGTGGATTAAGAGAGAGGGAGATAAAAGAGGCAGAAAGAAAATGTAAAAGAAAATTCTATTTAATTTTTTTTTTAAATCTCCGATTGAAATCCGATGGAATGAGAATCCACACTTGTAAAAGTTAATTTTCAGTGCCAGAGAGATTGTTTGGCAGTAATTAAGACTTATCACGCTGTTAAAAATGTACTTACACTGGAATGGACAAGCCCTAATTTTTTCTAGCGAGTTTAGTCCATATATATCACATAAGTACAGCAACTTCACACCGTTCCATGTACTTCAATTCCGAGTCTCTCTATATTGAGCTGTATAACGCAGCTTCTAGAGGAGCAGGGCAACTCAGATAGCAACTTCCTGATTTCCGCATTTAACTGCAAATTGGCTATCGCTGGAAGTTGCTGTCCCATTTACACTTTAATAACGGTGAGCATGTTAGCCTCACCATTATTTCTACAGCAAAAATACGGCTGTAGGATCATGGTTGACATCGAACCATGGTGAGAATACACTGGTTTCACAGCGCATGAGGCTCGGGGAGGGAGTAAAAGTAAGAGCAAAAAAATAAGTCTATGATGTCTTATCTGGTGGATTGGAGTGGCGAGGGAAGGGAAGAAGGGTGTGAGGCAGAGACCAATGACAGAACATTAAGAGAGCCAGATCACCTTTACAGACAGACATTGGGCCAAAAATTCGGCACTTGCCGGGTGAGTACGCGCTGTGTACTCACCCGTAAGGCCTCCTGAAGTGCCAGTTTCCTGCATGCACTGCGCATGCGCGGGAAACCGGAACTTCCGGTCTCGTGAAGGGAGGGGTTGAGAGGTGAACCGCGTGCACGGGAGAGGCTGCGCGCACGCAGCGAACTTAGGTTTTTTTTCAGGTTTCTCCGGGAAGGTAAGTATTGAAGAAGCTGCGCTTTTAAAAAGGAGGCGCAAGACCCGTTTTTAACAAGGTAAGTGGTTAATTAATTACAATTTAAACATTTTTTCAACAGGTTTATCTTTTTTAGATACTTTAAAGAAAGGTAAGTTTATTTTTAGCACTGTTAAAAAGTATTTTAATTTTTTCAAAAATTTAAATTTTTGTTTAAAGTAGTTAATTTATTTAACTTATAGTTATTTTAAAAATGTGATGGTTTTTAAAAAAAAAATTATTTGAAGTTTAGGTGTTGTTTTGGGGCCGATTTCAATTCATAGATTTGACAGGTCTTCCTGTCAAATCTATGAATGAAAGATGGTCTGCTGCCATTGGCTCTCCATGGCCCATGTGATCCCAGGGGACGCATCGCACTAACTACGCCCCTGGGATACACAAGCACTGCATGCCGGCAGCTGCAGGAGGCCCAGGAGCTGAAGTCCCCGTGGGCCCAGAGGTCAACGGCAGGCGTGGTAGGTAGGTGCGCGTGGGATCCTTGCACCCGCGGAAAGCCAGGGAGCCTAATTTCTGGGCCATTATTTCAATCTCACAGGTGTTATTGTGGCAGTCACCAAAATTTAGACCAGACCTAACCAAACATACATTTGTTGCACTGTGTAGACTTTATATGCAAGTGTTAACACAAACGACTTTAGATTAAATGGTGGAAACTCCCACAGTATTGAAAGCACTAGAGATGACATTTCTCGTGGGTTTGATACAGTCGATAATTCAAAAATATATGTGGGGAACTTCTGACTGAAAATTTGTTTTTTTTTTGAAGTGCAACCTTTTTGGTATTGTGTAGGTGTTAAGACAGCGTAATGACATCTTTGGCACATGAGAAACTACCCCATTTGTCCTGTAAGTGCCTCTCTGCTGTTTTCCATTCTCTGTTATTCTATTTGGTCCAGATTTTGCAGAAAAAATAACAGCGTCTGAATGACGCACGTCGTTATTAATGCGCAAATCGGCCAGCAACTTGTGGCGAGGAAGAGATACCCCATGAATTGCCCATTAAACTTGCCACAGAATGTTAAGTCAAGTAATGAACAGCGTAAGTACCCTTTTAACAATGTGATAATTGTTAATGACTACCAATCAACCTCTCTTGCCCAGAAAGTGAAGTGTGGAGTCTCATTCCTTCAGGTTGTGAATTGTTTTAGGAGATTTTAAAAATGTCAAATTTTAAATTTCATATTTCTTTTCTTACTTTTCCTTTCTGTCTCTTTTTTCTCTCTCTTTATCCAATCTTTCTTTCCCTCTCTTTATTTATCTTTCTAGAAGTGATTTAACATTGAATTCACCCACTCTAATTCACCCTCCTCTCAGTCCTTCCTCTGTTTATTCTTCAATCCTTTAATCTAATTGGTTAGAGAGACACACTGTTTGTCCCATTATTCACCAAGGTCCCAGATGCCCTGTTGTCCTCGATGCGTCGTTATCAGCTTGCACTTGCAGCAACTTTGTGGGCAAAATATTTTTAAAACCTAAACATGCATGAAAAAGTCTGGCTAACAGTCTGGATGTCCCGCTCCAGAAAAATCTGAGTCAATATCTTTCACTTTGTGTCCCTTTATTTTTCACTCTCACTATGTTTCTCGCACTTTCTTTTGTTGTCCTCTCTGTTCGACTCCCACTTTTCCTCACTATTCCTTTAAGTCTCTATGAACAACAAGCCAAAGAAGGAGACATTAGGACAGGTGACCAAATGCTTGGTCAAATAGGTAGCTTTTAAGCAGCATCTTAAAAGGAGGAGAGAGAGGTGGAGAGGCGAAGAGATTTGAGGGGCAAATTCCAGAGCATAGGGCCTAAACAGAAAGTGAGGGATGCACAAGATGTCGAAGTTGGAGGAACGCAGAGTTCGTGGAGGGTTGTAGGGCTGTGGGAGTTTACAGAGATAGGGTGGGGTGAGGCCATGGAGAGATTTGAACATGAGGATGAGAATTTTAAAATTGAGGCGCTGTGGATCGGAAGCCAATGTAGCACTCAAGTGATTGGCACCTGGTAACTACATGATCAATAATACATTAAATTAGAGGGCAACAAATAGACGGAGAGCAGACAGACACAATTTTTATAAAAGAAAAGATCATATTCGTAGAGGTTCCAGTTATTTATTTTCTATTAATACAAACATGAATATGTGCATTTTTTACTTTTATATACAAGCTCCTGGTAATCAAGTTTACAATAGTTCTTCACAATACACTTTCCTTAGTCACTTAGTAGTCTCTTAGCAAGCAGGTCACAATTTTTTTTTACATTATGTATAATCAATACCATGGTTTAAGGACAGAAAGAACATAGATAGTTGTTGAAAGTTGTCTGCCCGGAGCCCCGACTTAGCAGGTTTAATTGGTAGCTCAAGTGGGCAATCCTTTTGTACAGAGAGTTAGACAAAGATCAGAGGTCAAGCCTTTGGCTTCCTGTCCAGCTAAGAAAGGACACATAGAAAATCTGCAGAGATCTGATAAATAAATCAGACACAGAGAGCAAGAGCTCCTTGCTTAAGCTTGATGCCGACTGGTTTTGGAGAAATTACAAGTCAGAAAAGTGTATTTAGCCCGCTAACAGGGATGTGTGGCATGCTTTGTTAATTTTTGCGTTATGAAATAGATTAAAATTCACTACAAATGTTAATCCAAATGTTCACCTATTATATGAAAGATAAATCAGCTTGTTGATTTATAACTGGCCTTGACTCATTAAGTAAAGGTAAACTCCTGATTGTAAGGGTCGTGGGATCTGCTTACAGGAGAGAGAAGTGACAATGCACCCAAGACACCATCTAGTGCAGATCTGAAATTTGTAACACTGACTAATAACTTAAAAATAACTGACACAGCACCCAAAAAGTTGACAACTTAAGAAGGGTCCTGTTGTAGCTTAAGCTTTAGGTATACAACACAATGAGCCAAAAATTGCGGTCGGCAGCATACCTCCAGAGTACGCCGCCAACCTGCGAAAAGAATACACACCTACCTGATGGCGGCCCTCCTGCGTAAACTTGCGTTCTGACGCTGCAAGTAGGAGGGCAGTAATGGCCCACGGATCTCAGGGACGCAGCCTGTGTGGAAGCGTACCTGGGATCACAGGGGCCTAGTCCTCCAATCAGAAAACAGATTGTCTTTCATTCATTTAAATTACTACAATACTCATTATTACAGCCTTTAAAATACTATCCGATTTAGCTTTGAGTGGGAATCCAATTCATTACTCATAATTCCCACTTCTAAACAAATACTGTGCACTGTACAGAAAGTTATGAAAGGTAAATGTTATTTTTAAAAAACATGCAGCTTTAAAATATGCTAGGATTGCTTCTCATTAAAGCTTTTAAGTCATTTAATTTTTAAAAAAGCATTTTTTTCATTTCAGGTATCCCCTTAAGCTGTGGAAGCAGGCCCTGCGACTGTTGCCACCAGCCTTAAAATTTCCGTATGTAATTGCTGGGCAGTTGTTGGGCAAATAGCCCAACTCTGCGCCAGCAATTAGGTTTTCGGTGGGGAGCGGATGGCCTGTCAACACATACATTGACAGACCTCAAGTTCAGGATTGAGAGTATGCTGTCATACCCACCACAAAATCCAGGCCATTACTTCACCTGTATTGGAGGAGAACGTATGTATAAAACCCTAAAGGGGAAATCCAAATGTTGAGGGAACAACATTGGTAGTACATTTCTAAAGGGGTCTCGGAGCATGTTCCTCTGCGGGCAAAAAGGTTTAAATTTGGTTAATTCTACTTCACAATTAATAGATCTTTAATCTTAGAAAAAAGAAAAAAACAAAGTGACATTTGGATTTTCAACAGATCAGCCAGATCATCACTATTCAAAAGTTACTTCAACAGTATTCTCTCACCCCCACCACTCACTCAGTTCATTCACAAAGGCAAACTGCCCCATCCAACTTCCCACCCTCTTCTATAGACATTCTCTTCTCCAATCCTCCCAGGTCATAGTGGCACCCTTTTCCCTCAATTAACCTGGCACTCTCTCACCTTCTAACCCAGTTAAACTGGTATTTTCCTTTCACTCCCCAGTTCAAGCTGGCATTCATTGATTTCAATGAATAGAAATTTGAGGGTATCATGCCCACAATCTTCGCATGCACACTTGCTGTGTGCAAGGCCATGCTGGCCACGCGGGCATCAGAAAAGTTCCCCTTTCTGATATAGCCAGCACTAATTCCCCTTAACTAAACTATGTTAAACATTTCCATAATGCATCCTCATTATAGCATTTTCTGGTATACCACAACCTCTGATAAAAATGTATTATTGATGGTTGCCCTCACTTATTAAGTAAAGCTTCCAAAACAATTGCTCAGATGGTTATGATGAGTCATTAGAAACTAAGTCAGGGGTCTGACTCTCATGCTTGACTGGCATCTGCAGTTTACCTTTCACTTAAGGATAAATATGCTAACTTTTGGCCATTGGGATAGTGGACGCATTGGTTGTAATCTTCCAAAATTCTATAGATTCTGGAACAGTTCCTGCAGATTGGAGGATC
The DNA here is from genome assembly GCA_030390025.1 of Squalus acanthias. Lineage (NCBI taxonomy): Eukaryota > Metazoa > Chordata > Chondrichthyes > Squaliformes > Squalidae > Squalus > Squalus acanthias. The sequence continues at coordinate 207,684,884 of CM059425.1, forward strand.
GCAAATGTAACCCTGCTATTTAAGAAAGGAGGGAGAGAGAAAACGGGGAACTACAGACCTGTTAGCCTCACATCAGTAGTTGGGAAAATGCTGGAATCTATTATAAAGGATGCAATAACTGGGCACTTAGAAACTAATAAGATTGGGCACAGTCAACATGGATTTATGAAAGGGAAATCCTGTTTGACAAACCTATTGTAGTTCTTTGAGGATGTAACTAGTGGAGTAGACAAAGGGGAACCGGTAGATGTGGTGTATTTGGATTTTCAGAAGGCCTTCGATAAGGTCCCACACAAGAGGTTGGTGAACAAAATTAGGGCACGTGGAATTGGGGGTAATATACTAGCATGGATTGAGAACTGGTTAACAGACAGAAAACAAAGAGTAGGGATAAACGGGTCTTTTTCAGGATGGCAGGCTGTGATAGTGGGGTACCGCAAGGATCGGTGCTTGGGCCCCAGCTATTCACAATCTATATCAATGATTTGGATGAGGGGACTAAATGTAACATTTCCAAATTTGCTGATGATACAAAGCTAGGTGGCAGCGTCAGTTGTGGTCTCCTTACCTAAGGAAGGATATACTTGCATAGAGGGAGTGCAACGAAGGTTCACGAGATTGATTCCTGGGATGGCGGGACTGTCGTATGAGAAGAGATTGAGTAAGCTAGGTATGTATTCTCTTGAATTCAGAAGAATGAGAGGGGATCTCATTGAAGCATACAAAATTATTACAGGGCTTGATAGGGTGGATGCTGGGAGAATGTTTCCCTTGGCTGGGGAGTCTAGAACCAGGGGCCATAGCCTCAGGATAAAGGGTAGGCCATTCAGGACTGAGATGAGAAGAAATTTCTTTACAGAGGGTGGTGAATCTTTGGAATTCTCTACCCCAGAGGGCTGTGGAGGCTCAGTCATTGGGTATATTCAAAACAGAAGTCGATAGATTTCTGACTAGTAAGGGCATCAAAGGATATGGCGATAGGGCCGGTGAATGGAGTTGAGGCAGAAGATCAGCTACGATCTCATTGAATGGCGGAGCAGTCTCGAAGGACCGAATGGCCTACTCCTGCTCCTATTTCTTATGTTCTTTTGTTATTTATCTGGGCGGGAAAGGAGAACTACTAAATATTGGAAGAACTGGCTGGAACTCTTTCCTGCATTGTTTAAGTGTGCCTCCTACCATGCTGATCAAGGAATAGCACTGACAAGATCTATGAAAACCTCTCTGGAATAGAAGGTTTTGCCCGGGGAATAAGATGTTAAAGTGTATATTAAAAAATAGATTCATATCTCAGAGCATCAACAAGGATCACTAATGGGTAAGATTGGAACGAAACTGTTGTCATGTTCTATCCATTTTCAATCACTTGTTTCTCTCTGATATCCTTAGGGCAACATATAAAGCAATTTCTCCCCCAAATAATAAACCTCCTATCTGTCTGCTGCCAAAAGCTGCCGAGCCAACACAGGATGCAACCTCCTGATCCGCACAACTGCATTGAATCAAGCAATACAATTCCAGCAAAAGGCTGCAAAATGCTAATTTCAGAGGTCTGCCACTGACAGGGCTGAAGAAATACTGACCATCAGCATGAAACACTGATGGCTGCCATGGGTGTATATAGTGTATATTATACAGAACAACAGGTTCCAGGGAGTGATTAAAAGGTCATATGCTAACTCCAGGTTTCAGATGCCAATTATAAATCACTTGAGTTTTACTCTTGCAGATTATGGTGATACCTCAACCCTGCAATTAATGGATACCTAGAAGAAATCTTTTCTACATATAATGTAATTTCCCATCATAACAACATTAAGGCCTAGAAATTGGAAAAGGACCCAAAAACGGACAGAGGCATTGCCCAGCGCTATTTGTCTGTGCCCGTTCAAAGTAGTGCAGACAGCACACAAAATTTGTGCTGCCTTCTCATTTACATGATTGCAGCGTTGATCTCAGCGCTAAACATGCTGCTAATTGGCTTAGCACTCAACATGGGGGCCAATATCGGGTGCCATCTACTGGCCAATAAAGTTTGGCCTAGGCTCTCTGTACTACTTAAAGGGGGGGTGCTTTGTTGCAGAAGCCTGTCTGAACAAAGCCATGGCCCAACAGCTGAGGGAAATGGCAAGAAGATTTTATGATGCGGCAATGGAGACCTTGGTCTGGGGGGCAGGAGACCTTCAAGGCTGGACACAAGAAGGATCTGGGAGGAGATGAAAGGGAAATCGTGTTTATCAAAATTTTTTGAGGATGTAACTAGCAGGATAGATAAAGGGGAACCAGTGGATGTAGTATATTCAGATTTCTAAAAAGCATTCGATAAGGTGCCACATAAAAGGCTGCTATGCAAGATAAGGGCTCATGGGGTTGGGGGGTAATATATTAGCATGGATAGAGGATTGGTTAACAGACAGAAAACAGAGAGTAGGGATAAACGGGTCATTTTCCAGTTGGCAGTGTAGAGATTTGGCCAATTAGTAGCTTATCTCTAGCCTTTCAAATAATCAGGATCGACTGCAAACCAATATGGTGGATATATTGTGTTTAATCAGAGTTTAAGATGGAATATAACATGCTAGTTATACAGCAAAAACATACGACCAAGACAGGCAGCTGGTACCGGTCCCGATCGGACAGACGGCTGGCATGCGTGAACAGTTCTCTGGCTTCCGGCCTCTCTCTCTCTCTCTCTAGAACCTCCGATTTGGTGAGCATGGAATCACTCTCAAAAGAGCGTTCGACCAGCCCAACTTCTGCTCAGCTCTGCCTTCCACCGTCTGTGTGGGCAAGCATTCAGGGTGTCACTTTTATTCGCTTTCTAGGGGTGAGCCTGAGGCCAAGCTATTGTGACAAGACCATTTAACCTATAGAGGTTCCTCTAAAACCTCATCACCCAATGACACCTCAAGTTCTTTGTCTTGGTTCTTGGATGAAAGCCCTCCCCAAAAGGGGGTATCATTACTTCATCCAATTTGTTTTATTGTTTAATCTTTCTGAAGATTCTTCCTTTGGAATTTGTGTCTTATCTCTCTTGTCTCTGTCCTCCTTGATCCAGCAAGTACAAGACCCGACCCTGTCCCTCTTAATCATGGCCCTAGCCAGAGCTGTTGCACTTTAGCCAGTCGCTATCTCACTTCCATCCAGCAAATGGCTCATTCCAAGATGGATACCTTGCCGTTCTCAAATTCCTTTCATTCTATGTCTTTTCCCAATTAACTATTAATTATCTTCGCGACCTGTTCTGCTAAACAAACTCCAAATTCTATCTATAGAGATTATAATATGGTTATTAGTAATAATGGAAGAAACATAGGTTGGGCCTTCACTGGCCAAATTAAAGATACATTAACAAAGTCAAAACCCTAACTTCCAAACAGCAGCCAGCTAGCCTGGCAGGACGATCCTATGGGCCCCTGTGTGGAATGTTTATGCCTCACCTAATCTAACTGATTAAAAAGACTGTCTCAAATTCTAATGCAAGTTTTCCAGGAAAACGAAACTTAATCAATCCCCTTACTTGTCTCGAGCCGAAACATACAATCATTTAAACACAGTATTATTCGTGTAGCCACATATATTTTTAGGCACCCCTAGTTTCTAACAGCAGGCTGTAACTAGTGGGGTGCCACAAGGCGGTGCAACAAAGGTTCACTAGATTGATCCCCGGGATGAGGGTTGTCCTATGAGGAGACATTGAGCCTATACTCTCTGGAGTTTAGAAGAATGAGAGGTGATCTCATTGAAACATAAGATTCTGAGGGGGATTGACAGGGTAGATGCCGAGAGGTTGTTTCCCCTGGCTGGAGAGTCTAGAACTAGGGGGCATAGTCTCAGGCTACGGGGTCGGCCATTTAAGACTGAGATGAGGAGGAATTTCTTCACTCAGAGGGTTGTGAATCTTTGGAATTCTCTACCCGAAACGGCTCTAGATGCTGAGTCGTTGAGTATATTCAAGGCTGAGAGATAGATTTTTGGACTTTAGGGGAATGGGGATCGGGCGATAAAGTGGAATTGAGGTCGAAGATTAGCCATGATCTTATTGAATGGTGAAACAGGTTCAAAGGGCCACACGGCCTACTCCTGTTCCTAATTCTTATGTTCTTCTGAGATTGCTCAAGCTGTCACTGCGACAAATGTTGTCCCCAGGACCTGGATCCAGTGTCACAAAAAGTTTAATGACCTCACACGGCAGGTTAAGGTGAGTGAATGCATCACCAAATGCCATATCCCACCATCTGCACCACAAGCCTCACACACTGCTCAATGCACCACACCTCTATCACTCACCCGTGGTGGCAAGGGCTGCGCGTTCATGATGGTCAAGTTGTGGAGCATGTAGCAGACCACCACAAAATGGGACAACCACTCCGGCGTGCACCGGAGGGTTCCTCCCGAGCGGTCAAGGCAGCAGAACTGTTGCTTGAGCACCCCGATGGCCTGCTCGAAGATGTTCCACGTGGCAGCATGGCTGTCATTATACGAGTGCTGACCACGAGTGGTGGGGTTGTCATCAGCCAGGTGCAGAGCGGATAGCCCTCGTCTCTGAGCAGCCACCCTCGGGTTTGACATGGCGGCTGGAAGACTGCTGGCACACCAGACTGCCGCAGGATGAAGGTATCATGACTGCTGCCAGGATAGCGGGCATTCACCATCATGATGCGCTGGGCGTGGTCGCACAACATAAAGATGAGTGGTAGCCTTTGTGGTTACAGAACATTTCAGCATTGTCACACTGTGCCCGCAAAGCCACGTGTGTGCAATCGAGCTGCACCATGGGGAAGCCCGCTATCCTGGCAAAGCCACATGCACACTCCTCCTGCTTCTCTCTGTTCAGAGAGAAGACAATGAAGACCCTTCTCCTGGAGTAGAGAGCTTCTGTGACCTCCCGGATGCAGAGATGGACAGCGAACTGGGAGATGTTAGCTATGTCTCCTGCTCCAGACTGGTAGAAACTGGTGGCGAAAAAATTAAGGGTCACGGCAGCTCTGAGGCTGCAGGTCTGGTTGTAGGAGGTGGCAGAGTTCTGTAACCACCTCCTTGCTGAAGCGGAGCCTCCTAAAACACTTCTCCTGGCTTAAGTATAGGTAGGAGAAGTGATCTTGTGAGATCCTAGGTGGGTAAGCCTCCTGCTGACGGCCTTCCTGCCCCTTTTCTTCCTTACTTTGCGAGCATCTTGTCCTCTTCTTCGCTGCCTCCGCTCCATCTCCTTGCCATACTCAAGCCGGAGGGGCTCTGCAAGTAGAGCCCCCATGACTGGGCGCAACTGGTGTGAGGAGAACCCCTTAAATGAGAAGTAATGCATTCTCCACTTGCAGCAACACTCCGTCACCTCAGCAACTTTAAATAACTTTAGAAAGCTCCAAACAGTTGCACAAAATTAGACAGAGCCATTACAAATCAAAAAGCAAGTCAGCGGTAAGTTGTTGATGATCCCTTTAAATAGCGCTGCTGGAGGGTCCTTCCTACTGCTGAACGCATGGTCAGCTGGTCATGATTAGGAGAGCTCATTAAATGGAGCGGCGATGTCGAAAATGGCAGATTGTGCATCAAATCAGCGTTGCATACTCACGGATGCCACGATCTGCCTCATCTAAATATCTGGAGCGAGCGCAGGCAACAGCAGCGCTACTGACCTCCCCAAAATGGCATCCGCCATGGGACCTGCCGGAAGCAAGGCGGCCGCCATTTTTTCAGCAAAACTGGCCTTAACGGCCGGCACTAAACCTCCGAATTTCGCAGCCCAAGAGTTTTCCTGCATCATGCTCATAAGATGTGACATACTTGAGGAACTTAAATTGTTACTGCTGCTAGTCACATGAAACAACCATCGCCAGTGTGTGTGGAAGTAGCATGGGACCATTGTCTGCCTACTCACTGACGTGAGAATGTTGTGTGGCTCATGGAGACCTGGGAGAAATTATTTATAAATGGGTAACAAGGAACAAAGTATTCTGAATAATCTAATCGCGGTGTAAAATAACAGCTGAGCTGGTGCACATTACAAGTTGCAACACTTTCTACGGTTCTGATGACTTGCACAAAGTGCTCACTCAGGGTTTATGAGGTTATCTAAATCTCTTAAGTATGTTACAGCCCTCCTGTTATTTTATGTATTCTGTAGCTAAATTACTTTAGGTGCTGTAGAATCATTATATGTCAGGCATAACAGGCATCAATTACTCAACATACTCGGCTTTCCTAGTCAGGCTACACTTCTTAAGTCAATAAAAATATAGACACCAGCATCGAAAATTCATGTAATAAGACACAGATCACATTTGGACAGCACTGATTAACAGCTTCAATTTTGCTCTTATGAAATTATAAAGCAAAAACAAAAAGGAATTCACAGGAAATCCTTACAGACTGCAGAAGTATTACTATGTAAAATTCCTGACTTGTCAATTCAGCCATCCTATTGAGCCTGCAATAGGGTATGCCTTTGTTGGTATTTTCTAGTTGCCAGCTGTCAAAACAAAATCATATTGATTCAGCATGGGCAACCAGAACAGTCTGTACATACCTGTAGAACACTGACAGCAGAAATTCTTGATGCTTTTGGATTCTTTGAATAATACAAAAACAGCTATTTTTGGAAAGTCCCATGGACTGCCTAAGATCAAGCTGTGGGCAGTTATGCAACACAATCAGATAAATGAACGTAAACAACCTTTCAAAGTAGAACTGTACAAAGTACCAATCACTATAAAATTGTGCTAACACAACTAGTTTTGATGAATTCAATGCACAGTATATGAGATCAGTGATAGATATGGATCCTGATATGACTGAAGCAGATAACCAATCAGGGCAGAAATGCAGTCTAATATGCAGAATTTTTTGGTTAGCTATGCACCTGAAACACACCAAAAGCCATCACTATTGGGACAGTGCAAGCTCACAACTCATTGCCATCAGTGTTTTAATTTTAAGATATTTTAATAAGCCATTCCCTTATACAATGGTCATGTCTTATTTCTTGTAAGCAGATCTCCAATTCTCCCATGAACCAGAAACTAGAGTCCCCACAAGCATCGCACCCACCTCCCACCCCAACCCATGACTGGTGATGTCCCATTAATGAGCCATGGTCAGCTGGTCAATGATTAACAGTATCCTAAAGTACTGAGGGCCAGCCAGGCTCAAATATCAGAAACAAAGTCTGCAACAGAGGATCAACTCAGTTTCAATCACCACCACCATGTGTGTCACCTTGGAGCCCATAGAGACCCCAGTTACCTGCCCCCTCCCCCCCAACCCAAATGGAGAATAGTCATCAGTTGATCACTAGTCAACAAGCAGCCATTTGGGCCCACTCTAGGTGGACAAGAAGTCCCAAGAACCCCCTCCTAAGAAAGCATAAAATGTAGAGTGTAGCACTACTCCTGACAACAGCATGAACACAAACCATACCTATCTAATGGCAGTTCTACTTGTTGGGAGTTGTGGAGCTGCAGCAGTTATTGCTTGCCTCTCTGCATTCCATCAAATCCTAAATGTAGGAATGCATGTTTGCATACCCAGCATGGAAGTAGTGCCTTCCAGCAGCTGTTGTCCAAAGCTCAGAGTTTGCTCATCAGCTATATGACAAATATCTTGACTCAGCACTGGATAGTCTGTGTTTGTGCTAGCCACCTTGATTTTCTATGCCAATGCTATACATCAGGCTTATTCATCACCACCTGCTGAATCCTGAGACTTATGGACTTTGGCAAAGAGATATGCCTCTTCCGAAGCTGATTTGCTCTTCAGGGTACCAACATGTCATGTAACCACAGCCCTCACTTCCTGAACAGTTTCCTCTTTTTGGCAAAATCCACTTTATAACTTGGTCCTGGATCTTGCATATGGGCCAGAAGAAGCATGAAATTGAAAGTTGAAGCCCATGGAATAAAAGGGACAGTGGCAGCATGGATACGAAATTGGCTAAGTGACAGGAAACAGAGAGTAGTGGTGAACGGTTGTTTGTCGGACTGGAGGAAGGTATACAGTGGTGTTCCCCAGGGGTCAGTTCAAGGCCCACTGCTTTTATTGATATATATTAATGACTTGGACTTGGGAGTGCATGGCACAATTTCAAAATTTGCAGATGACAAAAAACTTGGAAGTTCGTGAACAGTGAGGAGGATAGTGATATAATTCAAGAAGACATAGACAGGCTGGTGAAATGGGCGGAGACGTGGCAGATGAAATTTAATGCAGAAAAGTGCAAAGTGATACATTTTGGCATGAAGAACGAGGAGAGGCAATATAAACTAAAGGGCACAATCCTAAAGGGGGTGCATGAACAGAGTGACCTGGGGGTATATGTGCACAAATAGTTGAAGGTGGCAGGGCAGGTTGAGAAAGCGGTTGAAAAACCATATGGAATACTGGGCTTCATAAATAGAGGCATAGAGTACAAAAGCAAGGAAATTATGATGAACCTGCATAAAATACTGGTTCGGCCTCAACTGGAGTATTGCGTCCAATTCTGGGCACCACACTTTAGGAAGAATGTGAAGGCCTTAGAGAGGGTGTAGAAAAGATTTACGAGAATGATTCCAGGGATGAGGGACTTCAGTTACGTGGATAGACTAGAGAAGCTGGGGTTGTTCTCCTTAGAGCAGAGAAGGTTGAGAGGAGATTTGAGAAGTATTCAAAATAATGACGGGTCTAGACAGAGTAGATAGAGAGAAACTGTTCCCATTGGTGGAAGGGTCGAAAACCAAAGGACACAGATTTAAGGTGATTGGCAAAAGAACCAAAGGCGGCAGGAGGAAAAACTTTTTTTACGCAATGAGTGGTTAGGATCTGGAAGGGTGGTGGAGGCAGACTCAATCGTGGCTTTCAAAAGGAAATTGGATAAGTACCTATGGAAAAAAATTTGCAGGGCTACAGGGAAAGGGCGGGGGAGTGGGACTAGCTGAAGTGCTCTTGCAGAGAGCCGGCACGGGCTCAACGGGCCGAATGGCCTCCTTCTGTGCTGTAACCATTCTATGATTCTATGATGCAATGAGCAGGGGGGATAAAGGGGAACCAGTAGATGTAGTGTATTTGGATTTCCAGAAGGCATTCGATAAGGTGCCGCATAAAAGATTACTGCACAAGATAAGAGCTCACGGTGTTAGGGGCAATATATTAGACTGGAGCGAGGATTGGCTAACTAACAGAAAAGAGAGAGTCGGAAAAAATGGGTAATTTTCAGGTTGGCAAACTGTAACTAGCGGGATGCCACAGGGATCAGTGCTGGGGCCTCAACTATTTACAATCTATATTAATGACTTGGATGAAGGGACCGAGTGTACTGTTGCCAAATTTGCTGACGATACAAAGATAGGTGGGAAAGCAAGTTGTGAGGAGTATAGATAGGTTCAGCGAGTGGGCAAAAATTTAGCAGATGGAGTATAATGTGGGAAAATGTGATCCACTTTGGTAGGAAGAATAAAAAAGCAAAATATTATTTAAATGGAGAGAGACTACAGAATGCTGCGGTACAGAAGGATCTGGGTGTCCTCGTACATGAAACACAAAAAGTTAACATGCAGGTACAGCAAGTAATTAGGAAGGCAAATGGAGTATTGGCCTTTATTGCAAGGGGGATGGAGTATAAAAGTAGGGAAGTCTTGCTACAACTGTACAGGGCATTCATGAGACCACACCTGAAGTACTGCATACAGTTTTGGTCTCCTTATTTAAGGAGGGATATACTTGCATTGGAGGCAGATCAGAGAAGGTTCACTTGGTTGATTCCTGAGTTGAAGGGGTTGTCTTATGAGGAAAGGTTGAGCAGGCTGGGCCTATACTCATTGGAGTTTAGAAGAATGAGAGGTGATCTTATTGAAACATAAAAGATTCTGAAGGGGCTTGACAGGGTAGATGCAGGGAGGATGTTTCCCCTCGTGGGAGAATCTAGAACTAGGGGGCATAGTTTCAGAATAAGGGGTCGCCCATTTAAAAACGGAGATGAGAAGGAATTTCTTCTCTCAGAGGGTCATGAATCTTTGGAATTCTCTACCCCAGAAAGCTGTGGAGGCTGAATCATTGAATATATTCAAGGCGGAGATAGACAGATTTTTGAAAAACAGGGGAATCAAGGGTTATGGGGAGCGGGCAGGAAAGTGGAGTTGAGGCCAAGATCAGATCAGCCATGATCTTACTGAATGGCAGAGCAGGCTCGAGGGGCCAAATGGCCTACTCCTGCTCCTATTTCTTATGTTCTTATGATTCTATGCCTAGGAGCTTAGAACACTAAAGGAGAACTGTTTGGACAAACACCTTTATACTTGACCTGCAGTGAAAGTTTGCGGTCTTTGGAGCGACCTTTGCCCTTCTCAGCATAGTTCCGCAGGACTGTGTCAAAGCTATAATAAGCATTAGAAGGTAAAACCACAAGAATCGATAGTCCTGTGAATGTAAATGCAACTGAAGGCAGCCATAGTGATTCTTATATGAAATTAGAAATGTGCCACACTAGCCAGTAAAAATAAATTCCTGTTTATTCAGATTCAGTAACGGACCAGGCCACTGAGAAGTAACTTCACTAACAATTAGATTATAACAATTAGTTGTTTTAGGATGCAATGAAGGTCCACCACTCCTTTAAAAGAAACAAGGTAATAAATACACATAAAGATGCCACATCTGCGCTAGGAGTTCAGCTTCATTGTGTGACATATTATTTGCACAGGGTGGTACAAAAGCAATATAAAAGTAGCAAACATCTGTTCATAATCTGGAACAAGATCACTGAAAATATATTCAAACTTTGTGTGCATTCCTAAATGGATGTAATTATAGGTAGGATTTAATAAGCAGATTGCCCAAACCTCAATTAAATCTACTAGTTTTTCTTTGAGGTATCAAAAGAATGCCATAAAGGAAACTTTGTTGCTATGGTTTTTATATTGCTCTTAACATTTCTAATCCTACAAAAGTTTACCATTAACATACACATATTTCAGAAACAGCTGCATTAAGCTTGCCATTAGTTTTTTTCATTTTATTTTTCCTGTAACTAAAAGCACAGGTCAGTCGATTACATTCTTTCTGTGGTTACTGTGGTTGAAGGAAAATGAAAAGCATCCATATTGCATGCCTGTGTTACTGAAGTAACCTCATTGAACAGACATTTACAATGACTACAAGAAATGCTAGAGACTAATTTTTCTATGACTGAGTTACACATGCTACAGAAAAGCTTTTCTTCGTGGCCCATGCTTTTATCAAATTGGGTCATGCACTGCAGCATATGAGATAAAGCCATTCTTTAGAAATGCCCTCAGCTCCTCAATTTAGATAAATTGGAAGAATTCTAATTCGGAAACAACTAATGCATTCCTTACTGAACAGTCATCAAAGAAGAAAGCCACATAATTCATCAATGCTTACTCAACAATTGTTGCAACATACATTATTAACTTTTACTTTGCAGGAGTACAACTGTAATCTTCATGACTCATGAGTTGGTTGTATTCTAAAAGCCTTCTATAACAAATATATACACAGAGTATTAAATTCTTCAAAGCTATAGCAATTCATGCCATACTTTTTAATTGCGACATAAACGTGTTGTTTTAAGAGTTTATGCCAAATTAAGAACAATTGAACTTACCATGTATCTGAGTGCACAGTAACCATGTATCTGAGTGCACAGTAACTCCTGCAATAATGAAACTGCTACTGGTTCTGGTGAAAGTGGGAACACTGAACCATTGTTTAGCACCTTAGGAGGCATGAACTGTATCTTATTAATATAAACTTGTGATCTAGCTATACAGGGTGAAGGGAGGGGAGGGAAGGGAAGGGTCAGGAGTTGAGTGGAGGAGGGGTGGGGTCGGGAGTGGAGGGGAGAAAGGGGAGAGAGAAGATGAGGGGGGGAGGGGGGGAGGATAAACAGATCAAGAAAAAAACATCCAAGTATAAACAACATGGCTTGTCTGAATCATCAATATAATCAAAAGGTTTCAAGAGGTCCTGCTCATAACTTAAGTTTTATTGGATAATTTCAATGACTGGTCAGCAACACACCAAAATTTTGTTCCTTTTCTAATGAACATTACTGTACATATATTTCATGTATTTTCTATATAACTATATATTTATTATGCATTTTCTACCAGTAAGACTGGTTAGCACAGTGAGACAGTGGCTCAAATGGCCTCCCCTTCTGTGCTGAAAGGTATATGATCTTTATTCTATATCTGGCTACATCTCACCTAGGCATGCTTTGCAAAAACACTGGGTATCCCAGATGGAAAACTTTATTTGCCAGATATCATCCATATCTTTATTAGCACAAAAAGTCACCAACCAATCTACTTCAAACAAAACATCTACCAGTGCTTTGTGTATCCACTTAATTTGTACAGATCCCTTTGAATACCATCAATCTTTCCTACACGAAGTTAAGTGTCAGACTAACTTAGCAGTTTAACTCTCACCGGAGTCAGAAAGTTGTGGTTTCAACTCCCCTCCAGGACTCTAGCAATAGTCCAGGCTGACACTTCAGTACACTAGTGAGGGAGTGCTGTCTTGTCAAACGTGCAGTCTTCCGGATCAAATGTTGAACCAAGTTCCCATCTGCCTGTTCAGGTGGATGGAAATGATCCCATGGCACTTCGATGAAGGGCAGAGTTGTCCCAGTATCCTGACTAGCATTCCTCCCTCAAACACCACCACTAAAAAAAAACCTCTTTGGTCGATCCAAATTCCTACATTTTTAGGTCATCCACAAATTGACCTGAGCGGCGGCAACAGCATTGGAGGCTGCAACACATAAAACAGCGGGAGGCGAGGCGAGGCAGCGCTGACCTGAGCAGCGGCAGCAACATCGGAGGCGGCAAGATATAAAACAGCAGGAGGCGAGGCAGCACTGACCTGAGCAGCGGCAGCAAACCATATCCAGCAAATTCAAAAACAACAAAAACAAAGGAGTGACGTCACAGTACAGCAGGTAGACAAAAATGAGAAGTCGCACAACACCAGGTTATAGTCCAACAGTTTTATTTAAAATTACGAGCTTTCGGAGCTCTGCTCCTTCTTCAGGTACAGGTACAGTGAGCTGTTGGACTATAACCTGGTGTTGTGCGACTTCTCATTTTTGTCCACCCCAGTCCAACACCGGCATCTCCGCATCATACAGCAGGTAGGTGATTGGTTGGTGAGTATTCACGTTTTTTCTCTCTAAGCTAAGACAGTGGTTTAAACTAAGAGGGAAACTAGAACGTACTTTATTAGATTAATAAATTAACTAGATAAACTAATTAACATAACTATAAATAAATCGTTGAATAAAGATTTGAACTAATTAAATAAATCAAACCAGGTTAGACTAAGATATGGCAGAGCATATCCCCACCATCACAGAAGTCAGTCTTCAGCCAATTCGATTCACTCCACGTGATATCAAGAAACGGTTGAGCGCACTGGATACAGCAAAGGCTGTGGGCCCCGACAACATCCCGGCTGTCGTGCTCCAGAACTAGCCGCACCAATAGCCAAGCTGTTCCAGTACAGCTACAACATTGGCATCTATCAGACAATGTGGAAAACTGCCCAAATATGTCCTGTCCACAAAAAGCAGGACAAATCCAATCTGGCCAATTACGCCCCATCAGTGCTATCAAGCAGCATTTGCTCAATGATAACCTGCTCACTGATGCCCAGTTTGGGTTCCGCCAGGACCACTCGGCTCCAGACCTCATTACAGCCTTGATCCAAACATGGACAAATGAGCTGAATTCCAGAGGTGAGGTGAGAGGGACTGCCCTTGACATCAAGGCAGCATTTGACCGAGTATGATATCAAGGAGCCCCAGTAAAACTGAAGTCAATGGGAATCGGGGGGAAAACTCTCCACTGGCTGGAGTCATACCTAGCACAAAGGAAGATGGTTGTGGTGGTTGAAAGTCAATCATCATAGCCCCAGGACATCGCTGCAGGAGTTCCTCAGGGCAGTGTTCTCGGCGCAACCATCTTCAGCTGCTTCATCAATGACCTTCCCTCCAACATAAGGTCAGAAATGATGACTGCGCAGTGTTCAGCGCCATTCACAATTCCTCTGATAATGAAGCACAACTCCTAAGATAATGCCCGCATGCAACAAGACCTGGACGACGTTCAGGCTTGGGCTGATAAGTGGCAGGTAACATTTGGACCACAGAAGTGCCAGGCAATGACTATCTCCAACAAGCAAGAGTCTAACCACCTCCCCTTGACATTCAACGGCATTACCATCGCCGAATCCCCCACCATTAACATCCTGGAGGTCACCATTGACCAGAAACTTAACTGGACCAGCCACATAAATACTGTGGCAACAAGAGCAGGTCAGAGGCTAGGTATTCTGCAGTGAGTGTCTCACCTCCTGACTCCCCAAAGTCTTTCCACCATCTACAAGGCACAAGTAAGGAGTGTGATGGAATACTCTCCACTTGCCTGGATGAGTGCAGCTCCAACAACACCAAGAAGCTCGACACCATCCAGGACAAAACAGCCCGCTTGATTGGCACCCCATCCACCACCTTAAACATTCACTCCCTCCACCACCGGCGTACCGTGGCTGCAGTGTGTACCATCTACAAGATGCACTGCAGCAACTCACCAAGGCTTCTTCGGCAGCACCTGCCAAACCCGCGACCTCTTCTACCTAGAAGGACAAGGGCAGCAGCCGCATGGGAACACCACCACCTCCAAGTTCCCCTCCAAGTTACACATCATCCTGACTTAGAAGTATATCGCCGATTCTTCATCGTCGCTGGGTCAAAATCCTGGAACTCCTTACCTAACAGCACTGTGGGAGTACCTTCACCACACGGACTGCAGTGGTTCAAGAAGGCGGCTCACCACCACCTTGTCAAGGGCAATTAGGGATGGGCAATAAATGCTGGCCTTGCCAGCGATGCCCACATCCCATAAACGAATAAAAAAAAGGTTGTGTCTGGACTGCAGAATGAGAGAGTTTGTGGACAGCGAGACTGTCCCGAGCGAACATGTCTGCAGTAGATGTCTCCATCTCAAATCTCGCCGGCTCAGAGTCATTGAGCTGCAGTGCGAGTTGGAGACACTCTGACACATGAGGGAGGGTAAGAGTATCTGGACAGTTTGCTCCAGCATGGCACTTTTGAGCAGGAGGCTGTCCCAAGAGGGGAGGAGAAGGAGGAACGGAAACGTAATATAGCAGTTGTAGGGGATTCTATAATTAGGGGGACAGATTGTAAGCAAGATCGAGAGTTCCACATGGTATGTTGCCTACCTGGTGCAAGGGTGAGGGATATCTCGAACCGGCTTGAAAGGATTTTGGAGAGGGAGGGGGAGAACCCAGTCATTGTGGTCCATGTTGGGATCAACAACATAGGCAAGAGGTCCTGTTTCGGGAATACCAGGAACTAGGAGCTAAATTAAACAACAGGACCTCAAGGGTTATAATCTCTGGATTATTACCTGAGCCACGTGCAAATTGGCATAGGGATAAGCTGATTGGGGAAGTGAACACGTGGCTAAAGGAGTGGTGTAGGAAAGAGGGGTTTCCATTTCACGGGGCACTGGCACCAGTATTGGAACAGGAAGGAATTGTACCGTTGGGACAAGCTCCACCTGAACCAGGTCTGGGACCAGGGTCCTAGCGAAAAGGATAAATAGGGCAGTCACAAGGACTTTAAAATAGTAAATGGGGGGGGGGGGGGGGGGGGAAAAGAGGAGGGCTTATGTGGAAACTGTAGTACAAATAGTAGTTCAAAAACCAAACGAAAGGGAAGAGAGTTGAGCAACAGTCAGAAATTGTGCTTTAGGTACTACATGTAAAGGGAAAATTAAAAGATGTAAAGCAATTAAACCAGGAGAGACAAACAATAAACAAGTGAGTAAAACATTAGAGCTAAAGGACAGGCTAGGGTGTGTGGCCCAAATAAGTGTTCTTCATACAAATGCACAGCGTATAAAGAATAAATTGAATGAACTCCAGGCGCAAATTCAAATTGGAGCGTATGACATGGTAGCCATTACTGAGACATGGCAGCTATTACCGAATTGAGAGGTCGCACAACACCAGGTTATAGTCCAACAGTTTTATTTGAAATCACAAGCTTTCGGAGCTATCGAAGCTTGTGATTTCAAATAAAACTGTTGGACTATAACCTGGTGTTGTGCGACCTCTCAATTTTGTCCACCCCAGTCCAACACCGGCATCTCCGCATCATGACAGCTATTACCGAGACATGGCAGCAAGACGGTCAGGACTGGGAACTAAATATACCAGGTTATAAGGTCTACAGGAAAGATAGGGAAAATGGCAGAGGGGGAGGAGTAGCCATAGTGATTAAGGATGAAATCACTTCAATGGTAAGAGAGGATATAACGAGAGGTAAGCAGGTAGTGGAGACTTTACAGGTCGAATTAAGAAATAGGAAAGGATTTAAGACTGTGGTGGGAGTTGTGTATGGGCCCCTGGTAGCAGCTGTGAAGTGCTAGATTGTATAAATGCAGTGGTTAGACAAGCGTGTAGCAAAGGCAGTGTGGTTTTAATGGGGGATTTTAACTTTCATATAGATTGGGATAAGCAGACTAGCACCTTTCAAAAAGGTAGTGAATTTCTTGTGTGTGTGCAGGATAGTTTTCTACAACAACATGTCCTCGAGGCAACAAGGAGGTATGCCGTATTAGATTTAGTAATGAGTAATGAGCCAGATTTAGTTAACAGCCTAACTGCATGAATACTTATCCAATAGTGATCATAACATGACAGAGTTCAACGTAGTGTTTGAAAGAGAGAAACGCGCAACAGCTACTAAAGATTCTAGATTTGGGTAATGCCGACTTCAATGGGATGAGACAGAGACTGTCCACAGTAAACTGGACAAATCTGTTAATGGGTAAAATGGCAGAAGATCAGTGGAAGATGTTAATAAAAGAATTTAAGGTGATACAGAACCAGTTTATACCCCTGAGAGCAAGAGTTCTACTTGCTAAAAAAAACAGCCATGGACGACTAAAGAGGTAAGGGACAGCATAAAACTAAAAGAAAAAGCATACAAATATGCAAAAAATAGCACAGATCTGACAAATGAGAAAGATACAAAGAACAGCAAAGAGTCACAAAACAGACAGTAAGAGCTACAAAAAGGGAGTATGAAAAGAAACTTGCAAAGGGCTATCAAAATCAACACAAAGAATTTTTACAATTATATTAGGAAAAAGAGGGTAGTCAGGAGCAATGTTGGCCCCTTAAAAACTGAAAGCAGTGATATTGTCAATGATAATAAGGAAATGCTGGACACGTTGAATAATTACTTTGCATCAGTATTTACAGTAGAGGACGAGGATAGCATGCCAGAAATCCCAAGGAAACTAATATTGAATCAGGGACAGAGACTCAATAAAATGAACGTAAGTAAAACAATAATAAAGAAAATAATGTAGTAGAAGTTATGCTGCAGCTATACAAAACCCTGGTTAAACCACACCTGGAGTACTGTGAGCAGTTCTGGGCACCACACCGTAAGAAGGATATATTGGCCTTGGAGGGAGTGCAGTGTAGGTTTACCAGAATGGTACCTGGACTTCAAGGTTTAAGTTATGAGGAGAGATTACACAAATTAGGGTTGTGTTCTCTAGAATTTAGAAGGTTGAGGGGTGATTTGATCAAAGCTTTCAAGATATTAATGGGAACAGATAGGGTAGATAGAAACTATTTCCATTGGCTGGGGATTCTAGGACTGGGGGGGGGGCCACAGTCTAAAAATTAGAGTGAGACCTTTCAGGAGTGAAATTAGGAAACACTTCTACACACAAAGGTTGGTAGAAGTTTGGAACTCTCTTCCGCAAACGGCAATTGATGCTAGATCAATTGTTAATTTTAAATCGGAAATTGATTGCTTTTTGTTAACCAAAGGTATTAAGGGATATGGGCCATAGGCGGGTATATGGAGTGAGATCACAGATCAGCCATGATCTCACTGAATGGCAGAACAGGCTCGAGGGGCTCAATGGCCTACTCCTGTTCCTATTTTCCTATGTTCCTAACTTGTGGATGTTTCTATTAATGACCCCAACTGAATTCCATTAACCAATACACTCTCACCTCAATAGAGCCTCATCGATTTATCCTTCATTTTGGGTGGGGGGGGGGGGGGGGGGGCAGGGTGTGAGGGTGCATTAATTTAAGAGAAAATGTTTTATTTTCTATTACTGGCTTGTTTTCGATTAATTTTGCTAACTTGTCATTAATTCCTCATGTCTTTATCTTTCTCAAAAGCCACAGTGCATAGCAGGCCATGCATGTTTGAATGCATGGTTATATCATGGGGGTGCAGGGAGTAGGGTTAGCCGACCCTCCCAGATTGTCCTGGAGTCTCAAGGAATTAAAAACTAATCTCCCTGACATTGCTCCGAGCAACCCAGGAGGAAAATTACAGGGGCATTAAAAAAAGTGGTTTTTTTTCCCCATTTTCTTTGAACACTTTTGTTTATTAATTATAAAAATATTGAAAATGGGAGAAAGGGCTGTTTAACTGACAGTCGAGAATCATTCAATCTTGTAATGAAAAGTCTTTGTTTTCCAATTGGCATGGGAATTGAGGTGTCAGGCAATGAATTGGGGAAGCATAGGGTCAGGGCATTTGGAGGGAGGAGGTAATGAACTGGCACATCCCTCACTTCTTGATCAATATCAAGTCAGAACACCAACCCTGGTTCCACGTGGAGTGTAGAAGGGTATGGCAGGAGCAGCACCAGGCATACCTTATAATAAGATATGAACTGAGTATAGCTACTACACAGGGAGAAGGCTCCATGGATATCCCCATCCTCAATCATGGAGCCCAGCACGAGTTTTTTCTATTCATTCACGGGATGTGGGCGTCGCTGGCAAGGCCAGCATTTATTGCCCATCCCTAATTGCCCTCGAGAAGGTGGTAGTGAGTCGCCTTCTTGAACCGCTGCAGTCCGTGTGGTGAAGGTATTCCCACAGTGCTGTTAGGGAGGGAGTTCCAGGATTTTGATCCAGCGATGATGAAGGATGTACAAGCTTGCCATTGTCAGGATGGTGTGTGACTTGGAGGCAAACTTGGAGGTGGTGGTGTTCCCATGCGCCTGCTGACCTTGTCCTTCTAGGTGGTAGAGGTCATGGGTTTGGAAGGTGCTGTTGAAGAAGCAGCGACCGCGGCAAGAGGATAAAGAGCAGCCCAAAAGCGGACCTGAATTAAAGCAGCAGCAGCAGCGAGAGGATAAAGAGCAGCCCGAGAGTGGACCTGAATAGCAGCAGCAGCAGCAGCAGCGAGAGGATAAAGAGCAGCCCGAGAGCGGACCTGAATTAAAGCAGCAGCAGCAGCGAGAGGATAAAGAGCAGCCCGAGAGTGGACCTGAATTAAAGCAGCAGCAGCAGCGAGAGGATAAAGAGCAGCCCGAGAGTGGACCTGAATTAAAGCAGCAGCAGCAGCAGCGAGAGGATAAAGAGCAGCCCGAGAGTGGACCTGAATTAAAGCAGCGACAGCGGCGAGAGGATAAAGAGCAGCCCGAGAGTGGACCTGAATTAAAGCAGCAGCAGCAGCGGCGATAGGATAAAGAGCAGCCCGAGAGTGGACCTGAATTAAAGCAGCGACAGAGGCGAGAGGATAAAGAGCGGCCCGAGAGTGGACCTGAATTAAAGCAGCGACAGAGGCGAGAGGATAAAGAGCAGCCCGAGAGTGGGCCTGAATTAAAGCAGCGACAGCGGCGATAGAATAAAGAGCGGCCCGAGAGTGGCCTGAATTAAAGCAGCGACAGCGGCGAGGCTCCGATTCAAAAACAACAACAAAAAATCAAAGAGTGACATCACAGGAGAGCACATAGGTGATTGGTAGGTGAGTAATACAGCTCTTTTTGCTCTCTAAGTTAGGGAAGGGGGTTCAATTAATAGCTGAGAAACTGTAACGTGCTAGTGCTTATTAAATTAATAACTTAAACTAAATAAAATAATCAAACAATAAAACTAAAATATCGATAGAATAAAACAAGGTTAGAGATGGCAGGGCAGGTGGTGTGTCGTAACTGCAGCATGTGGGAGTTTCTGGAGAGCATCGCGATCCCGAGCAACCACTTCTGCAGTAAGTGTCTGCAACTCGAGGAACTTCGGCTCAGAGTTGTTGAGCTGGAGTACGAGCTGCAGACATTGCGATGCATCAGGGAGGGGGAGAGTTACCTGGACACTTTGTTCCAGGAGGCAGTCACACCCTTTAGGTTAATTAGTACTTTAGAGTTCATCAGTGGTCTGGGACAGGAGGGTGTGATTGCGAGTCAGGCAGGTATAGGGACCAAGGATGTAGTGATGGAGGAGCCTCAGCCCTTGATCTTGTCCTACAGGTACAAGGTACTTGCTACCTGTATGGATGAGGAAAAGGACTGCAGGGAGGATAGGCAAACTGACCACGGCACTGTGGTACAGGGGGCCATCCAAGTGGGGGGGAGAAGGAAGGAATGTGTTAGTGGTAGGGGACAGTATAATCAGGGGGATAGATACTGTTGTCTGCAGCTGCGAAAGAGAGTCAAAAAGGCTGTGTTGCCTGCCCGGTGCCAGAGTTAAGGATATCTCCTCGCAGCTGGAGAAGAACTTGGACTGGGAGGGGGGAGGATCCAGTTGTCGTGGTCCATATAGGAACCAACTACTAAGAATGAGGTTCTGCTGAGGGAGTTTGAGGAGCTAGGGTCTAAATTAATAAGCAGAACCTCAAGGGTAATAATCTCTGGATTACTACCTGAGCCACGCGCAAATTAGCATAGGGTCAAGCAGATCAGAGAGTTAAATGCGTGGCGTGGGAAGAAGGAGTTTGGATTCATGGGGCACTGGCACCACTACTGGGGAAAGAGGGAGCTGTTCCATCAGAACGGGTTCCACTTAAACCAGGCTGGGACCAGCGTCCTGGCGAATCGAATAACCAGGGTTGAGGATAGGTCTTTAAACTAAAAAAAAGGGGGTGAGAGAGGGGTCAGGTGAGGGGAAATTTAGAAATCTAAAGAGAAAGGTCAAGGCAATAGACCAGTGTAGCGATTTGGGTAAAATAAGCAGAGTGCGACAGGAAGTGACAGAGAGTTTAACGGTAGCAGTGCAGCAGAGAATAAGGTTAAAGCAGGGAATAATAGTAAAAAAAATAAATTAAAGGCTCTTTATCTGAATGCACAAAGCATTCGTAACAAGATAGACGAACTAGTGGCACAAATAGAGATAAAATTCCCTAGATTCTATAACGGTCCCAGCGGATTGGAAGGTAGGCAAATGTAACACCGCTATTCAAGAAAGGAGGGAGAGAGAAAACAGGGATCTACAGGCCAGTTAGCCTGACATCAGTAGTCGGGAAAATGCTGGAATCCATTGTTAAGGGAGTGGTATCAGGGCACTTAGAAAATCATAACATGATTAGGCAGAGTCAACATGGTTTTATGAAAGGTAAAATAGTGTTTGACAAATTTATTATAGTTTTTTTGAGGATGTAACTAGCAGGGTAGATAAAGGGGAACCAGTGGATGTTGTATATTTGGATTTCCAAAAGGCATTCGATAAGGTGCCACGTAAAAGGCTATTACACAGGATAAGGGCTCATGGGGTTGGGGATAATATAGTAGGAAGGATAGAGGATTGGTTAAAGGACAAAAAGAGAGTGTAGGGATAAACGGGTCTTTTTCAGGTTGGCAGGCTGTAACTAGTGGGGTGCTGCAAGGATCAGTGCTGGGGCCTCAGCTATTTACAATCTATATTAATGACCTAGATGAGGGGACCGAGTGTAATGTATCCAAGTTTGCTGACGATACAAAGCTAGGTGGGACAGTAAGCTGTGAGGAGAACACAAAGAGTCTGCAAAGGGATATAGATAGACTAAGTGAGTGGGCAATAAGGTGGCAGATGAAGTATAATGTAGGGAAATGTGAGGTTATTCACTTTGGTAGGAAGAATAGAAAAACAGAATATTTTTTAAACGGTGAGAAACTTTCAAATGTTGGTATTCAGAGAGATTTGGGTGTCCTCGTGCAAGAAACACAGAAAGCTAGCATGCAGGTACAGCAAGCAATAAGGAAGGCAAATGGCATGTTGACCTTAATTGCAAGGG
Organism: Squalus acanthias; assembly: GCA_030390025.1. NCBI lineage: Eukaryota > Metazoa > Chordata > Chondrichthyes > Squaliformes > Squalidae > Squalus > Squalus acanthias. Next base: position 207,706,941 of record CM059425.1, read on the forward strand.
GGTTGGAGTAAAAGAATAAGGAAGTCTTGCTACAATTGTACAGGGCCTTGGTGAGACCACACCTGGAGTACTGTGCACAGTTTTGGTCTCCTTATCTAAGGAAGGATATACTTGCCTTGGAGGCGGTGTAACAAAGGTTCACTAGATTGATTCCTGGGATGAGAGGGCTGTCCTATGATGAGAGATTGTGTAGAATGGGCCTATACTCTCTGGAGTTTAGAAGAATAAGAGGTGATCTCATTGAAACATACAAGATTCTGAAGGGGATTGACAGGGTAGATGCGGAGAGGTTGTTTCCCCTGGCTGGTGTGTCTAGAACTAGTGGGCATACTCTCAGGTTAAGGGGTAGGCCATTTAAGACTGAGATGAGAAGGAATTTCTTCACTCAGAGGGTTGTGAATCTTTGGAATTCTCTTCCCCAGAGGGCTGTGGATGCGGAGTCCTTGAGTAAATTCAAGACTGAGATAGTTAGATTTTTGGCCTCTGGAGGAATCAAGGGATTTGGAGATCCGGCGGGAAAGTGGAGTTGAGGTGGATGATCAGCCATGATCTTATTGAATGGCTCAAGGGGCCGTATGACTTATTCCTGCTCCTATTTCTTATGTTCTTATGTTAAGCCTTGGCGAGCTGCTGCAGTACATCTTGTAGATGGTATACACTGCAGCCACGGTATACCAGTGGTAGAAGGAGTAAATGTTTAAGGTGGTGGATGGGGTGCCAATCAAGCGGGCTGCTTTGTCCTGGATGGAGTTGAGCTTCTTGAGTGTTGTTGGAGCTGCACTCATCCAGGCAAGTGGAGCGTATTCCATCACACGCCTGACTTGTGACTTGTAGATGGTGGAATGGCTTTGGGGAATCAGGAGGTGAGTCACTCGCCACAGAATACTGAGTTTCTGGCCTGCTCTTGTCGCCACAGTTGTTATGTGGCTGGTCCTGTTAAGTTTCTGGTCAATGGTGTTGATGGTGGGGGATTTGACAATGGTAATGTCATTGAATGCCAAGGGGAGGTGGTTAGACACTCTTGTTCAAGATAGTCACTCACTGGCACTTATGTGTTGTAAACAGATGCAACAAGAAAAGAAAAGTTAATGTAATGAACATGATTAGGATTTGTGCACCTGCTAATATAAGATAGTTAAAGATAAGACAAGTTACTTGTTTTTTAATTTTACCCTCCCTCTTCAAGTTGTGTCTTGTATAGTTGGTTAAGTCCTACGCATATGCAAACAGTTTTTATTGGTCATCTCACTTCTTTTTGACAAAAGCGCAGTCAAATCAATAGGTTTTTTTTTGAAGTCTTTTGAAAGAAGTTAGACAAAATGCGAAGGCAGTGTGGTTTGTGGGGGAAGAGTCCTAGATGGCAGGGATGTAGCAAAACTGCAAAAGTGGCGACCTGTGGCAGAGCAGAGAGAGAGAGAGAGAGAGAGAGAGGATAAGCATTAATTCAGGCACGAATGTTACTTGCCGCTTATCAGCTCAAGCCTGAATGTTGTCCAGGTCTTGCTGCATGCGGGCACAGACTGCTTCATTGGCCCAACAATTAGTGTTGCTACACGAGAGTACGCACTGTGTACTCTCGCGTATTCTGTCTCCAATTGCCGGTTTTCTGCATGCACTGCGCATGCGCTGAAAACCGGCACTTGGTGATTTCAAAAGGGGGCGGTTCCTAGGTGAACCGCGTGCGCGCTACAGGCTGCGCGCACGCAGTGCACTTAGTGCTTTGAACGCGCAGGTAAGTATGGAAGATTTTGCACATAAAGAAAGGAGGCGTAAGACCCTCTTTTAACAAGGTAAGTAGTTAATTAAGTATTATTTTGAATTTTTTTCAACAGGTATATCTTTTTTAGAGACTTTAAAGAAAGGTAAGTTTATTTTTATAACTTTTTAAAAGATTTTAAATTTTTTCAAAAATTTTATTTTTTGTTTAAAATGGTTAATTTATTTAACTATACTTATTTTATTAATGTGATGGTTTTAAAAAAAATTTAATTGAGGTTTAGCTGTTCTTTTGGGGGGGGTATAGATTCATAGCTTTCACAGCACTTTTGTGAAAGCTATGAATGAAAGATGGTGTGCTGCCATTGGCTCTAACTGAGTCACGTGATCCCACAGCTCGCACGAATTAACTGCGCCTGTGGGATACGGAAGCCCTGCACAGCTGCTGTCCAGAACATCAAGTTCGTGCGAGCTGGGACTGAAAAAGCCAGCGCGCAGTGAGAGATCGCGGGGAAGCCTTACCCTCGCACGAAGGCGCCCTCACTAATTTTTGGGCCATTATCTGAGGAGTTGCAAATGGAACTGAACACTAATAATCAGCAAACATCCCCATTCTGACCTTATGATGCAGGGAAGGTCATTGATGAAGTAGCTGAAGATGGTTGGGCCTAGGACACTGCCTTTGATGTCCTGGGGCTGAGATGAGTGCAAGAAACAAGGCTGAAGTGTTTGCAAGTGTCTTCAGCCAAAAGTGCTGAGTGGATGATCCTACTCGGCCACCTCCTGAGTTCCCCACCAACATCAAGTGTCCAACCAATCCGGTTCATTCTATGTGACATTAAGAATCGGCTATAGGCACTGGACACAGGAAAGTTTATGGGTCCTGACAACATCATTGTTGTGGTGCTGAAGACCTGTGCAACCTGAGCTAGCTGCTCCCATAGACAAACTGCTTCAGTACAGTTGAGACACTGGCATCTACCCGGCAATGTGGAAGATTGCTCAGTTATGTCCTCTCCAAAAAAAAACAGGATAAATCAAACCCAGCTAATTACTGCACGACCACATTTATTGCCTCTCCTTAATTGTCCTGATGAAGTGGTGGTGGGCTACCTTCTTGAATCAGTGCAGTCCTTGTGGTGATAACGCTCCCACCTAATTGTGAACAGTGGAGAAGGCGAGGCCAAACTTCAATTAATCCAAAGCTCTGCTGCCCTCTCACATACTAGGTTGCAAACTCCCATTCGGTCTCTCCTGGTCAAGCTCCACTGGTTCCTAGCATAACAATTTCAAGTTCCTTGTCATCAGTTTTAAAACCCTCCACAACCTCAATCCTTCCTACCCATACAGTCCTCTCCAACTGTACATCCTAGCATGCTCCCTCTTCGACTCTGAATTAGTGCTTATCCTTTCTCTTTCTGCTCTGCCACAGGTTGCCACTTTTGCAGTTTTGCTACATCCCGGCAAACCACACTGCCTTCCCATTTTGTCTAACTTCTTCCAAATAGACTTTAAAAAAAAACTATTGTTTTGACTGCGCTTTTGTCAAAAAGAAGTGAGATGACCAATAAAAACTGTTTGCATATGCATAGGACTGAATCAACTATACAAGGCACATCTTGAAGAGGGAGGGTAAAATTAAAAAACAAGTAACTTGTCTTATCTTTCACTATCACTATATTAACAGGTGCACAAATGCTAACCATGTTCATTACATTAACTTCTCTTGTTGCATCTGTTTACAACACACATGATATGCTTAGGGAAAAGATAAATATAAATTGCATGAACCATACCTCCTTGCACGTATATGTAAACACATTCTGATTCAACAGTAGCAGGAAATAAATATTACTTTAAAAAAAATTATTTTAACATTTCAAGTCAGCAAAATCTTTTCCCTCCCAAGGTTTGCATAAAGGCTTCAGGTTTGCAATATACAGCCTACATAGTCTCCAAAGTTCTATGTCTCATTTTGATTCAAATTAGTTTTGTTTGTTGTCCAATTTTCTACTAAGAAATACAACCAGTAGAATTTTTTTTTTTTTTAAATACAAACTTCAGAGCACTTCCAAGTAAAGTAATGTTGAAACTATTTTGGCAATTATCACCAAATTTATAAATGTTCTAACTCGGTCTACCAAAAGTGAACATGATTAAATAAGATCCAAAATGACTGCAATAATTTTTAAACCAATTTTGTTTGAAATTGACACTATTGCTGAATAGAGTAGATATTGGTGGTATTTTCCCATCAAGCTAATAAGTCTTTAAGTGCTTAAGGTAAAATTTCTGGTCCTGGAACTAAAGCAGCATGGCAAGCAAAATACTTACCAAAATCAAGCTCATTATATATCCGTGGCAAGCTCCAGACCAGGATTGTGCCTGCCTATGCGAGTTTGCTGTTAGAAATAAATAATGTACAGCTACAGCCCTTGAAGATTGCAGCTGCTATTTAAATAGCAGATTAATCATTACTGGGCAGAGAAAGAGAAATGGATCCAGAAAGAAGTGAATTAGCTCCATTCTCCTTTGCATATTTTAAGAGTCCTCTGAAATGAAGTGTAGCAAAGGAAGTTTCTTCTTTGGCATCCCAGGACACCTCTTCTCAGAGGAAATGTGGTGGCGACTTGGCAGGAAACGACTGTCAGGGTAATTGCAGTCTCCAAAATACAGAGGACATGGAGGCAGATGAGGAAAAAGATTAATAACCTCTGGAAGACTGCCAAGATAAGGCTAGCCAACATTGCAATATATTGAGTAAAGTATGCAGGAAACTAAAGATTTCCTCTCACTCTGTTACGCCCTGACTGATGCTGCCTGCTAAGACCGAACAAAAATGCTCTATCCAAGCTTCATTTGCATGCTTATACTGAAGCAGATGACACTTATTGCTGCCACTTCATATTGCAGCTGCTGTCACTTGACCGTTTAGTAAAGTATCCCTACAAAGCAAGCCTACCGCACAACTAACCTGTATGATGAATGGTCATTTCTTCACACACAAGCTGCTCTGCAGGTTGACAACTTGGTTTGATCCAACAATTGTACTTTTCAAGCATTCAACAATTCAGCACTAATTCTGCTTGTAGGACAAAGCAAGGCTTAACAGGAGGGAACAGAACCAAAACAGAGCAGTCGCCTTCAGTTTAGACTCTTCAGTTAGTATGAGCAGACCATGCTGGATATAGTAGCACCCGAGAAAAGAGAGGGATAAGGCCATGGTGAAGCTAGAGAATTGAGAGAAAATCAGGGCTTGTACCACCCTCGTTAGTAATCTCCCCATACTCATTCCCACATTTATCCATAGAACGATAGAAGTTTATGTCATAGGAGATAGCCATCCAGTCCATTGTGTCTAGACCAATTCAAAACTTATGTCACTGCTCTACTTTCTTCCAATAGTTTTGGATCTTCCTATGCTTAAAATATTTATCCAATTTTCCCTTAAGAGATGCAATGGTCTCTGCCTCAACTACTCCATTTTGGCAAAGCACTCCATGCTCTACCAACTTTCTGCATAAGACATTTTTCCCAAAATCTCTCCTCATTCTATTAGCAATAGCAATTTTTTAACAGCTAAGGTACATATTATTAAAGCCTCATGGCACCTCGAGTTCTGCTCATCTTTTTCAGACCAATTCCCTTTCTACAGTTATCTCTAACACTTGTTCCACATCTTCCTCTAGCATCTCTACCTCCCCACGCACAATATCATTTGCTAAAAAATAAAAGAATCCACGTTAGAAGCCCATTAAAAAAATTATAACTGGAGCAACTAAAAATCTGGTAGCAAAAATTCTTGGTCAATAACCACCAAAAATAATCTGACAAAAAGTGGCACGAGAACCAACGCCATAAACTAATCTAAAGACAAATTACTTTCCAACATTGTTCTTCAAAACCAGTGGGTTTCCCTGAAAATACTGACTTTCTATAAGCCTCCATTTTACACAACAAAACTCAAGCCACAGCACATTCTACATGAGAATCATGGGAAATTGCACCAAAGCTAATTATCTATATAATTACAATACAATATAATATTAGAACAAATGTTTTCAACAAGTACTTGTAAGGCCCAAGTTTGCAAGCAGTACAGAATGGGAGGAGATCTACCTAAATGGAGCTGCACCCAATTTTTCAATGCTCGTTCCACTATGGTACTACTAATAATGATGACCAGAAAATTTTACCTTCAATGACAGCTTTTGTCTAGTGAAGATATGTTACAAAAATGATTCAGAGACTACATGATCCAGATTTTTAAAATGCTGAAGCATAGAAGCAAAACAGGTACTTAACTTTGATTGCAGGTGCAGAATTAGAGGAAAGGAGTATAAAATTAACAAACTTCAAATAAAACTGGAGTAGGATTTTTCAACCATGTATCCACAACTCTGAAGCCAGATTTCCAAACAAAACAGTTAGTGCTTTGTCAGTCAACAATTTTGGTGTGTCACTCAATTGTAGAGCATGTTGACGGACTACCTGGTATCGACCTAGGCACCAGCTTCGGACACGAAAACGGCACACCCAGCCCAGTCGACACTGCAAAGTCCTCCTCACTAACATCTGGGGACTTGTGCCAAAATTGGGAGAACTGTCCCACAGAATAGTCAAGCAACAGCCTGACGGTCATACTCACAGAATCATACCTTTCAGCCAATGTCACAGACTCATCTATCACCACCCCTGGGTATGTCCTGTCCCAACGGCACGACAGACCCACCAGAGGTGGCAGCACAGTGGTATACAATCAGGAGGGAGTGGCCCTGGGATTCCTCAACATTGACTCCGGACCCAATCAAGTCTCATGGCTTCAGGTCAAGCATGGGCAAGGAAACCTCCTGCTGATTACCACCAACCGCCCTCCCTCAGCTGATGAATCAGTACTCCTCAATTTTGAACACCATTTAGAACATAAGAACATATAAGAACATAAGAAATAGGAGCAGGAGTAGGCCATTCGGCCCTTCGAGCCTGCTCCGCCATTCAATGAGATCATGGCTGATCTTCTGCCTCAACTCCATTCACCGGCCCTATCGCCATATCCCTTGATGCCCTTACTAGTCAGAAATCTATCGACTTCTGTTTTGAATATACCCAATGACTGAGCCTCCACAGCCCTCTGGGGTAGAGAATTCCAAAGATTCACCACCCTCTGTGTGAAGAAATGTCTTCTCATCTCAGTCCTGAATGGCCTACCCTTTATCCTGAGGCTGTGGCCCCTGGCTCTAGATTCCCCAGCCAAGGGAAACATTCTCCCAGCATTCACCCTATCAAGCCCTGTAATAATTTTGTATGCTTCAATGAGATCCCCTCTCATTCTTCTGAATTCAAGGGAATACAGGACTAGTTTACTCAATCTCTTCTCATACGACAGTCCCGCCATCCCAGGAATCAATCTCGTGAACCTTTGTTGCACTCCCTCTATGGCAAGTATATCCTTCCTTAGGTAAGGAAACCAAAGTTGTACACAGTACTCCAGGTGTGGTCTCACCAAGGCCCTATATAATTGGAATCCGCATTGCGACTCTGTCATGGACCATGTACAGCAGGCACCTCAAAGCACTGGAGAGGTACCACCAATGCTGCCTCCGCAAGGTCCTGCAAATCCATTGGCAGGATAGGCGCACCAACGTCAGTGTTCTTGCTCAGGCCAACATCCCCAGCATTGAAGCTTTGACCACGCTCGATCAGCTCCGATGGATGGGTCACATTGTCCGCATGCCCGATACGAGACTCCCAAAACAAGCACTCTACTCGGAGCTCCGGCACGGCAAGAGAGCCCCAGGTGGGCAGAGGAAATGCTTCAAGAACACCCTCAAAGCCTCCTTGAAAAAGTGTAACATCCCCACCGACACCTGGGAATCCCTGGCCCAAGACCGCACAAAGTGGAGGAGAAGCATCAGGGAAGGTGCCGAACACCTCGAATCTCTTCGCCGGGAGCAAGCGGAAGCCAAGCACAGGCAGCGCACGTCAACCCAAGCACCCCACCCACCTGCTCCTTCAACCACCGTCTGCCCCACCTGTGACAGAGACTGTAGGTCCCGCATTGGACTCATCAGTCACCTGAGAACTCATTTTTAATGTGGAAGCAAGTCATCCTCGGTTCCGAGGGACTGCCTAAGAAGGAGGAGAAGATACAATTGGAGTAAGACTTTTTTACTCCTGTACTCAAATCCTCTTGTAATGAAGGCCAGCGTACCATTTGCCTTCCTAATGGCTTGCTGCACCTGCACATTCACTTTCAGTGACTCATGTACAAGGACACCCAGGTCCTTTTGAGCATCTGCATTCCTCAATCTTTCACCATTTAGGAAATACTCTGCCTTTCTGTTTTTTCTACCAAAGTGCATAACTTCACATTTATCCACATTATATTCCATCTGCCATGTTCTCGCCCACTCACTGAACCTGTGGAGATCCCCTTGAAGCCTCTTCACAACTGATACTGCCACCTAGCTTTGTATCATCAGCAAATTTGGAAATGTTACATTTAGTCCCCTCATCCAAATTATTGATATAGATTGTGAATAGCTGGGGCCCAAGCACAGATCCTTGCAGTACCCCACTAGTCACAGACTGCCATCTTGAAAAAGACCCGTTTATCCCTACTCTTTGTTTTCTGTCTGTTAACCAATTCTCAATCCATGCTAGTATATTACCCAGCCCAGTCGACCCTGCAAAGTCCTCCTCACTAACATCTGGGGACTTGTGCCAAAATTGGGAGAAGAAGCACTGAGGATAGCAAGGGCACAGAATGTACTCTGGGTGGGGGGCTTCAATGTCCATCACCAAGAGTGGCTCGGTAGCACCACTACTGACCGAGTCCTGAAGGACATAACAACCAACTGGGCCTGCGGCAGGTGGTGAGAGAACCAACACGAGAGAAAAACGTACTTGGCATGCTATAGACAGAGCTAAGCAATCCCACAATCAATGGATCAGATCAAAGCTCTGCAGTCCTGCCACAGCCAGTCGTGAATGGTGGTGGACAATTAAACAACTAACGGGAGGAGGAGGCTCCATGAATATCCCCATCCTCAATGATGGCGGAGTCCAGCACGCGAGTGCAAAAGACAAGGCTGAAGCGTTTGCAACAATCTTCAGCCAGAAGTGCAGAGTGGATGATCCATATCGGCCTCCTCCTGAGGTCCCCACCATCACAGAAGCCAGTCTTCAGCCAATTCGATTCACTCCACATGATATCAAGAAACGGCTGAGCGCACTGGATACAGCAAAGGCTATGAACCCTCAACAACACATAAGAAATAGGAGCAGGAATAGGCCACTTGGCCCCCCGAGCCTGCTCCGCCATTCAATAAGATCATGGCTGATGTTGGGCTCAAAGCCACTTCCCTGCCCGCTCCCCATAACCCTTCACTCCTTTATCTTGCAAAAATCTGTCTATCTCCACCTTAAATGTATTTAATGACCCAGCCTCCACAGCTCTCTGGGGCAGAGAATTCCACAGATTTACAACCCTCAGAAGAAATTCCTCCTCATCTCAGTTCTAAAAGGGCGACTCTTTATTCTAAAACTGTGCCCCCGCGTTCTAGATTTCCCCACGAGGGGAAACATCCTCTCTGCATCTACCTTGTCGAGCCCCCTCAGTATCTTATATGTTTCAATAAGATCACCTCTCATTCTTCTAAATTCCAATGAGTATAGGCCCAGCCTGCTCAACCTTTCCTCATAAGTCAACCCCCTCATCTCTGGAATTAACCTAGTGAATCGTCTCTGAGTTGCCTCCAATGCAAGTATATCCTTCCTTAAATAAGGAGACCAAAACTGTACGCAGTACTCAAGGTCTGGTCTCACCAATACCCTGTACAGTTGTAGCAGGACTTCCCTGCTTTTATACTCCAACCCCTTTGAAATAAAGGCCAACATTCCATTTGCTTTTTTGATTACTTGCTGTACCTGCATGCTAACTTTTTGTGTTTCACACACAAGGACCCCCAGGTCCCTCTGAACTGTAGCATTTTGTAATCTCTCTCCATTTAAATAATTTGCTTTTTTATTTTTCCTGCCAAAGTGTATAACCTCGCACTTTCCCACATTATACTCCATCTGCCAAATGTTTGCCCACTCACTTAGCCTGCCTATATCCCTTTGCAGGTTCTTTGAGTCCTCTGCACAACTTGCTTTCCCACCCATCTTTGTATCATCCGCAAACTTGGCTACATTACACTCGGTCCCTTCATCCAAGTCATTAATGTAGATTGTAAATAGTTGAGGCCCCAGCACCGATCCCTGTGGCACCCCACTAGTTACCGTTTGCCAATCGGAAAATGACCCATTTATCCCGACTCTCTGCTTTCTGTTAGTTAGCCAATTCTCTATCCATGCTAATATATTACCCCCAATTCCGTGAGCTCTTATCTTATGCAGTAACCTTTTATGTGGCACCTTATCAAGTGCCTTCTGGAAATCCAAATACACCAAATCCACTGGCTCACTTTTGTCCACCCTGCTCGTTACCTCCTCAAAGAACTCCAGCAAATTTGTTAAATATGACTTCCCTTTCATAAAACCATGCTGACTCTGCTTGACTGCATTATGATTTTCCAAATGCCCTGCTACTGCTTCTTTAATGAAGGACTCCAGCATTTTCCCAACGACAGATGTTAGGCTAACTGGTCTATAGTTTCCTGCTTTCTGTCTCCCTCCTTTCTTAAATAGAGGTGTTACATTTGCGGTTTTCCAATCTGCTGGGACCTCTCCAGAGTCCAGGGAATTTTGGTACAGTATATTGCAACCAATGCATCCACTATCTCTGCAGCCACTTCTTTTAAGACCCTGGGATGCAGGCCATCTGGTCCAGGGGACTTGTCATCTTTTAGTCCCATTATTTTACCAAGTACTATTTCCTTAGTGATAGTGATTGTCTTTAGTTCCCCCCTCCCTGTGGCCCCTTGATTATCCAGTATTGGGATGTTGTTAGTGTCTTCTACCGTGAAAACAGATACAAAATATTTGTTCAAAGTCTCTACCATTTCCTTGTTTCCCATTATTAATTCCCCAGTCTCATCCTCAAAGGGACCAACGTTTACTTTAGCTACCCTCTTCCTTTTTATATACCTGTAGAAGCTCTTACTATCTGTTTTAATGTTGCTTGCCAGTTTACTCTCATAATTTGTCTTCTCTCTATTATTTTTTTAGTCATCCTTTGCTGGTTTTTAAAAAATTTCCCAATCCTCTGGTCTCCCACCAATCTTGGCAACATTGTATGCCTTTGTTTTCAATTTGATACCATCCTTTACTTCCTTAGTTAGCCACGGATGGTGTACCCTTCTCTTAAAATCTTTCTTTCTCACTGGAATATATTTTTGTTGAGAGTTATGAAATATCTCCTTAAATGTCCGCCACTGCATTTCAACTGTCTTACCCTTTGATTTATTTTTCCAGTCCACTTTAGCCAGTTCTGCCCTCATGCCATTGTAATTGCCTTTGTTTAAGATCAGGACACTGGTTTGAGATACAACTTTCTCACCCTCCAACTGAATTTGAAATTCAACCATGCTATGATCACTCTTTCCTAGAGGATCCTTTACTATGAGATCATTTATTAATTCTGTCTCATTACACAGTACCAGATCAAAGATAGCCTGCTCCCTGGTTGGTTCCATTACATACTGTTCTAGGAAACTATCCAGGATGCACTCTATGAACGCCTCCTCAAGGCTACCATGGCCAATTTGATTTGTCCAATCAATATGGAGATTAAAATCACCCATGATTATCACCGTACCTTTTTTACAGGCCTGCATTATTTGTTGATTTATACTCTGTCTAACAGTATTGCGACTGTTCGGAGGCCTGTAGACTACACCCACCAGAGACTTTTTCCCCTTTATTATTTTTTATCTCCACCCAAACCGATTCTACATCTTGATCTTCTGTGCCAATATCACTTCTCACCACTGCACTGATCCCATTCTACACCAACAAAGCCACCTCACCTCCCTTTCCTTTCTGTCTATCCTTCTGAATTGTCAAATACCCTGGAATATTTAGTTCCCAGCCCTGATCACCTTGTAATGGCGATCAGATCATACCCATATGTATCTATTTGTGCCATCAACTCATCTATCTTGTTACATATGCTGTGTGCATTCAGATATAGAGCTTTTAACTTTGTCTTTTTACCATTTCTCCTTGTTTTGGCCCCATTTTCTGTTGCACTCTTATTTTTAAACATTCTGGGGGGAAAAATTCAGTTGGTTGCGCCTCCCGTTAGCGCCTTAATAGGGCGCAAAGCATCTAGCGCCCGGGCGCGGCGATGTTTGCGCCGCTCATGAAATTAACTAGACATTTTGCGGCGGCGCTAAATACTACCGCCACGATCTCCTGCGCCGGCAGATCGTGACGTCAGTCGAGGGCGCAACGCCCCGGTATCGCCCCAGAGCGGATATTGAGTGGCGCCCCCTGCCTTACCGCCTGCTGCTAGCAACGACAGGTTGAGGGGGGCGTTTTGCAGTCAGGAAGGGATTGGGGGAGCGCTATTTAAAGGCGACCGCTTCCTGCCTTTTATTGTTGGTGACATTTTTGCACCACGCATTCTGAGAGAGAGAGAGAGAGAGAGAGAGAGAGAGAGAGAGAGAGAGAGACTGAGACTTCTGGAGAGATTCAACGCAGTGTGAAGGAGTTTTGGGTACTGAGCAGCACTTTGCAGGTTCATTTTGATTTGCCCTTCCTTGTATCGATTTAGAAGAGACTGTGGGGGCTGCACTCTGAGCTCTTTCCCTGGTACTCTCCATTGTTCTTTCCAGCAGATTTGATGTGCAGGTCTCTCCAGGCCGAGATTCAAGGCTGCAATGAGCAGGATGTGGATGGAAAGCAAGATCAACCCTCCCCTTTAAGAACTGGCCCGCGCCATTGTGTGTGTGTTCCATTGCTGACTGACATCACATGAGCTTCGCCAGCGCTCTGAGGTAGCGCCTCGCTCCTCGGCCTTTGCACCTTAAGACAGGTGTGAAGCGCCTGATTTAGCGCTCCAATCACCTCCAGGGGCGATAAAAGTCAAGTTTGCAGTCGGTGGCAATTATTAGCGCCAGGCGCTAATCTTTGCGCCCGGCCGATAATTGCGCCCCAAATGGGGCGATACTGAATTTCTCCCCCTCTGTCCCTTCCTGTCACACTCTGATTATTATTTCCCCCATCTCTATCCTGCTCTATTGCTTTCTCATTTCTCATTGACTTTTTAAATTCCCGCTCACCTGGATCCTCCCCCCCACTATTTAGTTTAAAGCCCTCTCTACAGCCCTAGTTATTCGATTCGTCAGGACTCTAGCCTCAGCATAGTTCAAGTGAAGCCCGTTCAAACGGAACAGCTCCCTCTTATCCCAGTACTGGTGCCAGTGCCCCACAAATCGAAACCCATTTCTCCCACACCAGTCTTTGAGCCACTCGTTCATTTCTCTGACCTTATTTACCCTATGCAAATTCGCTCGTGGCTCAGGTAGTAATCCAGAGATTATTACCTTTGTGGTTCTACTTTTTAATTTAGCCCCTAGCTGCTCATACTCTCTCAGCAGAACCTCTTTCTTTGTCCTACCGATGTCATTGGTGCCTACGTGGACCATGACAACTGGATCCTCCCCCTCCGACTCCAAGTTTCTCTCCAGCCCAGAGGACATGTCCTTAACCCTGGCACCGGGCAGACAACACAGCCTTTGGGACTCACGCTCTCGGCTGCAGAAAACAGTGTCTATCCCCTATCACTACAACATTTCTTTTTACTCCCCCCACTTGAATGGCTCCCTGTACCACGGTACTGTGGTCAGATTGCTAATCCTCCCTGCAGTCCCTGCTCTCGTCCACACAGAGCAAGAATCTCGTACCTGTTGGACAAGGCCAAGGGCTGAGGCTCCTCCATCACTACCTCCTAGATGCCTCGCTTGTAGTCACACCCTCCTGTCCCTGACCATGGGCCAAATTGGAAGTAATTACTCTAGTGGGTGTGACTGCCTCCTGGAACTTAGTGTCCAGGTAATGTTCCCCCTCCCTAATGTGTCGCAGTGTCTGAATCTTGGACTCCAGCTCATCAACTCTGAGCCGAAGTTCCTCGAGCAGCCAACATTTGCTGCAGATGTGGTCGCCTTGGACCTCAATGGTGTCCACCAGCTCCCACATGCAATAACATATTGCCTGGTCTCCCATCTCAATTAATTAATTTGTTTTAAAATTTGGAACACGTATATCTTTTAATCTACACCAAGGCACTTAAATTTAGATGCCCAAGTTTGGAAAAAAAAGCGAGAAATATAGAAATACTCACCAACCAATCACTTACCTGCTTTCTGGTGACATCACACTTTGATTACTTTTTACTTCTTTACACTCACCGGTCCGTTGTAGCTCCCGGCTGTCGTGCTGAAGACTTGTGCTTCAGAACTAGCCGCGCCTCTAGCCAAACTATTCCAGTACAGCTACAACACTGGCATCTACCTGACAATGTGGAAAACTGCCCAGGTATATCCTGTCCACAAATAGCTGGACAAATGCAATCCGGCCAATTACCGCCCCATCAGTCTACTCTCAAACAGCAGCAAAGCGATGGAAGATGACGTCGACAGTGCTATCAAGCTGCACTTACTCACCAATAACCTGCTCACCGATGCACAGCTTGGGTTCCGCCAGGACCACTCGGCTCCAGACCTCATTACAGTTTTGGTCCAAACATGGACAAAAGAGCTGAATTCCAGAGGTGAGGCAAGAGTGACTGCCTTTGACGTCAAGGCAGCATTTGACAGAGTGTGGCATCAAGGAGCCCTAGTAAAATAAAGTCAATGGTAATCAGGGGAAAACTCTCCACTGGCTGGAGTCATACTTAGCACAAAGGCAGATGGTTGTGGTTGTTGGAGGTGAATCATCCCAGCCTCAGGACATCGCAGCAGGAGTTCCTCAGGGCAGTGCCCTAGGCCCAACCATCTTCAGTTGCTTCATCATTGACCTTCCCTCCATCATAAGGTCAGAAGTGGGGATGTTCGCTGATGATTGCACAGTTACATTTGCAACTCCTCAGATAACGAAGCGTGCAGCAAGACCTGGACAACATTCAGGTTTGGGCTGATAAGTGGCAAGTAACATTCGCGCCACAGAAGTGCCAGCCAATGACTATCTCCAACAAGCGAGAGTCTAACTACCACCCCTTGACATTCAACGGCATTACCATCGCCGAATCCCCCACCATCAACATCCTGGGTGTAACCAATGACCAGAAACTTAACTGGACCAACCACATAAATACTGCGGCAACAAGAGCAGGTCAGAGGTAGTCTGCAGCGAGTATCTCACCTCCTTACTCCCCAAAGCCTTTCCACCATCTACAAGGCACAAATCAGGAGTGTGATGGAATACTCTCTACTTGCCTGGATGAGTGCAGCTCTAACAACACTCAAGAAGCTCGACACCATCCAGGACAAAGCAGCCCGCTTGATTGGCACCCCATTCACCACCTTACGAAGCTCCCTCCACCACCGGCACACCGTGGCTGCAATGTGTACCATCTACAAGATGCGCTGCAGCAACTCGCCAAGGCTTCTTTGGCAGCACCTCCTAAACCCGCGACTTCTACCACCTAGAAGGACAAGGGCAGCAGGCGCATGGGAACACCATGACATGCAAAAGTTCTCCTCCAAGTCACACACCATCCTGACTTGGAAATATACCACCGTTCCGTCATCGTCGCTGGGTCAAAATCCTGGAACTGCTTCTCTAACAGCACTGTGGGAGTACGTTCACCACATGGACTGCAGCGGTTCAAGAAGGCTGTTCACCACCACCTTCTCAAGGGCAATTAGGGATGGGCAATAAATATTGGCCAAGCCATTGACGCCCACTTCCCATGAATTAATAAATAAAAAAAATTTAAATTCTCATTAACATAATTCTGCAACTACTGATTGGGATCCAATTATTCCTCTGATCTTACAATGGTTAACCAGTAACAGCACTGTTGCATTCAATGCTATATGTGTTAGGGTAATGCTGCAGCATCTTATTGTACATCAATGCAACAGCAAATGGCTGATATCTAAAACCTGATTTAATTCTCATTGGTGCACTTCATCCAAATACAATGAAGTATAAGTTGTAGAATAATTTAGTTCACGTCTTGCAGCATAAACTGCAATTTCACAAAGACTGCCATGTTATATCACTAATGCTTGAGAAGCTTTGTTGTCCTAAAGGCCTTCATATTAAAAAATGTAGTGGATTGGCCGTACAAAACTGCATGATTTTAATTTCCATTGAAATCAAAGGGAGAGAGATAGGAAGGGGGGGAGAAATGCGAGTGAAAGGAAGGAGGAGAAGAGAAAGGAAGGGGGCGAGAGAAAGGAAGGGGGGAGGAAGCGAGAGAAAGGAAGGGAGGGGAAGCGAGAGAAAGGAAGGGGGAAGCGAGAGAGAGAAAGGAAGGGGCAGGAGAGAGAAAGGAAGGGGGAGGGAGAGGGGGAGAGAGAGAGAGAGAGAGAGAGAGAGAGAGAGAGAGAGAGAGAGAGAGAGAGAGAGAGAGAGAGCAAAGATAGGAGCAAGGAGATGGTAGGAACAAGAGGAGCTAGTGAAATGGTGAAGGGGTAGAGAAGCACAAGTGATTGGGGAAGGGAGGGGAGGAAATGGAAGCCGCTGAAGGTCACATTTTCCCCACAACCCCATCCGAAGTGCAGTCTACAGCCTTTGGTGGTTCTGTTCCCCACCACACCACCTCTCATCCAAAAGAAAAAGAGGACAGAGAGAGCGCAAAAATAATTAAGGGAGATAATCAAAAAAGAATGAGACACAGACAGAAACAGAAGGAGAACAATCAGCAATACAAAGGGGTTGATATTAACACCTCCCCACGATGGGCAGGAGAGGGTCTGGATGGGTGTTAAATCGTTAAATATAAATCAACCAAGAGCATTTATCAACTGCAAGATATTTCATTACTTCATTGTTCAGCTAGTGTGCAACCAGAAGAAAAGGTTCATGCAGGTCTGTGTCAGATTCCCTGGGAGCTGCCACGATGCTTTCATACTGCGGCAGTCCAACAACCCCAACCTGGTCATACTTGGAACTAGCCTTAAGGAGTGGCTGCTATGTGACAAACTATACCCCCTTCAAACCTGACTGATGACACCTCTGAGGAACTCCACCAATGAACACAAAGAGCGCTGCAACACAGCCCATATGACAAGCAGATGTGTCATCGAGCAAGCCATCGGCATGCTCAAGATGCACTTCAGGTGCCTGGACAGGTCTTGGAGACACCATTAAGTATTTACCAGCAAAGGTTTCAAGGATAATCATGGTGTGCTGCATTTTGCACAACATAGCACAGCAGCGAGGACTAGAGGTGCAGAAGGAACAAGCCACTCAGCCTCTCTGATGAGAATTTCAATGGAGAGGAGGAGGAGGCGGAAGATAAAGACAGGGCCCCCAATGTCAGATCAGCCAATCATATTGCTCCTCGGGAAGCCAGGGATGCTTCAATAGCCCAAACATTCAGTTAGCCACTCACGTGGGACAAAAGTAACTGCCACATCCCCCACCTCCACTTACACAAAGCCGTCATATAACCAACCATCCACCCATTGCACATGCACCAATTTGTCTCAGTGAATTCACGTCTTCACATTCATCATCAAGCAACTGAAAACCCAAATTGGCACTTGCCATGCAAGAATGATGAACACGGTGCGAATTAATAAATGTTATGCGAATTAAGAAATTAAAGGTGCAAACAAAACATTTTCATAAACACCCATGTGCATACCCTTGGTGAACTACAAAGCTTTTCTTTTTATTTTCCTAGCACTCCTACATGGTGCAACGTGTGGCTTCAGCAGAGGTAGCAGCAGGCTGCTCTGATCCCTGCTCTTGACTTTTGAGATGCTCTGAATGTTGGAGCCCGTGAGGGCCCCGCCAGAGACTGCTCCACTTGCAGAGGGGCAGACCCGGCCATCGAGAGAGGAGGCAACATGTCGGGTACTGGTTTGGCTGAGGGGAGGGCAACGGGCGAGACGTGGAAACGCTTTGATTGGAGTTCCCACTTCCACGTCCCCTTTCGCCATCATCCCTCTCCTGGGCCAGCGGCACATCACTCCTGCCTCCCTGTGGGACAGCAGCTGGAGCAGATCAGTGATGTCTAGTAAGGCCATGGCTAATGTATTTATAATCCTGTTTAAGGCGGCACAAATGTTGGCATCGATAGTTTGCACGGCTGTCGTCAGGGCCTGCAGGGACTCATTAGTGTGCCGTAATTCATGCTCCACAGAGGAAGCCACTCTCTCAATGGAAGACATCCTGGCAATGGCCTGCAACATCAATCCATGAATGTTTGAACTGGACTCCTCCATCCTCTTTGATATTGTGGAAAGTGTGCCTGGCAGGACTGCCAGTGCCTCGCACATTTGCTGCTGACACTCACATTCTCCTTTTCATTGATGGCCCCTCGGGTTCAGCATTTCTGCCCAGCTGAGCAGAGCTTGGAGAGGACTGCATCCTCCGACAAACTCCCCTCAAGTCTGCTCATGCTCACTTGTGAACTGTGATTCACAGGGTGAGATCCCACCTAGCTGTCTAAGAGGACCCATCGAAGTGCTCATATCTGCGCTGGTGCTGGTAAGCAGGTGCACCCTCAGAAGGAATTGGCTCCTCTGAGAAAACATGATGGCTCTGGAGGAGAGAAGAGATGAATATGATTTAGTCAGGGGAATGTAAAAATGTTTAAATTCACACGATTATGGGTTTCGATTCATGGAGCACTGGCACCAGTACTGGGGAAAAGAGGGAGCTGTTCCGTTGGGACGGGCTTCACTTGAACCGTGCTGGGACCAGTGTCCTAGCAAATCGAATAATTAGGGCTGTAGATAGGACTTTAAACGAAATAGTGGGAGGGAGGGTTCAGGTGAGGGGAAACTTAGAAAGTTAAAGAGAAAGGACAAGGCAATAGAACAGGGTAGCGATAGAGGTAATGGTAACCAGAGTGTGACAGGAAGGGACAGAGCGTACAAGCATAAGAGTGCACCAGCAAATAGGGTCAGGAGTAGGAAAAAATGGTTAAAAGACAAAATTAAAGGCTCTTTATCTGAATGCATGCAGCATTCGTAACAAGATAGATGAATTAACGGCACAAATAGAAATAAATGGGTATGATCTGACAGCCATTGCAGAGACGTGGTTGCAAGGTGACCAAGGCTGGGAAATGAATATTCAGGGGTATTTGACATTTCGGGACGATAGGCAGAAAGGAAAAGGAGGTGGGGTAGCTCTGTTAATAAAGGATGAGATCAGTATAGTAGTGAGAAATGATCTTGGCTAGGAAGATCATGATGTAGAATCAGTCTGGGTGGAGATAAGAAATATTAAGGGAAAGAAGTCACTGGTGGGAGTAGTCTATAGGCCCCCTAACAGTAGCTACACTGTAGGACAGAGTATAAATCAAGAAATAATGGGGGCTTGTAAGAAAGGTACTGCAATAATTGTGGGCGATTTCAATCTTCATATAGATTGGACAAATCAAATTGGCAAAGGTAGCCTTGAGGACGAGTTCATGGATTGTATTCAGGACAGTTTTAGAACAATACGTTGTGGAACCAACCAGGAAATTTTAGATCTGGTAATGTGTAATGAGACAGGATTAATTAATGATCTCATAGTAAAGGATCCTCTAGGGAAGAGTGATCATAACATGATAGAATTTCACATTCAGTTTGAGAGTGAGAAACTTGGGTCTGAAACTAGTGTCGTAAACTTAAATAAAGGCAGTTACAAGGGTATGAAGACAGAGTTAGCTAAAGTGAACTGGGAAAATAGATTAAAGGTAAGATGGTAGATAAGCAATGGCAAACTTTTAAGGAGATATTTCACAACTTTCAACAAAGATATATTCCAGTGAGAAAGAAAGTCTCTACGAGAAGGATGAACCATCCCAGGCTAACTAAGGAAGTTAATGAGGGTATCAAGTTGAAAGAAAAGGCATACAATGTGGCGAAGATTAGTGGTAGGTCAGAAGATTGGGAAATTTTTAGAAACTTACAAAGGATAACTAAAAAAAGAGGGAGAAAATAGATTATGAGAGTAAACTAGCAAGAAATATAAAACAGACAGTAAGAGCTTCTACAAGTATATAAAAAGGAAGAGAGTAGCTAAAGTAAACGTTGGTCCCTTAGAGGATGAGAGGGGGGAATTAATAATGGGAAACAAGGAAATGGCAGAGACTTTGAACAAATATTTTGTATCTGTCTTCACGGTCGAAGACACTAAAAGCATCCCAATAATAGTGGAAAATCAAGGGGCAAAAGGGAGGGTGGAACTTAAAACAATCACTATCACTACAGAAAAAGTACTAGGCAAACTAACAGGACTAAAGGCTGACAAGTCCTCTGGACCTGATGGCCTGCATCCTCGGGTCTTAAAAGAAGTGGCTGCAGAGATAGTGGATGCATTGGTTGTGATCTTCCAAAATTCCCTAGATTCTGGAAAGGTCCCAGCAGATTGGAAAACCGCAAATGTAATGCCCCTATTCAAGAAAGGAGGGAGACAGAAAGCAAGAAACTATAGGCCAGTTAACCTAACATCTGTCATTGGGAAAATGCTGGAATCCATTATTAAGGAAGTAGTAGCAGGACATTTAGAGAATCATAATACAATCAAGCAGAGTCAACATGGTTTTATGAAAGGGAAATCTTGTTTGACAAATTTATTAGAGTTCTTTGAGGATGTAATGAGCAGGGTGGATAAAGGGGAACCAGTAGATGTAGTGTATTTGGATTTCCAAAAGGCATTCGATAAAGTGCCACATAAAAGGTTACTGCACAAGATAAGAGCTCATGGTGTTGGGGGTAATATATTAGCATGGATAGAGAATTGGCTAACTAACAGAAAGTCGGGGTGATTGGGTCATTTTCAGGTTGGCAAACTGTAACTAGTGGAGTGCCACAGGGATCAGTGCTGGGGCCTCAACTATTTACAATCTATATTAATGACTTGGATGAAGGGACCAAGTGTACTGTTGCCAAATTTGCTGACGATACAAAAAGATAGGTGGGAAAGCAAATTGCGAGGAGGACACAAAGAGTCTGCAAAGGGATATAGATAGGTTAAGTGAGTGGGCAAAAATTTGGCAGATGGAGTATAATGTGGGAAAATGTGAGGTTATCTACCTTGGTAGGAAGAATAGAAAAGCAAAATATTATTTAAATGGAGAGAGACTACAGAATGCTGCGGTACAGAGGGATCTGGGTGTCCTCGTACATGATACACAAAAAGTTAGCATGCAGGTACAGCAAGTAATTAGGAAGGCAAATGGAACGTTGGCCTTTATTGCAAGGAGGATGGAGTATAAAAGTAGGGAAGTCTTGCTACAACTGTACAGGGCGTTGGTGAGACCACACCTGGAGTACTGCGTACAGTTTTGGTCTCCTTATTTAAGGAGGGATATACTTGCATTGGAGGCAGTTCAGAGAAGGTTCACTAGGTTGATTCCTGGGATGAAGCGGATGTCTTATGAGGAAAGGTTGAGTAGGTTGGGCCTATACTCATTGGAGTTTAGAAAAATGAGAGGTGACCTTATTGAAACATAAGATTCTAACTGGGTTTGACAGGGTAGATGCTGAGAGGATGTTTCCCCTCGTGGGGGAAATCTAGAACTAGGGGGGCATAGTCTCAGAATAAGAGGATGCCTATTTAAGACGGAGATTTAGAAAGAGGAGGAATTTCTTCTTTCAGAGGGTCATGAATCTTTGGAATTCTCTACCCCAGAGAGCTGTGGAGGCGGAGTCATTGAATATATTCAAGGCTGAGATAGACAGTTTTTTGAACTACAGGGGAGTCAAGGGTTATGGGGAGCAGGCAGAAAAGTGGAGTTGAGGCCAAGATCAGATCAGGCATGATCTTATTGACTGGAGGAGCAGGCTCGAGGGGCCGAATGACCTACTCCTGCTCCTATTTCTTATGTTCTTAAGTCATATTTCATTCGGTGCTGAAACCAGTCAACATGACTTAACTTTGTATAATATGTAGGTCGGAGATACTTAATGCCGTCACCATGCAGCAGTGAAGTCCGAGTCTCAACATTTTCGATGCTTAGGGACGCTGACACACCGCTTATCTCCAGGGCCTCCTGCTCCGCAACTCCACAATCTGTGGTGGTCCACCTCCGGCCCTCTCCCTCTCCCTTGTACTTTGTGCTCTTTTCTCCTGAAAGGTGGCACAACAGACCTATTAGTGTCTGTAGGATGAGTGCATCCAATGGATGCAGTGCATTCGATGAGGGTGACTATCAGGCAGATGCATCACGAGTGGCACTGGTATGCATTTGAGGATGTGTTGACAGTGCCATTTGAGGACATATGCGGAGAATCATCTACAGTGCACTACAGGATATAGGTGAATTTGCAACTCTTGCCTTTCCGAACCAGTTAGGTGATTAAAATGCTTCCTGCTCTGAATCCATGTCCTGAATATAACACTCCTACTACTCACCTCTTCAGCCACGCCTTCTTCGTTAGAGCAGCAAGTTTTTTTTTCTCCAATTACTGTGGAATAAGACCTCCTTCCTCGCCCTTACTGCGCCCGGCAGTACATCAAGGGACACCTCATTAAAGCAAGGCACAGCATTTGTCCTTCCTGACACCAAATTCTATTTCTCTCATGCAATTCACCAAACTCCTCCAAATTCCATCTGTGCTTTTGCCCTTTAAATAGTCACGGTGAAATTGCGTCATGCGGGTGCGCCTCACGCCCGCTCACGTGCATTGGAGACGCAAAACCCGGAAGTAAAATTATAATGAGGCATCCATGTTGAAATCGGACATTCTCACATGTCCCATGATCTTCCGCGTTTCGCGCCCACTATCGCCCCACCACTCGATCTCACCTCTGCGTTAATATCAACCCCAAAGACAGACCATAATCTCTGACTTACCGTGTGCAATGCCACAGGAGATTGATTAGTGTAAAAAAGAAAGTCACTGTGTACAGGTCATTTAAACATTACCACAACTATTAAATTGTGATGTAGGATGTGTTAAATTTTAAAAGTGCAATGCTGACAATTTCTTCCATTTGGTAAGACATTCAAAGTCAACTAACAGAACTGTTTATATTTTGGAGTCATTTCTATGAAGAATATTGAAATAACAATTCCTTTCTCTCCACAGTAAGGCTGGAAATTAGATTCACCCAAGTGGGTTTACTTATATCTATAAGCCTCTATTTTGCAATCAGGAAATCAGGACTGCACTACCTGTGGTGTGGGTGATCCTGCCAATAGTGACAAAAACTGGCCTTGCTGTACTTTTCTCCCTATCCTCATCCTCTGCTACTGAGGCAGCATGGGCCTCCTCTTTATCCTGTAGTATGCTTTCTCCCCTTTGTTTTACACATGTATGCAGTAGAATGGGATTATAACGAGGCATCCATGTTGAATTGTCCAAACAGCAGAATCTTTACTTTGATATCCCAGTGTTGTGCTATACAGTAATTCTGTTGTATTTATGTTTCACTGGTGCTCGGGAGTTCTCAGTGAGGTTATCACCATTGCTGCAGAGGAGAACCCTGGTTTTCCAACAACCATCGTTCAAATCCATTTAAGACTTCAAATAATGTGAACACATAAATTGTCACATAATAGTGGCATGACGAGCTCTCCAGACAATGGGCATTTACTTGCATAATGGTATTTCTATGGTCAGACATCACCTGAATGTTAATTGAACAGACGGCCTTTCTGTTTACGTAGGCAATAGTATTGACAAAAGGAGCCCTGATAGCCACACAGGTTACTGGCAACACTGCCATCTGATTAAAGTTTTGTACCACATCTAGCTTTTGACTTCTTTCCACAAGGGAAATGATAAGGTTTTGGTGATGCATTTATGCAGACTTGTTGATCTGACAGATGTCTCCTGCGACCTGTGATGGCTTGGAAGGAATTGATAGCATAAAATTTTAATACTGTAGTAACCTTCACAGCGATAGTAAGAGCTATCCCTGTAGTAGAAGTTGTCAGGTCTACCTGGAGCAGATGACATTGCTAAATGGCAGCCTCTCTGGTGAAGGAGAAATTCCCATCCTCAGCACTTGGTTTGCTGAAAATTCAACTACAGCAGCAATACTAAGGCAAGGTCTTGATGAAACAGTGTTCTTATGCAGAAATGACACCAACTATAGCATATCCTACCAACTGCACCACTAGCCTCATCCACTGCTCAATTCACCACAACCCATCACCCACCTATCAACAATCTCTATCAACCAGTACTCAACCTTTCAATTCATATGTTTTACCTCACCCTCACACACTTAGCACTGTTGCAAGCCTCACACCCACAACTCACACACATTGACAGCTATTCAACCATGACAGCCACATCACCCAAACATATTGCAGGACACTCACTAACACACTTTCTTCTTTCCTGCAGGAGAAGGTGGTGCATAACAGGAGGCAGCAGCAAAATACTGGAGGAGGGCAAGCACGCCTGCACGTATTAACCCCCATGGAGGAGAGAGTGCTGGCCATCATGGGAAGGGGCATTGCTGAGGCCATGGCCACTAGCGGCACTGGAAGGATCGATATTGAGGGTTTCTGATCCTCCTTCTCATCCCACTTCTCCCTCATCCCACAATATCTTCTAACTCACAAGCTGCAGATGGTGTAAGCATGGACTTCTTACATTATCCTCCCCCTCACCAAAACCCAACCATTTTTCATTTCAGATAGCCAAGAACTGGAATCTTCCCAGTCAGAGAAGGGAAAGTAAGAAGACAGTGATGAAGAACAGACACAGTCACTCGATCTTACACTCGCAGCCACCAGCTCAGAGACTGACACATCGCGTGCTTTAGAGGATAGGATAGAGGAGGGATCTGCGCGTGAGACACACCGGGCACAAGTGCGCAGAGCCAGGGCGAGGAGAAAGGATACCACAGCTGCCAACTCACCGAAGGACAAAGTCACACACTAGTTCTGCTGCAGAGGAGTCAGATGAGGAATTTGAAGGCTCAGGCTACAGAAGGCGGCTGATGGGCATACACAACCAAATGCTTGGTGCACTGGAAAGCCTACCAGAAAGCCTTCGCACACCGTCACGGAACTTGAGGATTCAATCTCTAACTTGGCACAGGGCTTTAAGCAGAGCTTGGTGCCCATCCTTTCCGTCATGGAACAGGTGGTCACCTTCATCAGCACACCTGTGGAACCCACCATGGTGGAACATCTGATGACTGATGTCACTGCTGCCTTGCAAGCTCAGACTGCTGCCTTGCAAGCGCAGACGGCTGCCTTGCAAGCGCAGACTGCTCTGGATACCATTGTTCAAAAGGGCTTTCAGGGTGTCTCAGCAGTCTAGCAATCTGTTCTCCAACAGATCACCAGGATTGCTGAGGCGCTGCCCCAGGAGAGTGGCAGTGGCTCCATGGAACAGGAACCTACTGTCCTCTCGCAGGTAACAGCATTCCTGCTCCCACCACTGCCACTCCACCAGTGCCCTTTTTGTTGCCTGTCAGCCAGCCAGCCCAGACTGCTGAAGCCCAGCCCGAAATGGTGCAGTCTGAAGCCAGGCCCTCTAGACCCAGAGCTGCTCGAGGTTGCCCTCCAAGGCCATCTGCAGTTTCCTCAATTGAAGGTCAGCAGCCTTCCACCTCCCATTCTGCAGCCACTAGGGAAGCACTTCGCAGGAGCACTAGGACAGGCAAAGGCACATGGAAGACAGGCACTAAGAGAATGCACAAGGATGATTAGTTTCATTTAAAGATGTGACGATCAGTGAGAGGAGAAAGGTAAGGAGTGTGGGACTGTTGATGAATGGGGAGGTGTATTTGAGGTTACTGGTATCGCTCATGAATAATCTGATCAGGTAGAGCCCTGGCAGAAAGGGACTGTCCACATTGTAGCCTGCCTTCCTCTTCCTCTACTTCCTCTTGCACTTCTTCTACCTCCTCCTCGTGCTCCTGCTCCTCACCTGATAGGTGGCAGCAAGGCTTGTTCCCTCATAGTGGCCAGGTTATGCAGCAGGCAACCACAAATCTCAATATCCACTCAGATGGGTACCGCAGGGCTCCTCCAAAGCGGTCCAGGCAGTGGAAGCGTCGCTGGTGGATTCCAATGGCCTGCCCTATAATGTTTCTTGTGGTAGCATGGCTCTCATTGTAGGACTGCTATGCACGCATGCGTGGGTTCCTAACCAAAGTCATGAGCCATGTCATGACGGGATAACCCTTTTCGCCCAGTAGCCAGCATTTGACTTGCCATGCTGGTTCAAATACAGGTAGAGTAGAGGATTGCTGGAGAATAGCAACCTGTGCCATGGGGAAGCCTGCAATTCGTGCAAAACCTTGTGCTTGCTCCTTCTGCTTGTCTCTGGCAAAAGGGAATAAGTGTAGGTGTTTTTCATTGTATAGAAAGCCTCAGTGTCCCCCCTTATACAGCAGTGCACTCCAAACTGCAAGAGGTTGCTTATATCTCCAGCAGCAGCCCGAAAGGAGCCAGAGGCATAAAAATTAAGAGCCACGGTCAACTTGACAGCCACAGCTAATGCTGTCCTTGCCCTGCTTTGAGGTTGCAGTCATGGCAGATTTCAATCACAACCTCTTTTGTTCACCAAAGACGTCTCGTCCATTGGTCCTCGCTGAAGTTGAGGTAAGAGAATTGCTCCCCGACGACCCTCCACAGATGTGGCCACCTGCTGAGTGCCCAACTACCCCTCCCTATTCTAGCATCTTGTCCTGCTCTGCGTGGCCTTTCTTCATTCGCCCAGTCATGTTCAATTCCCAGAGGAAGCCCTACCAGGCCACCCATGTCTGGAAGCAACTTCTTTTAGCACAATATTTTAAGTGATATAAAAAGGACTACAAGACCAGCCAGACCACTCCCTGTAGAGTACTGAAACTTTAGCCAAGTATAGGAAACCTGCAAAAACACGTAAAATTGCTCTAGCAACCAGAATAGATAATCCAGTAACTAACTTGTAAGTACTGCATCATCCTTTTAAAGAGAGTTGATGGGCGCTCCTTCATGCCCTTTAACGTCGTGTTCAGCTGTGCGAGGTTAAGACTGGGCGTTTGCTGGACTGTGGCAGCAGTGGCTTCAAATCAGCGTTGCACACTGATTTGCTTCATGATCTACCTGCACTGGTAATCCCTGCGCGCGTAAATCCCTTTACCAAGATGATGTCCTGTGCACTTCCCATCGGAAGTGTGCACGCACATCTTGGACCCCATTTTGAAACCTTAGGTGGCCACGTAGCACCTAAAAAACAGGCACTAAGTGGCCCAATTTAACCCCACGAGTTTAAGCTTGAGCAGCTTATAGTGTCATCTGAACCGTGACGGTGTAAACACTCCCAAATACATTTAACTTCTCAGAGCATAACTTGGGGATTCGCCAGAGTTTCTCAGCTCCATTTTCAATGTGCCAAGTATTCGTACCAAATTATCCCACAGCGAATTTCAGGGCCAAAATATTTTTTCTCACAAGCTTTAATAGCACCAAGAGAATTAACAGCAAAAAGGAATAAAGGAGGGTCTTGAAATACCTTCACTTTAAAATAAGAATGCAAACATTTTCAACCATTAGCAACAACCCATACAGGCTGTATCTAATATCCCAGTACAAGAGGATGCGGTTGATTTTTCTTTTAGGACCTATTGCACTGAGCTTCTAGAAAATTAGCTTCTGAATAGATAATCGGGCATATATTGCCCAGGGTTGCAATCCTGTATCTAAGACTTCTCCACATAAAATGTAAGCCCTGGTTTCTCCTTCAGAGTCATTATAACACACTTCTCACTATGATGGGTTATGCAGCTGTCTAACTATAGTAGTGGTACATTATAGTAAGCGTTTATTTCAACTATAGCATACCCATCTTGCTTTGATAGTTCGCTGTTGAAACAAGGGATTTAATATGTACCACAGTTCACCTGGATAAGTATATATTTCACCCGATAATAAACAAACAAAAGCAACTTTGAGATGTAGTACCACAAGTGCACATTTTGAATTTATGTTGTTTCCTACAAATCTCTTCTTTCCATTGCTGCTGCAACTGGCATTCTTAGTTCCAACACTTATTTTTATTACAATATATAGATAAAGTATTTCTTTTAAATATGTTTTGGTGAATTTTTGTGGCCAAAGCCAGGTGTCATGTTTTGGGATTTTGGTAAACGCTGTTTGTTTTAAAACACAACCCATAAACCTAAGTGAATTTGTACAGGTTGTTAAAAAAACATAAGCTGCAACACTGACACAGAGGAAGGTCTGATGTGTTAATGAGCCAACTATTCTCACTGTTATCTGCAATGACTGGGGACATTAAGCAATTCACTATCTCAACTCCAATGGCCTAACAAAACAGCCACACTTATTATTGTGGGTATAATTCTATTCATGTGAGCCCTAATTGAGGTGTCTCCTGAGAATATACTTTTAAGAAAGGAGATAGCCAGTTTGGTTGAGAGACCTAATAGGGAATCCCTGAATACTCAAGAGTATAGCAGAAATGACATACTGGGGCAGTCATGTTTTAAACAAGAGACTGCAAGGTGAAGGCTTGGAATTGCAGGTGGTTTATTTTTTTTAATCTCATTTTTCTAAAAGAGAAGCAAGATTGAGTGGAAGAAAGTGTGATTTGCTTTAACTGTTATGTTCACTTGCTGTCTGTAAAATAAAACAGCTTAACGATTCAGATCAAGCCACATATCACTAAACAATTTCTCAAATGCCTATTGATTAAAGAAGCGCATGCAAGGGCGAGTACAAAAGACTCAATAACCAGTTCCGTTCACAAGGGGATCCTATTGTTATACCTCCGGATTACATTATTGTATAATTAGATATTAGGTAGTATGGACACACTTCTGAACATAAAATGCTTGGAACACTGAAAGTAACCAGTACTGCTGTACCATGAGGTTAGCAAGAGATTATCGAAGGCAGACCCAAAACTTGTAATAGATATTCCTCTATCCTATGACATGTGCCTTAACTCCAACCTTAGCAAAGCAGTTGCTACTGAACCAGTGTTGAAATCAGTTCCTAGCTTGTACATGTTACTCTATTGAACTGAGAATAGTAGACTGATTCAAGAACTTTATCTGCATTCGCATTCTTCAAGCTGACCTGCTATTCTCAATTCCCTGGTATAATCCATTAATACTAAATCAAAATTATGGCTCCTGAATACATTCATAAATATTAAACCAGCACCAAAAATAGTACAACAATCTGGTTAATTTTCAGATCAGGATCTAGCATAGTCATACATTTGTTGAACCCACAGCTCATGCAGATACTTTGAATTGCATAGTCAATACAATAAAGTCCTCAAATACTGCTTGTTTTGCTGTCACAACAAATGTCACCATTCTGCACAAACTAATTCTAAACAAACTAAAAGGTTGATAAAACAGTTCCATCTGCGCAGCACTGAGATAGCTGTGCATCGGGCACTGGCCATACTACAATCTGAACGG
The DNA here is from genome assembly GCA_030390025.1 of Squalus acanthias. Lineage (NCBI taxonomy): Eukaryota > Metazoa > Chordata > Chondrichthyes > Squaliformes > Squalidae > Squalus > Squalus acanthias. The sequence goes on from CM059425.1 coordinate 207,736,131, forward strand.
CTGACCTCACAATAGAACACAAAAATCAGCTAATTTAAATTAATTATATGCACTCCCATTGCCTAGCACCCGACACACTGAAAATGATTATTGAGGAAGCCAGATTATGGCATGTAATCTTTTTTTTATTCATTCATGGGATATAGGCGTCGCTGGCAAGGCCAGTATTTATTGCCCATCCCTAATTGCCCTTGAGAAGGTGGTGGTGAGCCGCCTTCTTGAACCGCTGCAGTCCGTGTGGTGAAGGCATTCCCTCAGTGCTGTTAGGGACGGAGTTCCAGGATTTTGACCCAGCGACGATGAAGGAACGGCGATATACTTCAAGTCAGGATGGTGCGTAACTTGGAGGGGAACTTGGAGGTGGTGGTGTTTCCATGCGCCTGCTGCCCTTGTCCTTCTAGGTGGTAGAGGTCGCGGAGTCTTGGTGAGTTGCTGCAGTGCATCTTGTAGATGGTACACACTGCAGCCACGGTACGCCGGTGGTGGAGGGAGTGAATATTTAAGGTGGTGGATGGGGTGCTAATCAAGCGGGCTGGTTTGTCCTGGTTGGTGTCGAGCTTCTTGAGTGTTGTTGGAGCTACACTCATCCAGACAAGTGGACAGTATTCCATCGCACTCCTTACTTGTGCCTTGTAGATGGTGGAAAGGCTTTGGGGAGTCAGGCGGTGAGACACTCGTGCAGAATGCCTAGTCTCTGACCTGCTCTTGTTGCCACAGTATTTATGTGGCTGGTCCAGTTAAGTTTCTGGTCAATGGTGACCCCCAGGATGTTGATGGTGGGGGATTCGGCGATGGTAATGCCGTTGAATGTCAAGGGGCGGTGGTTAGACTCTCACTTGTTGCAAATAGTAATTGCCTGGCCCAAGCCTGAATGTCGACAAGGTCTTGTTGCATGCGGGCATGGACTGCTTCATTATCTGAGGAGTTGCGAATGGCACTGAACACTGCAGTCATCAGCGAACATCCCCATTTTTGACCTTATGATGGAGGGAAGGTCATTGATGAAGCAGCTGAAGATGGTTAGGTCTAGGACACTGCCCTGATAGCATTGTCGATGACACCTTCCATCACTTTGCTGATGATTGAGAGTAGACTGATGGGGCGATAATTGGCCAGATTGGATTTGTCCCACTTTTTGTGGACAGGGCATATCTGGGCAGTTTTCCATTGTCGGATAGATGCCAGTGTTGTAGCTGTACTGGTACAGCTTGGCTATAGGCGCGGCTAGTTCTGGAGCACAAGTCTTCAGCACGACAGCCGAGGATGTTGTCGGGGCCCATAGCCTTTGCTGTATCCAGTGCACTCAGCCGTTTCTTGATATCATGTGGAGTGAATCGAATTGGCTGAAGACTGGCTTCTGTGATGCTGGGGACCTCAGGAGGTGGCCGATATGGATCATCCACTCGGCACTTCTGACTGAAGATGGTTGCAAATGCTTCAGCCTTGTCTTTTGCACTCACGTGCTGGGCTCCACCGTCATTGAGGATGGGGATATTCTTGGAGCCTCCTCCGTCTGTTAATTGTTTAACGGTCCACCACCATTCACGACTGGATGTGGCAGGACTGCTGAGCTTTGATCTGATCCATTGATTGTGGGATCGCTTAGCTCTGTCTATAGCATGCTGCTTCCACTTCTAGTAGCTAGAATCTAGTAGCCTTCAGAGCAGCTGAGAAAAATTAAAGATTGCAGCCATTTAAAGATATAGGGAGATATTTTAACTTTTGCACCTGCCGGGGGCAGGGGGGTTGGGGGGGTGCTGCTAGCAAGCGAAAAACACGGAAGTCCAGGTCTCCCCGCACACTGTGGAGCTTTAACTACACAGTGTGCATGCGACGTCACTGACAGGTTCTCTGCCCAGAAGTAAGCCTGATCGACAGGCTGGAGAAGAGGCCACAGCCCCAAGTAGGTCCGAGCCCCAACCCCAAGGTGGGGGGGTGGGGTCCGATCCCCGACCCCGGGGTTAAAATTCCCTCCAAAGTGACCATACTGGGAGGAAAATCTTTTAACTTTTTCTCCTTTTCTAATTTTTTTGCTATATTGGCCAACCTTTCCAAAGGCTGCATGAGGTACCCAAAAAGTGGCAGGAGGGGGCTAAATGGTGTGAATAGCATCTGTAGGAACTGGGAACTGATGTCGGAGAATATTGAATACACAAGGAACCCAGAATGGCAAGATTGTCCAACTCTAGCATGTGCCAGGCTGTTGGTAAAATATATGCTCCAAAATGTTGTATTTCAACCTGTCCCGCATATAGAAAGTTGTACCACACGTACCACTCACCCATGTCATGCCATCACCAACTTTAATAACTCTTTCATTGTATACCACACATACCCATACTTCAGCTGGACACTTATTCAAGCAACTTCCAATGAAAATCCAAGCCACACACTCATGTTCCAAGAGCTTCCATTTCAAGGGCACTCTCACCTCAATTCTGGAATTCAGCTCTTTTGTCCATGTTTGGACCAAGGCTGTAACGAGGTGTGGAGCCGAGTGGTCCTGGCGGAACCCAAACTGAGCATCGATAAGCAGGCTATTGGTAAGTGCCGCTTGATAGCACTGTCGACTATACCTTCCACCACTTTGCTGATGTTTGATTGTAGGCTGATGGGGCGGTAATTGACCGGGTTGGATTTGTCCTGTTTTTTGTGAACAGAACATACTTAGGCAATTTTCCACTTTGTCGGGTAGATGCCAGTGTTGTAGCTGTACTGGAACAGCTTGGCTAGAGGCACGGCTAGTTTTAGAGCTAACACCTTCAGCACTACAGCCGGGATGTTGTCGGGGCCCATAGCCTTTGCTCTATGCAGTGCAATCAGCCGTTTCTTGAGATCACATGGAGAGAATTGGATTGGCTGAAGACTGGCATCTATCATGGTGGGAACCTCAGGAGGAGGCCGAAATGGATCATCCACTCGGCATTTCTGACTGAAGATGGTTGCGACCACTTCAATCTTGTCTCTTGCACTCGTTGAGGATGAGGATGCTCATGGATCCTCCTCCTCCCGTTAGTTGTTTAATTGCTCATCACCATTCACGACTGGATATGGCAGGACTGCAGAGCTTTGATCTGATCCATTGGTTGTGCGATCACTTAGCTCTGTCTACAGCATGCTGCTTCCACTATTTAGCCTGCATGTAGTCCTGTGTTGTAGCGTCACCAGGTTGGCACCTCATTTGCAAGTACGATTGGTGCTGTTCCTGGCATGCTCTTCTACACTCCTCATTGAACCAGGGTTGGTCGCCTGGGTTGATGGTAATGGTAGAGTGAGGGATATGCTGGGCCATGGGGTTACAGATTGTGATGCTGCTGATGGCACACAGCACCTCATTGATGCTCAGTTTTGAGCTGCGAGATCTGGTCGGATTCTATCCCATTTAGCACAGTGGTAGTGCCTCACAACACGATGGAGGGTTGCCTCGGTATGAAGATGGGATTTAGTCTCCACAAGGACTGTGTGGGGGTGACTCCAACCAATACTGTCCCGGACAGATGCATCTGTGATAGGGAGATTGGTGAGGACGAGGTCAAGTAGGTTTTTCCCTCTTGTTGATTCTCTCACCACCTGCCGCAAACACAATCTGACAGCTATGTCCTTCAGGACTCGGCCTGAAGTGGTGCTACCAAGCCATTCTTTGGGTGGGGGACTTCATTGTCCATCACCAGAGTACATTCTGTGCCCTTACTACCCTCAGTGCTTCTTCTGGAGGGCAGTAGGGGGTTAATCAGCAGGAGATTTCCTTGCCCATGGTTGACCTGATCCCATGAAATTCCATAGGGTCCAGAGTCAATGTTGAGGACTCCCAGAGCCATTCCCTCCCAACTAGATACCACTGTGCTGCCACCTCTGGTGAGTCTGTCCCACCATTGGGACAGGACATATGCAGAGATGATGATGGAGGAGCCTGGGACGTTGGTTTGATAGGTACGATTCTGCGAGTATGACTAAGTCAGGCTGCTGCTTGGCTAGTCTGTGGGGCAGTTCTCCCAACTTTGGCACCAGTCCCCAGATGCTGGTGAGGAGGACTGTGCAAGGTTGACTGGGCTGGATGTGCCTTTGTCGTGTCCGAATCCAATGCCTAGGTCAAAGTGGAGTGGTACATCCGGTTTTATTCTTATTATATTTAGAACATAAGAAATAGGATCAGGAGTAGGCCATTCGAGCCTGCTCCGCCATTGAATAAGAAGATGATGAAACCAAAAAAAGAGGGTGTATGATGAATGTCAGGTGAATTCTTCAACGGAGAACCAGACCAAATACAATAAGTTGAGAGGGGATGTGAAGATGAAAATAAGATTGGCAAAGAGAGAATATGAGAGTAGAATGGCAGTTAACATAAAAGGGAACCCAAAAATCTTCTACCGGCATGTAAACAGTAAGTGGGTAGTAAGAGGCGGGGTGGGGCCTATTAAAGACAAAGGTGGTGATATATGCTTAGAGGCGCAGGGCAAGGCTAGAATACTCAATGAGTACTTTGTATCGGTGTTTACTAAGGAGGTGGATGCTGACAAAATAACGGTAGAAGTGGAAAAGGTAGAAGCAATGGAAGGGTGGAAAATTGATAGACAGGATGTACTAGAAAGGCTGGGTATGCTCAGAGTGGACAAGTCGCCTGGTCCCGATGGCTTGCATCCCAGGTTGCTAAGGGAACTGGGGGAGGAGATAGCGGAAGGGCTTGCCATAATTTTCCAATCTTCCCTAGATGCGGGGTAGGTGCCTGAGGATTGGAAAGTGGCAAATGTGACACCATTGTTCAAGAAAGGTTGTGGTAAATGGCTGTTTTTCAGACTGGAGGATGGTAGACATATATATATAAAAAAATAAATGACCTGGCTATTGGAATACAGAGTAGAATTTCTAAATTTGCCGATGACACCAAACTTGGGGGTGTGGCAAAGTGAGGATGATACCAATTGACTGCAACAGAACATAGAAAGGCTAGCAGAATGGGCAGACAAGTGGCAGATGGAATTTAATACAGAGAAGTGCGAGGTGATGCATTTTGGCAGAAGGAACAGGGATAGGCAATACAGGAATCCCGCTCCAACCGCGGTTTTGCCATACGTGGATTTCAAGTATACACGGTTTCCTCTCTGCGACAACTTTTGCCAACCGCGGCAGTGAATTTTGCGTATACGCGGTTTTTAAATTTAGGATTAAGGTAAATAACATGATTTTATTCCTTTTATATTCTTTTTGTGTTATTTGAACATTTATACTGTATTTGCCAACCGCAGTTTTACTAACCACGGGGATGTTCAGGGATGTATCCCCCGCGGTTGGGGAGGGATTACTGTATACACTTAATGGCACAGTTTTAAAGAGTGTGCAGAGACAGAGACAGGGCAGCACGGTGGCATAGTGGTTAGCACTGTTGCCTCACAGCGCCAGGGACCCGGGTTCGAATCCGGCCTCAGGTGACTGTCTGTGTGGAGTTTGCACATTCTCCCCGTGTCTGTGTGGGTTTCCTCCGGGTGCTCCGGTTTCCTCCCACAGTCCAAAGATGTGCGGGTTAGGTTGATTTGGCTATGATAAATTGACCCTTAGTGTTAGGGGGGATTAAATACGTGGGGTTAAGGGGATAGGGTGGGATATGTGTCGGTGCAGGCTCGATGGGCCGAAATGGCCTCTATCTGCACTGTGGGGATTCTGTAAATTCTGTAAATAGAGGGACCTGGGAGTTAATGTGCATAGGTCCCTGAAGGTGGCAGGACATATTGAAGGAGTGGTTAACAAAGCATATGGTATCTTGGGCTTCATAAATATAGGTATTGAGTACAAAAGTAGAGAAGTTATGCTGAACCTTTATAAAGCGCTGGTTAGGCCACAACTGGAGTATTGCGTCCAGCTCTGGTCACCACACTTTAGGAAGGATGTGAAGGCTCTTGAGAGAGTGCAGAGGAGATTTACCAGAATGGTTCTGGGGATGGGGGATCTTAGCTACAAGGACAGATTGGAGAAGCTGGATTTGTTTTCATTCGAGCAAAGGAGGTTGAGGGGTGATTTGATAGTGGCGTACAAGATTATGACGGGTTTGGATAGGCTAGACGGAGAAAGGCTGTTCCCACTAGTTGATGGTATAAGGACTAGGGGACACAGATTTAAGGTATTGGGCAAGAGCTACAGGGGGATGTGAGGGAAAACTTTTTTACGCAGCGAGTGGTGACCTGGAATTCGCTGCCGATGGAAATGGTGGAAGCGGAGACACTCAATGTTTTCAAGGGGAGACTAGATAGGCACTTGAAGGAAATAAACTTGCAGTACTACGGGGATAGAGCGGGGGAATGGGACTGACTGGATTGCTCTACCATCTCACTTGCCTTCACTCTGCTTCCCTTCTCTTCTCATCACCTGCACTCTGCTTTGGAAGCCTCCTCCTTCACATCCCACCTTACTCTTACTTCCTGGCACCTTTTCCTATCCATCTCTGTCTCTGCACTGAATCACTTCAGCATCCTGCCTATGCACCCTTTAGACTCAATCTCACAGTCATGCAGTGACAACAACTAACAACGCAGAGGGAGCTACCTTCCTCTTGGCACCTTACTCCATCTTTGTCTCACTCAAATCTTCTATGGCAGGGATTAATCACACTCACTCCATCACTGTGGCTGAAACACCGCTTGTGTCCCTCCTTGCAGGAAAAGATAGCCCACAATAAGAGAGAGAGAGCATTCACTGGAGGAGGAACAGCTTCCCTTGCAACATTGACCAGTGCTGAGGAGGCAGCAAACGAGATTGTTGGAGGTGGCGAGGACCTGGAAGTGGGCGATGGAGAGACAGGCACACTAGAGGAAGCTGGTGACATAATAGATTTTCATCCCTCTCAGAAAGCAATGCGATATGGGCCTGTATTTTCCGATCCTTACGGGTGTGTACGAGCTGTGTACACACCCGTAGGAACCTCGCAAGTGCCGGTTTCAGGCATGCGAAGCGCATGCGCTGAAAACCAGCATTTCTGATCTGTCAAGAATTCTCTTGACAGATCGGACGCCTGCCCTGGTGAAGGGCCTCTGCGGGTGGATAGTTCCACTTTCTGCAGCACCTCCGCCCGCTGAAATCCCTTAAAAATCTTACGCCTGGTAAAAGCCGGCGTAAGGCCGGCTTTTACCAGCATAAGAGTTTTAAAAAGTTTTTTTTTTTTAATTTCACTTATAATTTAAAAATTCTTTTTAAAAAAAAGTTTAGTTTTAGCCCCGTAAAAAACTTACATTTATTTTCAAAAAATTAAATTTGTTTAAAATATTTATTTTAATTTAATTTTAACTAATTTTAAAAACGTGATTTTGTTTATTTATTTATTTATTTATTATTTATTTATTTAATGTTTTGATGTCTTTTTGGAGTGATCTCTATTCATACTTTTGACATGTCTAAGCTGTCAAAAGTATGAAGGGAGATTCCCTTCTTCCATTGGTTCCCCATGGCCCACGTGATCCCAGGGACGATTGCGAACCGCATGCGCCCCTGGGATACGTGGGCCCTGCGCATTTCGTCATGGAGAGGCCCAGGAGCGGAAATGGCCGGACCTCTGGGGCCCTCAGGTAAGGGCGTAGATTTTTTCCAGATTGGAGGCCTCCACACGCAGGAAGCCTCCGATCGGAAAATACAGCCCATGATGTTCATAGAGAATCGCTTTGTATCATCTGCTCAAAAGGATGTGTCTGCTACATCAATATCAGATGTCTAATTCAAGCCTTTACTCTCCCACAGGACCATCGAGCGCCCCCCTCCCCACGATCCAGGACGAAGACCCGGACATCTCCTCAGAGGAACCTGCATCACCAGGACTCAGCGCACCCAGCACCAGCACAGCAACGCATACTTCAGTGTAGCCATCGCGAGTAGTGTTGCCAGCCTGGTCTATCACAGCGCACAAGTGAGCATCAGCAGATGGTGGAGACAGCGACAGCAGTGGAGAGTCCTCCTCGGAGGTTACAGGACTCTCCTAGCTCTGCTGAGCTGCATGCAGATGCTGTGCCTCTGGGGCCATCCAGAAAAAGAGCAGTTTGTGAAATACAGGAACAAGTGCAGGTATCTCTGGAAGGGTTTGCCTCTAGGGTTAGTGCGAGTGTGGAGAGAATGGAGGAATCCATCTCTAACATCAGCACTGCCGTGGTGGAGGCAATGGCGCATGAACGCACCACCATGGATAGGATAGCAACCTCCATGGAAAGGATGGCTACCTCAGTGGAAAGGATGGCTACGGCCATGGAGGAAATAAGTCGCCATAGTCAGGAAAACATGGTGACCATTCAGAATAGAATGACATCTCTGGAGGAGCGATGGGCAGCTATTGAGCAGAGAGACCAGAGCTTCATGGACGTCCTTGTGATGAGCACTGCCAGTGCAGATACGGGTCCTCATGGCCCACCTGAAGTGCAGCAAGGTGCTCTCCTGCCACTTGCCAGCACTGAGGTGCAGCTGACCCATGAGAGGGATATTGTTGGTAGGACAGAAGGAAGTGTGGGCTCCTCTCAAAGCGCTCGCACGACCATGCCACTACGGAGCCCTCGGTCAGAGACCCACTTTGCAGAGACAACCGAGATGGCCGTTTCAGCACCTGCACAGCCGCAGGAAGAGCAGACTGTTGAAGAGCCCTCCCAGGCTCCCAAACTCAGAGGACGCCTGCCAAAAGTGTCTAAGCAGGCGCAGCATCCTAGTCAGCAAGGTGCCTCTACATCTGCTGAAGCCACAGGGGAAGCACCACGTAGAAGCACATGTAAGAGAAAGATTTAGCACCCATAGTCACAAGGGGACTCATTTGGGTGAGGTTTCTTTTTTTTCCTGACTGTTGCTGGTATATTTAGTCATGTGTTAAAGATAAATTATGTCAAACAGTTGATTGTGTGGCCTATGTGTTCTGGGAAATGGCAAAAGCGCATTGAGGGCTCAGGGCGACTTACATTTGTAATGCTGATGGTAAAAGTGATCGGAAATAAGAGGGTCTAGCAGAGATGAAGTATGACGTCACCTGCAATTACAGAGCCATATGGTGGCCACCAATGGTCGAAGAGTAAGCTTATGGGAGTGTGGCATGACAGTGTGCATACCCTGGTTGACGGGCAGCAGTGAACTGGAGGGATGTTGCATTGGTCACAACATGGCATGCAAGGCTCCCCTCATCCTCCTCCTACTCCTCTTCCCAGGAAGATATGTGGTGAGCCACGCAGCTGCTACTCCCCGATTATGAGGACCAGGATGAGAGGGCATAAATGTTTCCCATCCCCTTGCTATAGATTTCATTTGGAGGTAACAATCTTGCAAGCGCACAGTCGAAGTGGCCTGAAATAATTCCATTCATGACACACTGCAGATGGATGTCAGCTTGAACAGTCAGAAGGTCAGTAGATGTGCAAAATGTTATCCCATACCTACAGCAGCAAAGTTGTTGCATTTGAATGTCAGCCATGTTTCAGGGGCGCTTTTAAAGCGCTCCACCAATGCATACAAATCATGTCCTCCAGCAACTCATCTCCTTGAACCTGGCCTGTTTCTAACTAGTCAGGAAACAGGAGCCAGAAACAGGAAAATGGGAAGCCACGATGAAAATAGGATTAGCAAGGCAGTTAACAGGCTTGTTAACTGCCTTAACTACCTGTCCCACCGGTTGGAGACGGGTCAGTTTGGGAGCAGCTAAACAGACACTCAGGAAAATCGAGTGGGGGTGGGATGGAGGCGAGTTGGGTGTCTGAAGCCATTTTTCCTGATTTTCCCAACAGACCCGCCTCTAAACCCGCCTCCTCAGGGCTATTAAAAATTGAGCCCAGTGACTCTAAGATCATGGCTGATCTTCTAGATCTTCTACCTTAGCTCCACTTTCCCACCCTATCCCCATATCCCTCGATTCCCTTAGTATCCAAAAATCTATCGATCTCTGTCTTGAATATACTCAATGACTGAGTAGCCACAGCCCTCTGGGGTAGAGAATTTCAAAGATTCACAACCCTTTGAGTGAAGAAATTTCTCATCTCAGTCCTAAATGGCCGACCCCTTATTCTGAGACTGTGACCCCTAGTTCTAGACTCCCCAGCCAGGGGAAACGTCCTCCCAGCATCTACCCTGTCAATCCCCTTAATAATTTTATATGGTTCAATGACATCACCTAAACTCTAGGGAATATAGGCTTAGTCTACTCAATCTCTCCTTCTAGGACAATCCCCTCATCCCAGGAACCAGTGTAGTGAACCTTCGTTGCACTCCCTCTAAAGGCAAGTATATCCTTCCTTAGGTAAGGAGATCAAAACTATACACAGTACTCCAGGTGTAACCTCACCAAGGCCCTACTTCTTTGTAGCAGTTTGATACAACTGAGTGGCTTGCTAGGCCATTTCAGAGGGCAGTTAAGAATCATCCTTATAGTAGACCAGGTAAGGACAGCAGGTTTCCTTCCCTAAAAGGACATCAGTGAACCAAGTTGGGTTTTTACAACAATTCGATAGCTTCATGATCAGCATGACTGATACTAGTTTTTTTATTCCAGATTTATTTAATTATAAACTAAATTCAAATTCACAAACTGCCATGGTATTATTTGAATTCACGTCTCCGAATTATTAGTCCAGGCCTCTGTATTTTTTTTATTTATTCATTCATGGGATGTGGGTGTCACTGGCAAGGTCAGTATTTATTGCTCATCCTTAGTTGCCCTTGAGAATGTGGTGGTGAGCCGCCTTCTTGAACTGCTGCAGTGAGTGTGGTGAAGGTACTCCCACAGTGCTGTTAGGTAGAGTTCCAGGATTTTGACCCAGCAACGATGAAGGAACGGCGATATATGTGTGTGACTTGGAGGTGGCGGTGTTCCCATGCTCCTGTTGCCCTTGTCCTTCTAGGTGGTAGAGGTCGCAGGTTTGGGAGGTGATGTTGAAGAAGCCTTGGCGTGTTGCTGTAATGCATCTTGCAGATGGTACACACTGCAGCCATGTTGCGCCGGTGGTGGACGGAGTGAATGTTGAAGGTGGCTGATGGTGTGCCAATCAAGTGAGCTGCTTTGTCCTGGATGGTATTGAGCTTCTTGAGTGTTGGAGTTGCACTCATCCAGGCAAGTGGAAATTACTAATCCAGTAGCATAACCACTACACTACCGTACCTGTATTTTACCCAATTCTCTACACAATTTTGTAACAGCTTCCTCCCTAAACCCTACTTTATAGCCAGTTTTTGCATTCCTCACAAGTACCAAGTTTTAAACCAAAAAGAGGTCATAACTCATTCTAAACTCACTATTCTCAATACAAAATAAAGCAACTTATTTCTTAACCTTAATTTAACTTGAGAGCTATTCAATGTTGACTGCATTTGTTTTAGCAACTGAATACAATGTACTAAATGTTGAAATAAACAAAAGCAATATACAGTGTATAAACACTTTGCAAAAAGCTGGCCACTGCTTTTAGCCGGTTACCTTAATTTATCAGTAAAAGTTCAACCATAAGCAAGGCATATTTCCAAATATTTTATGTTCACTGCAGCAACGGTTAAATTATTCATCTTCGATCACTACTTACCGAGCTCATTAATTAAACTTCTTGCTTTGGAAACAAAAGGACCAACTTCACTCGGCTGCATTTTTGCTCTTTCCTTCAGATCAGCACCTGCAAAAAATGAATCTCATCAATACAGACTACTCTTAATTTGAACAGCAGGTCCTTAGTTTCACAAAATGACCACAAAAATGATTGCAAAACTAAGATATCACAACTGGTTCATTGTAAATCTGACAGTTTGTGTGTCTGTATTTAGAAGTATCATGCAAGTAAAACGTAACAATGCATACATCAGTAAGAACCAATATTTTACACTTCTGAGCTCCCCAACCTGCAATTTACCAGCAATTTACCAGCCACTAAAATGAATGGTGGAAAATTGTGGGGTGGGAAGCACAGGAGAAAAAAATCCCAGCCAGAGTCTACAATTGGAAAATGGAGCTACTGCCATGAAAAGTAAAACAGTGTGTTGATTTCCAAATGTATTTAAGATATTCTAATCAACAGCAAAAGCTGGAATATTTACTTGCCCTTCACCTATTGTCCCATAGTGTATGTCATCTAAATACTTTAGGGCATTTATGGACAAGTAGAACACAGCACGTTTAACTCCAAGTCACTTGTTGTTGCATTGTTCAGCAAAATGCTCCTTCACAGACGAAAACCACTAATTTTTCTCATAAAAAGCTAGGGGGAAAAATTCATAAATTCAGTGGTAGCGCCCCAAGCAGGAGGCGGGGCGCTACTGGAAGTGCTCACCCTCCTTCCTGGGGTACTACCATTGAATATCGCAGCACTATGTGCAACAGCGCCACATGCGTCGGCACGTAGCGCTGCGGTATTGCAGGCCTCCCTCCCTGATTAAAGGGGCGGGGCCTAGCGCAGCGCGCACCGGGGTCCTGCTAGACCACTGGGGAGCAGGGTGCCGGGAAAATAGCCCGGCACTCAAGGCGTGCCGGGCTGACCGATCGCCGGCCGGCACCACGCAAAATAAAGCGGAAGGGGGCAGGTGCTGGCAGACAGCCAAGAAAAATGGCCGCCTGGCACCTGCCCTTTAATTTGCGCCACTGCAGCCGCAAAAACACCACCCCAACCCTGTCGGACATATCGTCTGGCGGTAGGTCAGGGGGCGCGACTGAAGTTTGCGGCCCGGGGCACTGCACACGGCGATGATGTCATCACCGGAGGCGCAGCGCCGCGGGGCGCTACCGGCAACTGCCGCTGCTAACCTCCCGCTGAATTTTGCGGGAGGCGTTAGCGGCGCCGCACCCAGGCGCTAGGGGCTTTGCGCCCCATTAGTGCCCCGGGGGGGGGGGGAGGCTAATGGGAGGCACAAAGCAACCCAATTTCCCCCCCCCTAGTGTCTTCAGTCCCCATCACAAACTCTGCTCCCTTGTTACTGAATCAATCCCTCACCCTGGCCAGTGTCTCAATTTGAATCAAAGTGTCTGAACCTCAGCATCCTGTTCAATCCTCAGGTGAGTTGCAGATTCCATGACTTAATGTGAGGGAGTCCAAAACTAGGGGCCATAAATATAAGATAATAACTAATAAATCCAATAAAGAACTCAGGAGAAACTTCTTTACTCAGAGAGAGTGGTGAGAATGTAGAACTCGCTATCAGATGGAGTAGTTGAGGCAAAGAGCATAGATTTATTTAAGGGGAAACTAGATAAGTACATGAAGGAGAAAAGAACATAGGGATACGTTGATAGGGTGAGATGAAGTAAGGTGGGAGGAGACTTGTGTGGAGTATAAACCCTGGCAGAGACCTGTTGGGCCAAATGGCCTTTTTCAGTGCTGCAAATTCTACGTAATAACTATGGGCCCAGAAAATCAGAAATTAAAAATACCACAGACTAGTCTACCTGTTTTCACTTTCCCAATATTAATTTTTAAAAGCGAACCCGCCATCAGATTTTTTGTTAAATAAATTAACAAAAGAATTATATTCAATTTAAATTCCACTTCAATTTTCAATTGGTGTTATCATTTTCTGTTTCTGCCCTGCTCCCTTATGTACTTCTGCACCCATTGCTATGAGTCTGTTGCACTTTCAAAATACATTTCTGCTAGTTGGAGCATCAAAAGCTATAAAATCACAGCCCTGTATATCGTTTTTTTAAAAGCACTACCAACTTAATGAAGCAGAGGCTAACAACTGCAAAAATTAAAAATCTGCTCACGGTCAACATTTCCTATGGAAGATATGTACTGCACTTATATGCTGAGTTGTGGTTTTTCCTCAATAAAAAGAGTGGAAGGAATTGTTCAATTATCACCGCTTCATCCTCTTCACATCAGTGCTTGAGATAACAGTAGTTATGTCTGAAATTGTTTTTACTATAACAAACATTATTTTTTTTTAAATGTAATACTATAGTGCATCAACAGTTCCAGTCACAGTCATAAACCTGCAACTCTCATCCAAAAGATGTGAACTTCTAAGCTATTTACTTATTCCATTAACTTTTTTTTAGCAGCAGCATGCATAAAGGGCATTCAGTGACATTTCTCTTACAGCCAGTAATCTAGGTGCATTCAGAGAATATACAGTATAGCAAATGTATGTGCTATCAGCATTTAACAAAAGTGTAACTCAAACTGAATGGTTCTGGTTCTGGTGACCTTATAAACTATAAAAACATTTAGTTTGAATTTAATTTGGTATTCTTAGTTTGTTGACTTAATCATTACTTCTTGTTTCACAGTTTACCACAAGAAATAATGGTGGAGCTCCTGTTTAACCAGTATTGTAGCTGCTATAAATGTTATTCTTCTGCACGTTTCATGGTTTACTCTTTTCATGCTCCATGTTACTCCCTAGCTAAAAAAGCAAGCAGGTGGACTGTCATTTGGTCTTTGCCTCTGTAGCTATATTCACCCACAACTTGAGCAAAAGAAAGATTGGGGTTCTCACATGCAAAGAGGCAAACCTAAAATAAAGATGCACAAACTTAAAACATTTTTTTTTTAAATTTTGAATTCTGAGAGTACGCCATCATACCGACTGAAAATTCAGGGCCATTGTTACCGTGAGAAGATTGCAGTAACAGAATTTGTTGACAGCCTTTTAAGTGTTTGATCTTTTTTTTTTTACAATGCATAGATTGTGACAACAAATTTTTACATAACAAATAGTTTGTATTAACAGAGTTCATTATGATGAGTGGTCTGCACTGATTGTTATAATGAGAAGTTTGTAATAGCAAAAATTGGCACAACGAAAATTTTGCAATACTTCATTTTAAAAGATTTGTAATAAACGTCTGTTGTTATAAAAGAACGAAATGATGTTTTTCGGAGTCACATATATCTGGATAAAGGAGAGACAAAGAAAGGTCCCCGGTATTCCGTTGCGTTTACCCAGAATTTCACTTCGGGAGTATTGGATTGGCAATTAGCCAAGAGTCAGGAAGTAAAGGAAGCACCAGCCTACAGGTTCACAAGTGCACAATGGTGCGCTCTTGGGCTCCGTGGGGGAGTACGCTGCATGGAACTTGTGCAGGGAGGATCGCATGAGGTAGGTGCGGATTTCCCTGCGATGTTGGCCGTGTATTCCTTAGCTACGTCGCCGACCGCAAATTCAGGTCCAAGGTGCTTGGAATCACAGACAATAACCATCCTGACTTGGAAATATATCGCCGTTCCTTCACTGTCGCTGGATCAAAATCCTGGAACTCCCTACCTAACAGCACTGTGGGAGTACCTTCACTGCAAGGACTGCTGCGGTTCAAGGCAGCGGCTCACCACCACATTCTCAAGGGAAATTAGGGATGGGCAATAAATGCTGGTCTTGCAGGAGAAGCCCACATCCTGGAACGAATAAAAACTCAGGTCCTACTACCCTAGAAATGTATGAATTTAAAGCACAGAAGGAAACCATCAACTCAACATGCCTGTACTAGCTATTTCATAGAATTATAGAATGGTTACAGCACAGAAGGAGGCCATTCGGCCCGTCGAGCCCGTGCCGGCTCTCTGCAAGAGCACTTCAGCTAGTCCCACTCTCCAGCCCTTTCCCCATAGCCCTGCAAATTTTTGTCCTTTAGGTACTTATCCAATTCCCTTTTGAAAGCCACGATCGAGTCTGCCTCCACCACCTTATCAGGCAGTGCAGTCCAGATCCTAACCACTCGCTCCATAAAAAAGTTTTTTCTTACGTCGCCTTTGGTTCTTTTGCCAATCACCTTAAATCTGTGTCCTCTGGTTCTCAACCCTTCCGCCAATGGGAACAATTTCTCTCTATCTACTCTGTCTAAACCCCTCATGATTTTGAATACCTCTATCAAATCTCCTCTCAACCTTCTCTGCTCCAAGGAGAACAACTCCAGCTTCTCTAGTCTATCCACGTAACTGAAGTCCCTCATCCCTGGAATCATTCTCGTAAATCTTTTCTGCACCCTCTCTAAGGCCTTTACATCCTTCCTAAAGTGCGGCGTCCAGAATTGGACACAACACTCCAGTTGCGGCCGAACCAGTGTTTTATAAAGGTTCATCATAACTTCCTTGCTTTTGTACTCTATGCCTTTATTTATGAAGCCCAGTATTCCGTATGCTTTTGTAACCGCTTTCTCAACCTGCCCTGCCACCTTCAACGATTTGTGCACATTTGGGCAACACGGTGGCATAGTGGTTAGCACTGGTGCCTCACAGCGCCAGGGACCCGGGTTCGAATCTGGCCTCGGGTGACTGTCTGTGTGGAGTTTGCACATTCTCCCCGTGTCTGCGTGGGTTTCCTCCGGGTGCTCCGGTTTCCTCCCACAGTCCAAAAATGTGCGGGTTAGGTTGATTTGGCTATGATAAATTGACCCTTAGTGTTAAGGGGGGATTAAATATGTGGGGTTACGGGGATAGGATGGGATATGTTAGGGGGAATTAAATACGTGGGGTTACGGGGATAGGGTGGGATATGTGTCGGTGCAGGCTCGATGGGGATTCTGTGTGAGAAAGCAGGGATAGGGTGCTGGATTTGGATGATCAGCCATGATCGTATTGAATGGTGGAGCAGGCTCGACGGGCCGAATGGCCTACTCTATGTTTCTATGTTTCTATACCCCCAGGTCTCTCTGTTCATGCACCCCCTTTAGGATTGTACCCTTTAGTTTATATTGCCTCTCCTCATTCTTCCTACCAAAGTGTATCACTTCGTACTTTTCTGCGTTAAATTTCATCAGCCACGAGTCCGCCCATTTCACCAGCCTGTCTATGTCTTCTTGAAGTCTATCTCGTCATTGTTCACTATACTTCCAAGTTTTTTGTCATCTGCAAATTTTGAAATTGTGCCCTGTACTCCCAAGTCCAAGTCATTAATATATATCAAGAAAAGCAGTGGTCCTAGTACTGACCCCTGGGGAACACCACTGTATACCTTCCTCCAGTCTGAAAAACAACCGTTCACCACTACTCTCTGTTTCCTGTCACTTAACCAATTTTGTATCCATGCTGCCACTGTCCCTTTTATTCCATGGGCTTCAACTTTGTTGTTAAGCCTATTATGTGGTACTTTATCAAATGCCTTTTGGAAATCCATATACACCACCTCAACTGCATTGCCCCTTCAACCCTCTGTTACCTCATCAAAAAACTTGATCAAGTTAGTTAAACACGATTTGCCTTTAACAAATCAGTGCTGACTTTCCTTAATTAATCCACACTTGTCCAAGTGACTGTTAACATTGTCCTTGATTATCGTTTCTAAAAACTTCCCCACTACCGACGTTAAACTGAAAGAGGTATCCATTTAGTCCCACTTCCCTGCCCTTTGCCCATACTCCAATTTTTTTCTTTTTCAAATATTTATCCACTTCCCTCATAAAAGCTATTATGGATTCTGCTTCCACTGCTATTTCTGTTAGGGTATTCCATGTCCTTACAATCCTCTGCATTAAAAAAATCCCTCTTCATATAAGCAGTTCTGCTGAACTCTCTTCGTTCTTTCAGAGATGATCTGAAACTTATGCTCTGTATTTACCAACTCACTGCCAATGGCAATTGCTTTCTCCCCCAATTTACCTTATCAAAGCCCCTCATAATTTTGAGCAACTCTATCAGATCGCTGAATCTTTTCTGCTCCAATGAAAAGTCTTTCCTTCTCCAATGAAAAGTCTTTCCTCATAATAACGCCTGTTGTGCAACGATCTTGAGTTTCTTGTGAAAATGCTAACGTTTAATATTTTTAGCAGACTGAAATTCCATTTAGCATGTAAAGCAACATAGAGTTCGTTGAACTTTCTTTTCACTATGTCATAACAAAACAAGTTTTTTTGGTACTTATATTAACATGTGAGAAAACAATAATTAATGTTGTTAACTGTGTATATTATAAATCATATCAGCTTAGGAATGCTAGCTACATCATCCTAATTATATAAGATAATAGATGGTTCGCAGTGAATTTTGAGCAACTCTGATGAAATTATAAACCACAAAAGTGAAACTTCAGTAGGTTATGAGCATCAGTAAAACCTCAAGACTGAAATTACAGCCTTGAAAACACAGCCAACTACTTGTTTTTTTGTTTTTGTCTGAGTTATAATAAAGAAACTATTTAACTTATATTAGTGTGATGTTTGGCTTTAAATCCAGAATACAAGACATCTCATGCAAATCACTGCTGAAAAGAACACATATGCTCAAAGCAATTGTGTGCACTTCACTACTGTTTCCAATGTACAATATTAAGGGAAAAAATCAATATTAAAAGCATATATGAAATAAAATTATAAAGAGTTAAAACCACCCAATCCAAAATTAAAGATAATCCAATCTCACGGTTTAAATGGTGTTTATAAAACAATTCAGCTCCGCAGTCACTATTTGTGACCTTATTTGAACACCTCAATCAAACTGCAGTCTTTGAACCCATTCCCTAATGTCTCGTACAGTATTTTATATGTATTAAATGTCACTGACCCCATTATTTCTCTGTAAGAGGTCAAGTGCAGTTAGCGGAGTAAACAACTGGAGAAGATTGTGACAGACCAAAAGCGTGTCAGCCTTGCCTGTCATTTTTATATTTGCATTTACCGCCATTGTAATGCAGATCTAGGATCATTAGTACTAAATCAACAAAACTGGAAAGGAAGGTGCAATAAATGACAGTTACCATAAAACATAGATTTATATATTTAAAATGTAGAGAAAGAACAAGATTGGTGCTGTAGAAACCTTAAAGCTGCAATTACCAAAAATCTGAATCAAAATGCTTTACTCACTTGCCTCTATCTAGGATTGAGAACTAAAACATACATAAGAACATAAGAAATAGAAGCAGGAGTAGGCCATTCGGCCCTTCGAGCCTGCTCCGCCATTCAATGAGATCATGGCTGATCTTCTGCCTCAACTCCATTCACCTGCCCTATCGCCATACCCCTTGATGCCCTTACTACTCAGAAATCTATCGACTTCTGTTTTGAATATACCCAATGACTGAGCCTCCACAGCCCTCTGGGGTAGAGAATTCCAAAGATTCACCACCCTCTGTCTGAAGAAATGTCCTCTCATCTCAGTCCTGAATGGCCTACCCTTTATCCTGAGGCTGTGGCCCCTGGTTCTAGATTCCCCAGCCAAGGGAAACATTCTCCCAGCATTCACCCTATCAAGCCCTGTGATAATTTTGTATGCTTCAATGAGATCCCCTCTCATTCTTCTGAATTCAAGGGAATACAGGACTAGTTTACTCAATCTCTTCTCATACGACAGTCCCGCCATCCCAGGAATCAATCTCGTGAACCTTTGTTGCACTCCCTCTATGGCAAGTATATCCTTCCTTAGGTAAGGAGACCAAAATTGTACACAGTACTCCAGGTGTGGTCTCACCAAGGCCCTATATAATTGGAGTAAGACTTCTTTACTCCTGTACTCAAATCCTCTTGTAATGAAGGCCAGCATACCATTTGCCTTCCTAATGGCTTGCTGCACCTGCACATGCACTTTCAGTGACTCATGTACAAGGACACCCAGGTCCCTTTGAGCATCTGCATTCCCCAATCTGTCACCATTTAGGAAATACTCTGCCTTTCTGTTTTTTCTACCAAAGTGGATAACTTCACATTTATCCACATAATATTCCATCTGCCATGTTCTCGCCCACTCACTGAGCCTGTCGAGATCCCCTTGAAGCCTCTGCACATCCTCTTCACAACTGACACTGCCACCTAGCTTTCTGTCATCATCAAATTTGGAAATGTTACATTTAGTCCCCTCATCCAAATCACTGATATAGATTGTGAATAGCTGGGGCCCAAGCACCGATCCTTGCGGTATCCCACTAGTCCACCACATCTACCAGTTCCCCTTTGTCTACTCCACTAGTTACATCCTCAAAGAACTACAATAGGTTTGTCAAACAGGATTTCCCTTTCATAAATCCATGTTGACTGTGCCCAATCTTGCTATTAGTTTCTAAGTGCCCAGTTATTGCATCCTTCATAATAGATTCCAGCATTTTCCCAACTACTGATGTGAGGCTAACAGGTCTGTAGTTCCCCGTTTTCCCTCTCCCTCCTTTCTTAAATAGCAGGGTTACATTTGCTATCCTCCAATCTGCAGGAACCTCTCCAGAATCTATAGAATTTTGGAAGATGACAACCAATGCGTCCACTATCCCAATGGCCAAAACTTAGCATATTTATCCCGAAGTGAAAGGTAAAATGCAGATGCCAGTCAAGCATGAGAGTCAGACCCCTGACTTAGTTTCTAATGACTCATCATAACCATCTGAGCAATTGTTTTGGAAGCTTTACTTAATAAGTGAGGGAACCATCAATAATATATTTTTATCAGAGGTTGTGGTATACCAGAAAATGCTTTAATGAGATAGCAAAATACTGCGGATGCTGGAAATCCGAAATAACAACAGAAAACGCTGGAAAAACTCAGCAGGCCAGGCAGCATCCGTGGAGAGAGAAACAGAGTTAACATTTCAGGTCGAAGACCTTTCGTCAGAACTCTGTTTCTCTCTCCACGGATGCTGCCTGGCCTGCTGAGTTTTTCCAGCGTTTTCTGATGCTATAATGAGGATGCATTATGGAAATGTTTAACATAGTTTAGTTAAGGGGAATTAGTGCTGGCTATATCAGAAAGGGGAACTTTTCTGATGCCCGCATGGCCAGCATTGCCTTGCACACAGCAAGTGTGCATGGGAATATTGTGGGCATGATACCCTCGAATTTCTATCCATTGAAATCAATGAATACCAGCTTGAACTGAGGAGTGAAAGAAAAATACCAGTTTAACTGGGTTAGAAGGTGAGAGGAGTGCCAGGTTAATTGAGGGAAAAGGGTGCCAGTATGACCTGGGAGGATTGGAGAAGAGAATGTCTATAGAAGAGGGTGGGAAGTTGGATGGGGCAGTTTACCTTTGTGAATGAACTGAGTGAGTGGTGGGGGTGAGAGAATACTGTTGAAGTAACTTTTGAATAGTGATGATCTGGCTGATCTGTTGAAAATCCAAATGTCACTTTGTTTTTTTCTTTTTTCTAAGATTAAAGATCTATTAAATGTGAAGTAGAATTAACCAAATTTAAACCTTTTTGCCCGCAGAGGAACATGCTCCGAGACTCCTTTCGAAATGTACTACCAAAGTTGTTCCCTCAACATTTGGATTTCACCTTTAGGGTTTCATACATACGTTTTCCTCCAATACAGGTGAAGTAATGGCCTGGATTTTGCAGTGGGTATGACAGCATACTCTCAATCCTGAACTTGAGGTCTGTCAATGTATGTGTTGACAGGCCATCCGCTCCCCACCGAAAACCTAATTGCTGGCGCAGAGTTGGGCTATTTGCCCAACAACTGCCCAGCAATTACATACGGAAATTTTAAGGCTGGTGGCAACAGGCACAGGGCCTGCTTCCACAGCTTAAGGGGATACCTGAAATGAAAAAAGTTTTTTTTTTAATTAAATGACTTAAAAGCTTTAATGAGAAGCAATCCTAGCATATTTTAAAGCTGCATGTTTTTTAAAAATAACATTTACCTTTCATAACTTTCTATACAGTGCACAGTATTCGTTTAGAAGTGGGAATTATGAGTAATGAATTGGATTCCCACTCAAAGATAATCGGATAGTATTTTAAAGGCTGTAGTAATGAGTATTGTAGTAATTTAAATGAATGAAAGACAATCTGTTTTCTGATTGGAGGACCAGGCCCCTGTGATCCCAGGTACGCTTCCACACAGGCTGCGTCCCTGAGATCCGTGGGCCATTACTGCCCTCCTACTTGCAGCGTCAGAACGCAAGTTTACGCAGGAGGGCCGCCATCAGGTAGGTGTGTATTCTTTTCGCAGGTTGGCGGCGTACTCTGGAGGTATGCTGCCAACCGCAATTTTTGGCTCATTGTGTTGTATACCTAAAGCTTATGCAACTACATGTTTTCGCATGAATAAGACCCTTCTTAAGTTGTCAACTTTTTGGGTGCTGTGTCAATTTTTTTTTAAGTTGTTGGTCAGTGTTACAAATTTCAGATCTGCACTAGATAGTGTCTTGGGTGCATTGTCACTTCTCTCTCCTGTAAGCAGATCCCACGACCCTTACAATCAGGAGTTTACCTTTCACATACCTATAGAAGCTTTTACAATCCGTTTTTATATTTTTCGCTAGTTTGTGCTCATATTCCATTTTCCCTTTCTTTAGAAATCAGCAAAGGGGGACCAAGAAATTGATAAAAAGATCCCAATGATATTAGTTCAGTAACTCTAGATCTTAGGTATGACAGAACTAGAACTAGTATCACATAAGCAATTTTAGTATTTTTCACTAGCAGTGGACCCATGTGCCAACAGTCAGTGACATTGCACAGGCCACCGAGCTAGGACTGATTCATTATTTTTTACTACTACAGCCACCTTTACTTTGAAAAGTTTGTAGATGAACCATGGTGTATTCAAAATGTTAGTTTTGTCATCCCAAATGCTGTCTCAACCTTTGCATTCAAACCAAGATTATATATTGGAACAATTTGTTTTTCCCGGAAACTACATCATCAGTTCCACAATACTTGAGCAGAAAGCACACCATAAAGAATAAAAACAGGATTAGTGTAGTAGAGACTGGAATGATAGCAACAATAGAAGTTGAACAATTCAGCCCGTTAGCAGGATTGTTCTTTCGATCTGACATCATTTCCTTTTCAGAGAGAGAGTTGGACACAATATGATTACGACTAGTAGTTATTTTCAACCTGGTCAAGTGTGCCTCCTTCCCCTACAGCTATTTCTTATTGCAGTTGGTTGCGTTTAAATTAATTTAAGTAATATATATTTTTACAACCTGCTGCTTTATATGATGCAGTGCAGTGCTGAGTTCCACTGCATTCTGTTACATATTGCTTTATCCAATCCATTAAGCGACCCTATGTCTAGTAATGCACCACTCAGCTCATACAGTTAGATCCTTGCAGATTTAAATGATGAGGAATCTTAGGTACTCCAACATGGAACTACTAACCTTCTTTAATCATTTGTTACTATTTTGACAGCTTAGGAAACAAAATAACTCATTCCTATGGCATAATAGGATACAACACTATTATAAATCATTTACAACAATTTGTAGCAGGTAATTGGAGTATACTTCAATGACGAACAGTCTGATATACCATGTACAGAAAAACATTTTCAATATTAAAATAATTAAGAAAAATCCCAAATTCTATTAGATGTCTGAAGAAAATCAGTATTGTACTGTACGTATTGTACAAAGAGCAGATGTATATATTTTGAATGTAATAAAAGTGAGCTACTACACTTAACAATACCTACACTTGACCACTAAATAAACTGACTAATTACCCATATTTACACAAATGTTTAAACCTATTGGTATAGTATGTCAGGCCTCTAAAAATATCTACACAAAATATGGTAGATTTAATGAGAACTTGAAGCTCACTGACTCAACAAGTTGAAATGAAGGCCAATAGCATGACTGCTTTAAAAATGAAAAACACAGCATCACAAAATGAGAGGTTCAAATGGAGTGTACGTCAGTTTGTGAAGCACAAGATTAAGAATCCACAATGGAGCAAATGGTTGCAATAAAAAAAATTTCCATTCCCAATTTTTTCATAAACCAATACTCGGGTCTCTACTAAAGATTTCCATTCCACAGGATGTCTCAAGTGGAATTTGATTTGAGGCTCCAATCAAAAAAATGTTGAAAACAAAGCATAATTGTCATATCCGAATAAACTATGGGGGAAAAATTGGGTTGGTTTGCGCCTCTCGTTAGCGCCCCCAGGGGGGCGCTAACGGGATGCAAAAACTCCAGCGCCCGGGCGCAGCACCGCAAACGCCTCCCGCGAAATTCAGCAGGAGGTTAGCGGCAGCAGTAGCATCCCGCACCGCTGCGCCGCCAGGGATGACATCATCGCCGTGCGCAGCGCCCCGCTTGTGCACTGGCCGCAAACTTCCCTTGCGTCCCCTGACCTGTCGCCGGATGGTATGTCTGACAGGCTCAGGGGGCGTTTTTGCAACGGCAGCGGCGCTACTTAAAGGGCAGGTGTCGGGCGCCCATTTTTATTTTGGCCGACTGCCAGCACTTGCCCCCTTTCACTTTTTTATGCAGGGTGCCGGCTGGGATCGCTCCACCTCCTGCTTGGGGCACTACTACTGAATTTATGGCGGAGGGGTGCTAACTTTTTCGGGGCGCTAAAGCAATTATCCTGAAACCAATAAAGGAACCTCTTCTATTTGGCATTATTGGCCTTCAGATGGAATGTTTTCTAGATGTCAAGTGTGTATTCAGCAGTGGGTTTAGAAAATAGGTATATTCACGGATGAGAGTAGACAAACTACTGGGTCATGGTAGCATACAATAAAACTTAGGGAATAGGACCGTTAACCTTCCAGACCTACTAAAACTTGCATTCAACTTTCCCAGTGGCTCAGTAGTACTTCACAATGGTGTGCCGAGCAATACATAACAAGAAGTCCTAGATTCAATCACTGATACTTAATGTATTTAATGTTGAGTTAGCCAACTAAGCTGAAGGGCAGGGGTTACAATTAGTTTCAGCACCCAACCAGCGAAAGGGGAAATCATCCAAGATTGGAAATGCAGATGTGCAGATGAGGATTGAATCAGTTCAAATAGTCCACCAGCACTAACTATCCATGTACACAAATGAAGGTGAGATGCTTGAAGGCTACAGCCACCAGTAGAATCATGGCCCAGTATGAATTACCATCTTTGTAAGAGTAGAGATAAGGAGAGTAAATCAGGGGAAAAATAATGCTATTTTGCCTTGTAGAATAGTAAAGTGACCATCTTCAAAGCCAGAAGCTAGAACAGACATTCAAACATAGCACTGTCTTCTTTACTTACAAGTTTGACAAAAAAAGACTTGCATTTCTATAGTGCCTTTCACGACCTCAGGACGTCCCAAAGCGCTTTACATTCAATGAAGTACTTTTTGAATGTAGTCATGGTTGTAATGTTTCTGCATCAAAGGGCATCTGATTCTTTCCCTTACTAGCAGCTGGACTACATTGAGGAAAGAAATGACTGCTGATTTGTTATGGAAGGAAGCAAGTAGCAAAAGGCTTTTTCTACTAGCTTGCTGGTTTCCCATTTGCAGTTCCTTAGACCCTGGCTTTAAGAGCTTCTTTGGTCCAAAATGAATTCTGCTTTGTTTTCTGAAAAGCAAATTAGCTAACTGCTTTGGGTGTTGGCCATCATTGGGGATTATTCCTTGGATGACTTTTAGGTTTTACTCATGTTACAGCACTTCACAATTTCACAACATATATAACTCAGTCTCTGAAACCAAGATTAGAAGGATTTTCCACCTTCCACAAAAGTTGTGGACATGTGGAGCAGACTCTCAGATAAAATAGCTAATGTCATGTCAATTAATATTTTTAATGAAGAAATAGATGAAAATCTAGTTGGGAGCATGATTGAGGAGTTTGATAGTTATGGGTACAAATGCAACAAAAAAATAATTGAATGGTAAGTAGAGCTTGATAGTTCCTGAGCTGACAGCAAAGTGTAAGTGTTTCCCTACCCTCAAAAGTCAAATAAAGCTTTCTTTAAAAAGGACATCAATGCCCTTTTAAAACGGTAGTTTGCCTAAAACGGCACACAATGAGAAAAAGTTTCAACTTAGGTGGGAATGTAAAACTTGCGGTATTGGATTGGTTGCCCGTTAAATGCCCTGCCCGATTTTCCTTTTCATTGTCATTGGGGTGCATAACGAGCAACCGATCCAATACCACCAGTTTTATGCACCAGCCAAAGTTGAAAGACCACCCAATATTTCAACTGTGGCTTCACCAATATAAGGTTATAATAATTTGGTTTAATTTATCGTCAAATGCCCTCAATGTGCATTCCCGTAATTTGTTAGCCTTGTAGATAACAGTTTCACATTGACTAGAAAAGTTTGAGTGAATGGTCAATAAAACTCAAATCCTTGTCCGCCTAATGGTAGTGGCCATTGCTTCATAGGTGCATATGCCCTGTTTAAATGTGCCTTGCATTCATCCACATTAATTGAACTACAATCCGCGAGTCCATCCACTTTATTGGTTCAGATCTCCTGAATCTTTAACGGTCTCTCATACTCATCTTCTGACTACATAACATAATGGACTCTATTCCATTCTCCCAGTTTCTCCGTCTCCGCCGCATCTGCTCTGATGATGCCACCTTCCATACCAGTGCTTCCGACATGTCTTCCTTTTTCCTCAACCGAGGATTCCCCTCTACCGTGGTCGACACGGCCCTCGACCGTGTCCGTTCTATCTCCCGCACATCTGCCCTCACCCCTGCCCCTCTCTCCCGGAACCACGATAGGGTTCCCCTTGTCCTCACCTTTCACCCCACCAGCCTCCACATTCAACGGATCATCCTCCGCCATTTCCGCCACCTCCAGCGTGATCCCACCACCAAACACATCTTCCCCTCACCTCCCCTTTCAGCATTCCGTAGGGACCGCTCCCTCCGCGACACCCTAGTCCACTCCTCTACCACCCCCAGCACCCCTTCCCCTTCGCCCGGCACCTTCCCGTGCACGCGCAGGAGATGCAACACATGCCCTTACACCTCCCCTCTTCCCACTGTCCAGGGCCCCAAACACCCCTTCCAGGTGAAACAGCGATTTACTTGTACTTCCTGCAATTTAGTATACTGTATTCGCTGCTCACGATGTGGACTCCTCTACATTGGGGAGACCAAACGCAGATTGGGTGACCGCTTTGCGGAACACCTCCGTTCAGTCCATAAGGGGGACCCCGAGCTCCCGGTGGCCTGTCACTTTAATTCACCGCTTCACTCCCACTCTGACCTCACCGTCCTCGGCCTATTACACTGTTCCACGGAAGCTCAGCGTAAGCTCGAGGAACAGCACCTCATCTTTCGTTTAGGCACGCTACAGCCCTCTGGACTCAATATCGAGTTCAACAATTTTAGATCATAACCTCAGCTCCAATCACATTTATATTTTATTTTATCCACCCTTTTATTTGTCCCCCCCCACCTTTTTTTTCCTCCTAGAAGCTGGCAGCTGTCCTTCATTCTGCCAGTGGATTTCACACTTCATTCAGCCTTAATCTGTCACATTAACACCACCTCTAGCCTTGCATATCTCTTAATGTCTCTTAATGTCTCTTCATCTCCCCCTTTGTTCCTTTATCCCCTCCCCCTTTTCCCAGCTTTACCCTGGCCTTAAATCTATTTGATTTCCGGCTCTTCCCAGTTCTGATGAAAGGTCATCGACCTGAAACGTCAACTCTCTTTCTCTCTCCACGGATGCTGCCTGGCCTGCTGAGTTTTTCCAGCGTTTTCTGTTGTTATTTCGGATTTCCAGCATCCGCAGTATTTTGCTATCGTAATAGTGTTAGCCTACCCACTTCCATAACATGTGAGCAGTGCAAACAAGATATGCAACAGCTCAGCCTAATTATAGGCCCATGAACCTCAGAAGCACATCCAATTATGGTTACATTGCAAAAAAAGTTAATAACTGTAAACACAACACAAATTAGGAGCAAGGAAAATCTGTAACTTTGCAACTTTTTTTTGTTCCGATTTACTCTAGACTCATCAACTTTATAACTGAATTCATATTGCTCCCCAGAAAATGAATACACATGAAACAGTACATTTGAAAAAAAGGAAATGCTTAAAATACGAAATAGGAACAGAAAGTGTAATTGTAATAAATATAGCAGCCCAATAAGAATATTCTTACCCTTTTCTCTGTACTTATGTACATACAGCGATGCACATATGCATTTGGGAAATCAGAAGGTCTTCACTTTTGGCTTCATCACAATTATTGGAATGTTAGAATTACAAAATGGCATCTGATAAGCACAGTTATGATTGAAGCTTTGTAAGTCATGCTTTTATATCTGGTTGTGCATAGTGGTTAGCACTGGTGCCTCACTGGTGCCTCACAGCGCCAGGGACCCGGGTTCGAATCTGGCCTCGGGTGACTGTCTGTGTGGAGTTTGCACATTCTCCCCGTGTCTGCGTGGGTTTCCTCCGGGTGCTCCGGTTTCCTCCCACAGTCCAAAAATGTGCGGGTTAGGTTGATTTGGCTATGATAAATTGACCCTTAGTGTTAGGGGGGGATTAAATATGTGGGGTTACGGGGATAGGATGGGATATGTGTCGGTGCAGGCTCGATGGGGATTCTGTGCGAGAAAGCAGGGACAGGGTACTGGATTTGGATGATCAGCCATGATCGTATTGAATGGTGGAGCAGGCTCGACGGGCCGAATGGCCTACTCCTGCTCCTAGTCTCTATGTTTCTATTAAACAAGTAGTGATGTAATGCAGCCTCTAGAGTGAATAGTTCAAATCAGAGAATCTTACATTGTCAAATTACTTTTCTGATTAGATGGAAAATTACAATTATTTCAAGAAGTAAAAAAAAAGCACGTATAGTTTTACGATGTGGCATCGCTGGCACAGCCAGCATTTATTGACAACTCTAGTTGCCCTTGAGAAGGTGGTGGTGGGCCTTTTTCTTTAACCGTTGCAATTTGTGTGGTCAAGGTGCTCCCATCATGTTATTAGCTAGGGAGTTCCATGATGAAGGAACAGCAATATATGCCCATCAGGACGGTGTGTGACTTGGAAGGTGATGGCATTCCCATGCACCTGCTGCCCTTGTCCTCCTAGGTCGAGTCCGCCGTGGGTTTAGGAGTAGCTGGTGAAGAAGCCTTGGCGACTTGCTGCAGTGCATCCTGTAGATAGTACACATTGCATCCATGGTACATCAGTGATAAAGGGAGTGAATGTTTAAGGCAGTGGATGAAGTGCTGATCAAGCAGACTGCTTTGTCCTGGTTGCTGTCAAGCTTTTTGAGTACTGCTGCAGCTGCATCCATCCAGGAAAGTGGGGAACTAAAACCCTTCAAAATTAATCATTTATTTGTAGATTAAAGTTACAATCAATTCAAGAACACAAAAATCAGAAACCACTGATCTTTACAGTTCATGAACACAATCCAATGTGAGTGAAGCAATTTGTGGTTTTAAAATTTGCATAGACTTCATGGAGTTTGATGTTTAAACAGATTTTATATTTAAGGAAAACAAACATACTATATGATTCACTATACTCAGCCTCCCTTTTTCAAAATGGTATTTCAAATAAAAGTAAATGTCTAAGTAAAACGGTGTACAGAGAACTACTATAGCTTCCAAAATTACTTAGAATTCCTAGAATTACTCTCTGGTTGCCTCATTCTCTGACTCAATTATGCACAACTGTCAACAAGATTGTGCTTTAGTGGGGTAAAAAAAGTAAGACTGTGCATATGCAAAATATATAATTATGGTTGTGTATAAATTAGTGTTTAATAATGTGCTCTAAAATAGTGGACGGTCTAGAGATCAGTTACTATATACCAAAGAAAAGATTAACTTAGACAGCCTTGGTTTTTGCTGTACTGTATTAAGATATCTAAAGTGAAAAAATTTAGTGAAAAATCAATTTTCCACAATTTGATGCTGCTGATTGACTTAGATATTTATCATCCAGAGTTTTTTTTCCCCAAAGTGGGATAAAAGATGCCGACGGTAGCAGCACTTACATACAACCCAAATTTCAAAATCAAGTTCCAGAAGGTAAGTGCCAAGAGCAAACACAGCCTCCATATTTGGATAGTTGTGGTCAGTGACCAGTCAGCAGCTACATCATTTTCACTGGTCAAATGTATTCTGAGGGGACATTTAGAAAGCCTGTACTTGTGTTATAGGAAACTGTAAAATATTCAACACTATCTTAGTGATGGTAAAAGTGGGAAAAGACTTCTGTCTTAAATAATCACACTGCGGTCTAAAATATAATTATTTAGTTTTAGCCATATTTTGCATCACAGTAAGAAGAAATTATTTTGCATCCTTGAAACAGAAAGACTAACATTTAAACCCCATCTTTTTATAATGTACTAATAATATGAATTCCCATTTAAAGTTTGAATAATTCTTTTCTCTACCTGCAATAAAAGGGGTTTGGGCAGGGGGAAGAGAGGGAGACACAAGCAGACATGACACCACCTCTGGCAATATCTCAGCCTTGGTAAGAATACAACATAGTTGAGATTTGAGGTACAATAACAGAAGACAATATTATGCAGAAGTAGCAGCTGGAGACTGCCCAATCAGTTGTCTCAAGGAGCACATGAATGCCTTGACCCAAGCAGCTGAGTCAGGAGAGGACTCATTTGTCTACTATTGAAAGAATAAACATGTATTTGCTCCTGTGAATAATGCAAGGGAATTCAAAGAGACATATTTCCTCAGACTTTCTGCCGCTGTAGCTTCATCAAAAGTGCGCCGGAAACCCCATTTACGTGTGTAAATGGACTCTCCGCCACACTGCCAAAGTAGTACGGCAGTACAGCGATAAAAAATTACGAGGAAATTTGGGTGCAGTATCCTGTTGCTCAAGTGTCTTGTGTTAATGACTATCTAATAATGTTGCTTTAGCTCCGTTGTATCAACAGCCTGAGTAACTTCCAAGTCAGCTCCTTGATGAGTTAATTAGCACATTTAAACAAAACTATTCAGCGAAAAAAACAAGATATTATAATCATATTTTTTTTGACGTGTTATTTTTTACAATGGGCTTTGATGAAATACAAATCACAGTACTATATTAGAACTCTTCAACAACAGACTGGGTTAGCTGTGAAGTAAGCAATGCATGGAGACCAGCAGCATCAAAAACAAGTAATAGTGGTTATAAACATATATTTAAAAAGTTAAGATTTTTTTTTCATACTCAGAAAAACAACCCAAGTGAAACAAAGTTCAAAGAAATAAAATTAATTCAAATTATTTCAACCACAAAACACCCACACAAAGTATTTCTTGAAGTACACAATTTGATCCCTCCTGTACAAACTCTGGGTCATCAATTTACAAGAAACCCTACTGAGAAAAAAATACAATTATACATATGGAACATTTAATTAAGTATAGTATTTTGTTTCTACATTCTGTTTTATATATAGTAAACAATAGTCAAGGGACAGACATACATGTGGGATTTACCCAGTATGTGTGTGAGCAGCACAACCAGAGATACATACATCCCTAAGCCCAACAAGAGGCTAAAGACTTGGCTAATTCATTCCCTCACTAACCATTATTTCCTATGACACAAGGTACTCTTTTGCAAGGTACGTATGTCCACTTTTGAAAGGAAGTCAATTGATATTCAAATAAGTTGACTGCAGAGGTGAAAAGATTGTCAGTAATGAAGAACAGGTGGACAACATCAAAATTGTATCCTCACAGCAGACAAATGTCAGAAGAGTCAAAATTATACAAAAATATGTTTAGAAATATATCATTTTCCCCCAATGCAAGGGAGGGAGAAATAAAGTAGTTAATGGCCTGGAATTTGCGGTGGGTAATAACAGCGAATGAACAGCGTTCGCTGTTATTACCCCTTTGATACTGACTGCAACTTCAGGGTACAGCGCATGCTCATCCTAACGCAGAAATCCTGAAAGTGCGGTCAGTCATTCACCGCTCTAACACTGGCTGCGCTGTGGCCCCCACAGCCGGCAATCCGTGTAGTCAGGGAAACTGATGAAAACTTTGGCTCTTCCACGGTAATATTGCAGTTAAATAACCCT
Organism: Squalus acanthias; assembly: GCA_030390025.1. Taxonomy (NCBI): domain Eukaryota; kingdom Metazoa; phylum Chordata; class Chondrichthyes; order Squaliformes; family Squalidae; genus Squalus; species Squalus acanthias. Next base: position 207,767,730 of record CM059425.1, read on the forward strand.
TTTGGATTAGGTGTAACTGGGGTTTTAGCAGCGCATTGACTGCTAAACAAACGTTACGACCCTGAAAAACTAATTTTCATTTTGTGGAGTGTCAAATTTATCCATTTTAATAAAAATTAAAATTAAGAAACTTAATTTTCTTTAATTTTTCTAAAAAGGTTTGTTCATCTTTATTTCAGGTTTACCTTTCCCCATGTGAGAGCCCCAATCTTTGTTTTGCTCTCTAATATTTTTCAAAAGTTAGAATCAAAGGAGCTTACTCACTTTCTGGTTCTCAGTCTGTGAGAATTCTGCAAAATTCAGACCGATGTATATATGACTTAATTTGTTAAGTTTTGCAAGCTAATAGCTCAAACGTGCGAGTAGATTTGCACTGAATATTTTGAGAAAGTCAACAGTTCCACACAGTTGCTTACAGCCACACTACATTACCAAATTATAAACTCTAAAATGCCTTTATGCCAATAGTTCAGATCTAATCAGTTATTTGGCACTGGTCACCTATCCAATAACAAGACTTTTACTCCGGTGCTTTTTAATTTGCCACTGACAATAAGTTAAATCATCCCATGGGAAGTTATTCTCTTTTAAACTTACACCACTAGATCATCTTCGTCTCTTCTTCTTAGGCAGTCCCTCGGAACCGAGGATGACTTGCTTCCACATTAAAAGTGAGTTCTCAGGTGACTGATGAGTCCAAATTATAACTAAATAGAGGAAATTAGACAGCTAACCTATTCAAATGAGCATGTTTTGCTCTCGTTAAAAGGTAGAAAATGGTGACTAAACAAAAAGCACAACACAAACCACATGTAACTAACGCTCCAGTCATATAACATGTTGGCACTGATGCAGCGCAATGTTTGACACCAAAACAGTACGAAATTAGCAGTTTGACCTCGGTAGCTAAAACCAGCAACTGATGTTACTTTGCCAATCACATCCACTAAAGCATAACTGCAGCAGACATTTCAATCTAAACTTTACAGTTTAAAAAGTGCTCAGATAGGCTGCTGCATTGGCTTTAAATTTCTACTGTCCAAAAACAGCTGACAATCCTAATAGTTGTTACAATATGAGCAATTCTAGATACTTTTTCTTGCATCCAACAAAAAAGTCAGTTCCCATAATTGAATGAAGTGACGCAGAACTTTGTGCGACAATAGACCCATTTGTTGTCTCTATATTACATGTACAATTTTCCCTGCACAGCCATGTCACTTTAAAAGACAATTATTGTCAGTCATGCCAGACATTTTTGTAACAGACCATCGAGCAGGTTTATTCAGAGATAGAGGGGCCATTTATCAGCATGAAGGAGGCAGTAGATCGGAAAAAAAACCACTGCAATCTTTGAGCAGGCCTCAACTTAGGGAGCTGGTGCTCCCACCAAAAACAGAGAGAAGCTTAATAACTTTATTTAAATGAGGATCCTAGGACGCGAGTAGGACCCAGACAGCTGCTTTACTGGCAGGAGACATGATGCTTCGATCTTTTGCCAATCTTCTCTCTCTCCCTCTCTTTGTCCGAACATAGCAAGCGAGAGGCCACTGCTTGGGAACAAGGGCTACCCCCCTGTACATGAGGCTCATGGCTCCTCTCAGAAACACACACTCACCTGCCAATCTGTGCTACAACCAGATCCACGGGTGGACCTAGCAAGCCAGCGAGTGGATCCACGGGTGGACTAGAGCCCTCATCAAGCCTCAGCAACACTCAACTGCTTGCACACATCTTGCACTGGATACAGCAAAGGCTATGGGCCCTGACAACATCCCGGTTGTCGTGCTGAAGACTTGTGCTCCAGAACAGCCGTGCCTCTAGCCAAGCTGTTCCAGTACAGCTACAACACTGGCATCTACCCAACAACGTGGAAAGCTGCCCAGTATGTCCTATCCACAAAAAGCAGGATAAATCCAATCCGGCCAATTACCGCCCCATCAGTCTACTCTCAATCATCAGCAAAGTGATGGAAGGTGTCATCGACAGTGCTATCAAGCGGCACTTACTCACCAATAACCTGCTCACTGATGCCCAGTTTGGATTCCGCCAAGATCACTCTGCTCCCGACCTCATTACAGCCTTGGTCCAAACATGGACAAAGGTGCTGAATTCCAGAGGTGAGGTGAGAGTGACTGCCCTTGACATCAAGGCAGCATTTGACCGAGTGAGGCATGAAGGAGCCCTAGTAAAACTGAAGTCAATGGGAATCGGAGGGGAAACCGTTCCACTGGCTGGAGTCATACCTAGCACAAAGGAAGATGGTTGTGGTGATTGAAGGTCAATCATCACAGCCCCAGGACATCGCTGAACAAGTTCCTCAGGGCAGTGTCCTAGGCCCAACCATCTTCAGCTGCTTCATCAATGACCTTCCCTCCAACATAAGGTCAGAAGTGGGGATGTTCGCCGATGACTGCAGTGTTCAGTGCCATTCACAACTCCTCAGATAATGAAGCAGTCCATGCCCGCATGCAACAAGACCTGGATGACGTTCAGGCTTGGGCTGATAAGTGGCAGGTAACATTCACGCCACACAAGTGCCAAGCAATGACTATCTCCAACAAGCAAGAGTCTAACCACCGCCCCTTGACATTCAATCACATTACCATCGCCGAATCCCCCACCATCAACATCCTGGGGGTCACCATTGAACAGTAACTTAACTGGACCAGCCACATAAATACTGTGGCAACAAGAGCAGGTCAGAGGCTAGGTATTCTGCAGCGAGTGTCTCACCTCCTGACTCCCCAAAGCCTTTCTACCATCTACAAGGCACAAGTAAGGAGTGTGATGGAATACTCTCCACTTGCCTGGATGAGTGCAGCTCCAACAACACAAGAAGTTCGACACCATCCAGGACAAAGCAGCCCGCTTGATTGGCACCCCATCCACCACCTTAAACATTCACTCCCTCCACCACCTTAAACATTCACTCCCTCCACCACCGGCGCACTGTGGCTGCAGTGTGTACCATCTACAAGATGCGCTGCAGCAACTCGCCAAGGCTTCTTTGGCAGCACCTCCCACCCCGCAACCTCTTCCACCTAGAAGGACAAGGGCAGCAGGTGCATGGGAACACCATCACCTCCAAGTTCCCCTCCAAGTCACACCATCCTGACTTAGAAGTATATCGCCGATCCTTCATCGTCGCTGGGTCAAAATCCTGGAACTCCCTCCCTAACAACACTGTGGGAGTACCTTCACCACACGGACTGCAGCGGTTCAAGGAGGCGGCTCATCACCACCTTCTCAAGGGCAATTAGTGATGGGCAATAAATGCTGGCCTTGCCAGCGACGCCCATATCACATAAATGAATTTAAAAAAACAAGGCTTCCTCTAATACAACTCAGAACAAGTGTTCTGTATCATTGTGGTTTGCTGCATGCTGCATAACTTTGTTCTGCAACGGAGACAACGCAGAGCCACCATCAAATGAGGACCTTCAACCAGATGACGAAGATGATACAGACAACAACTAGGATGGCAAAGAAGTGGGAGGGAACCAACAACAGCCTGCAGCCAGTGTTCTTCAGCAGCAGCAGCTCACTGAACAACGCTTCAACTAAACGATCTCTGACCCTCTGCATTAACACTCATATCCAACATCTGTCCCAGTCTTTCCACCCTCCAATAAGCTACTTCTGCCCAAAGCCCAATATTGATATATATGTTACCTGACATTGCAGATCACCAGCTACTACAGAAACATGCTGCACAAAGATTTCAAAAAGGTTTATAATTTTACTGGCTTACACAAATGCCGAGATACTAATTACCATCCAGGAGTGAGCCCCCTAATACCTTTCAGGTGATCTCTTACCTACTCTACTACTCCTATGAGAGTGGCTTCAGCATGACAGGTGGAAGACTGCTGTGGCTCAGATGAGAGCTCGAAATACTCATGTTTGGCAACTTCTAGAAGCTTGGCCCAAAGAAGATCCAGCTGCAGGCCGCACTTCTCAGTTCTGATGAAAGGTCATCGACCTGAAACGTTAACTCTCTTTCTCTCTCCACGGATGCTGCCTGGCCTGCTGAGTTTTTCCAGCGTTTTCTGTTGTTATTTCTTCTCAGTGACTGCCAGGGCAGTCTAGCCCAGGCAGCTTTCTGGCAATGGGGCAGGCATTGAGGGGATGGCAAAGGTGCAGATATCATGAGAGGGAGCAACATATTCCACACCCATTGCACAATTGCCCCTGCTGGGGCCCCTATGCATTCGGTTTTCACAACCTGTCCAAAGCACAGTAGATGGTGGAGCTGAGAGCTGGCACAGCACTCGTATGAGCATTCCTGAGAGATGCCACTTCTGGTGTCACAGACTCCTGCAAGGAAGGCCCAGCTGCAGCATCCTTTGAGGTGCAGAGCTAAGTTATAAAGCATGCAGCAAACCATTATGATACGGAACACTCCCTGTGAGTTGTATTTGAGGAAACCACCAGACCTGTGCAAGCAGTGGAATGTTGTTTAAGCACTCCATTAATCTATTTGATAAGGGCTCGAGTCAACCCGTGGATCTGTTTGTAAAGAAAGAAAGACTTACATTTATATAGCGCCTTCCACGACCGCCGGACGTCTCAAAACACTTTACAGCCAATGAAGTACTTTTGGAATGTAGCCACTGTTGAAATGTGGGAAACGCGGCAGCCAATTTGCGCACAGCAAGCTCCCACCAACAGCAATGTGATAATAACCAAGTAATCTGTTTTTGTTATGTTGATTGAGGGATAAATATTGGCCAGGACACATAATAAGAACATAAGAAATAGGAGCAGGAGTAGGCCATTTGGCCCTTCGAGCCTGCTCCGCCATTCAATAAGATCATGGCTGATCTTCTACCTCATCTCCACTTTCCTGCACTATCCCCATATCCCTCAATTCACTTAATATTCAAAAATCTATCGCTCTCTGTCTTGAATATACTCAACGACTGAGCCTCCACAGCCCTCTAGGGTAGAGAATTCCAAAGATTCACCACCCTCTGAGTGAAGAAATTTCTCCTCATCTCAGTCCTAAATAGCCAACCCCTTATTCTGAGACGGTGATCCCTAGCTCTAGACTCCCAAGCCAGAGGAAACATCCTCCCTGCATCTACCCTGTCAAGCCCTGTATGAATTTTGTATGTTTCAATGAGATCACCTCTCATTCTTCTAAACTCTAGAGAATATAGGCCTAGTCTACTCAATCTGTCCTCATAGGACAATCCCCCCATCCCAGGAACCAGTCTGGTGAACCTTTGTTGCATTCCCTCTATGGCAAGTATATCCTTCCTTAGTAAGGAGACCAAAACTGTACACAATACTCCAGGTGTGGTCTCACCAGGGCCCTATATAATTGCAGTAAGACGTCTTTATTCTTCTACTCAAATCCTCTTATAATAAAGGCCAACATACCATTTGCTTTCCTAATTGCTTGCTGTACCTGCATGTTAACTTTCAGTGATTCGTGTACAAGGACCCCCAGGTCCCTCTGAACACCAACATTTCCCAATCTCTCATCATTTAAAAAATACTCTGCTTTTGTATTTTTCCTACCAAAGTGGATAACTTCACATTTCTCCACATTATATTCCATTTGCCATGTTCTTGCCCACTCACTTAGCCTGTCTATATCCCCTTGAAGCCTCCTTGCATCCTTCGCACAACTTACATTCCCACCCAGCTTTGTATCATCAGCAAACTTGGATATATTACATTTGGTCCCCTCATCCAAATCATTGATGTAGATTGTAAATAGCAAGGATTGTGCAAGCACTGATCCTTGCGGTACCCCACTAGTTACAGCCTGCCAACCCGAAAATGACCCGTTTATTCCTACTCTCTGTTTTCTGTCCGTTAATCAATCCATGCTGGTATATTACCCCCAATCCCATGAACCCTAATTTTGTTTCATAACCTCTTGGGTGGCACCTTATCGAATGCCTTCTGAAAATCCAAATACACCACATCCACTGGTTCCCCCTTATCTATTCTGCTAGTTACAATCTCAAAAAGCTCCAACAGATTTGTCAAAAACAATTTCCCTTTCATAAATCCGTGTTGACTCTGCCCAATCCTATTATTATTTTCAAAGTGCCCTGTTACCACATCCTTAGCATTTTCCCTACTACTGATGTCAGGCTAACTGGTCTGTAGTTCCCCATTTTCTCTCTCCCTCCTTTCTTAAATAGTGGGGTTACATTTGCTACCTTCTAATCCGCGGGAACCATTCTAGAATCTATGGAATTTTGGAAAATGACAACCAATGCATCCACTATCTCTAAAGCCAACTCTTTCAAAACCCCAGGATGTAGGCCATCCGGTCCAGGGGATTTATCAGCTTTCAGTCCCATTAATTTCTCCAGACACCGGGGATTACTTCCCTGCTCTTCTTCGAAATAGTGTTTAACGTCTCATCCTAAAGAGGGCACCTCTTACAGTACAGCACTCCTTCAGCACTGCACTGGAGTGTCAGCCTAGATTTAAGTGCTCAAGTCCCTGGAGTGGGACTTGAGCCCACAACCTTCTGACTCAGAGGCAAGTGTGCTACCTACTGAGCCACAGCTGACACTGTAGTGCAGTTTGGCAGGTGAACATGGGTTTCTGAGGTGCATGCTCCATGGTTGACTGCAGAGTGTTGATACCATGTGCCAGAACCTCACACAAGTTGTGAGCGGTGACCTTCGCCATCGCCTACATTTGCCAGTAACTCCCTAGCAGGCTATCCAATACATTGAGCTGGTGCACAGAAAACGTTTTTCCTTGAAGGAAAATCTGCATCGCTGTCCTCTTCAGTGGAGCTAGGACCTGAGGTTACCCTCAGACAAGCTGTTTCCTGGGCTATCCTTTCCACTTGTACCTTCTCCTACGCATTTGTGCTGAGCGAATTACCCTGTGCAGAACCCTCTAACTCTATCTATATCGCAGCAAGTGCAGATCTCTGTGCTGGTGCTTGGGAAGGTATGAGTAAGTGACAGTGCATCTTCGGAAGTGTGGTCCCCACCCCCTCCATCTGTGCAGTTGCAGAGCCGGAGTAGTTGGAAGGGCCTAAAAAAAAAGGGACAAAGGTTGGGATGTAATGGCAAGGGTAAGCAGTAGCTGTGAAATGCAGTCCCGGGGCATGCATGAGACAGGTGGAAAAAGTAAAAGGGAAAATGGCCAAACACTTGGCTGTGCGTGGCCTCCAGCCTTACCATCTCCAACGCCACGTATCCTCCCTCTGCCAATGTTATCAATGACGGCATCCTCTACTGGAGTGAGAGTTTACAACATGGCTGCACTTTCCCCAGTTCTTCCAGTCAACTCAGCCACCTCCATGCAAACATGCTGACTTATTTGGCTTGGCACCATTCTGCCAGCTGAGGGAAACAGTACCTCTTTCCTGGCTCTGGCTTGTTTACGAAGCATTTCCACAGCAATATCTGGAACTCGGGATGCTCTGGTCATCGACATTGTGCCTGCTGCTCCAGAAATACATCATACATCAGCAATGAAAATTCCATCTTCCTTTTGAGATGCGTAGGCTGGCTTTAAGAAGCAGCATGCCCACTAAATTACAAATCCTGCCTTTAAGCAGGATGATTAGCACTGGCAGCTCACCACTTAAATTTAAATAAGGCCCAATCACGAAAAATGATCGGGCATCCTGGCCATGTCATTGGGGACAAAGCGGACAGCTTACCTACAGCCCACCCGATATACACCACACATGAAAAGCGACCCCAGAGAGTCATTTCCTGAAGCAAATAGCAATAGACAGAAACGCACGTCCAACTTTTCAATACTAGGATCCAGCCTACATAACAGCTGCCATCCACATCAGTTACCTAGATATAGCTGCAGTAAATCCAAACAACAGAACTTGAAGCCCGCTTATGAAAGGGTTAAACAAACAAGTCAGTGGAGTTCATTTCATTGGCTATTCTTTGCTGACCTTTATAAAAAAAAAATTAAACAAACGCTTCCCAGAAGTGGAACCAGTTTCCTACCGATTACAATCTCTCACAGAATTATGTAGGTATACCTACCTAGAATTGCACATTACCAGAATTTGTTGCGGCGAGGTCAAAACCATAGCTAACTGGTACATCAAAAGACAGATTTGTATATCCAAAAAACCCTTCGAAATACAGTCTTGCCTTTGAGAAGTCAGTCTCCAAGACAGAGATGGACAGGGAACTCCATAGCACATGCAAAAAGAATGCCATTGGCCACATGTGGTGTTTAACAAGTGCTGTCTTTGTTAGGGCTATTCCAGTTAAATTATATTGTGGGTTAGGTTGATTTGGCTATGATAAATTGACCCTTAGTGTTAGGGGGGATTAAATATGTGGGGTTATGGGGATAGGATGGGATATGTTAGGGGGAATTAAATACGTGGGGTTACGGGGGTAGGGTGGGATATGTGTACTGTGGGGATTAAAGCAGGGACAGGGTACTGGATTTGGATGATCAGCCATGATCGTATTGAATGGCGGAGCAGGCTCGACGGGCCGAATGGCCTACTCCTGCTCCTAGATTCTATGTTTCTATGTTTCTATGTTAATGTATAGCTCAGTAATATGTCCAACACATTGGTGTGCTTGCTGATCATTTACTCAGACACATACATGAATTAGTAATCAACTGTACTGACTTGACTGACTTTTTTCTTGTATATACTTCATGCGCTGCCGAAAGCATTGAAGCCATTCGCTCAGCAGGAAATAACAGGCCCCAATTTGAAGGTATTATTTTTCTTACAAGAACCTTTTGTTTTACGTTACAAAATGTAGCAGAGAGAGAAAATCCTGAAATATTAAATTCCTTTAGTGCAGTGGAGCAGGAATCCTGATCTCTGCAGACCTGCACTCTTGACTCCATTGGAGTACCTGGGGGTCAGGTAGGGTTACATAATTTAAATAAATCAGACAGATACCCACACCAGTTTGAGTGCATCTTGGGCATCGCTTGGGGTGGGGGGGGCAAAGAGGAAGATGTGGCATTGCATATATCCTCAGGGCAGAAATTGACAGGACCAGAAAAAAATGTGATTAAAACTTTGAAATGCCAACCCCTTCATCAAATGGCTGATTTATTCTGTGCAGCATTGCTTCTTCTGTGGTGTTCTAAGCCAATACCCAGGCCTGGAAACACACATCACCCCCCCCCCCCGCCCCCACCATCCCACAGGTCTCGCCTTCTCCATGGCATTAATGGGGACGGATAGGTAGATAACTAGCATTTGAGTGCTGCCTGATATCCTCTCCCAACTCGAACCCTGTCCCAGGCCCCATGGAAAGTCGGGGTCAGTCTTTTAGGACTTGAAACCAATTTCCAGTCAGAGTCTACTAACTTTAGAAATTTCAATAACAGTCAGACCAGTGGGTAGACCTGTGTGCATGTGGTTTAAGTATGTGCTTACAGAGTTCTGCTTTCTTTGCTTTGAGATGGTCTTAATGGCTATGCCTGACTGCTTGCAACATTCTCAGAAAGGCTCCAGATACTTGGAATAGGAGACTGACTTGTTTGGGTCAGCGACGCAATATATTAGAACAATTAAATTCTTGGAAGCAAAGTAATAACTACAACAGAGGTAGCTAAAATAAATGGGTTATCAAAATAAAGAAAAAGTAAAAGTTTCCAAAGTTTTTTTTCCAACTAGCAGAGATGCAAATCAACACATGGTTGATTTAAAATAGTGGGCGAGGTTCAAATCAGTGCACAATAATAAACAGTCATCAGAGGGAAAACCCAGCAACGTGGCCAGAAAAATGTAAAAGTATTTCATATCGTCCCACTCCCTTTCAAAACTGCTGTCATCAATCCCCTTCTCAAAAAAAAAAAATCTACCCTTGACTTCCCTGTCCTGATAAACTACCGCCCCATCTCCAACCTCTCTCTCTACTCTGAAGTCCTTGACGGTGTTGTTGATTCCCAAATTCGTGCCCAACTTTCCTGCAACTCCATATTTGAATCTCTCCAATCAGTTTCAAGTCCGCAACAGCATTCGAATGGCCCTAATCAGTCACAAATGACATCCTCTGTGACTGTAGTACATTTTTCCTCCTCGTCCTCTCTGCAGCCTATGACACAGTCAACCGCACCTCCGTTGTCCAGGTCCGCAGGAACGCCCTTGGTTGGTTTCACTCTTAACGATACAATCATAGCCAGAGCAACTTGGAAGTGAATGGGTGACCACCAGGCAGAGTAAGAGGTGCAGGCAGGTAGTGCAGGGGTCCCCTGTGGCCATCCCCCTCTCAAACAGATATACCACTTTGGATGCTGTTGGGGGGGGATGACTTATCAGAGGAAGGCGGCAGCAGCCAACTTCCTGGCACCATGGGTGGCTCTGCTGCACAGGCTGGGAGGAAAAAGTGTGGAAGAGCTACAGTGATAGGGGATTCAATTGTAAGGGGAATAGATAGGCGTTTCTGCGGCCGCAATCGAGACTCCAGGATGGTGTGTTGCCTCCCTGGTGCAAGGGTCAAGGACGTCTCGGAGCGGCTACAGAACACTTTGGAGGGGGAGGGCGAACAGCCAGTTGTCGTGGTGCACATAGGCATCAACGATATAGGTAAAAAAACGGGATGAGGTCCTAAAAGCAGAATATAGGGAGTTAGGAGGTAAATTAAAAAAGAGGACCTCAAAGGTAGTAATCTCAGGATTGTTACCAGTGCCACGTGCTAGTCAGAGTAGAAATAGGAGGATATTTCAAATGAATACGTGGCTAGAGGAATGGTGCAAGGGGGAGGGATTCAAATTCCTTGGACATTGGAACCGGTTCTGGGGGAGGTGGGACCAGTACAAACGGGACGGTCTGCACCTGGGCAGGGCTGGGACCGATGTCCTAGGGGGAGTGTTTGCTAGTGCTGTTGGGGAGGGTTTAAACTAAAGTGGCCGGGGGTTGGGAACCTGAGCAGGGAGACAGAGGAAAGGGAAATAAGGATAAAAGCTAAAGACAGGAAGGAGAAAAACAAAAGTAGAAGGCAAAGAACTCAACGGTTTAAATCAAACATGGTCACAGTAAATAATAATTCATATAGGTCTGAGAGCGTTAAAAATACAAGCCTGAAGGCTTTGTGTCTTAATGCAAGGAGCATTCGGAACAAGGTGGATGAATTAGCTGCGCAAATAGAGGTAAATGAATACGATTTGATTGGGATTACAGAAACATGGCTCCAGGGTGGCCAAGGCTGGGAACTCAACATCCAGGGTTATTCAATATTTAGGAAAGATAGGCAAAAAAGAAAGGGAGGTGGGGTAGCATTGCTGGTTAAAGAGGGGATTAACACAATTGAAAGGAAGGATATTAGCTCTGATGATGCGGAATCTGTATGGGTAGAACTGAGAAATAACAAGGGGCAGAAAACGTTAGTGGGAGTGGTATATAGACCTCCAAACAGTAATACGGAGGTTGGGGACAGCATTAAAAGGGAAATTAGAGAAGCATGCAGTAAGGGCACAGCAGTCATCATGGGTGACTTTAATTTACATATAGATTGGGCTAACCAAATTAGTAAAAATACTGTGGAGGAGGAATTCCTAGAATGTTTACGAGATGGTTTTCTGGAACAATATGTCGAGGAACCAACCAGAGATCAGGCCATCTTAGACTGGGTATTATGCAACGAGAAAGGATTAATTAGCAATCTTGTTGTACGAGGCCCCTTGGGTCAGAGTGATCATAATATGATAGAATTCTTCATTAGGATGGAGAGTGAAGTAGTTGAATCAGAGACTAGGGTCCTGAATTTAAATAAAGGAAACTACGATGGTATGAGGCGCGAATTGGGTAGGATTGATTGGGGAATGTCACTCAAGGGGTTGACGGTGGATAGGCAATGGCAAACATTCAAAGACTGCATGGATGAACTACAGAATTTGTACATCCCAGTGTGGCATAAGAATAAAACAAAAAGGGTGACTCAACCGTGGCTAACAAGGGAAATTAGGGATAGCATAAGATCCAAGGAGAGGGCATATAAATTGGCCAGAAAAAGCGGTAGCCCTGAGGATTGGGAGCAGTTTAGGATTCAACAAAGGAGGACAAAGGGATTAATTAAGAAGGGGAAATAGAATATGAAAGTAAGCTTGCTGGGAACATAAAAACTGACTGTAAGAGCTTTTATAGATATGTGAAGAGAAAAAGATTAGTGAAATCAAGTGTAGGTCCCTTGCAGTCAGAAGCGGGGGAAGTTATAATGGGGAACAAAGAAATGGCAGCCCAATTAAATGCATATTTTGGTTCTGTCTTCACAAAGGAGGACACAAATAACCTCCCAGAGATGTTGGAGAACATACGGTCTGATGAAAGGGAGGAACTGAAAGAAATCAGTATTTGCAGGGAAATGGTGTTAGGGAAATTGACGGTATTGAAGGCCGATAAATCCCCAGGGCCTGATAATCTACATCCTAGGGTACTTCAGGAAGTGGCCCTAGAAATAGTAGATGCATTGCTGATCATCTTCCAACATTCGATGGAATCTGGAACTGTACCCATGGATTGGAGGGTAGCTAATGTTACCCCACTATTCAAAAAGGGTGGTAGAGAGAAAGCGGGGAATTACAGACCGATAAGCCTGACATTGGTAGTGGGGAAAATGCTAGAGTCCATTATAAAGGATGTAATAGCTGAGCATTTGAAAAACAGTGACAGGATCGGACAAAGTCAACATGGATTTACAAAAGGTAAATCGTGCTTGACTAATCTCCTGGAATTTTTTGAGGATGTAACTGGGAAAATAGATAAGGGAGAACCAGTAGATGTGGTGTATTCGGACTTTCAAAAGGCTTTCGATAAGGTCCCGCATAAGAGATTAGCGGGTAAAGTTAAGGCACATGGGATTGGGGGCAAGGTATTGACTTGGATAGAGAACTGGTTGGCGGACAGAAAGCAGAGAGTAGGAATTAATGGGTCTTTTTCCGAGTGGCAAGCAGTGACTAGTGGGGTACCGCAGGGATCGGTCCTTGGACCCCAGCTATTCACAATATACATTAATGATCTAGATAAGGGAATTAAATGTAATATCTCCAAGTTTGCAGATGACACAAAGCTGGGTGGGAGTGTGTGCAGCGAGGAGGATAGCGAGAAACTCCAGGATGATCTGGACAGGTTGGGTGAGTGGGCAGAAGCGTGGCAGATGCAATATAACGTGGATAAGTGCGAGGTTATCCACTTTGGTGTCAAAAACAGAAAGGCAGACTATTATCTGAATGGCAATAGATTGGGAGAAGGGGAAGTGCAATGAGACCTGGGTGTCCTTGTGCACCAGTCGCTGAAAGTAAGCATGCAGGTGCAGCAGGCGGTGAAGAAGGCAAATGGTATGTTGGCCTTCATAGCGAAAGGGTTTGAGTACAGGAACAAGGATGTCTTGCTGCAGTTGTCCAGGGCCTTGGTGAGACCACACCTTGAGTACTGTGTGCAGTTTTGGTCGCCTTATCTGAGGAAGGATGTTCTTGCCATGGAAAGAGTTCAGCGAAGATTCACAAGGCTGATACCTGGGATGGCAGGAATGACATATGAGGAGAGATTGGGTCGATTGGGCTTATACTCACTGGAGTATAGAAGAATGAGAGGGGATCTCATCGAAACATATAAAATTCTGACAGGTCTGGACAAACTAGATGCAGGAAGAATGTTCCCGATGGTCGGAGAGTCCAGAACCAGGGGTCATAATCTACGGATAACGGGTAAACCATTTAGGACAGAAATGAGGAAGAATTTCTTCACCCAGAGAGTGGTGAACCTGTGGAATTCTCTACCACAGAAGGTAGTTGAGGCGAAGTCATTAAATATATTCAAGGATGAGTTAGATATATTTCTTAAAGCTAAAGGTATCAAGGGATATGGGGAGAAGGCAGGTACAGGGTACTGAGTTTAGATGATCAGCCATGATCTCATCGAATGGCGGAGCAGGCTCGAGGGGCCGAATGGCCTACTCCTGCTCCTATCTTCTATGTTTCTATGTTAACAATCAGTTCTCTTCCTGCCTCAGCACTGTTGCCTCTGGAATCTCCCACAGTTCTATGCTTGGCCCCCTCCTCCTCAGCTGCAAGCCGCCCCATGCCATCATCTGAAGACATGCGGTCAGCCTCCATGTGTACGCTGATGACACCCAGCTCTGCCTCTCCATCTCTTTTCTCGACCCTTGCGCCGCCTCTGTATTGTCATACTCCTTTTCTAACATCCAGTCTTGGATGAGCTGCAATTTCCTCAAGTTAAACAGTGGGAAGACTGAAGCCATTGGGGGAAAAATTTGGTTGCTTTGCACCTCGTTTGCGCCCCACAGGGGCGCTAAGGGGTCACAAAGCAGCTAGCACCCGGGCACGGTGCCGCTAACGCCTCCCGCAAAATTCAGCAGGAGGTTAGCAGCAGCGGTAGCGCCCCGCCTCTGGCGATGACGTCATCGTCGTGCACAGCACCCCGCTCACAAACTTGGCTCGCGCCCCCTGATCTACCACCGGATGCTATGTCCGACAGGGTCAGGGTGGTGTTATTGCGGCTGGGGCAGCGTAAATTGCAGGTGCCGAGCGGCCATTTTTTTGGGCCGCCTGCCAGCACCTGCCCCCTCTGGCCTCTTCTTGCGGGGTGCCGGCCGCGATCAGTCAGCCTGGCACTCCTAGAGTGCCGGGCTCTTTTGCCGGCACCCCGCTCTCCGGTGGTCCAGCAGGGCCCCAGTGCGCGCTGCGCTAGGCCCCTCCCCTTTAATCAGCATGTGGTGCCGCTGCACGTAGCGCCACGATATTCAATGGGAGCGCCCCAAGAGGGAGGGGGAGCGCTTCCAGTAGCACCCCGCCTCCTGCTTGGGGCGCTACCATTGAATTTCGGGCGCGGGGTGCTAACTTTTTCGGGGTGCTAAAAGTAGTGCCCCGGCAAAGTTATCGGCCCAAAGGGGGCGCGAGCCAATTTTCCCCATATTGTCTTTTCTTCCCCCCACAAACAAACTCTGTACCCTTGCCACCAACTCCAGCCCCCTCCCCAGCCACTGACTCAGGTTGAACAAGATTGTTGGCAATCTCTGCATCCTATTCAACCATAAACTGAACTTTCAACCTCATACTTCCTCCATCACAAACACTATCTACTTCTACCTCCGTATCATCTCCCACCTCTGCCCCTACCTCAGCCCAGCTGCCACTGAAAATTTCATCATTGCTTTGTCACTTCCAAACTCGACTATTCCAATGCTCTCCTAGACAACCTCACAGCCGCCTCCTTCATTTTCAGCTCATCCAAAACTCTGCTGCCCATATCCTATCCCACACCAAGTATCGCTCACACATCACCACCTGTCCTTGCTGACCTGGTT
This sequence comes from Squalus acanthias, assembly GCA_030390025.1. NCBI lineage: Eukaryota > Metazoa > Chordata > Chondrichthyes > Squaliformes > Squalidae > Squalus > Squalus acanthias. The sequence continues at coordinate 207,782,993 of CM059425.1, forward strand.
CCTGGTCCCCTTCAGTTTAAAATTCTCATCAGTTTGTTTAAATATCTTCATGGCCTCGCCCCTCCCCTTCTCTATAGCCTCCTCCTGGCCTTCAACACCTCCCCGCCCCAGAAATCTGGTTCCACCAACTCTGGCCTCTTGTGCATCCACATTCCTCTTCAACCTACCATTGAGAGTTGCGCAGTGAGCTCTCTAGACACTATGCTCTGGCCTTCTCTCCTTAAACCTCTGCACCTCCTTCAAGACCCACCCCTTTGACCAAGCTTTTCATCACCCCTCCTAATAACTCCTTTATTTGACTTGACTTCCAATTTTGTCCAAGTATGCCACTGAAGTGCCTGGGGACATGTTTCTATGTTAATAGCACTATATAAATGTAAGTTGTTGTAAGTGAGGAAGCCAACATGACTTGACTTTTCAGATGGTAGTCAATGACAAATATACTATTTAAGTAAATTTATATACAGTTCAGGATGGCCGGAATGTAAATTAATAAGAAAAAGCTTTTTTCCCCCACTTAGGTTCTACCTACTCTCAAATCATCTATCTAAATTGCATAATACTTTTTTCAGCACCATATACAGACTAACCCTAAAAAATAAGCCTTAGTTGCAGCTGCATAGAGTAGCTTTTAATAATTTATCAAATGCAATTATTTTTGCAGTTACCAGTAATAGTAATTATGTGCAACCTAAATTAAGTTTGTTTTTTCAACCATGACCCTTTTCATGTGATGTTTTTCTTATGATAGCATCTAATATCTGATGCAACAAACCAGACTGCAGTGCTCAAAATGACAAATATAACTTCCGGCAGTTTGCTGCAGCTTCCTGATAACACAATCTTTGCCCACTTTTATGACATTTCACGTCTGCTTTCAGTATTTTTTTCCCCAAATAATCTTAATTTTAATTAAAGCATTGTATGGGCCTAACTTGTTGAATTCTCTGTCAGACTCAAACGTACTTCTATCTCGGTCATTGGTTCCAACATAGACCACAAACTGTTAGAGCAACTACACATGGCACTATGGCAGCGGGGGAAGCAAATTCAATCCTCCATGATGTTAAATGACTGATCTTAGTTACATGGTTGTGGGGAGGCCAGGAGCCTCCTCGCAGGAAGGAGGAAGCTTTGATGCAGTCATTCGAAGTTGTCTCTTAGCAATTGGCTACATTGATGGAAGCTTAGAATCAGGTGACCTGCCTGGTGTCTCAGCACAGATGGCGAATGGCCCAGCAGATCAGGGCTTTGTAGTGAAAAAGAGAGACATACATACCTACAAAAATATTTGAAACACTGATGTTGCTCATGGTAAATCAGATGATACTCTATTTTGTAATAACAGAGGCATTATAACAGGTAATGCACAATGTATTATCCTGTTGCTAAGTTGGACAATCGTAGTTTCTTCATTGTTTGAATGGATGTGATTTTTACATAACACAGGATTGCTTGTTCAATGCTTCTGGGGTGTCACTTGCTCTACATTGCACAGGTAATGTCCTAAACTTGCCTGTTGAGATGCAATTGGCTGTTCCCCTCCAGAAAAGGGAGCAGCATACTTGATTCTCAGTTCATTTTGATCGACAGCTACAGAATCTAACTAGGTGATACACATTTCCTCTTCATTCAGCATTCTTCACACACTACAGTAGCATGATAAAGTAGTATCAGCTAGGAGGAAAGAGGCTCACAAGGCGGTTTCAACACTGCTGAAAGAACAATTAAGTCAGAGGTAGGATTCTTTGGAGGTTAAGGCTAGGAAATAATGCTTTGTATTTCTCAGGAGCAACTGACCTGTATCAACTACTGTTCACATAGAACCCTTCATTACTACCACCTAGATCTGCACCTACAATAGCTCCTTGGGCCTCCATGCTCACTGCAATGGCCGTTCTATTTGTCACAGGCTAGCCCCCGTGGCTCTCCACTACCAGTGACAGCTGGGTATAAATCTATTGCTCCAGCACCAAATATTTACAAGGCTAGTTGATTTGACCGCTGAGTTGTAACACTCCTTCATGGTCCTGAGCAATAATGTAGCAATGAAAAGCAATGAGACTCGTGGGAGCTTCTATAGCCAGGTGTATAAGCAGCCTTTTTTTACAATTGTGCCAGGGAGTCTAAAATGGTATATTGCCTCCCTGGTGCTGGGGAGAAAGACATCAAGGAACAGGTGGCAAAGCTTCTCAGTAGTCTGGTTCCACAAGCACCAACAGCCATCTAGCACCTCACCAAGGTGGCTATTCTTCATACAGGCAGGGTGTGTCAGCAGGTTACTAGTCACTGGGTAGAAAGTGGCATTACACCTGCTCTTCCCTAACATTCACACAAGTGCATTTGTCAGCCAGGTTCAATGTATAGCAATCAGGAGCAGGAACTAAGGTCAATTTTTCCCTCCCAGGAGAAGACTCTGAGGCCAGTTGTAGTGTTCTGCTGCTCCTTCAGCTAAGATCAACTAAATTAACCGCCGGGATCAAACCTGGCACCTTCCTGGCCTATATGGTTCAGTACATTTACTCACTGAGCCATTAGGAGCCCCAATGTTCATTTTTCTTAAAAACTGTTTTACCAATCAGAATGAAACCTCTTTTTCCTATTTCAAGTTGATCAAACTGCACAGAACAATACAAGATTTATGTCATTATTGCTGTAATGCTGTTTTCAGGAAAATGCTACTTAACTGGTGTTGTCACATTGTTACAAATATCAATTCATTGAATCAGGAAACAGCTTGGCTGTCACATCACTGCAGGTTTCCTAGGAAAGTTTTGATTACAATGAGTACACTATAAAAACAATTAACTAACACAAACAGCAGGATCACACGTGAAAGAAACATGATAAAATTATCCAAAAGGTGAAATTGTGTGCATCAGATTGAGTGTTGATTTTCTTTTGCTACTTTCAAAGTATATACATTTTCAATTGTATAAACTTTTCCAGAAAAATTCTGCAATCTTACATTGATTACAAATTTAAGAATACAGTACTAAAGGGCCCTTAAAAAATGTTTTTGTTCAGACTCTTCTAAACAGTATTACAATAACAAATGTCAAAAGTGTCAAAACTTGTTTCAAACTCAACAGTTTGAATTGAAAAACCAAATGATTATGAACCCAAGTATTGATTATAAATTTAAAAACAAAATTTCATCCATTAATAAAGTTCTGTACACTCTCCAGCGTGTCAAGTGGGCTCAAGATAACATCTATAAAAAGGCTCACTTATGTTCTTCTGAGAATTGCAGTTTGATCATGCTTCCAGGCCCATGTCACCCAATAAATGAAGTTACTACACCCTTGTTGCAGAGCGAAACTACTACACAATTAGAAAAAATTAAGCACCTTGAAGATTCTGAGGTAAATATACTTGTCAAAGAAGAATACTGCATAATCACTCTAGTGCAAACTTTATTAATAAGAAAAGTAAAGCCGAGGAGAGTACTTTTTATTCAAAGTACTCCCTCCATTTATAGAAGAAAATTGGGCTGTCCATGGCATTGCTCATTGTACATCAGAGGATATGCTGTTTTATAATAAGTGTTACCAACAGAATATGACAGGGAAAGTGCGATACAGAAAGTACACATTAACGCAAGACTTTTAATATAACACTAGTGAATCTCCAGAGATGCTGGTGACAGCTAGTCAGAGGATGTGCTACTTTAGAATGACAGCAGAGAGTTACAACACAAAACTATGCATAAAGCACAGAGATAATAATCAAAAATAGTTAATCAAATTTTAGATATTTTCTTCGAAAACAACAACTTGTATTTATATAGTGCCTTTAATGTAGTAAAATGTCCCAAGGCACTTCACAGGAGTATTAGAAGACAAAAAATTTGACACCAAGCCACACAAGGAGAAATTAGGGCAGATGACCAAAAGCTTGGTCAAAGAGTTAGGTTTTAAGGAGCGTCTTTAAAAGGAGGAAAGAGAGGTCGAGAGGTTTAGGGAGGGAATTCCAGAGCTTAGGGCCTAGGCAACAGAAGGAACTGCCACCAATGGTTGAGTGATTATAATCAGGGATGCTCAAGAGGGCAGAATTAGAGGAGCGCAGATATCTTGAGGGTTTGTGGGGCTGGAGGAGATTACAGAGATAGGGAGGGGTGAGGCAATGGCGGGATTTGAAAATAAGGATGAGAATTTTGAAATCAAGGCGTTGCTTAACCGGGAGCCAATGCAGGTCAGCGAGCACAGGGGTGATGGGCGAACGGGACTTGGTGCGAGTTAGGACACGGGTAGCCAAGTTTTGGATGACCTCAAGTTTATGTAGGGTAGAACGTGGGAGGCCAGCCAGAAGTGCATTGGAATAGTCAAGTCTAGAGGTAACAAAGGCATGGATGAGGGTTTCAGCGGTAGATGAGCTGAGGCAAGGGCGGAGACGGGTGATGTTACGGAGGTGGAAATAGGTGGTCTTAGTTATGCCGTGGATATGTGGTCGGAAGCTGATTTCAGGGTCAAATATGACACCAAGGTTGCAAACAGTGTGGTTCAGCCTCAGACAGATGTTAGATAGAGGGATGGAGTCAGTGGCTGGGGAACAGAGGTTGTGGCGGGGAGCGAAAACAATGGCTTCAGTCTTCCCAATATTTAATTGGAGAAAATTTCTGCTCATCCAGAACTGGATGTCAGACAAGCAGTCTGACAATTAGAGACCGTGGAGGGGTCAAGAGAAGTGGTGGTGAGGTAGAGCTGGGTGTCGTCAGTGTACATGTGGAAACTGATGCTGTGTTTTCGGATGATGTCGTCAAGGGGCAGCATGTAGATGAGAAATAGGAGAAGGCCAAGGATAGATCCTTGGGGGACACCAGCGGTAACGATGCGGGAGCGGGAAGAGAAGCCATTTCAGGTGCTTCTCTGGCTACGATTAGAAAGATAAGAATGGAACCAGGTAAGTGCAGTCCCACCCAGCTTGACGACGGTGGAGAGGCGTTGGAGAAGGATGGAGTGGTCAACCATGTCAAAGGCTGCAGACAAGTCAAGAAGGACGAGGAGGGATAGTTTACCTTTGTCACAGTCACAAAGGATGTAATTTGTGACTTTGACGAGAGCCATTTCAGTACTGTGGCGGGGCGGAAACCTGATTGGGGGGATGCAAACAACCACAAAGTGTGAGATTAGGTCGCTCCCTCCGAGACACCCTGGTCCACTCCTCTATCACCCCCAGCACCCCTTCCCCTTCGCCCGGCACCTTCCTGTGCAAGCGCAGGAGATGCAACACCTGCCCTTATACATCCCCCCTTCCCACTCTCCAGGCCCCCAAACACCCCTTCCAGGTGAAACAGCGATTTACTTGTACTTCTTGCAATCTAGTATACTGTATTCGCTGCTCACGATGTGGTCTCCTCTACATTGGGGAGACCAAACGCAGATTGGGTGACCGCTTTGCGGAACACCTCCGTTCAGTCCGTAAGGGTGACCCCGAGCTTCCGGTCGCTTGTCATTTTAATTCACCCCTCCACGCCCACTCAGACCTCATCGTCCTCGGCCTCGTGCATTGTTCCACGGAAGCTCAGCGTAAGCTCGAGGAACAGCACCTCATCTTTCGTTTAGGCACTTTACAGCCTTCCGGACTCAATATCAAGTTCAACAATTTCAGATCATAACCTCGGACCCTACCACACATATATACATTTTATCCACCCTTTTGGTCCGTGCCTTTTTCCTTTTTTTTTCTCTCTCTCCCCCTACGGCAGCTGTCTCTCATTCTGCCAGCATTTCACACCTCACCTTTTGTTTCTTAACCTGTCCTATTACCATCTCGTCTTGCCTTGAGCATCTCTTAATGTCTCTACTTACCATAAACCACCCCTTTTGTTCTTTTATTCCTCCCCCCAGCCTCCCCCTTGCTTTTTTATCTGTTTAATTTCCTGCTCTGTTCTCAGCACCGACGAAGGGTTTCGACCTGAAATGTTAACTCTGTTTCTCTCTCCACGGATGTTGCCTGGCCTGCTGAGTTTTTCCAGCGTTTTCTGTTGTTATTTCGGATTTCCAGCATCCGCAGTATTTTGCTATCGTGAGATTAGGTTGTTTACCCAATATATAGTAGATACAGGGTCAAAAGGCGAGTTGACGGGACACCGAGTAAGATGACACAAAAAAGCAGTGTGGCAAATAGGAAGAGCAGGAACAACAAAGAACATTTTTTATACTCTGCTTCTCTTCTTTGGGCTCAGTCTAAAATTTAAGATTCAGGTTTACAGTCAGCTACATTACTGGCTTGGCACTTAGGTTTCAAAACCTAAGAAAATGGCAGCCGGAGCAGATTGACTGAAACCACAGCACCAGGTTTTGGAAGCCTGCAACTACAAGCTGAAGACTGAATCCATTTTCAGTAATTCATTCCAGGGAGCATTACAGGTCAGTTTTATTAAATTTAATCTCCCAACATTTATTGCCAGTACCTAGTTGCCCTGTGAAGATGGTCGTGGGTCTTGAACCACAGCAATCCTTGCGCTAATGCTGCGCCCACAATGATGTTAGGTGAGAATTCTGTGATATTTGCAACATAACAACAATGACAGAACACCGATACATGTCAAAGTCAGGATGGTGTGTGACTTGGAGGGGAACTTGAATGTGATGTTTTTCCCGCAACATTGCTAGAGGGGGAAAGAGTGGAGAGGAGTGGAGGACAGGAGAGGGTTAGCGAAGCAGGAGAGGGGAGAGAGGGGGGAAGGGGCAGAGGGAGGAGAGAAGAGGGGGGAAGAAAAGGGAAGGGGGAGAGAGATAGGGCTAAGAGGAGAGTGAGAGAAGAGGCGGGTGGGAGACAATTTACATTATGCCCCCACTATTGTTTCTGGTAGAGCATTTCATGTCCCAACAACCTTCCGTATTAAAAAAAATCTCCCAACCTCTTTCTTCATGCTTGTGATCATCTTAAAATTGTATGCACTAGTTACAAACTCACAGGCGAGTCCAAATGCTTTCCCTATTTACCTTATCAAAACCCATTATAATTATGAACACCTCTATTATATCTCTTAATGTTCTCTGTTCTAGGGAAAAGAGCCCCTTTTCCTCGAGTTTGTCCTCATAAATATTAATGTTGAAAGGCTGTAGTTGAGTACAAAAGCAGTGTTTCAGTAATCAAAAAGTTAAACATAGCAGACAAAAGGAAAACAGTAAGATAAATTTTATTTTTGCTGTCAAAAAGGCAGTTTTTTTGAAGAGAAATTAATTGGTGAGATCATAACTTAAAACCAGTACTGTATTTTAAATTAATGGCGACATGAAACAAGTTATATCTCTATAAAAAGACAGAACCACTTCAGTTCAACTCACTTGATTTGCAAAGTTGATGAAACTACATGATATCCAACCTGTGATGCTATTAAAATCATGTTTCTGCTTTTAGAATGCTTTAGTCTGTTGAGGGACAATCTAATGCAAATTTTTGGAGTACAAAAATACAGCTAGTACAGACCACTGCACAAAATGACATGCTTTCAAGGAAGACAGAGTTTTAACCCTCTTGGGGGAGGGGGGGGGGGGAAATAAGCTAGAAAAAGTAAGAATCTGCCATCATTTCTTTTATAGGAGGAGTATATTACAGAGTTGCTTGTCAATTAGTTTTGAACTTATTTTACCTAACTCTATAGGAATAAAATTAAACACTGAACCGGAAGGTAGAGAAAAAAATAAGAGAGCAAAAAGGACCAGTCTTCAGGAGAGGGGAAGGATGGGGGCAAAAGGAGGTAGGATGAATGTGGAAAGAGGAGATAGGATGAAGGGGCTGGTTTATGAGAGAGCAGCATGATCTTGGTTTCTTTGTGCAGTACAGGTCTGGTTTTTTTGTGCAGTACAGGTCTTGTTTTTTTGTGCACGGGGGCATTTTTTTTTAAATGGTACTTCAATAGGTTTTTTTTAAATGAAGGCTTGTGTTATTGTCCAACAACATGCTGCCCACATACTAGTTCTGACATGCTGTCAGCCTCAGCTCCATGTATTTAGATATCACTGCTTTAAGGTGTAGGTTTATGACTCAAACCTGAAGGTTATTATATTTGTAGTTACACATAGAACAAAATTACAGTCTACTTCTAAATGAATCTGTTTTGTTTCATTTGCCTCTCCATTGCTCATATATAAAAAGGATGAAGTCTCAAGACACATCAAATTAAAAGTGCTGAAAAAATAAAACAACAAGGCTAAAAGTACAAGATTAGAACTTTGTTAAGAACCTACGAAATAGGAGCAGCAGTAGGCCATTTGGCCCCTCGATCCTGCTCCGCCATTCAATAAGATCATGGCTGATCTTCTACCTCAACTCCACTTTCCTACACTATCGATCTCTGTCTTGAATATACTCAATGACTGAGCCTCCACAGCCCTCCGGGGTAGAGAATTTCAAAGATTCAGCACCCTCCGAGTGAAGAAATTTCTCCTCATCTCAGTCCTAAATGGCCAACCCCTTATTCTGAGATTGTGACCCCTGGTTCTAGACTACCTAGCCAGGAGAAACATCCTCCTGGTTCTAGACTCCCCAGCCAGGAGAAACATCTTCCCTGCATCTACCCTGTTAAGCGCTGTAAAAATGTTATATGTTTCAATGCGATCACCTCTCATTCTTCTAAACTCCAGAGAATATAGGCCTAGTGTACTCAATCTGTCCTCATAGGACAACCCCCCCATCCCAGGAATCAGTCTGGTGAACCTTTGTTGCACTCCCTCTATGGCAAGTGTATCCTTCCTTAGTAAGGAGACCAAAACTGTACACAATACTCCAGGTGTGGTCTCACCAGGGCCCTATATAATTGCAGCAAGACATCTTTACTCTTGTACTCAAATCCTCTTGTAATAAAGGCCAACATACCATTTTCTTTCCTAATTGCTTGCTGTACCTGCAAGTTAACTTTCAATGATTTGTGTACAAGGACACCCAAGTCCCTCTGAACAGCAACATTTCCCAATCTCTCATCATTTAAAAAATACTCTGCTTTTCTATATTTCCTATCAAAGTGGATAACTTCACATTTCTCCACATTATATTCCATTTGCCATGTTCTTGCCCATTCACTTAGCTTGTCTATATCCCCTTGAAGCCTCTTTGCATCCTCCTCAACTTACATTCCCACCCAGTTTTGGATCATCAGCAAATTTGGATATATTACATTTGGTACCCTCATCCAAATCATTGATATAGATTGTGAATAGCTGAGGCCCAAGCACTGATCCTTGCGGTATGCCACTAGTTACAGCCTGCTAACCCAAAAATGACCAGTTTATTCTTACTCTCTGTTTTCTGTCCATTAACCAATCCTCAATTCATGCTGGTATATTACCCCAATCCCATGAACCCTAATTTTGTTTAATAACCCCTTGTGTGGCACCTTATCGAATGCTTTCTGAAAATCCAAATACACTACATCCACTGGTTCCCCCTTATCTATTCTGCTAGTTACAAATTCAAAAAACTGATTCGTCAAACAAGATTTCCCTTTCATGAATCAGTGTTGACTCACCCAATCCTATTATTATTTTCTAAGTGCCCTGTTACCACGTCCTTAATAATAGATTATAGCATTTTCCTTACTACTGATGTCAAGCTAACTGGTCTGTAGTTCTGTTTTCTCTCTCCCAACTTTCTTAAATAGTAGGGTTACATTTGCTACCTTCCAATCCGCGGGAACCGTTCTAGAATCTATGGAATTTCGGAAAATGACAACCAATGCATCCACTATCTATATAGACACCTCTTTCAAAACCCTAGGATGTAGGCCATCTGGTCATGGGGATTTATTGGCTTTCAGTCCTGTTAATTTCCCCGGTACTATTTTTTTTTAATAATACTAATTTCTTTGAGTTCCTCATTCTCGCTAGACCCTTGGTTCTGCACTATTTCCGGGAAGTTTTTTGCGTCTTCTTCCAGGAAGACAGACACAAAGTATTTGTTTAATTTCTCTGCCATTTCCTTATTCCCCATTATAATTTCTCCTGTCTCAGCCTGTAAGGGACCCACATTTATTTTCACTAATCTTTTCCTTTTTACATACCTATAGAAGCTTTTACAGTCTGTTTTTATGTCTCTCGCTAGTTTACTCTCATATTCTAGTTTCCCTTTCTTAATCAATTTCTTGGTCTTCTTTTGCTGAATTCTAAAATCCTCCCAATCCTCAGGCTTACTACTCTTTTTGGCAACATTATAAGCCTCTTCCTTTGATCTAATACTATCCAACTTCTCGTTAGCCACAGTTGGACCACTTTTTCTGTGGGGTTTTTGTGCCTTAAAGGAATGTATATTTGTTGTAAATTATATATTAATTCTTTAAATGCTAGCCATTGCTTGTCTACCATCATACCTTTTAATGTAGTTTCCCAATCTACCTTAGCCAACTCGCCCCTCATACCTACGCAGTTTGCTTTGTTTAGATTTAAGACCCTAGTTTCAGATTTAATTAAATCACTTTCAAACTCAATATAAAATTCTATCATATTATGGGCACTCTTCCATAAAGGCCCCTTTACTACAAGGTTATTAATTAACCCTTTCTCATTGCACAATACTAGATCTAAAATAGCCTGTTCCCTAGTTGGTTCCTCAATATACTGATCTAGAAAACTATCTTGCATACGTTCCATGAATTTGTCCTCCACACTATTACTGCAAATTTGGTTTGCCCAGTCTATATGCAGATTAAAGTCCCCCATGATTACTGTATTACCCTTGTCACATGTGCCTCTAATTTCCTGATTTATACTCTGCCCTACATTACAACTACCGTTTGGGGGCCTATAAACACATCTCCCAGCAATGTTTTCTGCCCCTTACTGTTTCTTAGCTCCACCCAAACTGATTCTACTTCTTGATTTTCCGAGCTAAGATCCTTTCTCTCTACTGTCTTTATCCCATCCTTTATCAGGGGTATCCCTCCTCCTTTTCCATTTTGCCTATCTCTTCTAAAAGTTAAGTATCCTGGAATATTTAGTTCCCAACCTTAGTCACATTGCAACCACGTAATCGTAATAGTACCTTTAGCTTTGACTTATTTTGATTTTTCCCTGATGCCACATTATCTTTGTTACTCTCTCTGTCCCTTCCTGACCCACTCTGCTTATTTTTACCCAAAACTCTACTCTGCTCTAGAGCCTTGACATTTCTCTCGCTGCTTTTAAATTTACTCTTTCCTGAATTCTCCCACCAACCCTTCATTAGTTAAAAGCCCTGTCTACTGCCCTAGTTATTCGGTTCACCAGAACACTGGTCCCAGCCCGGTTTAAGTGGAGCCCGTCCCAGTGGAACAGCTCCCTCTTTCCCCAGGACTGGTGCCAGTGCCTCATGAACTGAAACCCCTTCCTCCCACACCATTCTTTGAGCCACGCATTTAAACTTCTAATCTGTTTGTCCCTATGCCAATTTGCGCGTGGCTCAGGTAACAATCCAGAGATTATTACCTTTGAGGTTCTGCTTTTTAATTTGGATCCTAGCTCCTCAGACTCTCTCAGCAGAACCTCATTCCTAGTTCCACCTATGTCGTTGGTTCCTATGTGGACCACAACAACTGGATCCTCCCCCTCCCACTTCAAGTTCTCCTCCAGCAGGCAACACAACCTTCGGAACTCTCGGTCGCAGCTGCAGAGAACAGTAGCTATCCCCCTGACTATACTGTCCCCTACCACAACTACATTCCCTTTCATTCCCCCCACTTCAATGGCCTCCTGCACCATGGTGCCATGGTCAGCTTACTCATCCATCCTGCAGACTTTTCCCTCATCCACACAGGCAGCAAGAAACTCATACCTGTTGGACAAGGGGAAAGGCTGTGGCTCCTCCAGCACTGCACCTGGGGTCCCCTTACCTGCCTGAGTTGCAGTCACACCCTTCTGTCCCTGACCACTAACCAGACCTATACCACTACCTAACCTAAGGGTTGTGACTGCCTCCTGGATCGAAGTGTCCAAGTAACTCTCCCCTGGTGTCCCGCAATGTCTGCACCTCAGACTCCAGCTCAAAAACTCAAGATGCAGGCACATACTGCAAACGTGGTTGTCCGGGATCATAATGCTCTTCACAAACTCCCACATGTGGCACACTGCCATCCCTATATGACCTTGTTTTATTTAATTAAATTTGTAATTAGGTAACTTTGTTTACAGTGTAGTTTCTTGACTACTTGTTCTACTGCATGCACCACATTCATGGTCAGTTAGTTCTGTAATAATCACAGCTACATTTTAGAACTAAATATGTGTTTGAAAGCATGTTCTTGTTTGGTGTACATTATACATTACAACAGTTAATTTCAAAATCCACTGAAAACTCCTATTTTGGTAAGAAAAATAAGGAGGTCACATATTACTTGGAAAGTAAGAATCTAAATGGGGTAGAAGAGCAAAGGGATCTCGGAGTACAAATACACAAATCACTAAAAGGAACGATGCAGGTTAATAAGGCCATATAAAAAGCAAACCAAGCACTCGGGTTTATTTCTAGAGGGATAGAATTGAAAAGTAGAGAAGTTATGCTAAACTTGTATCGAACCTTGGTTAGACCACATTTGGGAGTACGGTGTACAATTCTGGTCATCATATTCTAAAAAAGATATAGAGGCACTGGAGAGGGTGCAAAAAAGATTTCCAAGGATGATACCAGAAATGCGAGGGTATACCTATCAGGAAAGGATGAACAGGCTGAGTCTCTTTTCTCTTGAAAAGAGAAGGCTAAGGGGTGACCTAATAGAGGTCTTTAAAATCATAGAATCATAGAAGATAGGAGCAGGAGTAGGCCATTCGGCCCCTCGAGCCTGCTCCACCATTCAATGCGATCATGGCTGATCATCCAAATTCAGTACCCTGTCCCTGCTTTCTCCCCATATCCCTTAATCCCTTTAGCCTTAAGAAATATATCCAACTCCTTCTTGAATCTATTTAATGAATTGGCCTCTACTGCCTTCTGTGGCAGAGAATTCCACAGGTTCACCACTCTCTGGGTGAAGAAATTCCTCCTCATTTCTGTCCTAAATGGCTTACCCCTTATCCTTAGACTGTGACCCCTGGTTCTGGACTCCCCGACCATCGGGAACATCCTTCCTGCATCTAGTTTGTCCTGTCCTATCAGAATTTTATAAGTTTCAATGAGATCCCCTCTCATTCTTCTAAACTCCAGCGAGTATAAGCCCAATCGACCCAATCTCTCTTCATACGTCATTCCTGCCATCCCAGGTATCAGCCTTGTGAATCTTCGCTGAACTCCTTCCATGGCAAGAACATCCTTCCTCAGATAAGGCGACCAAAACTGCACACAGTACTCAAGGTGTGGTCTCACCAAGGCCCTGTACAACTGCAGCAAGACATCCTTGTTCCTGTACTCAAACCCTCTCGCTATGAAGGCCAACATACCATTTGCCAATTATGAAAGGTTTTGATAGAGTAGACACAGAGAGTGTTTCGAATTGTGGGGAAGAGCAAAACTAGAGGCCATCAATAGAAGATAGTCACCAAGAAATCAAATAGGGAATTCAGAAGAAACGTCTTTACCCAGAGAGTGGTGAGAATGTGGAACTCGCTACCACAGGGAGTGGTTGAAGCAAATAGTATTGATATATTTAAGGGGAGGCTAGATAAGCACATGAGGGAGAAGGGTTATGCTGATAGTTAGATGAGGAAAGACAGGAGGAGGCTCAAGTGGAGCATAAACACCGGCATGGACAGGCTGGGTCAAATGGCCTGTTTCTGTGCTGTATATTCTATGTAAACCACATTTACCTGCAATAATTGTTACATCTGATAGTGGCACTGTGATAGGGGGGTTTCAATGTTCCAATTTGCTAACACCACAACACCTTACACAGTAATGCCAACCCCACTGTCTCATAAATCATGAGACAAACTCTTAAAAATCATGAGATTTGGTAAGAAATCATGAGTTGCTATTTTTTGGTTTATAAACCTCTTTAGTGACTTTATTTAATCTGTAACAGGTCACAGCTCTTTACAAAAACTATATTGCTGCATCTAAAATGCTTTACAAAAACTTCTTAAAAATCCTACCCGTTATCACCACCTGGTGCCCAACACGACCACCACCCTTTGTCTCTCTCCCCTTTCTTTCTCCCACTTTCCTCTGGTCTCGCTCCCCAGCCCCCCGCCTTCCATTCTCTCTCCCTCACATCTCTGACAATCGCTCTCCCCTGTCTCAGTCTTTTTCCCACTACCTCAGTTTCTTTCTCTCATCTGTCTCTCCCCCCACCTTCCTCTTTTCCCTGCATCTCACTATCTCTTGCCCTCGGTGTCTACTCCTCTATCTACCTGCCCGGTTTCTCTCTCTTCTCCCCCAATCTCTCCCACACGCAGCGTCAATTGCTTCCTTTCGTGTCGCCATCCCTCTCTTTTCCCCCTCCACTGGTCTCGATCTCTTTTCCCCCTCCTGAGTCTCATCCTCGCTCTCTCTTTCTGTACCCCCATCTCTCCCTATCTCGCATATTCCTCTCTCTGTACCTCCATCTGTCTCCCATTCCTCTGTACCCCCTTCTCTCTCTGCATCAATCTTCTCCACCTCTTTCTCTGCACCTCCATCCCTCTCTCTCTGTACTCCCAGCTCTCCCTTCCCTCTCTGTACTTCAATCGCTCTCTCTCCCCCATTCCTCTTTATAACCCCATCTCTCTCTCACTGTCACTCTTCTCCATCGTGCTCTCTCTCTCTGTACATCCATCTCTCTGCCCATCTGTCTCTCTTTCACCCTATCATTCTTCCCCATTCCTCTCTGTACCCCATCTCCCTGTCACTCTCCATGGTCTCTTCTCCCCCCACCAGATCGCACTCGCTGACTCGGCCGATTCGTGCGCATGCACAGGTGAGTGGTGCAAACCACTGCACTGTGGCAAATGCAGTTCTCGCCGAGCCGGACTTGCGCGGCTCCAGAAGGTGTTAGGACGAGAATGGAACTACATCTCCCAGCATGTCCAGTGAATTGGACTCCTCCGCATAGTTTGTGGCAGAGCGCGTACTTCCGGTTTGCTCAGTGTGTCAACAATACTGCAGACGGAGTTTAAAATCGTGAGTTTTCTGAGGTGAATCACGAGATCGCGAATTGGGCTGAATTTTCGTTAAATATCGCGTGTCTCGTGATTAAATCGTGAAAGTTGCCATTACTGTTAATTCCTTTTCTTACTACCATCTCAGCAATCAGAGAAGCCTATATGGTCCCTGTTAATATTTATCAACAGTAAAACCTGATACTCAGCCAGTAAAAGAAGTATTGTTGCATCATGCAACTACCAGGATGGTAGAAGGAGATCTGGATGGATCTTGGTCTTTCTTCGTCTAGCAATTCCTATGCATCGGAGAGATCTTAGAGGTATACAACATAGTTAAGGGAATGGAAAAGCTAAATCCAGAATATTACTTTAAACAGTAGAACAAGAGACACAGTTGTAAAAGCTAAATTTAGGACTGATATCAGTAAGTTTTCATACAAATGCATGGATTGGGCTTCTAGATACAATCCGGATGGCAAAAACCTTGGAATTATTTTGGAAATTGGATGCTGCAATTGGAGAATGTAGGGTCTTTGCGGTTGGGATGAATAGTCTTCCTCATGCGTAATTAACCTGTGATCACAATAGGGGACAAGATCTTCTGAAGTGCATTTGCAATTTACCTGATTGGTTAACTGGGCCACAAGGATGTTCTCTCTATATACACCAGCTGTCCTATACCTGGGGTATCTATAAACACTGCCGCCCCAGCCCAGGTTACCTGGACACACGTGGAACCACCTGCAATTCACCTCTCCCTTCCTGGATGATGCAACCAGCACACATTACCCCAGGCCAGGCTCTCCCAGTGGCCTAGGCCAGAACTGCAGCAGCCTGGCACAGTGCAGGAAGCCGCACAGGGACGCCAGGCCCCAAAGGACAAGCCCATAAGCCTTCACCGCAGTTTAAAATGAGCCTGAATAACCCAGCACTAAATGGCTGCCAAACTGGGCGGCAGCAGCAGCAACAGCGCCTCTTCACACTCCCATCCCCGCTTACCTTCTACTCCAGCCCGTGATTGCAGCCCGAGTCCAGGCCCAATTCTGGCTCCCGCAGCCTCCCCAGCTGTCAGCAGCCAGAGCTGGCGGGCCTTGGCCAGGAACCAGTCCTGCTTGCTACCGGCCACCATTTCACTCCTTTTCAGCACCAGCAGAGACCAAGCCAACACGTGCAACATCAGCATGGAACCCGCCGCACCATGGCAACTCTGGTTCCCGTTCCTGGGGCAACCGATGACTGACAGGTAGCAGCTGGCGCGCGCCGCTCACCTTTCCCCAGAGTCACTTTCGCAATCAGTAGGATGTTGCATTTTGCAACAGTGGTGCGAAGCAGTGCATTGCAGCAAATGCAGTTCTCGCTGAGCCAGACTTGCGTGTCTCCGGACGGCGTTAAGACGAGAATGGAACTACATCTCCCAGCAT